>CAMZMU010000045.1:70088188-70688188 GCA_947311845.1 Poa pratensis | reverse complement strand
TTAACATCTAATTGGTGAATAGGCCAAGCAGAGGAGACAGCAATGCTAAGAACAGTACGGATGGTGCTAGGTTTAACGACTGGAGAGAAATTCTCATCGTAATCAATACCGTGTTGTTGAGAATAACCACGACAAACCCATCGAGCTTTGTAACGAGAAAGACTACCATCAGAGTTAAATTTGTGACGAAAAACCCATTTACCAGAAACAATGTTAGTGTTGGGGGGTCGAGGAACTAATTGCCAAGTATTATTGTCAAGGAGAGCAGTGAATTCATCTTGCATAGCAGCAGCCCAATTAGGATCAAGGAGGGCTATTTTATAAGTTTTAGGAAGCGCAGGTAAAGAAATTTCAGCATGAAGATTAAGAGGTTGTTTAGGTAAACGAAAACCAGACTTAGCACGAGTACGCATGGTGTGAGCATTTTGGGGAACAACAGTAGGGACAACATGAGGAGGAGGGGGAGAGAGAGATGACATGGGAGAGGGTGAGGCTGGTGCGTGTGTGTGGTCTGCCTCGGCAGGAGAATCAACAGGTTCGTGTGCCGCGGCAGGTTGATGGGGAGAGGTGGAAACCACGGGTGATGGAGGCTCTGCCGCGGCAGGAGAATCTAGGGGAACTAGGTTTTCAGGGACCGCAAAGTGGAAGGGAAAACTATGGTTTTTAGGAGGGGCTGGTGGTGTAGGGGTGGTGTGACTATCTCGTTGGGCAAAAGGAAAAACGTGTTCAGCAAAAGTGACATGTCTAGACACATGAACATGACCAGTCAATAAATCAAGACAGCGATATCCTTTGTGTTCAAAGGAAAAACCAAGAAGAACACAAGGAATAGAACGAGGAGAGAGTTTATGAGGTGAGGTAGCATAAATATTGGGAAAGCAAAGACAACCAAAAACACATAAATCAGCATAATTTGGATGACTTAGGAAAAGAGAAAAATAGGGAGTGTTGGTTGGGTTTGCTTTGGAGGGTCGTATGTTATGTAAAAAAGTGGCGGTGTGCAATGCTTCAACCCAAAATTTTGACGGCATGGAGGCTTGAATTAATAGAGTGCATATAATGTCATTTATAGTTCGAAGAGAACGTTCTGCCTTGCCGTTTTGAGGTGAGGTGTAGGGACAAGAAAAACGAAGAAGAATACCGTGTTGGAGAAAAAAGGTACGATTTTTAATATTATCAAATTCACGGCCGTTATCACATTGAATAAAACGAATAGGAAGAAAGAAGTGGACAGAAACGTAGCGTTGAAAATTGACAAAAAGTGCATGTACGTCAGATTTGTTGCGTAAAGGAAAAGTCCAAACGAAGTGTGTAAAATCATCAAGAATAACAAGATAATATTTAAAACCGGAAACACTAGAGATTGGAGATGTCCATAGATCACAATGTAATAATTCAAAAGGATAAGTACTATGAGAATAAGATGAACTAAACGGGAGACGAACATGTTTGCCGAGTTGACATGATTCACACAGCGATGAAACATGAGAATCTTTATTACAAGGAATTGAAAATTCACTAAGAAGAGACGACAAAACAGCATTATTGGGATGGCCGAGTCGACGATGCCACAAATCCACCGAAGCCACCATTGAAGTTGGAGGTGCGGCAGCAGGGACACCATGAAGAGAATATAAATCACCGGAGCTATTGAAGCGAGCGATCTCGGCCTTGGTCAGATAATCCTTCACAGACAAACCAAATGCATCAAATTCAACAGAAACAAGATTGTCACGAGTAAATTGGCGAACATAAATTAAATTTTTAATAAGAGCTGGAGCAACAAGAACATTACGAAGAAGAAGTGGTTTGGTAGAAGAGGGTATATGGGATTGACCAACACAAGATATGGGAATAGTGGAACCATCACCAAGAGTAATAGCAGGAAAAGAAGATTGAGTACAGGATGACAGCATATTACTAGATGCAGACATGTGACTAGAAGCACCAGAGTCGAAAATCCAATCCGTACCTGATGTTCCTTGGGAAACAAAATTGTTCATGGCCTGCAAAAAGGCAGCTTGATCCCAGCTCGGTGTTGAGGTTGAGGTAGGTGCAGGAAGCAGTGCAGGCTGATAAGGCGGCGTCGGCAGCAAAGCAGGCGTTGGCGTGTATTGGCCGGTGCTATAGTACTGTGGCGATGGAGCATACGGCGGAGGAGCATATGTCGGGGCAGCATGGTAGGCGTGATTCAGCTGTCGAGGCGCGAGGAAACCAGGAGCACCGGTAGGGGGATGAACACCGGGCTGCCAGGTACCAGTGTAGGCCGGTGGAGCGCCATATGAAGACGGTGCTGCCCAGGGCATGGGCCAGGCCTGAACGAGACCTGTCCATGGATCATGAGGAGGACGCCAAGCTGAAGGAGCCAGTGTCGATGTCGAGGCACCAGTAAAGGGAGCCGGAGGCGGAGCTGCAGATCGAGGCGACGGACCAGACTGCGGGGGAAGTACATGGGGTTCTTCCCGCGGTAATTAGGGCTCGGGCGCCATAGGAGGGGGTTGCACCAGGGTCGTGTGCACGGCAGGGGCTGCCGCGGCAGGAGGTGGTGGCGGGCGGGGCGAGGCAGTGAAGACATGGGGCCGCGCCTCTTTGCGTGCAATTGCGTCGGCGGCACACTGAAGGAGAGATCGCACCTCGGCAAAGGAGGGAGGGGGCCGCATGAGAGGGATGAAGGCAGCTTGCATCTTGAACTCATCGCCGAGCCCTTGGAGGAGGATATTGATGAGCTGGCGATCTCCCACGGGATCACCCAGCTCACGGAGCTCGTCGGCCATCATCTGAATCCGTTGGCAGTAGGCACTGAGGGAGGAGGCGCCCTGGACGGTGTTGCGGATCTCGGTGTGGAGGTTGTTGACACGGGCGTCGACGTTGTCCTGGAAGAGCCGACGAAGAGCTGCCCATAGGGTGGCGGCGGTGGAGGCCTCCCTGAAGACGAGGTTGAAGATCTCAGTGGACACCCGCGAGTAGATCCATTGGATAATGGCGAGGTCGTCTTTGACCCAGCGGGGATCATCGGGGCGCGGGACGGAGTCGGCGGCGATGTGGGCGCGTAAGTTGCAGCAGCCAAGATGAACGTCGAAGAGATGACACCAATGGTAGTAGTTGTGAGCTACGAGATCTAATGTAATTGGTATGAGCGATGTGACATCGGAGATTGTATCGGCAAAGGAGATAGGAGAAGCCATTGTAGGGATAGAGGTGGAGGTTAGGGCTAGGGAGGAGGAAGAGGAGGCATTGGCGGCGGCTTTGGAGGCGGCCAAGGCGGCGCGGTGCTCGAAATAGCCGGGAGGGGGCAGCGGCGGCGGTTTGGGCGGAGCAGCCATGCCCTAGGATCTTTTAGTCTGATACCATGTAGAATTGCGGAAATATTGATCGTATTGATTATTGCCTCAAAAGGCTGTTTATATATGGGTACAAACTTGGTCTCCAAGCAATCCTATTGGAGATACAATCGGAATACTCTAACATGAATCATGGGGGGAATATGAAAATTCCAAACCGCTGGAGTATGCACAGGCACCACTCCGCGATTACTAATAACCCCGTAGAAAGATTTAACCGTTTACATCCCAGATGGGTGAAACATCCAAACGGGATGATCTTCCTCAGCTGAGAGATGAACCCCCTCAATTAAGGCAATTAGCTCAAGCCAAAGGTCATAAACGCGACGAGTAACAGCTCTCCGGAAAGTAAATTTCAAGTTAACCCCATCCCAGACATTTGCTATGGGACAGCAGCGTTCATTCACAATGGTATAACTCCCAAAACATAGTAGCCAGAGAACAGTGGCCTAGCCAAATGTCCTCCCAAAAAAGAATTTTATTTCCATTACCCAGCTTCCAACGATAACCTACATTTGCTGCAGAAGCTGCCCACATGATCCCTCTCCAAAAAGAGGAGCCGTGGGCAGGTTTAGCTCTAAGCATATTACGTTGCAAGTTATATTTATGATCCACTATTTTTCTCCAAATCTTGTGTTGATCTCTCCTGATCCACGAGGCTAGGAGACGTAAGTTAAAATCCCTAAGGTTTTGAATACCCAGCCCCCATAATCCTTCGTCCAATTTTCATCTGATTCCCAAAGGTTCACTCCTTTTACCTCAACTTTCATCCTGCTCCCACAAGGAAAGCACCGCCTGTTGTAAGTGACTAATTCTGTGGAGGTCGGTTGTCTTGCTTTCGAAGAAAGCGAAAACTCAAGTAGAGCGCTGATCGGTGAAGCCCAATTCACAATCATCCCGACTGGCAGACTACACGCTTCTGAAACCGTGGGACCTTGCATAGAGTATCAGATCAGGTCAAGCCATAATAAAGGTCTACAAGTTGCAGCGTTCCTTGTCAAATAGAACAACTAGCTTCCATTTCCATTTTAAGCAAAGCCCTCCCCTTTACCAGTTCGAAGCAACAAGTAGCCGAGTGCATCGCACCGTCCAGCTGCAACTGGAAGTGCAGCTAGCCTTTCCTCACAGCAGCAGAAATAACTGTCGTGCAACAGTCTGCAGGGCCTTTTCAAAACAATGTTGGATTGTAGAACAAATAATGCAAATTTAGTCAAAGCAACCTGAATTTTTGTTTAGTGCCTAAACATATACCCGGTAGCACAACCTTGCAAATTCAAGCAGTGGGGTACATCTAGCTCACTAAATCATCTGCTCAGAGCAGTATCACACCATGGAACGTAGGACATACGAAGCGAGATGAAGATAATGAAATCGACCACAGATAATCTTTAATGTTAACCACAGAGAAGTTCAGACTCCAGAGAGCAAAAAGAGAACTACTCAGTACCAAAACATTTGAAACAAGTATAGATTACTAAATTGGCTTATAAGCTGCTGCTCGAGAAACAAGCACACCCTCTAGTAACCACCCTTGAGATCGTTGACCACATCGTAGGGGATGGGGGTGACGGTCTCAATTGTCGTGCCTTCGACCATGAACCCTGGCTTGGGGCCTGCGGGCTGCCTCTTGGTGCTGATGACCTCACCACGGGCCTTGGCCTCCGCCTTGAGCTTGTCGTTGTTGATCTTGCGCAGGCGGAACTCCTCCTGGCACCTCGATGGCTGCACGTGCTCAACACGGACATGGATCCTCTTCTTGATGATCCGGTTACCAACCTGTTGACAAGAAACAAAGTTACAATCCGACATGTGACCTATGCAGATATAATGCATCATATGTCTGGATCAAGACTGGGTAAGCAAGCCTTGATTTAGAATGGCAACACATGCAAGAAGCTGACAGATATGTAAATGCTGCTATAATCTCTCGGATCAAGTAATGCAAGATGCGTCTACCTAATGTCTAGCATACAGTACATGCCATCTGATGTGAAATGATATACCAACTCATAGTCACCAACAATTAGTTATAGGATGCACTGCACATCAATCATTTTAGCATAGAAACTAGAAACGCACTAAGTTATAAAGAATGAATTCAAATAGCACATAGATTAGATGAAAGAAGCTAGACTATGTATGAGCCAGCATGATATCCAATGTGTAAACAAAACGGATGTGTAGATTTATATCACATTAGGCTTTCCCAACTGCTAATGGTACAACATGCAGAGGGGGAAGCCAGGATGACATTTCTTAATGTATGCCCATCACACGTAAAACGTGCGCCACAAAACCTCTCCCGTGGAATACCACGCCACCCCATAGCTGAAGGGGGAAGCGCTCGGCCTAGGGCAAGTACAATCAAAATGTTCTAATGCTGACAGTATGCTGGGACAACAAATAAATATTCAAGCTCAAAGATATTGTTTGACAAACTAACAACACAATGCAGGCCATTACAAAACTAAAGAGCTACACAATCAAAATGGCAAACAATAAACTGTAACAATTGATTGTGATGTCTAGCACCAATACGAATATGAACAAAAATCCATCACAGGCACACATAGCAGGCTAGCAGAACAAATCTAACAGCAGCAACGCACAACTCTAGAATATTAGTGGGTATTCTAGTCAGGCAAACTAAGGGACTCGATTGTTGAGATAATCTGCACAGGATACCCAGATTCATCAAGTGGTACCATTGACTCGGCTCCATCCGAAACGATGGGATGGATCGCGGCGCTAGAGATCACAGTAACGCACTAGCAGCACAAATCTACAAGACCACGGAGGAAGAGCAGGAGGTAGGGGACAACGGCGACGGGTGTTATCCATACCTGCTTGTTGATCTCGACGCCGATGGCGCGCTTGGTGACGTTCCAGACGCGTCCGGTGCGGCCGTGGTAGAACTTGTGCGGCATGCCCTTGTGCACCGCGCCGTTCACCTTGACGTCGACGTGCTCGCCGACCTTGTAGGTGCGCAGGTAGGTGGTGAGATTGATGTACCCCTTCTTGCGGAACCCGCGCGCGAACAGGTCGCGCGTCCGCGACCGGAGACCGTGCCCCGCCGGCATCTTCTTCCCTTCTTCTCTGCCTGCGGCTGTGCTGTGCGGTGGCGGCGGCGGAGGGAGTGTGTGCGGCGCTAGCTAGGGTTTCGAAGCAGGGAGATGGTGCATATTTATAAATGGGGCTCAGGTGTGAAGTTGGGCTGGGCTTTAGTGGTTTCTAGTTGGGCCTAATATGGGCTGGCACGAGGATTAAACGTGAACCATCTGTGCTATCGTGTTGGGCTGTAAGCCCGCCATTGGACTTGTTACACGGGCTAATATAATGGGTATCGGTAGGCCTCCAACGCATGTCAGCGTCTAGACTCCGGAATACAAAAGTCTAACTGGTAAGAACCGAAATACTCGTTACTAGACAAATACATGTCAATTAATTTGGAACGGAGGGAGTAGAAAACAATATGAATATATTAAAAATCGATTTAAAAAGTACTCCCTCCTTCCAAAAATAACCGTCTTAGATTTGTCAAAAAATGGATGTATGTTTCATGTCTAGATACATCCAGTTTTGTGCAAATTTGAGACACTTATTTTAGGATGGAGGGAGTACAAAGTATAAGTGTATTGAACTCGAAATACAAAGTACACTAACCAAAGTAGCACAAAGTATGAGTATACTAAAAACTGAAGTACAAAGTATACTAGAAACCCAAAGTACTCTCTCTAAAAAAATCTTTGCTTTTACCGCTTGTTCAGTCGACATTGTGCGATCGATGAAGACTTAGGTGGGGTGACGAAGCAACAGATAGGTCAAATAATGGCCGAGTATTCAAATTTATACACATTCGCATGGAATTTCTCCATTCTTGTTTTGTTCTCTCTCGCTAGGTCTCCTTTCCCTATCCTCCAACAATCTATTGTCAACGACGACATTTGATGGTCGGTCAACCTATCTCGCGGCGGGTCTCGGGGGCCACTGTGAGAGGGAATTGGTGGGAGATCGACGAGGCGCACCCTCAGGAGGGCCTGCCCTCTACTGATCGAGCGGTGCTTTTGGTGAAAGGGTATGGCGTAGGAGGAGCATCAGCGGCACATGGCAACATCGGTTTCGTGTTTTCACCAGGTGAGAACAATTGTCTCCCAATTTGTTGTTGCTTCCTGGGATTGTTTGTTCTCCGACGTTGTCATGGCGACGCAACTCTCGTACACTTTCCTTGTGTTCAAATTACCACCGCAAAGGGAGGCGATGCTCGTTTTTCTCCATGTTCATACAATCTGTCGACCCTCCATGTCCAGAGTTTTTCTTTTTCTGTAGTCTCTGACGCTTTCTATATGTATAGTTTATTGGACTTCAGAAAGTAAGAGGTCGTAGCAAGCAACAAAATTTTCCTGAGTGAAAAAACACCAAGGTATCAATGCGTGAAGTCTAATAAATTATCCAGGATAAGATGTAGACCACGCAACAGCCCGCAAAAGGAGACCACGCAACTGATGTACTAGTATTTTCGCAAAACTATTACAGGACGTACTGTCCTTTCATGAAGTCAACTTGGTTTCTCGTCAATAAATAGAAACTGAAGTCGACTTGCTGGACGCGGATTGGACGTAGGTAAAAACAAAGCCGATTTTTTCGCTTAATTAAAGAACAAAGACCATCGAGCCCTATAATTGCCCATAAACTCTGGACGGCCAGCTAAGACATTATCATATGACGCTATTATCGTAGGACTATGTTAGCAAGTGGGACGGAACATCGCTTTAGCTACATACTTAAACAAGATCTAAATGATGATACATGATGGTACCTGCAGATATATTTAACCGAGAATGATGATTCAAATGACTCAGACGATACATAGAACTCGAGGGATGATCCAGTGCGGCTGTATCATGTTTAACGTATCTGTAAGGCTATATTTGTTGTATGATTCACTTGAACCACTTAAGCATTTGAAAGGTAACGTCCAAATTAAGTGTGTTGCATTGTGCCGCTGGGCGCGGGAGCGCATGCTAAAACGAAAACGGGATCAAGGCAGGGGGATCAAATTAATAGAAAGCACATATCTGTCGACAACTACCACTAGTAGTCAGAAACTTCAGCTAGGTTCTACAAAGTTTATGTAGATCTTTTTTTGAGGAACATAGTATAAACACACACGTTCGCATGCTCGCGCATACAGTCACCCTACACTTATGAGCACTTCCGAAAGATTGAGGCTGCAGGTCGGTTCTTGAGATTGCCGAAATCATTACATGTGACTCGCTATCGACGAGAACGTTGTCTCTCACTGGAACAATATTTCGCCTTTGCGAGACACATATATGTCAAATCTGGGTTCTGAACTCTGACGGGCTGGAGTATAACCACACTCCTAAGCCTAACTCCAACTACATGTTGGTTCCGAAGTCTATGTGGGTTCATGAATCGACTAACTATGCAAAACCAGAAGTACCAGTTAGCTACTTGTTGTAGTTTAACATCAACAATTTATAATCAACGTGCACTCGATCTCATGCAATGTCAACTTAGAGAAAACATTGAATACATTCCATATACTAGCTCATATGCAAAATAGTCTATGAGGAAAGAAAACAAGATTATCTCTAACTAATCAGAGAAAAAACAAGTAAGAAACTAAAGAAAGTAATATTCAATTGTCTCAAGTCCAAATGAGCTGGATGCATAAACATTAAGTTAGATATGTAAGTAATTATATAAGATTGAAAAATATTAGATAATAAACGTAAGATGAAGGTAAAGATATGTTTGATTCATTTGTTTGAACATATTACAGTTGGCAATCGTCCGTACATTTTATAGGTCGGTTTGAATTCATGTGCAAGTCATGCTCTACACACATGTGGATTCCAGTAAAGCTCCTAAATGGCACCAATCGAATTTTAACACAAAATATCCATGGTTGATAGATAATCTCCAAATATGATGAATTTCCTTGCTTTATATTTAGTTCCGCCCATTTAAATAGCTTTTTGTTGATTTCCCGAAAGTAATTCAAATTTGAACTATAAGAGTGTGATAGTTTGCTCCGATTTTTTTGAAAGATCATTTCAAGATCCACAAGTAGTGACTATATCACATAACCGCTGAGAGGTTTTAAAGATTCAACCTCTTTCTTTGAATAGCCATGTCCACCATTTTGACGCTTTTTGATAAAAGTCAAAGAAATTGAAGAAAACTTCAAAAAATGAAATTCTTCCTCATGGAGTCCTTTTGTGTGTACTAGTTATTAGGAAAAATGCTGAACTTTGAATTTTGATAAATGATTTAAAAAACTACAAAAAGACTATCATGTATATATCCATGCATGGTAAGGTTCATAATAATGGGCCCATATTTGACGCACATGTGTATTTTGGCATGGAATCTATTTGTTATGCTTCTGAAATAATTAAATTCTTCGAGATTTCATGATTTAATTACCATATCAAATTGAAATTGAGCAGCAAAAGGACGCAGCGTGAATCGCGATGAGGGCAGACGGTGGATGACTGGCGGGTAAACACCTGCTCCGTGACAAATGTAGGGTCAACGAGTATGCATAGAATGATGACCTTTTGCTATAAATACGGGAGGCCTCACAGGGCTCTTCCTCACAAATGTATGCA
Organism: Poa pratensis; assembly: GCA_947311845.1. Lineage (NCBI taxonomy): Eukaryota > Viridiplantae > Streptophyta > Magnoliopsida > Poales > Poaceae > Poa > Poa pratensis. The sequence continues at coordinate 70,678,209 of CAMZMU010000045.1, read as the reverse complement.
CTCGTTCCCTGGATCAGATTAGCAAATTAGCTAGAGCCTAGAGCGCGTGCAAGCTGTGCTCCAAACCATGGATGCGCCTGCGGACATGGATTCGGCGCCCAGTCCATGGGGTAATCCCTGTGTCTTTGAAACTAACGAGACGAACTACACAAGGCGCATAGAAGGTCTGGTCCTCCTGGGTGTTGGGGCCATGTTCCTGCTGCACGTTCTGGGCTCCTTGCGCCGGCGGTTTAGCGCCTATTTCCTCCACGCCAGCGTGATGGGGATCTACACCCTCTCCTATGCGCTGGTGAGCTACACCGTCGGGCTGATGCAGGCTTCCGGGTGGTACTACCAGGAGTTCACGGTGTGGGCGGTGTGCCTGCTCCTGCTCCTCGGCAGCACCGACAGCCTCACGGCGTGCCGGCTCAGCGACATCGACAACTGGAAGAGCTTCTACGTGAGACACCTCTTCCAGGGAGTGTGGGTGGTGTGGATCATGGCGCAGTTCGGCCACAAGTCGGGCTACGAGGGCCCGCTCTGGGCCCTCCTCCTCGTCGTTCTCCTCAAGTCGCACGTCCGCATCACGGCCATGAGGATAGCCAGCAAGTCCTACCTGCTCTCCAAGGACGTCAAGGCCATTGCCGACTACATGCACCATGAGCACGAGGGCCCGGCGCCTTACAATCCCGTTACGATGCAAGGCTACCGGTATGTGGTCGGAGGCGAGCGCAGGCAGAAGTACAGCGTCAAGCGTCCCGAGTACAGGCTACGGCACAAGGAGGACGTGACCATCACCACCGTGGAGGACATCTGGGGGTGCACGGGGAGCCTGCTGCGCCATGAGTCGCGCAAAGACGTGTGCCTCTCCATGGCTCTCTCCAAGATGCTCAACCGGAGGTTCGCCGGCTTCGAGCTCGCGGAGACCTCCTCGCCGGCAGGGCTCTCCAAAACCGGTGACTTCGTGTTCAAAGGCCTCCTCGCCGGGAACACGCCATACGAGCGGGCCTTCAGGGTCATCGAGGTAGAGCTTGCATTTGTCCACGACTTGTATTACACGAGATACCCATACCTTTACCAAAGTGGTCGACTATTCGCCCTCTACCTGCCCGTCATCATGTTTAGCCTCTCCTCGTGGCTCATCGTCCTCATCATGAAGGCTTACAAGGGTTCGGGATACACGTTCGTTCGGGGACCGGCTATCACCGTCTTCATACTGGCTACCGTGGCATTCTTGGAGGCATTCCAGCTGTACCTGTACATAGCATCGGGTTGGTTCAAGGTGGCGTTGATCAAGAAGTACGCCGACTCACCTCTTCTTCAGAGCAGCGGTTATTTCTCTCATATGATCATGGGGTTTCTTCTGCGGCTCAAGGCGGTTGGCGCATGGGAGGGGAAGCTTGGGCAGTACTCTTTCTTGAGCTCCTTCGACTGCAGGCGCCGCGTCACCAATTTCTTTCACCATGTCACAATGCGCCTGATGGACAAGGGCATGGAGGGGCGCAAGAAGGAGGCGCTAGTCAAGCTGTCCTTGGAGGTGAAGCAGGCCATCGTCGGTTCCCTCTTGGAAAACAAGGGGGACCTGACGAAAGGGGTCCGGTCGCTGACAAACAATGGTGTCGATGGGCGTCTATCATGGGCGTGTACCGGATCAGCAACTAGCACTATCCTGCTCTGGCACATCGCCACAACCCTGTGCAAGCACCAGCTGGATGCACAAACCAAACAGCCTGCGATGCTGTCCGCCGTGCACACGGCCTCTGCCTCCGAACAAGTGACGCTCTCCCAAGAAGATACATGGGCGGTCGACAGGGACTCCACGGTGGCCTCCACTTTGTCGCGGTACTGCGCCTACCTCGTCGCTTTTGCTCCCAACCTCTTGCCCGATCACAGCTCTGGCTCCTCATTCATATTCAAGGAGTCCATCAAAGAAGCGCGAGACCTGCTCAAGGGGGCCAATTCCATGGAGAGCAAGTGCCAAAAGCTGAAGGAAATCGCAGCTACTCCTGGGGCCAATTCCATGGATGTGCCCCTTGTCGAGCTGGGCGCTCGGCTTGCAAGGCAGCTGATGGAGGAAATCAAAGAACCGACGCTGCGCTGGAAAATTCTATCGGATTTCTGGGCGGAGATGATGCTGTACGTGGCGCCATCCGACGACGCCCTAGCTCACCTGGAGTCTCTCGCCAAGGGAGGAGAGTTCATCACGCACCTGTGGGCGCTGCTCACGCACGCCGGTGTGCTCAATACCAAGCAAGGCCTTCCTAAATCAGCAGGTATGGTCTGAAGTCTGGATCAATCCAACCAGTGCACACACAGCAAATCATAAATAAGTCTGCATCTATATGTTGGGTGTATGGCCGCAGGTCTATCTTACTTTCCAGAAAAAATGTTGTGTGTGCATGTATTTAGTATTCTATAGTCTATCTTACGCAGGTGTTGTGTGTTCACATTGTAAATTGTAATACTGAGCTCTGTAATCATGGCAGTGGTTCCTGTTTCTATATACATAAGATATTTGCAAGCAGCATGTTAGGAAATCTGCTGCCTAGAAATCGCGCACAATTGCGCGCCCAGCATCACGAGAAGAGTTTGGGCAGGTTTGGCGTCGGCTAGGTGGGATCCGAGGGGTTTTGCTGCTGTTCCTTGACGGAAGAAGCTGTAGTGCTCTGTGCTTTGCTCTTTTTGGCCTCTAATAAAAAAGGAGAAACCTTGTAATCTGGTGTGGTCCTTTTTGTCGCTGTAGCTGAAAGGTGCAAGTTTTGTTGCTGTAGCCTAGCCTGGATGGCTTGGTCGAGGTTGGCAATAAATAGTAGGGAGCAGTACCTGTGGAGTAGAAAAACTTAGAGGGAGGTTGTCGAACATATCTATGTACTTATGTTTATCGGTTTCGTTCTATGAATGAAATCGGGCCGGGGTGATACCCCTCAATTCGAAAAAAAGCATCACGAGAAGATGAGAAACATACAGGTATAAAACTCAGAGGTTTTCACGACTGCAGGAAGGATCTCGGCTCATGGTTATTGTGAAAAGCTTGGACGATAAAACATGCAGCAATTAAAGTGAAGGTTGAGCTATATTCTTTAGTGTATATAAATGGAAGGCCTTTAGTGGCTCTTAGTCATATATATCCAGATGACCCTAACACAAAATAGTTCGCCCTCCGTCCATTGCATGGTGATGCATAGCACAACCAACACATACAGGCACACAAATAAGAAAAAAAATCTTCTTTGTGTCCTAACTCGCTGGATCTTCGTATGGAAAATTCCTCCAACAGTATTTTCCCTAATAATGTTGTAAACTTGTGGAAGTGCACGAGAGGATGGAGGTTTGTTTATGACCAAAAGGAAATACTTTGGAAGTTTGACACATCTAACAAATTTAGAATGCGCTGAATGGGATAACCATGGCCTGCAGCTAGTCCTACGGGTGATTATATTTGTTTAAGACCTGTGCGTTACGAAACCCCTAAGTAGAGTACTTCTGAATTAGTCAGGCATGGATATTTATTAGATCCATGCATCTATCCATGTATCCGGTAGTAGACTTTTAGTAAAGAAGGCTGGCGGGTGGGCGGCTAGTGATGCCAAAAATGATTGTGACAGGCCTCCATAGAATGCATGCTTATATATTCCAGCAAATATTGATCAACCCAACCAGTGCAAACAGAAAAAATTATAAGTTGCTTTTATGGCCGTCTGCATCAACTGATGCACAAGCCACATGTCTATCTTACTTTCGGAAAATAATGTTGTGTACATGTGGGGTGTATTCAGTATTCTATTGTATATCTTATGGAGTGTTGTGTGTTCATGTAGTAAATTGTAATATTGAGCTGTAGTTACAGCAGTGGTTCATGTTTCTATAGAAGGTATTTGCAATCAGCATGTTAGGAAATCTGCTGCCTAGAAATAGCGCACAATTGAGCGACAACTATACCAACTCAGCATCACTAGAAGAAGAGAAAATAGAGATAGAAAACAGAGCCTAATGGTTACTATGAAGAGCTGGGACGATGAACCATGCAACAATAAAAGGGAAGATTGAGGCTATATTTTTTTGTTTGTGTGGACATGGAAGCCTGTAGCGACTCTTAGTCATATATCCAGATGACGCCAACACAAAAGATTTCATCCCCAGCCTTTCCATTGTGATACATATTACCACCAACACATCCAGGAACAAAAACTAGAACAAACACGATAAGTGTATAGAACTTCTTTGTGTCCGAACCCGTCCAATCTTTGTATGGGAAATTTCTCTGAAATTATGTGCCCGAATGTTCTAAACTTGCGGAAGTGCACGAGAGGACGGAAGTGCACCAACAGGAAATACCTTGGACGTCGTTCGATCGATAGACCTGCCATTCTGACACATCTAGCAAATTTAGAATGCGCTGAATGAGTTAAAACCCTAGTTTGCAATCTAGTCCTACGAGTGATTACAATTGTTTAAGACCTGTCCATGCATGCCTAAAGTCCTCAGTGGTATACTTCTGAATTAGTCAGTCATGGATATTTATTAGATCCATGCATCTATCCATGTAGCAGGTAGTAGACTTTTGGTAAAGAAAGCTGGCGGCGGCTAGTGATGCCAAAAATGATCGTGACCCGCCTCCGTAGAATGCATGCGTATATATTCTACCAAATACTGATCAATCCAAGCAGTACACAAAGCAAATTATAAATATGTTTGTATAATGTGTATATGTATGGTCGTGTGTGTCAACTGGTGCAGAGGCCGCAGGTCTATCTTACTCGAAGAAGAAAAATGGTGCGTACGTGTACATGTGGAGTGTATTTACTATTCTATTTATCTTATGAGGTGTTGTGTGTTCACATTGTAAATTGTAATTTTGACCTATAATTATGGCAGTGGTTCCTATCTTTATATAAGGTATTTGCAAGCAGCATGTTAGGAAATCTGCTGCCTGAAAATCGAGCACAATTGAGCGGCAACTATACCCACTCGGCATCACTAGAAGAGAAAAATAGAGATAGAAAACTTAGGGTTTTCTCCGCTACAAGAATGATCTTGGCCCATGGTTACTATGAAAAGATTAGACGGTGAACCATGCAACAATTAAATGGAAGATTGAGCTATATTTTTGTTTGTTTGGAAATGGAAGCCTGTAGTGATTCTTAGTCACATATCCAGATGACGGCAACATAAGAGAGTTGGGCGAATAGCTCCTGTGCGACGTCGTTGAGAGCAATTGTCCAGCATGCGACGACGTTGGCTGAAATAGCCCTGGTGCGACGTCTTTTAGCGTGAGAATAGCTCAGACAGGACTAACTGATAAAACGGCTGTCTGGCTCTTAACGGAGGCTGACATTAGGTTAGGACTTGGCTGGTTATGTGCTCCGACTGGTGGGATCCACTCAGTTGCCACGACACCGCACGGACCAACCCCACTCCCGCTCGATCCCCCTTGCTCGACGGCGGCGCCCCCTTGTCCGGCGGCAACGATTTCTTCTCGCCAGCTGTGGAGCGCCTTCTCGGCGGCGGCGCAACTTTCTCTGGTGAGTAATTTCGCAGCCCTAGTCTCGTTCCCCTCAATTTTGGATGCGTCTGTGGACTATATCTGTTTCCCGGCGTTTCCCGGCCGATTTGAGCGGCAACTACTTGGCAGAAAGTTTTAATACTGCAATCAAGTGCGATCATATCAACAACAACTTGGCAGAAAGTTTCAACAACAGGGTGAAGGAGTTGAAAGACTTGCCTGTGCATGACATGGTGGACCAAATCAGGATCATGATCATGCGCATGTGGGAATTGAGAAGAAGAATTGGTGAGATTTTGGAAGGGGATAAGCTTCCGGCAGTGGTGCAACAAGTGGTCAACAGGAGCAGAAAGCTTTCACATCTATCTGTTGAGAAATCTTCATTGTGGGGTGCTGAAGTTAGAGATACAAAGACTGGCAAGAGGCATGTTGTTGACACTGATTTGCATGAATGCACCTGCCTAGAGTGGCAACACACTGGGAAACCATGTGAGCATGCCATAATTTTTTTGGCATCTAAACCCAAGTTAAATATGCACCCATATTTGCATGATTATTACTCGGTGCAAAGATTCAAGGCTGCATATGCAACTCCAATTCCAGCACTGACAGACCAATCGCAGTGGCCTGAGGTGGAATTTGAATTTTCTATGTGTCCACCCCTCACTAAAAGGAAGGCTGGGAGGCCCAAACAGAGCAGATTCAAAGCTTGGTTTGAGAAAGGTGGGAGTAGTAAGAAAAAGAAAAAAGATAAAGATGAAAAGCCAAAAAGGCCTAAAAAAGGTAACAAAAACAGATGCAAGTTGTGTGAGAAACTTGGGCATAGAATTGGTTCCACACAATGTCGTTACACTCCGGAAAGGCCAAAGTATGTTAATTTTGTTGTTTGTGTGTTGTTTTTGATTTTGCTGCTTTTTTCAGTCTAACCAAGTGATATGATTTATTTTTCAGAAGGAAGCGTGCAGAAAAAGGCCCACCTCTTGTTGTTGAACAATGCTGGCCACAAACTGAACCTGTTCTTGATGCACGGGAGCAAGCTGAAACTGTTCTGGACCTTGCTGTACAAGCTGAACTTGTCCTGGACCTTGCTGTGCAAGCTGAACCTGTCCTGAAGCTGGCTGTGCAAGATGAAACTGTTCTGGACCTTGTTGTGGTGCAAACTGAACCAGATGTTGCTGATGTTGTCCAAAATGAACCTCTTGGCCGTGCTGTGGGTAGGCCTAGTGGTTTTGGTAAGAAAAGAAAGAGTATCAACAAGTTGCTTGCTGTACAAGTTGAGAAGGAGAAGAAACCGAGTGGTGCCCGTGGTAAGAAGAGGCAAAATAAATAGAATGATGTTGTACTAAACTTGATTTGTTGTACTAAACTTGATTTGTTGTATTTGTTGTAATAACTATGAATGGTGTTGTTGTAATAATTTGCCACTTGGTCATTTGAATTCAAATTTGAACCAAAATTCAAACTTTTATGCCACTTGTGTTATGCTAAGCTTGGATGTTGCAATGATTTCAAACTATTATGCACTTTGTTTGATCTAAATGGTCATCAATCCGAGGCCTTTTGCTAACTCCTAAAAAATGTGTTTCAAATGAGCTCCAAAGGTAGGGTAAACGGCCCCATTTCTAAGCAAGTTTTTTTCCACCTTGTCTAAATGAGCCAAATAAATTTCCTAGACATCTATTCTACCTATAAAGTGTCACTCCCAAGCTTGGATTTTCAATTTCATGTTTCAAACTTGTTTAAATGTTGGTCAAACTTGGGTTTGACCGAATTTGAAATAAGCATAAAATATTCACAAAAAACCAGTGCACATGTTGTCGTCGTATCGGCATCTTGGATAGGAGACGGGGTCCTGCTAGCCGAGGGTGAACGTAGGGCAAGAAGGTGGACGTCGTCAAGGTCGGGATTTGTACACGGCGGTTTACCCAGCTTCAGGCACCACGGCGGTGGCGGTGCCCTACGTGCTGCTATAATCTATTATATAATTAAAACACAGGATAATCAATGGCTCCAATTAATCAAGATTTTAGCATAAAAAACGAACGGCCAAAGATTCATACAAAACGATTCGCGTTCATAGAGATCAAAACGATCGAAAGAGAAGTCGTCCAAGTCCGCACCAGTCATAATTGAGCACGTCTCTCTAGACATGGGATGAATCACGTTTGCCTACAAGCAGAAATAGAAAGATCACGTACATAGAGGAGTCACCATCGCACTACAATAGGAAAGATCACATCTCAAAAATAACTAAATAGGAAAAATCTCCCAGACCTTCGTGGACGATCGATCCATCCAGCCATCTAGCACGACTGATACGTGCAATCGCGCCGCCGGCATCCTGACGCCGCTGTCTCAATCACCACGACATACCTAGCCACAATTCACCCTTTTGGCTTGCAAGGTTATCGATGCTGAAGGCCATGGTGACATCCGAGATGGCACATACGATGAGGCCATGCGCTCGCTTTGATTAAGAGAAATTACTAGGATGCATCATCACTCGGAGGAACGAACATCAACGGTCGAAGGTACGCTGAACTTGCACGGCAGCGATGATGATGAGCTCGAAGCGACAAAGTTGATCCGGCTCCAACTAACCTAGGTCGAGGAGACGACGGCGATCTCGCGCCAACAAAGTTGACGAGCACACAATAGGCAGTAAATCATCATCTCAAGTTGTGATGCGAGATACTAACACCAGAGAGATTAATCGATTGATCTGCCTTGCACCGCGGCGCCGGCCGCCATGTTCCATCTACGTACGGTTGTTCTTGGTATGTTCGTCCTTCTCCAGCTCGATTTACTCCTCTAATGCACCGTCACAATATCCTCTCATCTCGATTTTGCATCTGCGTCCTCGCTCCATGAGAATCAAGCGCAAAAAAAAAAACTTGGAGATCGATGTAACAAGGCCAACTTTTCAGACGATCAACTGACATGTGTTGAGAACTTGAGATCTCTAAGATGGCGATAACATCGTTCTGGATCCGACCAAGCCAACCATAGGAGGAGACGGCGATCTCGCGCCGCCGAAGTTGACGAACACACAAGGCGCCCTGAATCTGCCTCAAGTTCTTCGACCAGTCAGTTTGGTGAATTGACGATATCAATCTGGCGAGAAGCTAAGCACTCTTTGCTACCGATCGTCGTGCATCTTGCAACATGATTATTCAATTCTCCCAGATGACTAATACGGTCGCCTGGGGATGCACCCGTTGTTCGTGCGGCCGGCCGGTGATCACCGCGGAAGCCCAAGCGCCTGTTTACCGATCTCCACAGGATGGAAGGATACTAGCACGCACACATCATTCGACGATCGGTCCCTCAAGTAACATACAAAAGCTGATGCCTATTGGTTCTATGGATCGCCGGCGGGACAAGCTATCAAACTAGGAAATTGGAGTCAGCCAATCAACACGTACGCGTTGCGGCACAGAAGTGCCGGCGCTTCTGCAATTTGTATTTTGCTCACATCAGGAATATGGGATCATCAGCACAGTGTGCACGGTGCACTTATACCTAGATCGTGGGACGCTTCAGGCGACGTATTACAACATACTACTACTTCATCATCCATGGTAGACTCATCCAGGCCGGGAACATGAAGTCCGCCGGCCGCCGGCAGGCCGGGAGTGCACACATCAAACTTGATGGTGTGCACTTATACACAGATCACGGAGAAGTCAGGCGACTTACGACATGCTACATCGTCCGTGGTAGACGCCTCCAGGCCGGAAACACGCAGTCCACCGGCGGCCGGCCGGCCGGGAGGGCACACATGACACATCCAAATTGACGGTGTGCACTTATACATAAATCGCGGCGCAGTCAGGCGACTTACGACATACTACATCGTCCATGGTGGAGGCATCCAGGCCAGGAACATGAAGTATACGCTGGCGTCCGGCCGGCCGGGAGTTGCACACATCAAGTTGATAGTGCGAGAGCTGAGGTATGGAGGTGCTAGCTTCAGTGCGTGATGAGCACCTTCTACACAATTAAGGTTAGATCCCAACTCATGAAAAGAGAGAAGAGATATTTTTACCCAACTAGAACAGTTTCCAATTTCCATATCTAACACTATGGATTTGTACGTGATCTGTATTCAACTATTTCAGCGAAACCAAAATAATTACAAGAATGTTCTCAGTAAAGCCAACAAAAGGGATAGCAATGCAAAGAACATATCGGATGATTTTTTCACTCGCTTGATTGGACATAGAACTTGAAAATTAGAAGTATTGCCTTTTTTTGCAGCACGCACATTATGTTGGAAATATTGTACAGTACAATCAAATACAGTATAGATTAAGTGCACAATGATCACCTCATCCTTCTAGCCAAGATCGTGTCCCGGCTTCCGCGGTACTATTTCAGCGATTGTTTGTTAGAATAGACTATTTTGGTAAAGAGAAGTAATAAGAAAGCTCGATGCTAATCAGTTGACCAAAGAGAGAAATACCTAGAGTCATTCCTTATAATTAAAAACTGTAATGGAAATCATATACGGCTTGGAGCCCGAGGGCGTAACAGTACATCGACATTTAATCTGAAAACAGTGGTGTCAACACATAAACTTAAGAACGAAGGCACGGTCTTGAACATATCTTCATATCATAAGATCAAATCAAATCAAAATTTGTAAAATAAATTTACCTCATACCTACGGGCTATAACAACAAATGCAAAACAGTATTTGACTCTATTTGCATCGTTATTTGACTCTTTTTTTGGTTTTCTTAGTGGAGGTCAACTTTGATGCGTAGATTTGTTATGGCTGTACGTGTATAAGATGGATGTGTGTTGTCAGCTTTCAAAAACTTTTGTACTAAATATTTATATTTTCAAAAAAATGATCTCACATATCCTAGGTACTTAAGGCATGATACTACCCAAGTCCTATCAAAATAAATCCTCCTCTCCACCATCTACGAAACAACTTAGTTCAAATAAGATGTATAATTAGATAGATCGATATAACCACAACAGGCCGGTATATGATTCCGCGGTCCAGTGCAAACTACAAATTTATGACCTTTTTCGTTGAAAATGAGTTATGGATCTATAATTGTTGGTACGAATCAATGTCTTTTTTATAGAGTGCTCAAGAGTAGGGATGATTAAACAACGAAAGCTGGTTTATTCAATATATATGCAAGGCACCGAAGGAAAATTAAGTTGCCAGATCTTGAGATAGAAGAACAAACCATAATTTGAATCACTATGAAATGGGAGTGGAAAGAAACTCCATTATTTTCCAACAAAATATTAAGCCCCTTAACTTTTGGAAAGAAAAAATGGTTGTAGATCTAGCCGCGCAAATGCGTGGGCCACCCTGCTAGTTCACTATAAGGCAATATCGCCGTGAACAGGTTACAATGAGTTGGATGTATGAGAGAATATCGTGCCCTAAAGGCGTCCCGAGGTCCAGCTTATATAGGCGGCTGGACCTAGGGTTACAAGGTGAATACGTATCCAGCAAGTATACGGAGTCCTAAACCTAGCCGGCAAGTATGCCGCCTTCCGTCTTGGTCTTGGTGGCTTCATGGGCTTCAGTCTTGGGCCTCCTCCTTGCCGGCATCCGCCTTCCTTGGTCGTCAGCTATCTGGGCCGCCCGGTAGGCAAAGCCTTCACCACCACTGCGGGCCACCCTGGACTAGCCGGATTGATCCATGCTGGTGATACCCCTAGTAGGTATATCCCCAACATTAGCCCCTGGGAGGGTTCGAGTTCTTCAGGCGCCGTCTTCTTTGTCGGCAACGTCCGCCTTGTCTTGTAAGCGTCTGAAGAGCTTGAAGCATTCCATAGTTGAAAGTAAGCGGCGGTCCGCCTAAAGTAGTCGGACAACTTGCCGCCATCATGGGAAAGACGGCCTGACCATTGTCAGGAATCTTCCTGGCACCAGTCTTGTCAATTGACTGGCCGTCAAATGTTGACGGATGACGCCATGCAGTCCACGACAGTTTGGACTTGGGCATGCGTCATGATGGTTTCTCCACTACGCACAGAAATCGGAGCGAGGCCGCAGACGCCGTTGCCACGACGTGCAAATCGTGGGCACGTGGCGGAAATCTCGCGTCCCCCTAATTTTAGGCACGGATCTTGGCGCGTGGGGATAAATACCCCAAAGGGCACATCGATGCACTTCTTCCTCATTCGCACACCCACCGTGGCCTCCTCACCTTCCCGAGCTCAACTCCGGCGAGCACGAGCAGCGCCCTCTCCCCCAAATGGCGAGCACTCAGCAGGATGCGGCGGCGACGGCGGCACTGGCTGCGGCTTCAACGACCCCCGCCGGATCTGGATCTGTCCCAGCGGCGGCGGCGGCGCCCGCAGGTGCATCGATTACCTCCTCCGCGGCCACCGTGGCCACGGGCGGGGTTTCTACTTCTTCCCCAGCTCCGACGACGCCTGCGACCGCCGCTCCAACTTTTCCCCTCCCATCCCTCGCGGCTACCAGCTCAGAGGCCGCGGCGGAATCTGCCGCCGACGAGGATGACGACGTCGAGGAAGAGGAAGAGGCTGGAGACCTGGGTTCCAGGTACTGGCTGCCGTCAGTTATGACGTCAGCATATCTGAAGGAACTGGAGGAAGGCGGATACATTCCGCCAAAGACGGAATGCTCCTGGAGGGTTCCAGGCGACGAGGCGGTGCCTGACCCCCAAGACGGCGAGCGTGTCATGTTGGCTTCGCATAGCCTTCGCGGTATGTCTCTGCCGCTTTCCGCCTTCTTCTTGGCGGTGCTTAGTTTTTATGGGCTGCAGCCACACAACATAGCGCCCAACAGTATTCTAGTGCTAGCCGGCTTCCAGGCTTTGTGCGAAGGGTACTTAGGCATAGCTGCGTCCATAGAGCTGTTTAAGTACTGCTTCCTGTGCCGCCGGCAAACCATACCAGGCGGCCACCTAGCAACCTGCGGTAGTGTTACGTTCAACTGCCGCCAACCCGACTGGTACCCAAAAATACCATACATCGAGTCGGTGAAGCACTGGACCAGCACTTTCTTTTACTGCAAGGACATCCCGACACCTGGCAGCACGCAAGGGATGCCAGCCTTCGTCAACGGTCCGCCAACCCACAAGGCTTGCTGGACAGCAAAAGTGCCGCTCAGCAGCTTGCCGAAGAACTTCGAGTTGCCGTTAGGCGGATCGAGTTCTTGACGAAGACGATGTTGGCTCCACGACTTGACGGAGTTGACACCGTCATTGCTGGGTGTCGAGGAAGATTATGCCTCTCCGCCATCGCCCACTGAAGATGTGCGAGTACAAGGCGGACGACGCCGGCAACAGCACCCTTGATCAGGATGCCTTGGAGTACCGGCTTAGAGAGCTTATCAAGCCTCTGTCGGTGAAGGCGGCTGAAGGCGTCGCCATGTTCACTCATAACAACCCAGCCCCAGCGGTAAGTGAAAGCTACTTTGTTATTTCACTAACATCCTTGCCCACTAGGTACTGAATTAATATTGTCTTGCTTCCTTTTCAGCTACAAACCTTGGGAGAGGACGAGCTGGCCCCAAACTGGTATGATACAGGTGCCAGCAAGTCGAAGAAGCGCAAGCTGAGCTCCTCCACCAAGGATTTGGAGAAGAGGAAGAAGGCGGCCACCTCTGCCGACGCAGAGGATGAGACCGTGGGGAACGTTCCCTTGAAACGGTTAGCAAACTTTGGCTTCCCTGACTTGGATATTTTAATATGTTTGTGCTGACAAACTTGCATGTTTCTGCTTACAGAGGCAAGCCTACCATGCCCAAACTCCGCTCCAACTTGAAGATTGCTGCCGGCAGGGGCAAGCCACCACGTTCTTCTCCAGCTGCTGCGCCGACAACGCCCACAGTTGGCGTTCCCGTGGTTGTGTGCCAGGGAACGTACACAGCTGCCGGTACCGCAGAGGCGGCTACAGAGAAGATGGCGGGCAAGAAATCAGTTGCCGGCATAACTTTTTCCAAGACGGCTGAAGCTTCGGCTAGTGATGCCGCTCGATTTATCGCCATGAAGCAGGAGATGGATGACCAGATGGCGGCCGAACAAGGCGGATCGTCCACTCATCCTGGCTCCCAACCTGGCAAAGGGTTGCAAGACCCCCGGCAAACACTGAAGACCATGCGTGACGGTACCCGCAACTGGTACGCACACATGGACGAACTCCACGACACCCTGCACGGACAACTTGAGGTAAAATAGCCTATGGTCCCAGCCCCCGAGCACTTTGGCGGCTGAAAAATTTAGCCGGCAAAGTGGTCTCGTTGACTAAATAGCGCTAACCATAATGTTGCTTTCGTGCATGCAGGCCGTTCTTGCTTCCAATCTTGAGCTATTTCGTGCTCAAGAGATGAAGAAGAAGGAATGCGAGGAACTGCAGCAGGACGTGGAGTTGAAGAACGCCCAAATTGCGAGTTTGGAAGAAGCTCGCAAGAAGGATGAAGGTGACAAAGCTTTCTTTGCCTTCTTTTCGTCCGACTTCTTTTCCTTTTCCGACAAGTATTTTAGTCGTCTTTTCTTTTTATTTGTAGAATTATTAAACACTGCGCAAGATATTCTCAAGAACTCCACTGACATGCAAGCTTTGATGAACGAAGCTGCAGATCTTGCCGGGCTGGTGACCAAGCTGAAGGCGGATCACGCCAAGGAGCTGGATGATCGTGCGTTGGCTCATGCTGCCGAAGTTAGCAAGTTGACTGGACAACTTGAGGCCATGAGCAACAACCTTGACCAGGTGAACAAGAACGCCAAGGAGCAGCAGGACCAACTGTCAAAGGCGGTCCAGCTAGCCCAAGAAACGCTTGAGAACCATCTGGATGAGGTCAACGCCATCCACGACCATGTCTTGGGTATGCCTCCAGTCCTTCATTTTGTCACCTTGCTTTCTTGATACTTGAAGCTGCAGTGTGTAACTTTGTGTTTGTGCAGTGCCGGCTAGCTTGGGAGATGACCTGGCCACAACGCCGCGCCTTGCTCGGATCTTGAAAATTGGCGAAATCGTCAACCAGATTGTCGGCGCCGGCAAATCATTTGCCGCCAAGTTCTACCCTGGGGAAGACGGCGATCCCGTCATCTTCGATGCTCTGCCGGAGTTGCTGGAGAAGGCGACAGCTGAACACGACAACACACTACGCTCAGCAGCACGAGGCGGTGCCAAGTTGGCATTGGCGATGACGGCGGCGTGGTACCCGGAGGCTGATATTCATCAAGTCACCGAGTACTTCCCCACCGAAGACGAAAACAGCCAAGCCATCGTGATGCAGGACGTGCTGCGGTCTGTTCGCGGCTATGCGACCCGGGTTGCCAACATGGTTGACATCCGCAAGTTCTACAAGGAACACCCGGACCCGCATGTTGCCGTTGCTGATCCCTCCTTGGCAGATCCTGAAGCTTCCCGCGGCGAAGAAGGCGAAGCCGGAACCGACAAGCGCAGCCCCAAGGATGGCGGAGCCAGCCCCAAGAATGCCGGCGTTAGCCCCCAGGATCTCTCCACCAGCTCTACGAAGGCGGCAATCCCTTAGACTTCCTCCTGCAAAGGCAGCACAAAACACTGCGTTAATCTGTTAACGCATAAAACTTTATTTTGGGTTGTAAATATTTATGGGCCAACTTTTATGCTACACTTGGCGGTAGGCTTACTTAAGTGGCCCGCCTTAATATGTATCTCGCCTGCATGTTTAGCTTTTTCATATGTTGGCGGAACCTCATCTTAGTTACTTTAGCTGAGCCAACCAGGTGCAATACCAACTAATTTAGACTCAGAGACCAAAGCCAGCATGTTGGTGCCAACGACATACTACTAGGCGACCCACATACAAACAGACAGATAAGCATATTAGGCGGTGCAAAGATTGTTTGCGTTTTTAGCCGGCAGACGGCAAATGTCAAAAAAGTTTGGACCTTAGCACGGAGCAAAACTTATTTTTTTGGTAACTTTTATGACAACAGATATATGATTGCGAGAAAAGACAAAAGATGGCATGATCCCAAAACTGAATGAGCAAACCACAGACTTTTATTTCATAATCATATAGTACTTATTACAATGTGGAAATTGCTAAGTGTAAAAAGGACGTAGCTGCTCAATGTTCCAGGGTCGCTTGGTTTCTTCGTACTTGTCGTCAACCTTCCTTTTGCGCTTGCGACCTCGCTTCTTCTTGTATCCGTCACGTGCATCGACCAAGTAATAAGAACCATTGAGCAACACCTTACTGACCACAAAAGGTCCTTCCCAAGGCGGGGATAACTTATGCAAGCCCTTTCTATCTTGGATTAGGCGGAGAACCAGGTCACCCACTCTAAAACTTCTTTGCCTCACCCTTCTGCTGTGATAACGCCTCAAACTTTGCTGATAGATGGCGGATCGCGCAAGGGCAACATCTCGTTCTTCATCAAGTAGGTCAAGGCCATCCTGTCTTGCATCTTCTGCGTCCTCCTGGACGTAGGCTTGGATTCTGGGAGAATCGTACATCATGTCGGTTGGCAACACTGCTTCTGCGCCATAGACTAAGAAGAAAGGAGTAAACTTGGTTGATCTGTTTGGAGTTGTGCGTAAACTCCAAAGGACAGACTGCAATTCATCCACCCAAGCCCCAGCCGCTCTGTGCAATGGTACTTCGAGACGTGGTTTGATTCCTTGTAGGACTAAACCATTTGTACGCTCTACTTGACCGTTTGCTTGCGGATGCGCGACGGAGGCTAGATCTAGGCGGATACCATGCTTATAACAGTATTCCTCGACTTCGCCTTGCGACAAGTTAGTGCCATTGTCGGTGATAATGCTATGAGGCACCCCGAACCGAGAGATTATTCCCCACAGAAAGTTTGCGGCTGTGGCGCCGTCTAGCTTTTTGATAGGCTTAGCTTCAACCCATTTGGTAAACTTGTCTACAGCCACAAGTAAATGTGTGTAGCCACCAGGCGCCGTTTTAAACGGACCAACCATGTCCAAGCCCCAGACTGCGAAAGGCCACGTGATGGGTATTGTTTTAAGCTCTTGAGCCGGCATATGTGATTGTCTGGCATAAAGTTGGCAGCCCCTGCACCTTTTAACAATGTCTTCTGCATCTTGCTTGGCTGTCAACCAATAGAAACCTTGTCGGAAGGCTTTTGAAACAAGGGCGCGTGAAGAAGCATGATGTCCACATACGCCGGCATGTATCTCATCCAACAATTCTCTGCCTTCTTCGGGCGAAATGCAGCGTTGGTAAACACCAGTGGTGCTACGCTTGTACAATTCACCTTTGATTATTGTAAATGCCTTGGCTCTTCTTATTATTTGCCTTTTCAAAACCTCATCATCCGGTAACTCCTGATTGATCAGGAAGTCCAAATATGGCGTCGTCCAATCCGGCTTTACCAAGTAGACGGCATAGCTAGCACTATCAACTGGTTCTGCCGACTCTGGGTCAAGGAGGTCTGCTCCTTTAATTGACGGCTTGTGTAGGTGTTCCAGGAAAACATCTTTTGGTACCTTTTTGCGTTCAGACCCCATTCTGGCAAGTGTATCTGCCGCCTCATTTTGAGTTCTTGGGATATGGCGGACCTCGTAGCCTAGAAAACACTTGGCGAATTCGTCAACGGTAGCTCGATATGCCGCCATTGTTTCGCTCTTTGTGTCCCAAGTACCACGTATCTGTTGCGCCACCAAATCTGAATCTCCGTAGCAGAGGACACGTTGGACGCCAAGTTCCTTGGCAATGTGTAAACCATGAAGGAGAGCTTCGTACTCAGCAACATTATTAGTTGCCTTGAAGTGTATTTGTAACACATAACTAAGCTTGTCTCCTTGAGGGTTTCTTAAAACAATGCCAGCCCCCGAGCCCTGGAGCATTTTTGATCCATCAAAGTGCATGATCCAGTATGCATCTTCAGGGAGAGGTACTTCGTCCATGGCCTCCGTCCAATCAGCTACGAAATCTGCTAAGGCTTGAGACTTAATGGCCGTTCTGGGCTTATACGAGATGTCGAAGGCGGCAAGTTCAATGCCCCATTTGGCAACGCGGCCTGTTGCATCTGTATTATTGATGATATCCCCCAGAGGTGCCTTGCTCACCACGGTTATTGAATGTTCCTGGAAGTAGTGCCTTAACTTCCTGGCGGCGTAAAAAACACCGTAGACCAATTTCTGGTAATGCGGATAACGCTGTTTTGAGGCGGAAAATACTTCACTGATGAAGTAAACCGGACGTTGTTCCGGCAAGTCTGAAATTTCCGTCTTGCGTTCCACAACCAGTACCACACTAACAACTAAGTTAGTTGCGGCAATATAGAGCAGCATTGGTTCCTGCGAACGAGGAGCTGCCAAAATTGGAGCAGACGTTAACGCGTCCTTGAGTTGCTGCAAGGCGGCGTCTGCTTCGTCTGTCCACTCGAAGTTGTCGGATTTCTTCAGAAGCCGGTAGAGAGGCAGCGCCTTCTCACCAAGACGGCTAATGAAACGACTGACGGCAGCCGCCGATCCGGCAAGTCGCTGCACGTCCTTCAGGTCCTTGGGCCTGGATATGTTGAGGATCGCTTTGATTTTTTCTGGATTCACCTCTATCCCTCGTTCGGAAACGATAAAGCCAAGCAATTTGCCGGCAGGAACCCCGAAGACGCATTTTTTCGGGTTGAGTTTCATCCTGTATACCCGGAGGCTATCAAAGGTTTCTCTCAAATCATCAAGCAAATCTGCCTTCTTTCTTGACATGACGGCAATGTCGTCAACATAGACGTGAACATTGCGGCCAATTTGCTCGTGAAGGCATCTTTGCATACACCGCTGATACGTTGCGCCGGCATTTTTTAGACCGAAGGGCATCGTGATGTAGCAGAAGGTCCCATAGGGTGTAGTGAACGCTGTTTTGATTTGGTCGGATTCTCGCATTTTGATTTGGTGGTACCCGGAGTACGCATCCAAAAAGCACAGCAGCTCGGAGCCGGCTGTGGAGTCTATGACCTGATCTATACGAGGCAAAGCAAAGTGGTCCTTAGGACAGCACTTGTTCAAACCGGTATAATCAATGCACATTCTCATTTCCTTATTAGGTTTTGGAACCATTACAGGATTTGCCAACCAATCAGTGTGTACTACCTCCCTAATGAACTTGGCTTCTTGCAACTTGATGATCTCCTTCCTATTGCTGTCCGCTTCTTCTCACCGTAGCGTCTTATTCCTTGCTTCACTGGTTTGGCTCCTTCGTAGACGTTAAGAGAGTGCTCGGCAAGTTCCCTCGGGACACCTGGCATGTCGGCTGATGACCATGCAAAGATGTCCTGATTCTCACGGAGGAACCTGACGAGCGCGCTTTCCTATTTGTCGTCCAAGCCAGCCCCTATGGTGACTTGCTTGGAGCTGTCACCTGGGACCAGATCCGCCTTCTTTGTGTCTTCGGACGCCTTGAAAGTGTTCTTTTGCTCAGCGGTCTTTACATGCTCCGGCAACTGTGATGTATCGAGCTCTTTCTTCAACATGGCTAACTCCTCTGCGTGGAGGACTGCCTCAGCGA
This sequence comes from Poa pratensis, assembly GCA_947311845.1. Classification (NCBI taxonomy): domain Eukaryota; kingdom Viridiplantae; phylum Streptophyta; class Magnoliopsida; order Poales; family Poaceae; genus Poa; species Poa pratensis. The sequence continues at coordinate 70,659,256 of CAMZMU010000045.1, read as the reverse complement.
AGGCGGCATTGCCACGCTCACACTCCTTTGCTTTCTTGAAGTTGCCACTGATGGTAATTGTACCATTGGGTCCCGGCATCTTCAGCTTGCTGTATATGTAACACGGGCGAGCCATGAATTTGGCGAAAGCTGGCCGTCCAAAAATGGCGTGGTAGGCACTTTTGAAGGGGACTACTTCGAACCTGAGATACTCCGAGCGGTAGTTTGTCTCAGGCCCAAAAGTAACCTCCAATCTGATGCTTCCCATTGACTTGCCTTGCTTTCCCGGAACAATGCCATGAAACTTGACTTTGCTATAGTCAAGCTGGCTTTCCGACAAGTTCATGCGCTTCAGAGTGTCCGCGTAGATGATGTTGAGGCTACTGCCGCCATCCATCAACACCTTGGTGAGCCTGAAGTTATCGACAATAGGGTCGACGACAAGGCGTATTTGCCGGGGTGAGGAACGTGATCTGGATGATCATCTCTATCCCAGGTTATTGGCTCCTCTGACCAGTCTAGATACTGGGGAACGTCTGGTACTGTGGCGTTTAGCTCGCGCATCTCCGCCTTTTCTTCTTTTGCCGAAGGAGTGCCCAGGAAGCACACCAATTGGCCATGTACCTTGGGATATTTCCTTTCTTTACGCATCAGCTTGGTTCCTCATCCTCTGACATGGACATAGCCCCATCATCGTCTTCCTTCTTTGTCTTCTCAGCCTTTTTGCTCTTTTTTGATTTCCAGCCAACCTCGGGGTCTTTCTTGAAGTCCTCCATGAACCGGCATTCCCCTAATGTGTGGTTGACTTTGCCTAAGGACGCGTGGATTGGGCAAGGCAAGGCTTTCGCCTGATCATACGTCAGGCGCTGCTTGCTGGAGCCGCCATCTTTACCCTTTCCTTTCCACTTGCGGTTGCTGCCTTTGCCTTCGAAGGCGGCGGCGACCTCGTTTGATGGTCCGGCTTTGTCATCCTGGGGAGCCTTGCGTTTGTGACTTGCTCGCCTGTTTGGCGCCATATCATGTGCGCCATCTCCATCGCGTGCATCGTCATCCGCCTGTGCGTACATGGCTGCTACTTCGAGCATGACTCCGAGATCCTTGACTTGCATGCGTACGAGCTTATGTCTGAGACTTGAGCCCTTCAGGAGGCCCGTGGTGAAGGCATGGATTGCTTGATTGTCGTCTACGTTCTCGCAGCTTGCCTTTGTTTGAATCCACCTTGCCAAGAAGCTTGTAGCTGTTTCATCTGGCTTTTGCACGCAACGAACCAAATCTGTGTATGTATTGGGTCGCTTGTACGTGCCTTGGAAGTGCTGCGTGAACACCTTTTCCATGTCATGCCAGCTATGAATGCTTTTCTCCGGCAAGTTTTCGATCCAGCTTCGGGCTGTCCCCTCCAACATGAGGGGAAGGAAGCGTGCGCGACGAGGCCATTGCCTCCAGCAATTTCAACTGCCAGCGCGTAGTCCGACAACCATGAGTTTGGCTTGTCCGCTCCATTGTACCTTTGATGAGTTTTTGACACTGACGTCATGTCTCTGGGTACTTGAACGTTGCGGATGGCTGGGCCAAAGCACTCAGGTCCTAGATAGGCATCTTGCTTTCCAGCCTTGATGTCATTGAGACGATGTCTCGCGTCTTGCGGACTGAGCTGTTTGCCAGATCTATCAGCATGTGGCTCGTCCTGCGCTGCCCGGCTGTGCCTAGGCTCATTGTTGTGTCCCCGGCTTCCGCCTTCGTGCCTGGGCACTGGTGGTGGGGACTGTGTGCGGTCCCTGCTTCTTCTTGGCGGCGGGGCATCGTCGCGGTTGCCGCCACCTTGGCGGCTGCTTGCTGCCCCTGCTTCCGCCTTCATCCCGCCTAGGCGGAGGAGGTGAGGCCTTGCGCCTGTTGCCGGTCCTGGATGCCTCATCACGCTGCCTTTTTGGAGGTGGTGATTTGCGTGGGTCTTTCTCCTTGTCCTTCCCTTTTCCGTGGCTACTGGAACCGGACGGATCTTCGGGTTGCCACCGGCCGCAGCTTTGCAAGCGTTGGATTTTGATTCCAACTTTCCTCCCCTTGCGTCCGCCATGTCGGCGCGAGAATCAGCACGGGCCTGCTGCTCTAGAGCTTTGCGAGCAAGGATCGATGCGTAGTAGATCTTCTCGTCCTTGTCATAGTCATCATTGTTGAGGATGTCCAAGGCGGCCGCAGTGTTGAGGACAGGTGTTGCGAGGATGACGTCCCCGTTTTGTCCTTACGCTGCGGCGCTGTAGCCCACTCGAAACCAAGCTTTTGGGCAGGGGATTTGAAGGTGTCATGATCCCTGCCTTTCCTACCTCTCTTCTCCGCCACTTGTCCTGCCGGCTTGGGCAATGGGGTGGTGGTGAAAAGATTACGCTTGGGGTCGCACTTGGCAGTTATCTTGGCGTTTTCCTCCTTGGCTTCGTCGAGGAGGCTCTGGACCTCTGCTTGCTTGCTTTTGAGGTACTCAGTTTGCTCCACCAAGGTGTTCCGAAGTTTCTCCAAATCAGCCGGATTGGTTTTGTCGTTTACCGGCGTGTGAAGAACTTCCGCCAGAGCCGCCATGCTTCCTATCTTGCTGGGCTCGCCCTTCTCCAGAATTTTCTTCTTTGGAGCCCCAGGAGGCTCTGGAAACTGTGGATCGGTTGCCGGGGTCCCCAGGTTGGCGGCGTCAGTTGCCGCCTTCTCAGATGGCGGTGGTTCAGGTGTAATAAAACACTTCTTGACCCGTTGCTCAAACATGCTGGCAGAATCTTCTTCGGAATCAGAGTCTACGTTGACGTGAACGGTAGATCTGGATCCGGCATCCGACATCACATCATCCTGGAGTGCAGGAAGAATAGATTCGGGATCTTGACTGTTGGGCTGGGAGTCTGGTCCCAGTCCCGTCATGCCGACAAAGTGTAGATCTGAATCTGCGGACTCCTCAGAGGAGGCAAACTCAGATCCGTCTTGATTGTAGGGAGGGTGGGATGGCGAATAAATTCGCGGCAACCCATATGCCTCAGAAGTGTAGCCGATGAACACATCGACGCCGCCAAACGGCACAACTCCGCATCCGACAATGTAGTCGTCTGCGGGGATGTAGGACTCGTCGCAGCTGATGTAGTGATTGTCGCCGTAGCGAACAGCGGGGCCGACGGCGATTGTTTCGCCGATGCCGCCAAGAGTTCCCGCCTGGAACGTGACGCCTGACGCCTTAGGCCCCACGGTGGGCGCCAACTGTCGTCGTATCGGCATCTTGGATAGGAGACGGGGTCCTGCTAGCCGAGGGTGAACGTAGGGCAAGAAGGTGGACGTCGTCAAGGTCGGGATTTGTACACGGCGGTTTACCCAGCTTCAGGCACCACGGCGGTGGCGGTGCCCTACGTGCTGCTATAATTCACTATAAGGCAATATCGCCGTGAACAGGTTACAATGAGTTGGATGTATGAGAGAATATCGTGCCCTAAAGGCGTCCCGAGGTCCAGCTTATATAGGCGGCTGGACCTAGAGTTACAAGGTGAATACGTATCCAGCAAGTATACGGAGTCCTAAACCTAGCCGGTAAGTATGCCGCCTTCTGTCTTGGTCTTGGTGGCTTCATGGGCTTCAGTCTTTGGGCCTCCTCCTTGCCGGCATCCGCCTTCCTTGGTCGTCAGCTATCTGGGCCGCCCGGTAGGCAAAAGCCTTCACCACCACTGCGGGCCACCCTGGACTAGCCGGATTGATCCATGCTGGTGATACCCCTAGTAGGTATATCCCCAACACATGTTCTTAGTTTGTCATGTACTACCAACTCTAATTGATAAACAAGGTCTAGATATAATTAAACAAAATATGCTTCAATGTGGTGTGAAATCTCAAATCTCAAACTATGAACTCTCATGTGTGAAATCCATACTACTCTGTACAACATTTCACATTTGAGTGAAGACATTTTCGTGCAAATGTATGTACACCATCTTTATATTTTTTTCTCGTTACTATATGACATAAGAAGACTATGTGCGCAGGTTTCTTAATTTTTTGATTTTTTTGAATTAATTATGCTCATTTGAAAGTGTTCGAGGTCTCTCACTTGATTTTAGGATTTTTTCGTAAAAATGCATATAAACCATATTTATATTTTTTTCTAGTTACTATAGTACATTACAAAACCATGTGCGCAGTTTCTTAATTTTTTGATTTTTTTTGAATTAGTTATGCTTAACCCTAGTTTAGTCAACCCTCACAAAACCCCGTTGACCGAGGCGAAACCCCGCATAACCCCGCTAACCCTAGCTCCTATTTTTGGCCGTTGGATAAGCCCTACGTTGGCCGTCCGATCAAGCCTTCTAGAAGGAAACCCGCAGACTCCCGCGTTTTGGCGTTGGCCGTTGGATCGACGCCTTCTAGAAGGAATCTAGCACAGACGGTTGCGATCGGCTGAGCCATGGCGATCCACGAGACTCGCGTTCTGCACTCTGATTGGCTGGCCTATTTTCTAATGTTTTCTTTTTTCCAACACGCATAGGGTTCGGGGGTGGGCAGTTGGGCACTATGTGAGCACGAATTTGAGTCACTGGCTCGTGGTGCCCACCGTGTATTGGGTCCACATGTCATTCGCACAGTCTAGCCTTTCCATGCATGGTGGGCCGTCTTGGTGTGCGTTGTGCTACGCGCCCGTCTAGCCTCTCCATGCATGCGTGACCTAGTGGCAGCGATTCAGATGCATGCCTCCTTCCACGTCGCACCGCAGCAATTTCGGCCGCCGATTCAGACGCACGCCTCGCTGCCACTGAGCCGTCGCACCGCATCAATTAAACGCGTCAGACTTTTGATTCAGACTCAAAAACCGAGCTCTCTTCAGACTTTGACCCGTCGCACCGCAGCAATTATACACGGGAGAGTAATCGCACGACGATACACATGCCAACCCTCTTCTCTCTATATACATCTCTCTTCCTCTCCCCTCTCCACACAAGCCACAGCCAGATCCATCTCCTCTCTTCTTCCTCTCCTCTCTCGAAGCACAAAGCCACACAAGCCAGCTGATGGAGTTCACCGGAGTCACGTACTGGCCGCCGCGCACGTACCCGGAGGAATTCTACCCCCCCGGCGTGTTCGTGGAGAACAGACTCCGTGTGTGGGTGATCTCGAGGTGGAGGTCCCAGTTCGAGCTCGCCCGCGTTTTCCTCGCCTCTGGCTATCGCCACCTCAACCGCCCAACGGGCATGCGGCCCATGTTTAGCCTCGACGAAACCCGTGACAATCTCGGCAACGTCGTGATGCTCACGGCCACCTTCGCCAACTCGTTGGACGCCCGCTTCCTCCTCGGGACCGTCTGGTGGTGTGGCTGTGAGTTCATCGCATTCACGATGTACAACATGTACACCAACTACGATGCGGCCTTCCCCACCCCCCTCCATGTGCACAGGCTCCCCTACAACATCAACGACGAGGAGTGAGCAAGAAGGGGCGCCCTAGCAAGATGGGTACCCGGTGAAGCTAGCTAGCCCGGAGTGAAGATGCTGCTGCAGCCCCGTTTACTTTCCATTGTCATGTCGTGTCGTGTCGTGTCTCCATCTAGTTTCTATTTATTAGTAATGAGTTATAGAGTGTGTTTTCATGAGTTGTAAGGGTGCTACTTTATGTAAGGGTGCTACTATATGTTTCGATGTATTGTTCGTGCTAATATATCTATGTTTCGTTCAAGTAATATTGCATTCGAAGAAGTACATAACAACAACAAATAATAAAGACAAATAATATTATGTGCATTCTAAGAAGTATGGGTACGCAACAAGTATATAAAAGGGGCCCATAATAAAGACACGCTACGACAAGTATATTAGAAATTTATTTGTAATGTAAATATAAGTAAAACATGTTTCTAAGAAATTTATTTTCCGAAGCAACATTTTATTTTAGTGGTTTTAGTTGAAACATTTTTAGCTAAACATGGGTGCCTCTATGCTATATAAAAAACCGTATAAAAAAAGGGACGCGGGTGGGCTGCTTTTCTAGTTGGGCCTGATTACTTTCTCACGGCCCAACATCTATTCGGTAGCCTAGAACATTTTTTTTCTCGAAACTAAACTTTGGTCACTCTGTTAACTTAGGCCACCCGTTAACTGAAGAACAAAAATTGCGTAACGAACAGACGAACTTTCCAAATTCCGCGTTCAGTTCGTACTCCGCAGGCAGTGCAGCATTGGCCGCATTCCTCGCAGCCGGCACGGGCACTGCTCTGTCCACTCCCGAACGGCACGGCCCAACCAACTAAGGCCCAAACGCCTCACCACGGCCCAATAACACGGCCCAACGCCACGCCTTCTTATCCACCCACTTGCTCGCCGCCGGCGACCAATCCACCTCCAGCTGCAGATCCAGCACCGCGTAGCCACAATGTTTAGGAGGGGGTTCAAACGCGGGCCGTGGTGGCCATTCCGGTGGCGGTAACCGCTCCGACGAGGAGCGGAAGGAGCGGCCGAAGCCGGAGCCTGAGCCGGACGATTTGCCGGCGGAGAAGGACGACGAAGAGTTCGTCCTTCCGGACGATTTGCCGCTGATTCCGCCGGACGGCTGCCGCGTCACGTGCGGCGGCCGCACCGGCACCTGCAGCTTCCGCGTCCTCTTCGACGTCGTGTTGCCAGCATGGAAGAGGGTGGACGACGCCGACGCCGAGCTGGCCGCTGCGGAGGAGGCGTTCAAGGCCGGCGAGGAGGGCGCCGAGCAGCGCTTTCGTGTGGCGGTGGACGCGCGGGAGGTCGCCGTGGCCGTCCTCCGCATCGTAGAGCAGGAGGACATCGGCGTCGATCCGTAGATTGACGACACCGCCGCCGCACCATCGCCGCCAACCGAAGGGCAATTTCTTTAGTTTTTATAATTTGTTATTATTAGAAGTACTATGTAAAATGGACGTTTGTGCCCACCCCTAAATATGAATGAAAATGGCTTGTGTGAAACTATTTTGCTATTTTCTACCGGTCGAAAAGCTCGGGGATATGGCTCTGTTTTTGTACCAGCTGATGAGGTGGACAAGAGGTGGGTCCCGCGGTCAGAGATGCTCCGGTGGGTCCTTTTACTGATGTGGACAAGTGTGGGTCCCACCAAGCTCACATAATTCCAGCCACTAACCAGTCCCTTGCACTTAAGCCCCACTGTCGCGCGAGAGCTATTTCAGCATCGATACGGTGTCGAGCTATTTCAACCAACGACGTCGCTGCCCATAAATTAGCATGGAAAAACGTCGCATAGGAGCTATTTGCCCTAAGAGAGTTCGGCCCCGACTTTGCATCGTGATGCATAGTACAACCAACATATATAGGCACACAAACCGGAACAAACCAGTTAAATATTCTTTGTGCCCTAACCCGTCAGATTTTCGTATGGTAACTTTCTCCGACAGTATGTGCCCTGGAGAGCACGAGAGGACCGATGTTTGTTTATGACCAAAAGAAAATACTTTGGAAGTTGTTCGGTCTATGAGACCCGCCATTCTGTCACATCTAACAAATTAATAATGCGCTGAATGAGTTAACCCTAGCTTGCAAGCTAGTCCTACGGGTGATTACAGTTGTTTAATAGACCAGGCCTGTTTAAGACCTGTCCGTTCCTAAACCCTAGTCAGGCATGGATATTTATTAAATCCATTCATCTAGGCTAATGCTTCCATAGACCCCCAACTCACAATCGCATAAACGTACCGATCGGCTCGGCTCAATTTGCAAAGGCAATTAAATTCGACTCGTCTGAGCCGAGCTGGTTCGCGAGCTGAACGGAGCCGAATCGTGAGACTGGGAAAAAGTTGCAGAAATTGTGGCTGCAAGGAATCGAACTTGCATCTAGCACGCTCAGCACAAGGAACAATCACTGGCCCATCGCTCGGTCTGTGATTGTTACCGAGTCAGCCTGTACATAAACGGAACGAGCCACGTTACATAAAAGCTTCAGGTTCTGAAATTGAGCGTACTGCATGCGAATAAGCGCGATGGCGCTCGTCCGCCAGGGAGCACGTTTTTGAACTTTTTGAAAACGTTTCAAAATTTCGAAAAGAAATACCTCGACGTAGCCAACCACACGCACAACGATCCTGAAAAGTTACGGTTTAAAATACGCTGTATTTTTGGCTCAGCAAAAAAGACAAATCGAAAAAAAGCTAGATAAAAAAAAAGCTGATCTGATCACGCCTCCGATCTGTTTTTTTGTCTTTTTTGCTGAGGATATAATACATTGTATTTCACATAAATACTTCGCACCAACCGTACTGCATAGGGTTGCCTACATCATGGTATTTTTGTTTGAATTTTTACGAAACTTTAAATTTAATTATTTTAAAAATCAAAATACCGTGCTCCCTGGCACCCGGGAGCCATATCGCCGCAGTTTCCCTATACGGAGAAGATTTTCACCGATCTTAGACTGTAAAATTGGGCACCAAATCATTCAAATATAATTCTATAAAATTAACAACATGAAATTGAAATATACATGAACCCATTTTTATGAAATACTTGATAAGTATACCAAGTGAATTTTCTGACCAGCTCGAAATAACCCATTATTTTTTCCTAGTATAGTATGAAAAAATTAGGCATCCCACACAAATACTTTTATTGTTTAACAAGTTTAATATATTATTAATTTTTTGCTCAACAAATGTGGCGAAAAAAGGGCATTCTGATATGTGCAACGAATATTGCGACAACTGAGACTCCATATCAGTTTGTAACGTGCTTGTATGACCTACTCTTAAACTCTTACACAATCAATGATCAAACCCAACTAGTCTACCCCATTTGATTTCGTTCGAAAGAGTAGATGACGCGCCAGACAGATCATCATGGTTCGTTAATAATCTGTGATAGTATGTGCCGGGACCACTCGTAAAAAGTTAGAGGTGATCATAATATTCCTATATAGGTGTGGAGTGAAATTGAGGAGACACTATTCAACCTCTAAGTTCACGGTATGCTTATTACATGTGGGTCCACATGAATCAAACTGGTAATTACTGTAAAAAGTTCACGAAATTGAGGAGACACTATTCAACCTCTAATAAACATATTCCCATCATTTTTATAATGAAAAATTATAAAGGTATGCTTATTACATGTGGGTCCACATGAATCAAGGTGGTAGGGGTAGACCTAGATGGCTGAGAGTGTTGCATGTGGTTCCACATGCCCCAATGATGATAGATGTATAGCTAGATGGCCGTAAGTACTGCAGCATGTGGGGTCCACATGTACCAAAGGTGGTATGAGTAGACATAGCTGACAAGGGTCCACATACAAACCAAGTGTGTCATGGGTAAACCTAGCTGACTAGGATAGTTGCATGTGGGTCCACATGCCCCAAATGCAACAGATGTACAACTAGATGGCTAGGAGTGTTCTGTGTGGTTCCACATGCCCCAAAGGTGATGAATGTATAGTTGTATGGTTAGGAGTGTTGTATATGGTCCACATACACCAAAGTTGGTACAGGGCAGACCTAACACCTTACCCCTACCACCTTTCATACATGTGAACCCACATGAAACACCTATAAACAACTAGGTTTGCCCCTATTAACTTTAGTGCATATGGACCCAAATTCAACACTCCTAATGATCTAGGTACACATCTAACACCTTTGGCATATGTGGACCCATATACAACACTTCTAACCATCCATCTGTAAATATATCACCTTTGGGACATGTGGATCCACATGCAACACTCCTAGCCAGTTAGTTGTGTATCTACCCCATTTTGGACATGTGGACCCAAATGCAACACTCCTAGTCAGCTAGTTGTGCATCTACCCCATTTTGGACATGTGGAACCACATGCAACTATCCTAGCCAGGTAGGTTTACCCCTACTACCCTTGCTTGCATGTGGACCCTTGCCAGGTTTGTCTACCCCTACCACCATTGGGACATGTGGACCCACACATGTAGGAGCCTTTCTGGCCATCTAGCTACACATTTATCATCACTGGGGCATGTGGAGCCATATGCAACACTCTCAGCCATCTAGGTCCACTCCTACCACCTTTGAGGCATTTGGACCCACATGCAACACTCTTAACCAGCTAGGTCAGTAGACCTGGATGGATAGGGGTGAATAAACCTGATTAGCAAGTAGGCATGCATAGGGTCCACAAGTCCCATAGGTGGTAGATATGTACCTAGATGGAAACGAGTGTTTATGTGGATCCACATGTATCAAAGGGTCTAGGGGCAGACCTAATCGTATAGGGGTGTTGCATGTGGGTCCACATGTATGAAAGGTGGTAGGTCTACCACATTTGGCATATGTGGACCCATACATAACACTCATAACCATCCATCTATATATATCACCTTTGCGACATGTGGACTCACATGCAACACTACTAGCTAGTCTGTTGTGCATGTACCCCATTTTGGATATGTGGACCCACATGCAACTATCATAACCAGATAGGTTTACCCCTACCACTCTTGGTTGCATGTGGACACTTAACAGCTATGTCTACCCCTGCCACCATTGGGACATGTGGACCCACATGTAGGAGCACTTCTGGCCATCTAGCTACACATTTATCACTACAAGAAATCCGGTCTATTGCCACGAACAAAATAGTTGAAACAAGTGCCAAATCGTCGCAATTGGTACATGTTGCAACCAAACGTCGTTCGTTGGGCGTCGTTGCGACTAAACGCGTGGTACTAGGCTGTCTCCGCGGAATGATTTTCGTGGCTACAAAATTGGCCTTTTGCAACAATTTATTCGGCCAATTGCCACTCGTGTTTCTGTTGCGGCACTCACCTAATGCAACCTATGTTTTTCGTGGGTATAACTCTAGTGCAACAAATACTGAACCGTGGCGAGTGACCACTGTGGCAACGGCGCGTGTTCCGTTGCGCCTGCTCTTTCGTTGGAATAGTCCAGTTTATTTGCCACGTCCAATTTTGTGGCAAGAAACTATGTCAACAAACCTTATACGCGTGGAAAAAACGATTTGCCACAAACAATTCAATCGTGGTAACACGAGTTCTCTGGTTATCGCCACGTCCAAAAAATTTGAAGCGAGAAACTACTGCAACAATGAAAAATTTCCGTCGCGATACTCTATTTCAACACAAATTATTTTGGTGGCGCCAAATAGTAGTCGCTACGTGCAAACTTTTCATGGCGATGGTTTATTCCAACAAATATTATTTCGGTGGCGACAGGTAGTAATCGCAACGGCCTAAATATTAGTAGCTAGAAACAAGTGCGACAATTTAAACTATTCGTGGCGCCATTCTATTTCAACAAATTTTAGTTTGGTGGCGAGAAGTACTAGTCGCAACGTCCAAATTGTTAGTAGCGAAAAAGTACTGCGACGATCTCCACTGTTGGTGGCGAAAGTCTATTTCAACAAGACTTTTGTTGGTGGCGCCAAGCAGTTATCACAACATGTGAACAACACAGGTAGTCGTGGCGACTGAGGCTTGACGCAACACTACATTTACCGTGCTAATTACCTATTGCCACGTTAAAGAAAAAAAAATAAAAAAAAGGGAAACAAAAATACGGGCATTGAATTAAAATATTCAAAACCGTACGTACAATATGTATATTCATACAAATCATAATTCTCATAGCTATTTATAATTCATACAAATCATAATTCTCATACAATATGGATCAAATGAAACTCAAAAATATCGTAGGTATCCTAATGTACTTGATGTAGAATCCAGTGCAGCTATTTTTTTCCATTATCATTTCCAATTACATCCTGCAATCAAGAATAAAAAAAAGTTTAGTTCATGTCCATTTCCATCCTAGATAGCACATATCTGTTGTTTGATTAAGTTGTGAGTCAACACAGCAACAATACATGGTGAAACATAAGAAGCAGGTGGAGCAAGGCTATAGTGTGGGTGAAGAAAAAACAGTAGTTGTAAGTCAACGAAGAAACAACACATAATGAAACATAAGAAGCAGGTGCAGCAAGGCTATAGTGTGGGTGAAGCAAAAACAGTACGTACTAGTACCGATTTGTACAAGTTTGTGACTTACCATTGCTTTAAACATTCGAGAACCCTGTACCGTGGTGTGCGGAGGAAATATTGTCTTAGCAGGGCTCTGTGAAAGTGGTGTTTGCAGGTTTGGACTAATAGTTTCTTTCTGGTTTGACTTCTTCAACATCTGCAAAAACGAAGCGCACTGTTAGCAATGCAAGTAAACAACTAAATCTTACGAGTTTGCAAGCGTATGACTATCATCACCTGAAGTGTTTGCAACTTCTGTTTTTCCATCTGTTGGGAGAACTCTTGAAACTTTGACTGAAACTGTGAGTTAAACTGTGTCATCAAGTTTGTCTCAAATTCCTGTCTTGAGGTTCTCTCCAATTCCATCATTCTTTCCCTTTCAGCATGCTCTTCCTGTAACCTCTCCTCAAGGTTTTCCCTATGAGCACGCTCTAAATTAATCCTCTCGTCCATGCTAGCACGTTCAGCTTGTAACTTCTGTTGTAATTCAGTGACCTGCTGGCTGAGCTCAGAGTTTACTTTTTGGGTCTCTGCCGTAGCACGAGCTTGCTCTTCAAGCTGGAACTTAATCCTTTCAGAACTAGTTGGCAGTTTGGCCATGTATCCGAACCCACGAGGCTGCGCTGACTTGCAAGCTACGATTTCTTTATACGCAGTCTGGAAAATATTGATTCTTTGTTCAACTGAAACTGGAACATCAGATTCCTTTACTCTGTTTTCAATGTCTTGACATGCTTTGTCCTAATTACGAAAAAAACACTCCCATCAGATGAAGAAACATCCACGATGAACAACAGTAAATATGTTTTGAGAATAGCTTCTAAGTCAGTATACTCACGTAAACTTTCTTGGACTCTTCGGTAGTCCATGTTCCATTGTTGGCGTGGGTGATTTCCCAGAGAGCAATACAGTCTGGCTCTTCTCCAGTTTCCGAATTTCTCTGCAAGTAGTGCAACAATTAGATGCTACAAGCATTAAAGCACAGTGAGCAGCGAAGCATGCATAGTGAGTAGGCACATACATTCTCAAAATTCAGTTGAGAGAACGATTTTGATCCAGCTCTGTGTTTTATCTTGAGTTTCTTATGGTTATCCGAGTTCTTTTGGCTGAGTTGCTACACATTCAGTGATAAAAAAAGCGAGTCAGTCAGACAAGCCATTTCATGATAGTACAAAATTTACAAACTGTGAGCATAGAAATAACCTGGAATTTCTGATCAGTGCCAAAGTACTCAATGAGCCATTCCCACTCTTCCGGTTGTAAATCTTCCGGTACATTTGACATTCTAGCATCATCAGTTTTGTATGCCTTGTAAGTGCAGCTTAGAGATGCTCGCCAGGCTCTGTATCGCTCTTTCGCAATTTTTAGAATTTTTTCTGTTGTTTGTGGTATATCTTCCAAATCATATCTGTCCTGTAATGCGTACAACAAACGGATAGACTTTAGTAGTTCATTATGGACGAAAAAATAAGACGGCACATGTGAGAAAGGTTGTACTCACCAACATATCTGCAACTATGAGTCGATGGACGTCAGGGTGAATGTCTGACCACCTCCTCACTCCAATAATTGGTAACCTTTTTTTCATTAAGACAACCACGTCATCCTTAAATGAACGGTAGTTCATTCCTACTGCACCACCCAATTTATCAGAGAATGCAATATTTAGCTTTGCAGATCCATTGGCATGACGCTTCTTAGATGCTTTTACACCTTTTACTACACCTCGCCCTTTCTTCTTGGGTCCGTCAGCGCCTACAGCCCAAAACATACACAAAGAAACAATTTACTGTGTAGTAGATTGTAAGAAATGAGGACATAAATGTAAAAAAAAAGCTAGTACCGTCCTGTAGCTGCGGGCGGTAGCGGCGAGCATGGGAAGGCCATTCAGTAAGGGCACACATGTCAGTTTCAGACACTACAGTGTTAGATTGGTCTACAGTTCCTGTATCAGGGTTAACATTTGTACTGAATCAGCAATCAAGGTTTTTCTGCATTATATAGCAAATGTTAGAGAAAGCTTAAATGTCAAAAATAAATTACCAGATCTACGTTTTCCATGTTTTCTTTTGTAAGCTTGTAAAGTTTCAACCCTTGTCTTCGTAACAGATCCTTTTTTTACTGAACATGTAAACAATAAATGGACAAAGCATTAGCAATGTGCACAATTCAGAAACCTGATTAAGAATTAATGTACTTGTGTACCATTGGTAAAGGAGAAATCTGTATCTTCTGTTTCGTTTGAATCTTGATCCTCAGCTGTTGCATCCCTAACTGCATGTTTATCCAAATTATTGATTAGTTAAAGCATGCATTAAAATGTGACCGGGAAAATATGTATTAAAGTCTGTATTGAAAGTGTTGTGCATTCGAGATTTCGGATGAAAGGATAACCTGAGACAGTGTATCGCTTGTTTCTGGTGGATCCACTTTCATCATCAAGACGAGACCCTGCTGTTGCAATATCAACGCTGGGATTCTCCCTAAACACATACAGGTTGATCTTCTTCTCATTGTTGTGCAGGGATACCAATTTCTCCACTTCAGGTCCATGCTCGATGGGAACAAGTTTTCCTCTGCCATTGGATGTTTTTACCCTGCAGTAGAGGTAATGACGCCTGGCACAGAAGCCAACACTTTCAATCAAACTGATCAATTCCATATAGCAGATGTCAGTCCTCTTGATTGTTGCTTCCAGAACTTTCGGTTTTTTCTCCTCATCTTCGTAGTACAGGTTAAGTGACCAAATGTCCTCGCGCGTCTACAGTTACATAGAAGTAAAAAATGAGCACCAAAATAATCAGTCAATTCGCAGATCTGAAATAAAAGAATAGTTACATGGCTATGTAAATTTTATGAATAGTTTGTAAAATGAAGTATGCATCTATCATTAATTCTCAGTTCGATACACGATAAGAAAAACATGTTCGCAAATGATCAACAGAGGAACAACATGCTGAAAATTGACAGAGACAGTTTTCTCATGGATAACGAGTCTCCCATCGTCAGTACGATGGTGCACAGCGCGGCAAACTCAAAGCACACATGAACTCCAGATAGACCTATGATCGACCAGGTGACGTTCATACACAGATTTACGCTTGGAGCAGAGGAAGATCAGAGAAGAACAAAAAGAAGAACACATCAGAAAAACCAATTTAGAGAACAGATAAGAAAAGGCGAGATCACTGACACGGGCTGGTAGCCGACCAAGGAGAACTACCCCACGCTGCTCCGATCTTGCCAAACCGCGCAATTGCCAGATAGTGCGGACGCGGGAGGCGCGTCATGGAGACCACGCTTTCCTCAGCATTTTCGCCGGCGCGGGCGAAGCAGCGGCGGCGGCACCTAACATGGCAAGGATCGCCGCCGGCAGCATGTAATTCTAGGGTAGGAAAAACGGTGCGCTGCACATCTTTGCGGACGAGAAGCAGATGACGAAGGAATAACCCGAGAGGATTGGCGTTCCGTTTACTCCGGTGACGACGTCGTCATGTCGCCGTGACATCGTCAATTATGCTCGGGTGCCAAGGCCCAGGAGGTCTGTTTAAGGTTTATCGTTGCAAAAAACTTGCAAAAAAAATCGGCTCACCGAATTGTGGTGATACTGGACCATAAATTAATTGTTGTCCCAAGAAAATTGCAATATTGATCAAGGGTCACGGCCCAGGAGGCCCGTTAAGCTACGCTATGAACTTTATCGTTGCAAAAAACTTGTTCGTTTTCGCAGCAGCAGGTGATTGTTGCATTATGGTCAACCTATTACCATACGACCCAAATTGTCGCAGTAAACAATAGTTATTGCCGCAGGATAAATTGAGGCGAAAAACATATGATATTGCCACACGAATAAATTTGGTTGCAATAGTTAGACAATTTTTTGCAACAATATTTGAAACTAATGCAACCGCACACATATGTTGCAATATATGTCTGAATGTTACCACGCATACTTATTACGTTGGAAGATCTAGCCTCTAAGGCAACAAAATTGCTGCCTCGCGCAACGGAGCTTCTTTGTCGCAAAAACGCGATTGTATTCCAACCGCGATGCATATCGTTGCAATAGGCGGCCTCTACCGCAACAAAATGATAATTTATCGAGACCAAAAAGAGTCGTGGAAATATGAGCGTCCTATCACCACAACCGGAGAGTTTGTGGTAATTTTTGGTTATATCGCAACGCAAAAAAACCGTAGCGATAGATTTTGTGGCAATAGACCAGATTTCTTGTAGTGTGTCATCACTGGGGCATGTGGACCCATATGCAACACTCTGAGCCATCTAGGTCCACTCCTACCAACTTTGGGGCATGTGGACCCACGTGCAACACTCTTAGCCAGCTAGGTCAGTAGACCTGGATGGATAGGGGTGAATAAACCTTACTAGCAAGTAGGCATGCATAAGGTCCACAAGTCCCATAGGTGGTAGATGTGTACCTAGATGGAAACGAGTGTTTATGTGAGTCCACATGTATCAAAGGGTGCAGGGGCAGACCTAGTTGTATAGGGGTGTTGCATGTGGATCCACATGTATGAAAGGTGGTAGGTCTAGCCCCTTTGGCATATGTGGACCCATATACAACACTCATAACCATCCATTTGTGCATATATCACCTTTGAGAAATGTGGACCCACATGAACCTAGATGGAAACAAGTGTTGATGTGGGTCCACATGCCCCAAAGGTTTTAGGGGCAGACCTAATTGTTTAGAGGTGTTACATGTGACCATCCATATGTACATATATCACCTTTGTGACATGTGGATAAGTTATAAAAAAATTATTATTCTTTTTAAGTGCCAAAAATGATCTTTTTGTGAAGTAGGTACAATAAATATGAGGCAAAATGGCATGACCATACACACTCCATGTGTTGTAGGGATGCAACTGTTGCCACACTGGTGCATCATTCCAGGTGATAGTTCCACTAGTTTGACCAGGTCTCTACCAATTCAAAAAAAACAAAACATGAAAACAACTTTGCAAATAGTCATAAATTATGACATAGTTTACATGAAAAAAATATGGTTAAATTTAGAGCATGCAGGAAAATTGACATTCTTAGAAATGGAGCCATTTGGCTTAGCTTTTGGACCTATTTTTAAGCACATGAAGTTTTTAGACTCTTAAAATGGCCAGTGTTTTTAGTGAAAATAAGTGTGTACAAATGATGCACAATTATATGAAAATTTTCATATTTCATAGTCACCTATGTATTATAAATATTTATAAATTATATATGAAAATAGAAAAAAAGAGGTCAGCGAGGGGGCTGCTAGTTGGGCCGGTCCAAGCGCGCACCGTCCTGATCTGGCCAACACACACTCTAAAGAAAATTAAGATATTATTTGATAAGATGCATAGTACATAATTATCAAGACGGCTTCTGCCATGGCCGCGCCCGCGCCCGAGCTCTGACTTGATCTCGTGTCGCCGTGCATCTCTACTCGCTTCTTACACTTCAACCATCGTAGGACCGTTCCTTGCTCCGCACCCAGCTAAACCTTTTGTTGGGAGGGTTTGGATTTACCCAAATCCATATAGCTGTTATCCAAAAGTGATAGATATTATCCAATTATCTATGAAAAGAAAGAACAAGAATTTATACGTGCGTATTAGCTAGCTACATGCAGCCGGCTACTAGCTACGTACCGTGTCGATCGATCAGCTAGCTAAATGAAGCTAGCTACGCAACGTACGTGCCGATCGATCAGCTGCTATGTAGGTGCGGCTTGGGACAACGACGTGTGGATATGCTGGATTATCTTAGCCTACCCAAAGACGTGGGTATGGATTTGGGTATAAACTGGGATTATCCAGCGGCAGGTTTACACCCAGCAGCCCGGTGCACACACCAGCAGCACTGCACACACACCTGCTGCGAGTTCTTGGATCGTGCCGTCCAAAGTCTGAAGATTTTCATCTAAAATTTAGTTAACCTCGTCCGCTATGTTTATATTAACTTTGATTCTATTCTTGACACAAACACGGTTGTAGCCCAGTGGCTCTGCTCCCTATATCTATCCCAGGAGACCCAGGTTCGAACCCTGTCTACTACGTATTTTATTTAATTTTTTCCACGATCCGGCTCAGACTAGATAATCTCTAGATTTACAGGCTCGGCTCCGATCCGGCTCAGCTCGAGCCGAACTGAGTTGGCTTGGCTCCTTGAGATTAAATCTCAGCCGTCCTTATGTTTCTGCTCAAGATACCCATTCGTTCTTGGGGGCCTATGGAAGTATTAGCCATTCATCTATCCACGTAACCGGTAGTAGACTTTTAGTAAAGAAGGCTGGCGGGCGGCTTGTGATGCCAAAAATGATTGTGACCTGCCTCCATAGAATGCATGCGTATATATTCTAGAAATGCTCTTGCACGCAGTATGAAATTATATTCTGGGCAAAACAAGCAATTAGATGCCCAACGTACTTGAAATATGCAATTATATCCTAGTCAAACTTGCAAGCGAATGACAAACTTCAAATATTTAAACTATTTATATAAGATGTATGAAGCTTCAACCAACAAGTTTCGGCAATGCAATAGAATAGACCCATTTGTGGATGATTTAGTCCCATTGCATGTATCAATTTAAGAAATCATGGGTGATATGCATCTAGGGATGGCTGAGAACGACAACTTTAACTTCCGAAAACAAAGGACGAAATAGGCCCAAAGGATTATGACAAGAGGGGGACTCCTGTTTCCAGTTAAGCTTCCTAATTACAAACAACTTAGGATCTATTTGATTCAAATGTAGCACTAGTTATTTTGTTTGCGGATGCTTGTACATCTAAGGTAGCCCAAGTTTATTGAATTAAAAAAAATCCTAAGACGATACATCTTCAAGAGTATAACATGTAACTTTAGATGCCAAGATCTCGATAAACTTTAAGCATACTTGGCCTTTCTTTTGGTGATGGACGCAGGCAGCCAAATGCCACAGAGATGCACCGTTTCACATCTTTTGCTTCGTGTATTTCGGGTCGTGGAAGTTGTTTATCCAAAATTTCTTCCAAGAGAAATTGGTCACCGAGTGAAGAAAGATAAGTTTGCACATCTCCTGGATGTTTTCCCATCAGCACCTCAAGCATCACAACACCAAAACTATATACATCACATTTCTCTGTAACTACAGATGTATAGGAAAATTCTGCATATAGCATAGAAAGATAAAAATTAGAAGCATGCACTAATGCAGAGAGCATTCCTATTGAGATAACTACCAGAGGATATAGTATTGTATTGAATAAACCTACCAGGTGCTATGTATCCATATGTTCCAGCTAGTGCACTCCAATTCGATGAATCCGGTTTTAACATTCTTGCAATGCCGAAATCTGAGATAAATGCTTTGTAATCAACATCTAATAAAATATTTCTGCTTGTGATGTCTCGATGAATTATGGGTGGTTGAACATCATGATGGAGGTAAGTAATGGCTTGAGCCAAATCTCTTATGAGTGTTGTCCTTCTATTCCAATGGAACTGGATTGCTAGTTCTTCATTGCTTAAGATAGAAGTTAGATTTCCTCTCTCTATAAACTGGCATACAAGGAACCGGTACCGTGGATGAGAACAATATCCATATAGCTTGACGATGCTACGTTGTCGAATTTTTGTTAAAATTTCAATCTCATGCTGGAACCTTTCTTCATCACGTGCCTCTTCATTTCTTGCATGGAGTTTCTTTACTGCAACCAGTTGCTCATCTTGTAGTGTTACTTTATAAACACTACCATATGATCCCTCTCCAATGCAATGCTTCTCATCAAAATTGTCGGTTGCATTGACAATATCTTCAAATGCCATTCTGCCATCAAAGTTCCATACAGAGAACACATCCCTTTTGTTCATATCATCAGATTTTTGAGATACTTTCTCATGGCAAACAAAAATGGCGACAACACCAACAACTATTGCAACAGTAGCAACAAACATAGGGACACTAACGGCTAGTATAAAATTTCGGTGCCTCCGCTGGTGATCCTCAAAGTGAAAATTACAAGGAGATAAGCCATCAAGGTATCCGCAGAGACCTTTGTTGTGGAAAAACCATTCAGTTGATGCATTGTGGATCCCTTTGGGGATAGATCCTTCTAATAAGTTGTATGATACATCAAATATTGATAGGCTTTGCATGCTTGCAATTGAGACAGGGATGACACCACTCAATTGATTGTGTGAGAAGTTTACAAAGATCAACATCTCAAGTTTGCTGAGCTCCGATGGTATTGGTCCAATCAGATTATTCATACTAAGATCAACCATTATTTGTAGGGAAGCTAAATTACCCAAACTACTTGGAAGATTTCCACTCAGGTTGTTCTTACTCATATCTAAGGACTGTAGTTTCAAACAATTTCCTATCTCTTCTGGTATTTTACCACTCAAGCGGTTGCTCGAGAAATCAAGAATCTCAAGATTGAGAAGTTGACCGATTTTCTTAGGAATCTGCCCTGATAGTTGATTTTTTCTTAAATCCATCCGGTAGAGGTTCAGTAACTTTCCAATTTCTTGTGGTATCTCACCGGTAAACCTATTGAGTTGCAGATTGAGATTTCTAAGATTTCTTAGCTCCACCATCTTAGAAGGTATACTGCCTTCTATCATGTTGTCTGCAAAATTAATACTTGTCAAGTTTTGACATGAGCCCCAATTTGGCGAGAGCCGGCCTACAAATTTGTTTGAAGATAAATCAATATAATTGAGATGTGGATACACCCCAAACGCTTCAGCTATGTCTCCCTCTATCTGATTAGTGTTGATGTCAAGCATTGTTAGTGAACTGCAATCCCTCAAGCCTTTTGGAATAGGACCATCCAGGTTGTTATTTTCAACTTCTAATCTCTGTAGCCTTTTACTTTGGCACAAATCTGGCAAGTTTCCTGTTAGCTGGTTTTCATCCAGTTCAAGTAGGACCAAATTGGTAAGGTTGGAGAGAGTTGGAGGCAAAGGGCCCGATAACTGATTCTTGAATAGGCGCATTTGTGTCATCCCCACCAATTTTCCAAAACTCGGAGGGATTAAGCCGGACAGTAGATTGTCGTTGACTGAAAATATTTCCAAAGATTCCAAATTTCCAAACTCAATGGGCAACTCCCCAGAGAGACTATTATTATAAATATAGAATTCGATGAGTGAAGACATGTTCCCCATAATTGGCGGCAAGACGCCAGTTATGAAATTGTTCGCGATGTAGAGTACTTTCATATTCACAAGATTTCCAAACTCATGCGGGATGGATCCAGTTATGAGGTTACTCCAAAGATAAGCAT
The DNA here is from genome assembly GCA_947311845.1 of Poa pratensis. NCBI lineage: Eukaryota > Viridiplantae > Streptophyta > Magnoliopsida > Poales > Poaceae > Poa > Poa pratensis. Next base: position 70,638,018 of record CAMZMU010000045.1, on the reverse strand, counting down.
GGGCCAGTGAAGTAAGATTTCCAGCAACACTAGAAGGAACTGAGCCGGTCAGATGGTTCTCTGAAATGTCCAACAGGTCCAAGCTCGAGAGCATCCCAAGCTCTACCGGGATCGGACCAGTGAGCTGGTTCTGATATATGACAAGGGCCTCGAGCATCGTGAGGTTTCCAAGGGAGGGAGGAATTGCCCCTTTCAGGCTATTATTTTGCAAGTATAGTCCTTGCAACGTTTGTACTTGCCCTAGCTCTTCAGGTATATTTCCTGAGAGAAGATTACAACAAAGGTCCAGATAACTGAGTTTCGTTTGGTTTGCAAGGGTGGAAGGTATTTTGCCAGAAAGAATATTCGAGCTCAGATCCATCTTCCTCAAGTTCCGAAGCTGTCCGAGATGCCATGGAATGCTATCCGAGAGCCTATTACTAAACAGATAAAGAAGAGCAAGTCTTGAAAGATTACCCAAGGTAGGAGGAATTTGGCCACTGAGATTGTTGCTTGAGAGGTCCAGTTGTGTGAGCCTACCAAGGTTGCAGATTGATACGGGTATGTGTCCACTGAGCTTATCACCGGAGAAGTCGAGGGTGGAAAGCATGGAAAGAGAGCTGATGCCGGGAGGGATCTCTCCCGATAGACCATAGTTGTTGCTAAGGTCGAGGTTGACGAGGTAAGGAAGTGACTGGAATCTTAGAGTGTCCAGTTGCCCGAAAATACCGGCGCCACCAAGGGACATCCCTCTTATGACCTTCACCACCGATCCTCCGCGTGATCGAGTGTCGCCGCAGGTGATGCCGGTCCAGTTACACGGGTACATGCCGTCATCTCTCCAGGTTCCCAGCTGGAGCTTAGAGGAATACCTGACGGATGATTTCCAGTGGAGGAGTGCTGCGGCTTGAGCTCTCAGGGAAGTACCGCCCTCGGCTTGCTTCGGAGTGAGGAGAAGCAGAAGCAGCAGTAGCAGTAGGGAAGACGAGAGAACCCAGCTATGCGGGGGCGGCGGCGGTGGCACCGTCGGATACGCCATGATGGACCTCACTAGCTACGTACGAACTAGCTAGGACTGCATGCATGTAGAATATGATCGTGTAAGTCTGGCAGCGAAGACGCATACAAATCGAAAAAACTGATGATGGTTGAATGAGAAGAGTAGCATACCTCCGGCTGCCCGTGTGGAGAGCAGAACGCCCGCGGCGGCTGTTTCTCGTTGATTTTGCTTGCCGGGGTGGTGGTGTGTATGTGTATGTGTATGTGTATGAGCTTGACCTGATCAGCGTTTGCTCAGTTGGTTCATGGTAGAGGCGTTCAAAAATACATTTACAGCAGCCTAAGTGCTTGACGCACCTAACACATTATACAGCGAAAGACCTTGACTCCGCCAAAACATTTGATTTGGAATCCGACAAAGATTGTCTTAGGTCGATGTTTACCTAACTCGACAGATTTTACTACTGAGAGATATCATCACGTAGAGGTAGAGGGGGCCGTGGTTGGTTGCTTTATCACCGTAAGTCCGTAACCGTGGAACGACCCAGCTTCCCACTTGGAAGCATATTCAAAAGAGAGAGCACATTGAGACGTTTAAACTGTGTAGCATTGATTATTTTTCCTGATAATCCAATATTTTTGTCTTTGGCGACTGATGGTGGCGGTGGGACTGCTTCCGTTGTTGGGAGAGAGGAGCCACATCAGCAAGCTTTACCTTCCTCAGGGAGGAAGGTCCCCAACCCAAAACTTCTCTGCCCAAGACTATGTTCACTCAACATGGCTCTAACTTGACTCCCGATGGGAATTAATGTGTTCAAAACTTTGGGAGAAATTGTGCAGACCGCAGTGCAGAGAGAAAGGACCAACACTCATTCTGTTACCATTTCAGAGGGCCTCCCGTAGTCCAATGCTAGCGGCTCCGAGCATCGTTCTCTGGGGGCCAGTGTGGAGGTGGAAGAAGCGGACTCGACTCGGGCCCGTGAGTGGCGTAGCAAGCAAAATCATGACATGAATGCTCGCGTGAGAACCCCTGAAAAGGATATGGCTGTGGTGGAGGAATCTCATGGCACTGAACGCCCGGCGCCATCCCCTTCCTCGGCAATGGGAATTTTCTTGCAGCACATTTTCATAGAAAGCATAGCATCTACTATAACCTCTCGCAAAGAATCATTTGAGTTTCCTGTAAAACAGCCATTAAAAAATCCAGTAGGTTCAAACAGACATGAGGTTGCAATCCTGCACCTTTCCTATTCCGTGTTTTCAAAATCCTGCGTTTTTTTTTATTTGACTGTAATATATTTTTTACTGTAAAATCCTGCGAATTAAAGAGGTTCAACTCAGAAACATGCCCAAAACTAACTGCTTTGCCGCAACGTGACGGTCATTTCATCCTATTTCCCTCACCTTTATGGGCCTGCCTAATTATCCCTCAGCTGCTACGTTTTCCTTTCCTCACGTGCAGGCTGCCTGCCATTTTACTTTGCCATATGTGTTGACAATTATATAGCCTTGAACAGGCTTGGATAATAATAATGCATTTTTAATCAAATCCCAGTCACGTGTCGACTGCAAAGCATCAATAACAACAAAACATTTCTGTTGATGCAGAAACCTACGAGACCCTTCGAAAGGGTCATGTCCTGCCATCATACCAAGTGTTGCATTCTCCTTGGCTTCAAGATCATCTGAAAGAAAGTCTAGATCTTTCACCTCAGCTTATGGTGGTTACTTTACCTATTTAGGAAGTATGGCCTATATGTCATCATACCTTGTCGGATCATAACCATCCTCATCTTGTCAAGTTTATATGGCTAAAACAGTAGGCGGGTGACCCTGACGATTGCACCAAGGCTGGTATCAGAGTCCCTCGGTAATCTCAATCATAGAGGCCAAAGTTGCTAATGTATCTGCAAAACCTTGAAGAGCTATAGGAAGTAGCAAGGAATCCCACATGAACTGGAAGCTAGATAAGCACCATCGTGGGTTTTGCTTCCATCGAAGACTCCCAAAGGTGCTTTGAAATAGGCGAATTGGTCCCCCTAAACGACGAGTTCCAAAATCCCACTGATAGCCCACAAGTATAGGGATCGCGTGTAGCCTTTTTGATACCTAAGAGTGTCGAACCCAAGGAGGAGCTAAAGGTAGGATAAGTATTCTCTCAAGTTCTATCAACCACTGATATAACTCTACGCACACTAAACGTTTACTTTATCTAGGAAATAATACTAGACTACAATACGGGTATGAGAGATAGCTTTGCGAGATAATAAATATAAGAAAGTAAATGTTAGTGCTGCAGCAATAAATTATACTAAGTAATCATAAACTAACAGTACCATGAGTGTGGAAAAGTGGTGGTAATTGTGGTGGCTTTGTCCAAGATTAATTAGTGAAGGTACTTGGTTCATTGTCCTCGATGCAGTTTTCTATGTGGGAGAGGCTAAATATACATGCACTCCACTATTTGGGATTACAAGTACTATATGATTGGATTGTTAGCAGGCATCCGCAAATACTAACAATGCATTAAGATTTCCCCAACCATAGCCTTAAGTTCATGGTCCTCTTACTCCCATTCGTGCAACTAATCGATTCGCGTTCTCAGGTTTCTGTCACTCCGGCAGAACTTCCCCCGCTTCGTTTACAAATACTACCAACGATAGGGTGTTTGATCCATGCGTGCACAAATATAATGGACACCAAAGGACAATACCATATAGACATACAACTCTAATGAATCTCATGCATTCAACTAAGCAATCAAAAGACAAATAAACTACGGAAACATGATGTAAATCATAGGATAAATATTATAGCATCAAACACCATGTTTACATAGGACGGTACAGAGGTTTGTGGGAGGATGAACCACTGTATACAAGGAGGAATTGGCGGTGGAGATGGCGGTGAAGACGGCGGAGAGGGCAGCGAGAGGCGCAGGGCGGCGCCGGCACCGGCGGTGGCGCGGGGAACTCATTCCGCGCCACCGGTATGGAGGGGATGCGCCGCCCCTTAGCCCCCTTCCTTCATGGCTTCTTGGGAGCCCTCCCCCATGGAGATGGGATCCATGAGAGAGGCAAAAACATGGTTTTGGTGGCTGCAAATTCGTGGCGTGGGTATGGGGTGTCCTCCACGACCTAGGGTTTCCTCCTTTATATGGACTCTCGGATTGCTTCAGTAAATCGGGCTTTTCTCCGCCGTACGGATTCCGATTGGGCCAAATTTTAATTCTAGAATTATTAGGAGAAAAATCCCTGCAACTTTTGCGACTAGACTTTTTCCATTTGACGTCATCTTCGGGCCGAAACGGGTAGATCTTTGAAAATAGTTTTCAGACAGATTTCAGGAAATTTCAAATTCGACTCCAACAATGTTTCCTCTTGTATTCTTGATAATTTCTGCACATCAAAGAGTAAAACAAGAACATTGTGCACTTTTGCAACTATTAGTAGGTTAGTCCAATAAATGTCATAATATGATATAAAGTGCATATAAAACATGTGGCAATTGATATAAAACATACATGGAACATCAAAAATTATAGATACGTTTGAGACGTATCAGCATCCCCAAGCTTAGTTCCTACTCGTCTCGAGTAGGTAAACGATAAAACAATAATTTTTGAAGTGACATGCTACCAACATAATCTTGATCTAATAATGATGTAATGGTAAGTGAGCTGAGATCAAATCATTCAAAGCAAATGTCTATAATTGATATTAAATAAGAGATAATAAAGCAAGATGGTTAAACAAGCTAAAAGTTTTCATGAATGAGACATGAAACCGTACAAGGTTCATTATAGATGTTTTAAGTATCCAGTGTGGGAGTTCTATCCTTCAATTCCAAGCATCAAGCAATTTTTCATAACATAGAGAACGGATTCAGTCAAGTAAAAGTAAACATGAACGTCATGAATCCACTGTTTCGAGGTCTACTCAACCGGTGAGCGTAAGCATTTAGTATTGGCACCAGGATGTTATGGCAAAAAGAACGTTAATGGGGGTTTAGAAGGCCAATGGAAGAAAGTCTCACAAAGCTATAAGTGATCATTAGACAAGAGGAAGTCTTATAATCGAAGCTATGTAAGGAGTAGTGATTGCCATGCAACGGATGCACATAGAGCTATATGTGTATGAAAGCTCTCCAATGAAACTAGTGGGGGTGCATCCAACTCGGTTGCTCACGAAGACCTAGAGCACTTTTGAGGAAGCTCATCAGTGGAATATACAACCCAAATTCTATAACGTAATATTCCCCACATAGTTATACTAGTAAAACATGAAAACTCTCTCAAATGGAGCATAGGTACTAAACATGAGCACAGATATTATAACTATGAAACTGCAGGTGCTAAACATTAGCACAACTTTGATAAAGGATAGTAGTGTTGCCCCCCCCCCCCCTTTTTCTTTATTCTTTTTCTTTTTTTTTCTTTTTTTTCTTTTTCTGTTTCTCTTTTCGATGGCCTCCATGGCTATTTTCTAGCAGGGGCAAACACTCTAATATGATTACAACTTTTGGTACAAATAACTCATAATGAACAAAACATGATGCATAGAACTGTATGCCTCTGCCAGTGTAGCAGGATGTGCAATGATCCAGCGTAACATGGGTAAACCACACATCAGCTATATAGAATCATGCAAAGCAATATATAAATGATAAATGACAACAAGTCATGTAATGTAAGATAGAAGTTGCATGGCAATATATCTCGGAACAGCTATGGAAATGCTGTGGTAGGTAGGTATGGTGGCTGTTTTGAGGAAGATGTATGGGCTTATGTATAGGAGAACAAGAGGAAGTCCTCCCACGGGTTTTGGATGTAATGGCGAAGTATGCACAGCTCTCAATGTGAGAAAAGGCAATGCACAGCACCGAAGAGGCTAGCAAATTTGGATGGTGGAAGTGCCAAAACCGTAACTTAACATTAGTCAAAAAGAACTCACAAGTTTATTGCAAACAACTACGAGGTTCAACATTAAGCGCATTGTTAACATTTACCCCAAGGAGGGCCGTTCACGGCGGCACAAGTACCCCGTTAGATCCCTCGACCTTCACACACAACCGAGTTATTACGAACCACTTTTCAGACATGGAAAGCTATCAAGTCCAACTACATCTTCAATAATTTTAGTAGAGTTTGTAGTACGGTACAAGCTTAAAGACAATAATCCACTAATGATTTTAACCTAATTAACCAGCAAGCTTTACCATCTATTACTTAATACCTCAAAACGTTTGCAAGGAATCAGGTTATCAAAGTTCAATGATCTACAAGATTATGCAAGTTTTTCATTATACCACAACCACACGCAACATTTTCTGGACCAACATATTAACCAAGCAAACGTTGAGAACAGAAGATAAATAAAATATGTGACGATCAACTTATTAATGTAACTGGTGTTTGATGCTAAGATAAATAAATAAATAATAAGATACAGACGCTCCAAGAACAGCACATATGATGTGAAAGAATAAAAATATAGTTTCACTAGAGATGACCTGATAATTTTGACGATGAAGAAGGGGATGCCTTGGGCATCCCCAAGCTTAGACGCTTGAGTCTTCTTAAAATATGCTGGGGAGATCCATGGGAGCATCCCCAAGCTTAAGCTCTTCACTCTTCTCCATCCTATTATATCACTCTTCCCTCTTGACCCTTGAAAACTTCCGTCACACCAAACTCAAAGTAAATCTCATTAGAGGGTTAGTGCACAATCAAAAACTCACATGTTCTGTAAGGACGCAATATGACCGTTACTTTAAACATTAACTACTGCCACTAATGTTATGTGAAGCTCTTCCACCCAAAAAAGAATTCCACTCAACACTAGTAAAAGAGAGAATGCAAAATAAAAGACATAATCTGTCTAAAACAGAACAGTCCGCAAAGACGAATTTTTTCGAGGCACTTACGTTACTCAGATCGAAAAACTTTGAACTAACAAAAGATGCATACATATATAAGGATTACGCACAAAAATTTCAGATTTAATTCACTTTCTGGTGATTTTATGAATTTCGTACAGTGAACAGCAGAAATCTGTTCCTGCGCAGCAATCAAAATTTTAGCAACATCTTATCATTAGAGACTACTCTTGGCACAACAATGCATGAAAGTAAAGATACAAAGGAGTTGCTACAGAAGTAAACAAACTCCTTGACTCAAGAAAAGAAAAATTGCAGAAATAAAAATAATGGGTTGCCTCCCATAAGCGCTTTTCTTTAACGCCTTTTAGCTAGGCACTTATTGCAATACATAATATTTTCAAAGTGCCGCTATTAAACCAAATCAAATTTTGTTTCTAAGTTACAGAGAGGTTGCTTAAATGGCCAACTTCTAAATGAAAGGTAAGAACCATTAAGAATTAAATGAAAACGCAAAGAGGCCACTCTTGCAACAAAAGTCAGAATCTGTCCAGAAAAACAGCAGCTGGAAAACGTAATTTTTAGGTGCACTTAAACATGCCCGAAATTTTAGCCAATTTTTGTACATGCAGAGGATTAGGTGCTACAACATCAGCAAATTTAACGTGATTTTTAGAGATTCCAGTAAAATATGTAAAATCGCACAATGAGCAGTAGATGCTGAAAACAGAAAATCACTTTTTACATATGTATCAACTAAGCTAAATGGGTAAAACTTGGTACTTTATTTTTATAAACCAATAGACCAGAGGCTAAGAAAGACCTAAACATGCTAGCTACAGCAAGGAAAACTCTAAATAAAAATCAAAAGTAAAACCAAATAAAATTAAAATAAAGAACCAAACAAAGAAGCAAAACAAAAGAAAATATTTTTCTTGTTTTGAATTTATAAGTGAAAGTAAAGAAGCAATAGAAACCAAATAAAGAGCCTAATAAAACTAAAGAAGGTAAAACCAAGACATATAAAAAATAATTATAATACAAGTTAGGACAATGCATATCATGTGGACGGGTAATATAGAGTATGAACGAGACAACCTCATGTTAGTTGATGAATAAGGGGATGACTCGGGCATCCCCAATCTTAGATGATTGTATCTTCTTGAATATGTTCTTGGGATGCACCTACACATCCCCAAGCTTGAGCTCTTGCGTCTTCTTGTTCATCTCGTATCACCATATTAATTAGATCTTATAAGCTACATCTACAATAAACTTCACAAAACTCATTAATAGGGTTAGTACTCATTAAATAAAATCCACTCATGTTCAAGTATTGTCAAGTTTCATAATATTTATTAAACATTAGCCACTGTAATACCGAGGTTTCTTATTATTTCCGTTGTCCGTCGAAAAACTAGGGAAATTTTTGAACCCTAAGTACAATATTTAAATAAACAGAATAGAAATCTGCCAAAACTGAACAGTCTGTAAAGATGACACTCAACGAGATAGTTACGTAGCTCAAACGAAATAACTTAAAACTAATGAAAGATAGATTATGATCTCAGGTTGATGCACAAAAATTTTCAGGTCAAAATACTATTCTGAGATTTATCACGATTTTATTTACAGAGAAGCACAGAAATCTGTCTAAACTAATCAGTCAGTAAAGATCGAATTTTTAGACATATTTACATAATTCAAATCAGAAAAGTTATAACTAATGAAAGAAAGATAATAAGCTTTGCTTTGTACTCAAAAAATTTCAGATCAAGATCACGTTCTGGTGATTTTAAACATTATATACGGTGGAGCACAAAAAATCTGTTTCTAGACAGCAAAGCAAAACTATCAACTTTCAATTAACTAGAGAATATAATTATCATTTTATTTTTATGTACAGAGGTATATACACAATATTTACATGTTTTAAATGAAAAGCTTCCATGGAAAGATTTGTTTTGCTTTCATAGGCATGAACACAAGTGTTCAAGGTCGATCCCCATTTAACCATTACTCATCTTTCCAATCACTTTTCTTTTTGAAAACGTTTTTAGATAATAACTACAACTAATTTTTTTTGTAATTCGCATTCCCTATCAATAATAAGATAAAGAACAACTTAATATTGAAAATAAAAACTATTTAGAGATAAAGCAAATAAGTGCACACAAGAACATTAACCTACGCTAAGGCTCCCCGGCAACGGCGCCAGAAAAGATCTTGATAACCCACAAGTATAGGGGATCGCGTGTAGCCTTTTCGATAAGTAAGAGTGTCGAACCAACGAGGAGCTAAAGGTAGGATAAGTATTCTCTCAAGTTCTATCAACCACTGATACAACTCTACGCACACTAAACGTTTACTTTATCTAGAAAATAATACTAGACTACAATACGGGTATGAGAGATAGCTTTGCGAGATAATAAATATAAGAAAGTAAATGTTAGTGCTGCAGCAATAAATTATACTAAGTAATCATAAACTAACAGTACCATGAGTGTGGAAAGTGGTGGTAATTGTGGTGGCTTTGTCCAAGATTAATTAGTGAAGATAATTGGTTCATTGTCCTCGATGCAGTTTTCTATGTGGGAGAGGCTAAATATACATGCACTCCACTAGTTGGGATTACAAGTACTATATGATTGGATTGTTAGCAGACATCCGCAAATACTAACAATGCATTAAGGTTTCCCCAACCATAGCCTTAAGTTCATGGTCCTCTTACTCCCATACGTGCAACTAATCGGTTCGCGTTCTCAGATTTCTGTCACTCCGGCAGAACTTCTCCCGCTTCGTTTACAAATACTACCAACCCTATGATGTTTGATCCATGCGCGCACAAATATAATGGACACCAAAGGACAATACCATATAGACATACAACTCTAATGAACCTCATGCATTCAACTAAGCAATCAAAAGACAAATAAACTACGGAAACATGATGTAAATCATAGGATAAATATTATAGCATCAAACACCATGTTTACATAGGACAGTACAGAGGTTTGTGGGAGGATGAACCACTGTATATAAGGAGGAATTGACGGTGGAGATGGCGGTGAAGACGGCGGAGAGGGCAGCGAGAGGCGCAGGGCGGGGCCGGCACCGGCGGTGGCGCGGGGAACTCATCCCGCGCCGCCGGTATGGAGGGGATGCGCCGTCCCTTAGCCCCCTTCCTTCATGGCTTCTTGGGAGCCCTCCCCCATGGAGATGGGATCCATGGGAGAGGCAAAAACATGGCTTTGGTGGCTGCAAATTCGTAGGTATGCGGTGTCCTCCACGACCTAAGGTTTCCTCCTTTATATGGACTCTCGGATTCCCATCTAGGGCTTCAGTAAATCGGGCTTTTCTCCGCCGGCCGGACTCCGATTGGGCCGAATTTTAATTCTAGAATTATTAAGAGAAAATTACCTGCAACTTTCGCGACTAGACTTTTGCCATTTGACATCATCTTCGGGCCGAAACGGGTAGATCTTTGAAAATAGTTTTCAGACAGATTTCAGGAAATTCCAAATTCGACTCCAACAATGTTTCCTCTTGTATTCTTGATAATTTCTACACATCAAAGAGTAAAACAAGAACATTGTGCACTTTTGCAACTATTAGTAGGTTAGTACAATAAATGTCATAATATGATATAAAGTGCATATAAAACATGCATGGAACATCAAAAATTATAGATACGTTTGAGACGTATCACCCACCGAGTTATATGCTGTCTGATTGCTCGTTATGCATGTGAGAGAGTAAGAAGAAAGTACCATAGCTATCCCCTCTTTGGTCCCTTTCTTCCTCCGAGCGAACCACAGAGCACACCACCAAGTTGAATAAATTGATCTGAAGACCAGCTAGCAATGGACATCAGCGAAGCAGCGCCTATTGTCGTCCGTTGTTTTTCTACTCGCTGCTCACGTTTTAGCTTTCCCTCTCTGCTATTTTGTCGGTCGATTGTCAGATTGAATTTGTTGTATATTGCATCTGTGTCTAGAAAATTCCTTCAGATCAAACGGATGTGGCACATAGACCCAACTGAATGCTGTAAATTCTGTGTCATAATCAATTTCTTCACTTGTGTCAGAATTAGAACGACGGTTTTTTAAACCAAGCATCCGGTTGTAATAAATGCTTTTGATGAGAGCTGATTTCCCAACACCTACAATCCCCCACACGGATATCACACCAGGATATTGTAGATGTCGGCTAATGGACATCCATTCATAAAAATGCACATCAGTATCAAACGTATCCATCCAAGCACGTGCTTCTTCCAATCTGTTGGACAAAACCTGACCCGTGATAGAACCCTCCTCATTGTCTGCCTCGTCTCGATATGCCTGCAAGTAAGATACATATACCTTGTTTAACTACCACTAGTAGAAAATGGGTATTTGGTCCAGAGCCCGCCCCAGCCATTAATCCCGGTTCAGAGAAAAACCGGGACCAGTGCCTGGCACTGGTCCCGGTTCGAGCTGCCAGGGCCCCGTGGAGCATTGGTCCCGGTTCTGTTGGGGGCATTGGTCCCGGTTCGAGACACGAACCGGGACCAAAGCTCCAGAGTCGGACATGTGGCGTGCCGCGGAGCTTTGGTCCCGGTTCGTGCATGTGTCGATGTACGGTGGTCATTTTACTATTCAAGATGTTATTGTATTGGTATTTGATAAACTTAATTATATGATGCAGATGGATGCACGGATGCGATGGATGTACGGCGAACGATGCAGCTCCGAATTTATTGCAGGCCTGCATAAAATTATCGATGTGGCTGAGGCAAACAAAGTGGATAATTTTATGCCTTGTCCATGTGTTGACTGTCGGAACGTCAGGGAGTACTCTAACTCGAAAACCATTCAAGGCCACGTGCTTCGGAGAGGTTTCATGCCCAGCTATAATTGTTGGACCAAGCACGGAGAAAGAGGGGTTAGGATGGAAGACAATGAAGAAGAGGAGGATGATGACAACTATCCTATGTTCCCTGAAGAATGCGGTGATACTGTAATGGAAGACGTTGAAGAAGAAGGAGGTGAACATCGGGCATCAGATGAGCCCGCTGATGGTCTTGGTGGGGTCATTTCTGATGCAAAGCGAGAATGCGAAACAGAAAAGGAGAAGCTAAAGTTGGAGGCCATGCTAGAGGATCACAAAAAGTTGCTGTACCCAAATTGCGAAGATGGCAGCACAAAGCTCGGTACCACACTGGAACTGCTGAAATGGAAGGCAGAGACTGGTTGTTCTGACAAGGGATTTGAGAAGTTACTGAAAATAATGAAGCCGAAGCTTCCAAAGGATAACGAATTGCCCGAGACTACATACGAAGCAAAGAAGGCTATCTGCCCTCTAGGATTAGATGTGCAAAAGATACATGCATGCATTAATGACTGCATCCTGTACCGTGGTGAGGAGTACGAGAATATGGATAAATGCCCGGTATGCAATGCACTGCGGTACAAGATCAGACAAGATGACCCTGGTGATGTTGAGGGCGCTGACGAGCCCCCCCCCCCGGAAGAGGGTTCCTGCTAAGGTGATGTAGTATGCTCCTATAATACCACGGTTGAAACGTCTGTTCAGAAACAAAGAGCATGCTAGGTTGTTGCGATGGCACAAACAAGAGCGTAAGAAAGACGGGAAGTTGAGACACTCCGCCGATGGGTCCCAGTGGAGAAAAATCGACAGAGAGTTCCCGAGATTTTCAGATGACGCAAAGAACTTAAGATTTGGTCTAAGTACAGATGGCTTTAATCCTTTTGGGGAGCAGAGCTCCGGTCATAGCACTTGGCCCGTGACTCTATGTATCTACAACCTTCCTCCTTGGTTGTGCATGAAGCGGAAGTTCATTATGATGCCAGTGCTCATCCATGGCCCGAAGCAACCCGGCAACGACATTGATGTGTACCTAAGGCCATTAGTTGATGAACTTTTGCAGTTGTGGTCCGAACCAGGTGTACGTGTGTGGGATGAGCACAAACAACAGGAATTTGACCTACGAGCGTTGCTATTCGTAACCGTCAATGATTGGTCTGCTCTTAGTAACATTTCAGGACAGTCAAACAAGGGATACAATGCATGCACGCACTGTTTAGATAAGACTGAAAGTATACATTTGGGAAACAAGAATGTGTACCTGGGGCATCGTCGATTTCTTCCGAACAGTCATGCCGTAAGAAAGAAAGGCAAGCATTTCAACGGTGAGGCAGATCGCCGGAAGAAGCCTAAACTCCCTGATGGTGATGTTATATATGACATGGTCAAGGATTTAGAAATAATCTTTGGAAAGGGTCCTGGCAGTCTATCTGTTCCGAATGACGCTGACAACCGCGTACCCATGTGGAAGAAGAAATCTATATTTTGGGAGCTACCCTATTGGAAAGTCCTAGAGGTCCGGTCTTCAATCGACGTGATGCACGTGACGAAGAATCTTTGCGTGAACCTGCTAGGCTTCCTGGGCGTGTATGGGAAGACAAAAGATACACCAGAAGCACGGGAGGACCAGCAACGTATGAAAGACCCACACAACAAGCAGGCGGATAAAGGGCGTCAATACTTAAGCAGCTACGCTCTTACCAAAGCAGAGAAGGAAATCTTTTTTGAATGCCTGAGCAGTATCAAGGCCCCGGCTGGCTTCTCGTCAAATATAAAGGGAATAATAAATATGGCAGAGAAAAATTCCAGAACCTGAAGTCTCATGATTGCCACGTGATTATGACGCAGTTGCTTCCGGTTGCATTGAGGGGGCTTCTACCGAAAAATGTTCGAGTACCCATTGTGAAGCTATGTGCATTCCTCAATGCAATATCTCAGAAGGTAATCGATCCATAAAGTCTGCAAAGGCTACAAAAGGATGTGGTCCAATGTCTTGTTAGTTTTGAGTTGGTGTTCCCCCCATCCTTTTTCAATATTATGACGCATCTCCTGGTTCACCTAGTCGACGAGATTGCCTTTCTCGGTCCTGTATTTCTACACAATATGTTCCCATTCGAGAGGTTCATGGGAGTCTTGAAGAAATATGTTCATAACCGAGCTAGGCCAGAAGGAAGGATCTCAAAGGGCTATGGAACAGAGGAGGTCATTGAGTTCTGTGTTGACTTTATTCCTGACCTTAAGCCGATTGGTGTTCCTGAATCGCGGCATGAGGGGAGACTGGGTGGAAAAGACACGCTAGGAAAGAAAGCACTGATATGTAGGGACGGGCATTTTTTAACTCAAGCACACTACACAGTTCTACAAAGTTCCACCTTCGTGGCTCCGTATATCGAGGAACACATTAATTATGTACGCTCCAAGAACCCGGGGAAGGCTGACTCCTGGATTAAAGAAAAACACATGGAGATTTTCGGCAGTCGGTTGCAATTACAGCTCATGAATGACACCACTGTCGGAGATCAGCTCTACTTGTTGGCCGCGTCACCATCTTCGACTGTATTAATTTCCAAGGGTACGAGATAAATGGAAATTGAGTAAAATGTTTGTCTATCTACGACGACGATCGTGTAAAATGTATTCTTTATCTCTGCATTTCCAACTAATGATCTTTAGCATCTGAATAAGTAATCTGGTTTTGAGTTAGTTATGCAAAAGATAAATGAATTAATAATTTTTATCTGGTTTCTTTTGCGGGCTTGTGACCTGTTGTATTAAACATTTTATTAGTAGTTATTTTTTTGCCATGGGATTTTACAACACCAAAAATAGAATTAACTGAAATTGTTCTGCATTTCCTGAAATTGTTCTGCATTTTACAACACCAAACATTCATCTTACAAATATAGGTTCACTGAAATTGTTCTGCATTTACTTCTGCTTGCCATGGGATTTTACAACACCAAAAATAGAATTAACTGTTCTCAAGTAATCTGGTTTTGAGTTAGTTATGCAAAAGATAAAAGTTAATGAATTAATAATTATTATTACTTAATCATAAATCTTACTTAATCATTTTTTGATCGATTTATACATATTATTTATCGAATTTCGACTTACGGATTTGAAGATATGAATTTATCCATATTAAATTGAAAATAACAATAATAATGTAAAATTGATTTTGGACTATTTATACAAATTCAAAAACTTTTCATGTTGAAAGTTTTGTCAATTCAAAATATGCAATAAAGTTAATGCATTTTTAATTGAAAATGACAAAATGGTTAATAGTTTGTATAGTTAGAATAATTATTTTAGAAAATAGAAAATGGTTTTGGATTATTTATTCAAATTGAAACACTTTTCATGTTGAAAGTCTTTTCAGATTCAAAACCATGTGAATTTCATATTCAAACACCTAAATAAGAAAAAAAAGGCGGGAACAACATTTAGAACTGAAAAGTTTGAAATAATTTTGAAAAAGGACTCTTTGGTCCCGGTTTATACGAAGAACCGGGACCAATGAGTCCATGGACGCGCCACGGGATCTGGCATTAACTGACCCACTCATTGGTCCCGGTTGCTGGCAAGAACCGGGACCAAAGAGGCATTGGTCCCGGTTCTTGGCAGCAACCGGGACCAATGAGTGCTGCTATAACTGCCCGTGCCCTTTCTTCTTCCCCATTCACCCAAATCGACTAAGGACGGAGAGAAGCGCGACGCGGAGTGAAACGACGCCGGCAGGCTGCCCGACCTCCGCGCCAAGCCCCACGCCGCGCCCCGCCGCCGCCGTCGACGTCCGCCGCGCCCTGGACGGCCGCGCCACCTCTCCTCCACGCGCCACCTCCACGCCGGCCTCCACGCGCCGGCCTCCTCCACGCGCCGTCCTAGCTCATCCACGCGCGGCCGCGCCCTCCTCCACGCGCCGGCCTAGCTCCTCCACGCGCCGGCCTCCTCCACGCGCCACCTCTCCTCCACGCGCCACCTCCACGGCCGCGCCCCCCCGCTCGCGCCCTCCACGGCCGCGCCACCTCTCCTCCACGCGCCACCTCCACGCCGGCCACGCCCTCGACGGCCACGGAGGTAGCATTTTGTACTTTTTGTTCATGAAAATGTTGGCCAAAATTGATATGTAGTGAATTTAGCCAAAATGTTGTACAAATTGATATTCAAATTTTAGTGGTTTGGACTGTTTGAACATGTTTGTATTTCTGCGTCAATATTTGATTGAATTTGTGTTATGAAAAAAATTTGTGGTCCGATACGAGTTTACGAATTTACGATACTAGTTTACGGGTTTACGAGTTTACGATACTAGTTCATGTGGTCCGATACGAGTTTACGATACTAGTTTACGAGTTTACGATACTAGTTCTGACCTATACGAGTTTACGATACTAATTTACGAGTTTACGATACGAGTTTACGATATGAGTTTACGAGTTTACGATACGAGTTTATGAGTTTACGATACGAGTTTGCAAAAAAAAAAATATGGGAAGAATTTGTGGCGTACAAGAAATCGGAGGAAGCTCAGGAAAAGTCTGCAAAAAATAAGGCAAATGCTGCTAAAAAGATCTACCACCATACTATGGGGCCTGGTGGCTACGCCTTTAGCATGCCTAAGTGGGAGAAACTTGAGGCGGACCTGCTGGCTAAAGGGATCACTCCAGAGCCACTCGCATGGATCGAACGGGCAAGAAATTGGTTTTACGGGCATGGGGGCACGTTGGAAGCAAAGGGAAGTGCATATATAACAGAACACACAAAGATAAGCCCCTACTACCCATCGAAGGCATTAGAAATGCAGTAAAGGATGTTGCAGAGGACGGTTCATTCCCGATAGAGAGGATGACGAGCTCACACGCGCCCTTGGGAATCAGGAACACGACGGACGAACACAAGGCGTACCAGGCTCCAAGCCCAAGAAATTGCGATTCCCGAGCACAGGAAGAAATTTCCTGATAGAAGCCATCAGAGGAGAAAGGAAAGGGAGGCAATGGAAGCACGCGCTGCTGCAGACCGGCTGCGTAATATAGAAGAAGAATTAAAGCGGCAGAAGGATCAAATTGCCGCACTTAGCCAGCAAGGTACTAGCGGCCAATCTCAGCGGCACATGGTAGAAGCTGCATGCGATGGTACCGGCGGCCCATCGAATCGAAAAGCAGCGTGGCTTCCACGGAGCTCCAGGATGGTACTGATGATGCACTGACGGTGGCTCCTCTTCGTCGCTACCCAGTGGATGATATCACGGAGAGCACACCTTGTGAGCTACATGTGAAAGTTTTTAACTTAACCATGAAGGTGGCGGTCGGCTATGCCGTACCAATTGGACCTAATCCAACTTACCATTTCTCTCCGGTTCCACATGGCTACGCTGTTGTCGGGGTGGATGAAGTGATGAAAGATTTTGAGGAGCTGAAGCTGGAACACCCTGCAGGTGAAGATGGGGAGGTGCTTGAACTTGGAGAAGCCAAGAAAGACCATTCTATGGCCAAAGGAATTCATCGTGCTTCCAAACTGGCAGCCAAGGCCATCGACTCCTCACCAGTCTCCAGCGCAACAGTCCTCTTCACCGCCTCAGCATTCTCCAGCGCAACAGTCCTCTTCACCGCCTCACCAGTCTCCAGCGCAGCCGTCTCCGCCGCCGCGTCAGCCGTCTCCGCCCACCACTGGTACTATGAGGGGTAAGCGATCACCGAAACGTAAAAGGTCGCCCCTCCCAAAAGTACCTCATAAGAATCTTCCCATGAGACCTTATGACTATACGGTGAGGAAAATGCCGCGATCGCAAATGCCCAACATAAAGATGGTTGGCTAGCCTGAAGAAGCCGAAAGCGGCAGAGTTCCCCTCCACCCCAAAGAAAAGCCGCCGTCTTCAAAATGCTGAAGACCCTTGAACAACCCCCGCCAAGGCTGACACCAGACTATGACCACCAGATTCGCAAGTCTCAGGCAAATAAGGAGCGGTCGAAGAGTAGTAGTGCAAGCGGGAAATCAGTTCCCCAGCTCGGAGAACAGAAAAACCAGTCGTGCCCCCCGCTCAAAGTGTTTTCCAATACCGCCGAGGGGTCGAGCACAGGTGCTGCCGCTATCGAGTACGGAGAAGCGGCCGCTGCTCATGCATGTCTATTCCGGACTACTTAGCGCAATTACAAGAGTTCCAGGAAGTAGCATACCAATACCGGTACGGGAATAGTCTCGTCAAACCTGAGCTAGTCAACGGTCTACCAACAAAAATGCGAAGATTGCATAAGTGGTACATGCGAGCCTGTGAGGAAGGAGAAAACTGGATCTACGTGGCCTATAGAAACGAGCATTACGGGCATGGAAATGGCGTGGTAATGATTGAATTTCTGAATTATTTCAGTTATACCAACAAGACGCCATCGACAAAGCTATCCTCAGTGCCTATTGTCTGTAAGTATTATTTCTGTAATTAAGTCTCTAGCTAGCTCAGCTCGTTCATTGCATGTATAATCTTACTCATCACTATATTAATTATGCAGAATGAAGATTCTCCAATGCAAAAGAGGACAAATCTATGACATTGGGTTCATTGACCCATATTATATTCATCAAGTATCTCTCAACGTCATTACAACGACACAGAGGATAACTTGGTAAGGGCGTTAAGGTTTAACGAAACCAAAAGGGAAATACTATTTCCTTACAACTACGGGTGAGTGTTACTGTCTTGTACACATTCTATTTCGCTTACTCGATGTTAAGTGTATAATTGATGACTTATGCGTGCGCAGCTTCCACTTTATTCTGCTAATCATTAAACCTGACAAAGGAGTAGTACTTGTCATGGACTCGAAACGTAAACCCCTTGAGGAGTGGCGGACATGCAGGAATGCCTCCAAGGGTAATTTCAATCATTATGGCACTATATCGGCAACTTTCCGTTCATTCCTGGTAGCAAGCAATTAATATATAACTCTTTATTCATTTTCTTTGCCGGACAGGGCTTGGAAACGGTTCACCGCCAAGGCTAGGGGTATTTGGGCGCCGGAGCTTACATTTGAACAAATAAGTGTAAGTTATCATGCTTGATTATTATTCCGCGCATCTCTTTGATTTTAGTTTCAATACCATTATCATGCTTGATTATTATTTTGATTGAACTCTGTTCTCGTAAAGTGCTTGAGGCAGGAACATGGGAATAATTTATGTGGATACTACGTTTGCGAGTTCATTCGCCAGACGACCCAAGAGCGATCCAAGAGCCGGTTCTTAGAACAACTTGAAGTACGTAAACAATATTCACAATTTTAGTTTATTGCCATCAATTGTGTTTAGTTTCATTCATATATATTGACCCCTTCTTTAAATTAGATCGAACGGCTGCGGGACGGTCTTCTACCACAAGATCGCGTACGAGCAATTCAAGAGAAATTGCGGGATTCTTAGATGCAGAGGTCCTAGATCCGAAGGGAGAATACTATGGTCCGGTTAAAATGCGAGTGTAAAAGAGATGTATATATGCATGAAACTCGTGTGTACATTTAATATGTTCGACCAAGCACGACGAATGAGCTGTGTGTAATATATTCATGACGATGATGTGTAATAGTGGTTCCTTCATTGCTGTATGTAGTACCATCGAATTGAGTGCGAGATGGAGAGCCGCGAGTGAGAGATGAGCCGGCGAGTAGTACCTGCACAGAAATATCGAAGCTTGGCCTCGATATGCCGGCGAGTGAGAGATGGAGAGCACGTCGGCGATGCGAAGAAGGGGGAGACGACGGAGGCACCGGCGAGAGGGAGAGGGGGCACCGGCGAGAGGGAGAGGTGGCCCAAATAGACCCTAAACCCTAAATACAAAAAAAAACACTCATTGGTCCCGGTTCGTAATACGAACCGGGACCAATGAGTCTCCCCCACGCCCAGCCAAAACTGGCCACGTGGACCAGCATTGGTCCCGGTTCGTGGACCAACCGGGACCAGCATTGGTCCCGATTGGCCAGTCCCGGTTCGGCAACCGGGACTGAAAGCCCAGCCGAACCGGGACTACAGATCATTTTTCTACTAGTGTACGTTGTGGTTGCACATAACTAGATTTTATTTAAGCAAACAAACTGAACAAGCCCTTAGGGATTGAGTGAGTCTAATCAGTTGTTCTAGACACAAAAGGAAAAGTTCAACAGATCTAACATGTTAGCGGGAACAGTAGAAATGTAGGAATGCCATACACCGGAATATTGGTGGTCTCATTCTTTATACATGAAAACATTCTTACAGACTCAAGTCTCCTGCTAAAAGATTACCCATAACTAATGCCTAAATTACTACTACCGAGCAATACTCCCTCCGTTCCTTATTAGTACTGAAAACTGTATGTCTAATTAAAATGCAAGGTTGTGGTCAGTTGATTTTGTCCCGCGCTAACATACCTTGTTGAAAAAGGCGCAAAGAGATTGACCACTAGAGAGCTCAGATACTTGGTACGGCACCCCCGTGCAGGAGAGTGCAAGCCCAACTGTTGTGTCGCCATGACAATCCGGCTTCCGTTTAAACCGTGCGGCAGGTACACTCTGATGGCACCCCACTGTGCTGCAGTGGATAAATCTTCCAATATGACAAGATACCTCTGCTGGGTCACTTGCTGCATGAGCTCATCTTCCATAGACACCAATGCTTTCATCTTTTTCCCGAAGTCTACTCCTATGTTTGCTTGGTGAGAGCTCTCATAGAACTGAGTGAGCACGCTCTTGATGAACTCCTCGGGGTTAAAAGGATGCATCAGCTTTACCCAGGCGCGATTCTTAAATCTGTCGCGGATTTCTTGGTTATCGTACGCCTCCCTGAAGATGGACGTCGTGATCCCAAGATGATCAGCACCTCCTGTACTACTAGTGCTTCCCGACCATAAAGAGATCACCTCAAGGCCATTGCCTTCACCGAAGAACAACCTTTTGAGGTCGCCCATGTCCTGTCGCTTCTTTCCTGCGGCTTCCCACACCTGGCTTAGGATGTGGAATGCTGATGTGGCGCCTGTGTCGGCAGTGGCGGCCAGCTGCTCCGGAGCCTGCGTTGTTGAGTCGTTGCTGATGAGGTTGTAGCGTGTGTTCCTCTGGCTTATGTCCTCCACCCTGACCTTGAGCCGCTGTATCTCCGCGACCGCCACGTCCAGGGGCAGCGGCGGCCTTGCCATGCAGATAAGGGACGAGGTCAGGCGCCGCAGCCAGTCCCAGCGCGACGCCTTGTCGAGGTGAACGACGAACTCGACGCAGTCCTCCACATCGAAGGCCAGGCCACGGAGCTGCCTCACCCATGTCCGCACCACCTAGTTGTTGGCACGCTCCGCACTGGCGACATTGAGGAAAGATTGCATCATTTCGAATTCCCCCGTGATGAACACCAGGTCGTCCTGCACACGCACCCTCAGCTTCCCCTCCTCCTCGATAGCTGACTTCACCCTGCTCACCGCCCCCGCCACCGCCGTCTTGGTCAACCCAAGCGCAAACTCTGCCATGTTTGCTCCCTCCTAGCTTAATTAGCTTGTGTGTGTGTTTGTTGATGTTAGCTTGGAGTTGCAAGGCAGATGGCCAGAGATAAGTGATTATGAAGTATATGATGGAGATCCCAATTAGGACTGCATAATCACTACCATATATTAATTGTACTTAACAAGTAGGATTGCAAGCTGGCTTGAAAGAGTTATGTCCTCTTCTTCTAAATAACAACAGGAGCTACGTGCGGGCGCCTCTGCAAGCATTAATCTATTAATTAATCGACCAATTTGTTCAATACTGCTAATAGATAGCTAGACACATCATATCACAGATGGACTTAGTCTATATCTTTAATCAAGCTGGCCAGCAAGTTATCCATCCATTACTTGGTGTCACAACATATTGGGTGTGGCCATGGGGGTTAGATTATAGATAGATAAGAGCGGCGTGCATGATAGTCACCTAATGGCTGGCCTGCTTAAAAAACGCACGTTCTGAACCTGCTAGCTAATGCAGCATGCAGCATGAAAGCTGACCTTGTATTGTGTGCAGGTCTCAAGGGCATTGTTGAACAAAAATCAGGGATCGATCGGCCAACTAATTATGAGCACTACTAATTCAGATGGAGATGCAGGTCTGAATATATTACTCAGTTAATTAAATTTGACAGCTAGCTAGCCATGAGATAAGTTGGGAATCGATCTGAGGACCTAATGAAGAAATTCATAAATTAGCCGATTGATGCAGCCTTGATTCACGCTAGCAGAAGGTGGAGCTGGCTGCTAGCACGTCGTGGTCACATGGGATTTTACCCTTCTCGATTAGTATATTCCCACTGAGATTAATATATTTCACATCTGGAATAGTAAACAGTAGTCTAGCAGCGAAACCCAGGCTACACATAATGGGTAGGAGTGAACAATCACAACTGAAACCAGGAGAGTAAATGAGGAAGGATGCCTCACCTTTGTTTGAATGACGACCATTCTAGAACTCATGTCGGCCTGAGCTAGCGGCAATGAGATTCAGTCTTGTAACTGTTGATGAGAAAAACAAAATAAATGGATTTAATAATGAAGTAACACCTATTCTAGGCATAGATTATATGACGAAGGTGGATGGTACCTGCGTGGACAGAGCCCATCAGGGAGGGAAGGAAGGGAAGGAAGGAGAGTGGATGGCATCGGCTGCGGCATTAGGTCGAACAGCAGAGGTGGGGCGCTCGATGGGTCGGCATATCCATTGGGGTGACTCCTCTGCCTCTGCTGGTACACTGCCGTCACCACCTCTTGCCACCACGCGCCGTCGCCACCTCTGCCTCCGCTGAATGTCGCGTAGCCTCCTGCTGCACGACCGCCAAGGGCTCCTCTGCTACCGCCCACGGTACATTTCCTTCTTAATTTCGACCCAGGATTCATTGATGCCAGATCACATGAATTTGACTATCAGACCAATTCTCCTATATTATGCAAGTCGACGAATGATTCTGCCTGCCTGCTGAATCAGTTTAAAGTTTTTCAGAGGACTATGAATGGTTAATGTTCATTGGCACGTACTACTACCAATTAGTCCTAGGCAGCCAGTGCAACTTAAAAGTTACTAGGCCTTTGCTACTGCGGATCAGGTTAGCAGTACCCATCATGACAGTTTTGGCCGTTTGGCCAAGGCAGACATGTCCGCCAGAGGGTGAACACAGACGACAACCAGGAGGTGGCGAGGATTAGGGGCATCCTCACCATCTTCATCTTCAACAACGGCGAGATGAAGGACTTGGTCATCAGGGCCATCGCAGATACAACATTGGCTGCCACAGTCCATAGCTTCTTGTAGAAAGCCACAGACAAGATAGATAAACAGTTGGCAATTGGCACCGTTCAAGTATATTTGTGGTAATATCCTCTTGCAAAGCATATCATACATATCAATCATCTCAACTCATATAATGTACATTACACATAGTAACTGGGCCAGATCAGGAACACGGACACACGACCTAACACCGCTCATCTCCTTCCCAGTTATCTTTCTCCTTTGGTCCAGTTGGGCCTTCCTCCTCATACAGTTCTACAGGAAGACTGTCGAATATCGCCTCCGCCGTGAACCGAAGGAAGAACGGCAGGAAGCTGAGCATCGTGTCCACCTCTGACCGCGAGTTGTACGTCAAGGCCGGGCCCCACTCCCTCATGTACTGCAACCAGCATGGCTCGACCACGACATCGTCTCCCAGGTATTCTGCAGAGATGATCTCATACCTCATGCTCGAATCAACTGACAGATCGCTCCGTGCGACGTCGTTTCTCATTCCGATGCCGAGCCTCTCGGAGCCCTGCAGATAGCAGCCAGGGTGTGCGAAGCTCGCGTGCCCGTTCCTCGACGAGTAGACGATCGCCTTGTTTCCTGAGATGTACTCCAAGTCGGAAGCGTCCACCCACCCGCCCCCGCTGTGCTCCGAGAAGTAGATGCACGAGAGCTCTCCCGAGAAGTTACTTATGCGGAGGGTGAAATGCTCCCAGTCTCCGGTATGCCTACCGACCTTCTGTAGAGCAAAGCTTGCAAGTCCGACCTTTATCGTTGCTGGCCCGTTGAACGGGCAGAACACCCACATCGCAATGTCGGTGAAGGTCCCTCCGTGAGATGGCTTAATATGAGCATAGAGCTCCGCACTCTTCAGGTTACCAACTTTGACGTACTCATTCCTGTCATCATCATCAGGGAGATCAATCCAGTACTCACCATCGTTTGTCCCACCAGCAGGAAGGTTTGAGCCATCAGCGAGTATTGCATCTCCCATCTTTATACCTTCCTTATGCAGCGTGGCTCCATTCTCGAAGAACCATGAAACTGATGACGGCAAATATGTCTCTTGTGGGTGGAAGAAAACAGTCGGGCCATAGTGTCTGATCAGTGCATGGATCTGCTCCAGATTAGGCATGGCTCTCCAAGTCAGGTCAAAGTTCTTCAAGCAGGGAATGGCTGACTCCTCGCTGTTAACTGAATCTGTTTCACAGAAGAATGTACCAACAGGTATTCCTCGCCCTGCCATCCCTCGGTCGCAAGGCCTCGTCGTCCAAACTTGGCATGTACTTCTCACGTTAAGGACTGACCTGAAAATTTCACATGCATCTGTGAGGTCGTAGCGTACGCATCGAACCGCTTCCAGTGATGGCTTCTTTAGTCCTCTAGTGACCACATAGCCCAGGGCTGTATAACCCTCTGGTGGTGATGGCGACCAGATGCACCCACATTCACTATTGTCATCTTCATACAAGTCAGCACTGGTCCAAACGAGGGTGTAATCCAATGGTTCCACAAGAGCGGGCTTGCTATTGATCAATCGGCAGCCAGCCGCTTCCCTTGCAACAAGGAGAAAACCCTGTAAAGGCTGGTCATTCTGCTGGGCGTAGTGCCCAAGGCAGTGAAACCCGTCAGGAACTTCTCTTGGCTCATAGAATGTAGCTCCAGAATAGCTCCATATGTTCTGGAATTCTGTAACATTTGCAACATCGAGCTCTCCTATGCAGGTCACGCCCTTAGCAAAGTCCCCTCCTGCGAAGTAGTTGCTAGACAAAGTTACTACAAGGTTCAATTTTTTAGAAAAGAAAATTTTATTTGGCTAAACAATGAACAAGCAATTTTCAGAAACAGAATTTTATTTTGCTAAACAATGAACAAGCAATTTTCAGAAACAGGACAGCGTTTTGCACATGCTCTTATTTTTTGTAGCTAAAACGAGAACACAAAAGCAAATTGCAACCCCACCACAACATAGATACCGACTTTGGGTAGCCTGTAGAAACTTAAGCACAGAAATTTCGTCTTGGGAATAAATGAAGTGCGTACACTTCTCATACTCTATATCGCAAAATTCTTTCCCCTCAACCATGCTTAGTACTACCTTCTAGCATGAGATGCCTTCAAAGCAACGCATACTAATGCTTGTAAGCCACTTCCAAGGCAAGTACCAACCAAGTGGGAGCCACTACAGCAAGCTAATTAAGTACAAGCAAATTCATAAACCAAGACCATAAGCAGCCACAAAATAACGATCTAAACAGCGAATCAACCATGCTCATAGGATAAATTGTAGCGTTGCCGTCATCATAAAAAATCCCCTTTCTGGGAAGGAGACAACAATACAATCAACATTGGACATAATTGAACAAAGATGTAGTAGTAATCGACGAATTAGGTAAGAACCAACACGAAGTGAGCACAACTTTTAATCATGCAGCATATTGATGATCTACGAACTGATTATAGGGCCAATTTGTTTGTTACCCGGTGACTGCTACAAAGAAAGAACAGGACTGCAGGGTAGAAGAAGTGCCTCACACACCTTGCGGCCACGCGGGCAAGGGCGCCGGCAGATGGAACGGCTCCGGCAGCCGGGCGACGGCGTCGGCGCCGGAAGAACCGCCACCACAACAGGAGCTGCTGCACCCGCCCATCACCGCCGACTGACTCTTGCCTTTCCCCTTGGGTCCAAGCTCCCCTCGCCTCCTCCTCCTCCTCCTACTACTACTACTAGTAGTAGTATTAAAAGGTCAAGCAAGGAGGCGGCTGGATCCGCACGCCCGAGCTTCGGTCAAACGGGAGCGGCTCGTAGTCCATCCGCTGATGGTCAAACACGGCGTGGTCGACGGCGACACCGAGGTGGGTTCGGATCCAGGCGGCCGGCCGCTTTCGTCCGGAGAAGAGGAAAGTAAAATAAAGGCGGTCTCTTTCGGCATCAGAAGTTCGGAAATAGATTTGTGGTTTGCCGTGTACGTACGTACTGTTTTGACGAACGTTGTTTTGCGCCGTGCGATTTGATAAAATTCTGCCAATTCTTCGATTAGGGTCTTTTTGGATTGCGGATTTTTACCCCTTCTATAATGCAAAGGCAGAGCTCCTGCCGTTCCGTTTCAAAAAAACAAACGTAGAAAAAGAAAAAACAAAGGATTGAGATGTCATACACTTCAATTTTTACAGGATTTCAAAACACGGGAATGTTATAAATGATGCCTTTGATGGTGCATAGGAAAAAAACACATGAACTTTGCAGGAATGAGGAGAGAGAGTAGATAGAGATAGAGTGTGAGTGCATTTGACTTTACAAGGGAAAAATAAAACGAGGTTTGAGCTCATGTGAGATTCCTATGGAATAGTGAGCATCGGAATAGATTCTTTAAGAATTTGGTGAGCTCAATCCTTTGATCGAAAGGCATTCCATAGGAAAAATTCCTATGGATTGAAATCCTCCAAAATTCCTATGGAATTCGTTCAATCCAAAGAGGGTCGTTTGGTAACGTCAACGTGACACGAAGGAAACAAAAATTACAATTTCTCTGGAGAAGAGGGAGTGGTGTTTTGGCACACGGGATCATATGATTCCGGTTTTAAAATGCATTTTAAAACGCTTTTAAAATGTATTTAATAAAAAGCTTGACAAAAAATATGACGTACATCTCTAGATTTTTCGAGCTCACAAAGTTGTTTAAATAAAAAAAGGGTTAAGTGCAGTTTTGGTCCCTTAAATGTTACAAAAGTCTAAGTTTGGTCCCTTAACTCTATTTTGGTCTAAATCTGGTCTTGAAACAATTAATTTATGACAGTGATCACATAACCAATAGGTGAGATAGAATTTCAATGCGAGAGTGATTGAGATTGTACCGTTGAACACATAAGTTAATTGCATATATAATAGATCACCGCGTTGGATGAGCCTAGTGTTTGAGGACCACGTTTAGACTAAAATAGAGTTAAGGGGCCAAAGA
This sequence comes from Poa pratensis, assembly GCA_947311845.1. Taxonomy (NCBI): domain Eukaryota; kingdom Viridiplantae; phylum Streptophyta; class Magnoliopsida; order Poales; family Poaceae; genus Poa; species Poa pratensis. The sequence continues at coordinate 70,611,077 of CAMZMU010000045.1, read as the reverse complement.
TGGACTTTTACAACATTTGAGGGACAAAAATTGCACTTAACCCAATAAAAAATTATATTTTTTTGTAGTGTGGGCTTTTCACGTGACTTTTTTCTTTTTTACTCAAGCAACAAACATATCGGTTTTTCATAAAACTTGGCGCGCCCACATATTATGTAGAGATGTACGCGTCGAAATTTTTGTTTAGTATTCAAAATGTTTTTCCTGTTGCAGGACCCTATGCATCCGGTAGGCAAAGTGAATATCTCCTACCTCTCCCCTTTGAGAGTCACCATCATGTCTCCTCTCCCCTTCATCTCCACGGGCTTCGCCGGCAGGAGTAAGGATGGGAGAGACGAGCCGACCCATTGTTGTCTCTATGGCTTTTTGCATGATGCCAATTTTAAGAAGTTGCGTCATATGAAGGCTAGCGAGCTTCTCCGCTTATTCTCCATGGCAGAGGATGAAGGAGAGGTTGTTGATTTTGCCCGATTTATTTGTCGTGATGACACAAACAAAGGGTGAGGCGTCGGGATCTAGAGCTCCTTGGGTAGACAGTGAGGTTGTGTTCACGTTTCTACGGAATTCGTCAATAGCGGCGTTGTCAAGTAGATGGTATGTTTAGCCGATGGGGAGGCCACTCTGTGCTCTAATACCAATCATGCACCTCAGTCTTTTCTTCCTCCTGGTTGGTGTGTCTTGTGGGAGGATCTTCAACTTCGGCATTGCGTCGACACCCCAAGTGGCGTAGTCCCCTGCTGACGAGTTAGGTGACCGTTTCCGGAAGTTCCAACGCAAGAACGGTGGAGAAGGCTAGATTGTAATGTTACTTTCCTTTCTAGGGTTCTTTCATAAAAGGCGAGGACCATTATACATTTTATTTTGAATATTTTAAAATGAAGGAATCACTGGATCACAGGGAGCCAAAAATCTCCACTCAGTTTCTGGGTTCTTTAAAATCCTTCCCTGCTTTAAAAAGCAACCGAAGAGTTTTTTTTAGATAAAAGGCTGTTCAGGCCCGACTTTGAATTAACAAAGCCAGCAGAGGTTCCAACATACGAGTACAATGCTGCGGCATACAGCTTAGCCAAAGTAAAATGCGACATGCTGCGGCATACAGCTTAGCCAAAGAAAACTAGAAAGCAAAACGCAGCTAAAGGAGGATCATCAGGTAGCGGCCCGGCTGGGTAGGCAGCTTGCATGAAGCTCCCTAAGCTTTGCGACCAGCCAGCTTGCGCCCTCCTTGTCCAGCGACCTGAGAGGAGGGAGCCACGCCTGCAAGAACACCAGCATTGGTCCCGATTGGCCAGTCCCGGTTCGGCAACCGGGACTGAAAGCCCAGCCGAACCGGGACTACAGATCATTTTTCTACTAGTGTACGTTGTGGTTGCACATAACTAGATTTTATTTAAGCAAACAAACTGAACAAGCCCTTAGGGATTGAGTGAGTCTAATCAGTTGTTCTAGACACAAAAGGAAAAGTTCAACAGATCTAACATGTTAGCGGGAACAGTAGAAATGTAGGAATGCCATACACCGGAATATTGGTGGTCTCATTCTTTATACATGAAAACATTCTTACAGACTCAAGTCTCCTGCTAAAAGATTACCCATAACTAATGCCTAAATTACTACTACCGAGCAATACTCCCTCCGTTCCTTATTAGTACTGAAAACTGTATGTCTAATTAAAATGCAAGGTTGTGGTCAGTTGATTTTGTCCCGCGCTAACATACCTTGTTGAAAAAGGCGCAAAGAGATTGACCACTAGAGAGCTCAGATACTTGGTACGGCACCCCCGTGCAGGAGAGTGCAAGCCCAACTGTTGTGTCGCCATGACAATCCGGCTTCCGTTTAAACCGTGCGGCAGGTACACTCTGATGGCACCCCACTGTGCTGCAGTGGATAAATCTTCCAATATGACAAGATACCTCTGCTGGGTCACTTGCTGCATGAGCTCATCTTCCATAGACACCAATGCTTTCATCTTTTTCCCGAAGTCTACTCCTATGTTTGCTTGGTGAGAGCTCTCATAGAACTGAGTGAGCACGCTCTTGATGAACTCCTCGGGGTTAAAAGGATGCATCAGCTTTACCCAGGCGCGATTCTTAAATCTGTCGCGGATTTCTTGGTTATCGTACGCCTCCCTGAAGATGGACGTCGTGATCCCAAGATGATCAGCACCTCCTGTACTACTAGTGCTTCCCGACCATAAAGAGATCACCTCAAGGCCATTGCCTTCACCGAAGAACAACCTTTTGAGGTCGCCCATGTCCTGTCGCTTCTTTCCTGCGGCTTCCCACACCTGGCTTAGGATGTGGAATGCTGATGTGGCGCCTGTGTCGGCAGTGGCGGCCAGCTGCTCCGGAGCCTGCGTTGTTGAGTCGTTGCTGATGAGGTTGTAGCGTGTGTTCCTCTGGCTTATGTCCTCCACCCTGACCTTGAGCCGCTGTATCTCCGCGACCGCCACGTCCAGGGGCAGCGGCGGCCTTGCCATGCAGATAAGGGACGAGGTCAGGCGCCGCAGCCAGTCCCAGCGCGACGCCTTGTCGAGGTGAACGACGAACTCGACGCAGTCCTCCACATCGAAGGCCAGGCCACGGAGCTGCCTCACCCATGTCCGCACCACCTAGTTGTTGGCACGCTCCGCACTGGCGACATTGAGGAAAGATTGCATCATTTCGAATTCCCCCGTGATGAACACCAGGTCGTCCTGCACACGCACCCTCAGCTTCCCCTCCTCCTCGATAGCTGACTTCACCCTGCTCACCGCCCCCGCCACCGCCGTCTTGGTCAACCCAAGCGCAAACTCTGCCATGTTTGCTCCCTCCTAGCTTAATTAGCTTGTGTGTGTGTTTGTTGATGTTAGCTTGGAGTTGCAAGGCAGATGGCCAGAGATAAGTGATTATGAAGTATATGATGGAGATCCCAATTAGGACTGCATAATCACTACCATATATTAATTGTACTTAACAAGTAGGATTGCAAGCTGGCTTGAAAGAGTTATGTCCTCTTCTTCTAAATAACAACAGGAGCTACGTGCGGGCGCCTCTGCAAGCATTAATCTATTAATTAATCGACCAATTTGTTCAATACTGCTAATAGATAGCTAGACACATCATATCACAGATGGACTTAGTCTATATCTTTAATCAAGCTGGCCAGCAAGTTATCCATCCATTACTTGGTGTCACAACATATTGGGTGTGGCCATGGGGGTTAGATTATAGATAGATAAGAGCGGCGTGCATGATAGTCACCTAATGGCTGGCCTGCTTAAAAAACGCACGTTCTGAACCTGCTAGCTAATGCAGCATGCAGCATGAAAGCTGACCTTGTATTGTGTGCAGGTCTCAAGGGCATTGTTGAACAAAAATCAGGGATCGATCGGCCAACTAATTATGAGCACTACTAATTCAGATGGAGATGCAGGTCTGAATATATTACTCAGTTAATTAAATTTGACAGCTAGCTAGCCATGAGATAAGTTGGGAATCGATCTGAGGACCTAATGAAGAAATTCATAAATTAGCCGATTGATGCAGCCTTGATTCACGCTAGCAGAAGGTGGAGCTGGCTGCTAGCACGTCGTGGTCACATGGGATTTTACCCTTCTCGATTAGTATATTCCCACTGAGATTAATATATTTCACATCTGGAATAGTAAACAGTAGTCTAGCAGCGAAACCCAGGCTACACATAATGGGTAGGAGTGAACAATCACAACTGAAACCAGGAGAGTAAATGAGGAAGGATGCCTCACCTTTGTTTGAATGACGACCATTCTAGAACTCATGTCGGCCTGAGCTAGCGGCAATGAGATTCAGTCTTGTAACTGTTGATGAGAAAAACAAAATAAATGGATTTAATAATGAAGTAACACCTATTCTAGGCATAGATTATATGACGAAGGTGGATGGTACCTGCGTGGACAGAGCCCATCAGGGAGGGAAGGAAGGGAAGGAAGGAGAGTGGATGGCATCGGCTGCGGCATTAGGTCGAACAGCAGAGGTGGGGCGCTCGATGGGTCGGCATATCCATTGGGGTGACTCCTCTGCCTCTGCTGGTACACTGCCGTCACCACCTCTTGCCACCACGCGCCGTCGCCACCTCTGCCTCCGCTGAATGTCGCGTAGCCTCCTGCTGCACGACCGCCAAGGGCTCCTCTGCTACCGCCCACGGTACATTTCCTTCTTAATTTCGACCCAGGATTCATTGATGCCAGATCACATGAATTTGACTATCAGACCAATTCTCCTATATTATGCAAGTCGACGAATGATTCTGCCTGCCTGCTGAATCAGTTTAAAGTTTTTCAGAGGACTATGAATGGTTAATGTTCATTGGCACGTACTACTACCAATTAGTCCTAGGCAGCCAGTGCAACTTAAAAGTTACTAGGCCTTTGCTACTGCGGATCAGGTTAGCAGTACCCATCATGACAGTTTTGGCCGTTTGGCCAAGGCAGACATGTCCGCCAGAGGGTGAACACAGACGACAACCAGGAGGTGGCGAGGATTAGGGGCATCCTCACCATCTTCATCTTCAACAACGGCGAGATGAAGGACTTGGTCATCAGGGCCATCGCAGATACAACATTGGCTGCCACAGTCCATAGCTTCTTGTAGAAAGCCACAGACAAGATAGATAAACAGTTGGCAATTGGCACCGTTCAAGTATATTTGTGGTAATATCCTCTTGCAAAGCATATCATACATATCAATCATCTCAACTCATATAATGTACATTACACATAGTAACTGGGCCAGATCAGGAACACGGACACACGACCTAACACCGCTCATCTCCTTCCCAGTTATCTTTCTCCTTTGGTCCAGTTGGGCCTTCCTCCTCATACAGTTCTACAGGAAGACTGTCGAATATCGCCTCCGCCGTGAACCGAAGGAAGAACGGCAGGAAGCTGAGCATCGTGTCCACCTCTGACCGCGAGTTGTACGTCAAGGCCGGGCCCCACTCCCTCATGTACTGCAACCAGCATGGCTCGACCACGACATCGTCTCCCAGGTATTCTGCAGAGATGATCTCATACCTCATGCTCGAATCAACTGACAGATCGCTCCGTGCGACGTCGTTTCTCATTCCGATGCCGAGCCTCTCGGAGCCCTGCAGATAGCAGCCAGGGTGTGCGAAGCTCGCGTGCCCGTTCCTCGACGAGTAGACGATCGCCTTGTTTCCTGAGATGTACTCCAAGTCGGAAGCGTCCACCCACCCGCCCCCGCTGTGCTCCGAGAAGTAGATGCACGAGAGCTCTCCCGAGAAGTTACTTATGCGGAGGGTGAAATGCTCCCAGTCTCCGGTATGCCTACCGACCTTCTGTAGAGCAAAGCTTGCAAGTCCGACCTTTATCGTTGCTGGCCCGTTGAACGGGCAGAACACCCACATCGCAATGTCGGTGAAGGTCCCTCCGTGAGATGGCTTAATATGAGCATAGAGCTCCGCACTCTTCAGGTTACCAACTTTGACGTACTCATTCCTGTCATCATCATCAGGGAGATCAATCCAGTACTCACCATCGTTTGTCCCACCAGCAGGAAGGTTTGAGCCATCAGCGAGTATTGCATCTCCCATCTTTATACCTTCCTTATGCAGCGTGGCTCCATTCTCGAAGAACCATGAAACTGATGACGGCAAATATGTCTCTTGTGGGTGGAAGAAAACAGTCGGGCCATAGTGTCTGATCAGTGCATGGATCTGCTCCAGATTAGGCATGGCTCTCCAAGTCAGGTCAAAGTTCTTCAAGCAGGGAATGGCTGACTCCTCGCTGTTAACTGAATCTGTTTCACAGAAGAATGTACCAACAGGTATTCCTCGCCCTGCCATCCCTCGGTCGCAAGGCCTCGTCGTCCAAACTTGGCATGTACTTCTCACGTTAAGGACTGACCTGAAAATTTCACATGCATCTGTGAGGTCGTAGCGTACGCATCGAACCGCTTCCAGTGATGGCTTCTTTAGTCCTCTAGTGACCACATAGCCCAGGGCTGTATAACCCTCTGGTGGTGATGGCGACCAGATGCACCCACATTCACTATTGTCATCTTCATACAAGTCAGCACTGGTCCAAACGAGGGTGTAATCCAATGGTTCCACAAGAGCGGGCTTGCTATTGATCAATCGGCAGCCAGCCGCTTCCCTTGCAACAAGGAGAAAACCCTGTAAAGGCTGGTCATTCTGCTGGGCGTAGTGCCCAAGGCAGTGAAACCCGTCAGGAACTTCTCTTGGCTCATAGAATGTAGCTCCAGAATAGCTCCATATGTTCTGGAATTCTGTAACATTTGCAACATCGAGCTCTCCTATGCAGGTCACGCCCTTAGCAAAGTCCCCTCCTGCGAAGTAGTTGCTAGACAAAGTTACTACAAGGTTCAATTTTTTAGAAAAGAAAATTTTATTTGGCTAAACAATGAACAAGCAATTTTCAGAAACAGAATTTTATTTTGCTAAACAATGAACAAGCAATTTTCAGAAACAGGACAGCGTTTTGCACATGCTCTTATTTTTTGTAGCTAAAACGAGAACACAAAAGCAAATTGCAACCCCACCACAACATAGATACCGACTTTGGGTAGCCTGTAGAAACTTAAGCACAGAAATTTCGTCTTGGGAATAAATGAAGTGCGTACACTTCTCATACTCTATATCGCAAAATTCTTTCCCCTCAACCATGCTTAGTACTACCTTCTAGCATGAGATGCCTTCAAAGCAACGCATACTAATGCTTGTAAGCCACTTCCAAGGCAAGTACCAACCAAGTGGGAGCCACTACAGCAAGCTAATTAAGTACAAGCAAATTCATAAACCAAGACCATAAGCAGCCACAAAATAACGATCTAAACAGCGAATCAACCATGCTCATAGGATAAATTGTAGCGTTGCCGTCATCATAAAAAATCCCCTTTCTGGGAAGGAGACAACAATACAATCAACATTGGACATAATTGAACAAAGATGTAGTAGTAATCGACGAATTAGGTAAGAACCAACACGAAGTGAGCACAACTTTTAATCATGCAGCATATTGATGATCTACGAACTGATTATAGGGCCAATTTGTTTGTTACCCGGTGACTGCTACAAAGAAAGAACAGGACTGCAGGGTAGAAGAAGTGCCTCACACACCTTGCGGCCACGCGGGCAAGGGCGCCGGCAGATGGAACGGCTCCGGCAGCCGGGCGACGGCGTCGGCGCCGGAAGAACCGCCACCACAACAGGAGCTGCTGCACCCGCCCATCACCGCCGACTGACTCTTGCCTTTCCCCTTGGGTCCAAGCTCCCCTCGCCTCCTCCTCCTCCTCCTACTACTACTACTAGTAGTAGTATTAAAAGGTCAAGCAAGGAGGCGGCTGGATCCGCACGCCCGAGCTTCGGTCAAACGGGAGCGGCTCGTAGTCCATCCGCTGATGGTCAAACACGGCGTGGTCGACGGCGACACCGAGGTGGGTTCGGATCCAGGCGGCCGGCCGCTTTCGTCCGGAGAAGAGGAAAGTAAAATAAAGGCGGTCTCTTTCGGCATCAGAAGTTCGGAAATAGATTTGTGGTTTGCCGTGTACGTACGTACTGTTTTGACGAACGTTGTTTTGCGCCGTGCGATTTGATAAAATTCTGCCAATTCTTCGATTAGGGTCTTTTTGGATTGCGGATTTTTAAAACAAACGTAGAAAAAGAAAAAACAAAGGATTGAGATGTCATACACTTCAATTTTTACAGGATTTCAAAACACGGGAATGTTATAAATGATGCCTTTGATGGTGCATAGGAAAAAAACACATGAACTTTGCAGGAATGAGGAGAGAGAGTAGATAGAGATAGAGTGTGAGTGCATTTGACTTTACAAGGGAAAAATAAAACGAGGTTTGAGCTCATGTGAGATTCCTATGGAATAGTGAGCATCGGAATAGATTCTTTAAGAATTTGGTGAGCTCAATCCTTTGATCGAAAGGCATTCCATAGGAAAAATTCCTATGGATTGAAATCCTCCAAAATTCCTATGGAATTCGTTCAATCCAAAGAGGGTCGTTTGGTAACGTCAACGTGACACGAAGGAAACAAAAATTACAATTTCTCTGGAGAAGAGGGAGTGGTGTTTTGGCACACGGGATCATATGATTCCGGTTTTAAAATGCATTTTAAAACGCTTTTAAAATGTATTTAATAAAAAGCTTGACAAAAAATATGACGTACATCTCTAGATTTTTCGAGCTCACAAAGTTGTTTAAATAAAAAAAGGGTTAAGTGCAGTTTTGGTCCCTTAAATGTTACAAAAGTCTAAGTTTGGTCCCTTAACTCTATTTTGGTCTAAATCTGGTCTTGAAACAATTAATTTATGACAGTGATCACATAACCAATAGGTGAGATAGAATTTCAATGCGAGAGTGATTGAGATTGTACCGTTGAACACATAAGTTAATTGCATATATAATAGATCACCGCGTTGGATGAGCCTAGTGTTTGAGGACCACGTTTAGACTAAAATAGAGTTAAGGGGCCAAAGATGGACTTTTACAACATTTGAGGGACAAAAATTGCACTTAACCCAATAAAAAATTATATTTTTTTGTAGTGTGGGCTTTTCACGTGACTTTTTTCTTTTTTACTCAAGCAACAAACATATCGGTTTTTCATAAAACTTGGCGCGCCCACATATTATGTAGAGATGTACGCGTCGAAATTTTTGTTTAGTATTCAAAATGTTTTTCCTGTTGCAGGACCCTATGCATCCGGTAGGCAAAGTGAATATCTCCTACCTCTCCCCTTTGAGAGTCACCATCATGTCTCCTCTCCCCTTCATCTCCACGGGCTTCGCCGGCAGGAGTAAGGATGGGAGAGACGAGCCGACCCATTGTTGTCTCTATGGCTTTTTGCATGATGCCAATTTTAAGAAGTTGCGTCATATGAAGGCTAGCGAGCTTCTCCGCTTATTCTCCATGGCAGAGGATGAAGGAGAGGTTGTTGATTTTGCCCGATTTATTTGTCGTGATGACACAAACAAAGGGTGAGGCGTCGGGATCTAGAGCTCCTTGGGTAGACAGTGAGGTTGTGTTCACGTTTCTACGGAATTCGTCAATAGCGGCGTTGTCAAGTAGATGGTATGTTTAGCCGATGGGGAGGCCACTCTGTGCTCTAATACCAATCATGCACCTCAGTCTTTTCTTCCTCCTGGTTGGTGTGTCTTGTGGGAGGATCTTCAACTTCGGCATTGCGTCGACACCCCAAGTGGCGTAGTCCCCTGCTGACGAGTTAGGTGACCGTTTCCGGAAGTTCCAACGCAAGAACGGTGGAGAAGGCTAGATTGTAATGTTACTTTCCTTTCTAGGGTTCTTTCATAAAAGGCGAGGACCATTATACATTTTATTTTGAATATTTTAAAATGAAGGAATCACTGGATCACAGGGAGCCAAAAATCTCCACTCAGTTTCTGGGTTCTTTAAAATCCTTCCCTGCTTTAAAAAGCAACCGAAGAGTTTTTTTTAGATAAAAGGCTGTTCAGGCCCGACTTTGAATTAACAAAGCCAGCAGAGGTTCCAACATACGAGTACAATGCTGCGGCATACAGCTTAGCCAAAGTAAAATGCGACATGCTGCGGCATACAGCTTAGCCAAAGAAAACTAGAAAGCAAAACGCAGCTAAAGGAGGATCATCAGGTAGCGGCCCGGCTGGGTAGGCAGCTTGCATGAAGCTCCCTAAGCTTTGCGACCAGCCAGCTTGCGCCCTCCTTGTCCAGCGACCTGAGAGGAGGGAGCCACGCCTGCAAGAACACCATAGTTTTGAATATAATGTCAGCCGGGTGTTTAACGACTTTGCGCTCAATAGAAAGCTTATTGCGCACAGACCACAATGCCCAAGCCTGGGCAAGAAACAGCAACCAAATAAGTCTACGAGCCCTTCCCGTAAAATTAGCTAAGATAGCAAAGAATTGGGCAAAATTTTGCGGGCACCGGGGCCTCCCTAGGACCTGTCGCAAAACTGCCCACATGAACACCGCCGGGGAGCAACGGAAGAAGATATGAGTCGCATCTTCTACCTCACCACATAGTGCACATTTGCCATCTGAAGGCTCCTGCCTTGTAGCCAATTGTGCACCAGATGGTAGGCGGTCAAGGATAAGCTGCCAGGAGAAGATACGGATCTTAAGAGGAATTCTAGCCTTCCAAATTTCTTGGAAGTGCGTCACTGTCGCCCCTTGCATCAGTTTCTTGTACATGGAAGTCACAGGGTAAGCACCCGAAGCTTCTAAGGACCAAGAGACCACGTCGTGCCCGTCCACAAGCTAGGTGGAGTTGATAATCTCAGCCAACTCCAGCCACTGATTAAAACCAACACATCCAGCGATCTTCTAAAGCGATACTCCCCCTAAACTGCCTGGGCGACTGAAATCGAAGGGTCCTCACAGACATTGTACAGAAGGGGGAAGCGCAGACTAAGGGGACCCTCCCCGTGCCACCTATCTTGCCAAAAGGAGGTTCTGTGGCCATTTTGAACCCTATGCTTAGCACCCAGATTGAACAACTGTTTTATCTTATGAAGGCTCTTCCAGAACTGCGAACCCCCACGGTCCGAGCTCGAGAAGATGTCCCCATTTTGGGTATACTTGGCGCGAATAATTTGCGCCCAAATAGAGTTGTCCATCTGGTAAATCTTCCATATCCACTTTAGCATCAGCGCTACATTCATTTGTCTAGAGTTTAGCAGACCCAGCCCGCCACACTCTTTGGGTCTGCACATAGCGGGCCAATTAACCATGTGATATTTTCTCTTGGTACCCGCTCCTTCGCAAAAGAAGCGGGCCCGATGCGAGTCAAACTGGACGTGGACCCCTTCTTGGAGAAGAAAGAGGCCCATAGCAAACATCGGAAGGCTGGCTAGGCAAGAGTTAGAAAGAACTAGTCGCCCCCCTGACGACAAGAATCTACCAATCCAAGGTTCAACCCTGCCAGCAAGTTTCATAACAAGAAAGGTCCATTGTTCCACAGTGAGGTTTTTGTCAGAGATGGGCAGCCCTAGATAAGTGAACGGAAAGACACCCAGCTTGCAGTTCAGCTGCCGTGCCACCCTAGTGCAAACTTCAGGAGATTGATCGAGGACAAACGCTTCGCTCTTATGGAAATTTATCTTTAGACCTGACATTTTCTCGAAACACAGCAGCAGAAATTTCAGGTTGACAATGTCCAGATCATTGTTCTGAATAAGGATAATTGTGTCGTCGGCATACTGAAGGTGAGTGACCCCCCCCCCCCCCCCCCCGAGACCAAGTGCGGCACCACGCCATGGATATGCCCCGCCGTATTCGCTGCAGAAAGCATGGCAGAGAGACCCTCGGCGATGAAATTGAACAACAGGGGCGAGAGGGGGTCCCCTTGACGCACCCCTCGCTTGTTGCGGAAGAAAGGGCCCATTTCTCCATTTATTGACACAACAGTTTGGCCTCCCGAGACCAACTGGAGGATTCGATGCACATAGCCTGCGTCAAAGCCTTTCCTTCTCAAAACCTCGACAAGGAAGTCCCAATTTACCCTGTCGTAGGCTTTTTCGAAATCTAACTTAAGCAAGATGCCCCCCAGCTTCTTGCTTTTGAGTTCATGAACAATTTCATGCAGCGCGAGAGCGCCATCCAAAATGAAGCGGCCCTTGATGAAAGCCGTCTGGTTCGGGCTGATAACTCTATTGGCTATAGGGTCGAGTCTAGAGGCAAAGGCTTTGGAGATGATTTTGAACACCACATTGATGAGGGCGATGGGGCGAAACTGTGAGATATTTTCCGCCCCCTGCACTTTTGGAATCAGCGTCAACACCCCAAAGTTGAGACGCGAGATATCAATCCTCCCTAGGATAAAATCATTGAGAATGTGGAGGATCCCGTGTTTGACAAGAGGCCAGCATTTCTTGAAAAACGGAACCGGGAATCCATCCGGCCCCGGCGCAGTATCAGATTTCATGTCCTTCATAATGGCCTCAAGTTCCTCTTCTGTGAAGGTCAGCGCTAGCCCGTCATTATCAGCCTGGGAGACACGCCCCTGCGTCGCCCAGGTGTTGGCCGCCAGCCCACACAACCGCTGTGTGGTCGACCCCAACAGCTCTCTATAATAATCATAAATGTGTTCCTGAAGTTCGGTTTTCCCCGTGATCACCGTACCATCAGGTTTGGTAAGCGAGGAGATATTGCATCTACGTCTCTTTCCATTGGCAATGGCATGGAAATAAGCGGTATTGGCATCCCCCTGGAGTGCCCATCTAATTCTACCCCGTTGTCGCCAATATTCTTCCTCCAGTCGATAAATCTGGAGCAGTTGGTCCTCAAGGTGGTAACGATACGCCCATTCGTCATCGTCAAGACCCGTGGTGGCAACCGAAGAGTCGGGCACGGAAATGTGCCGACTCAAACAATCACCACACGGACAACTAAACTTTGGCAAATGTTGTAGCTTCTCAACTCTCAAGACATGTTTCTAGCCCGGTCATTGGTCCATCAGATCACAACTTGCTCAGATTGCATGCTCACCAGCCTTTCAAGCATCCAGGATCCACCATATAAACAGAAGATACAACTTTCGAGCTCATCCTCAGGCCAAGCTAGCTCTGAAAATACAGAGCTTTTCTTTCAGTTTTCGGTGTCTAGATTCAGGCAACAACACTTGCCTAAATGCAGAGATACCTGCTCTTTCATGCATCCTGCAGCAACCTTGTACATGTACGCTGTTGCTAATCAATAAAATCCTTTTGTGTTAAAAGAAACAAGCACCACACTACCAGGCATTTGCTCCTCGAAGCCACACCTGTCGGGCCCAGTTGCGAAAAAAAAGAGCACTCTTGTCCCTGTGTGCGCACACCTTCGTCTATTCCTTACTGAAATTTGCATCGTATACAGTTGAAGAAATAAGAATGCTCATGTTGTCCCATACAAGAATGCAATATCCTTCTGTCTGCTTACTTACTGAACGCAGAGCGTAACAGCAATGCTCATGTTCGGTTGCCACAAGTTGATGCTACCTGGTATTCATCCATCCATCCATACACAATGTGCTGGACTAAGCTAAGACCAGCACACTAACTTGTTTTATTCTACTTGAGGAATATTGTCTGAATACTGAACTGTAATGTCAGTAATTAAAACGGTCACGGTGATAAGTGAGAACAGATAACTGATTTCATCTTCACACAGAAGTGATCAGGACCATGCTGTAAACCCTTCTTAAGCAAAAAAAAGAAAAGAAAAAGGAAACAGTCAACATAACAAAGGAAAACGTTATAATGAAGCAAGGGACACAGATTAGGTGAAAAGAACAAGCAGGTTGTGGCAGCATGATCCAACTGCAGATATTCTTATCCATAGCAAATTGCATTATTTTAAACAAGAAACAACATCGTAAAAATAAATATCATTTCTTCCATTGGTGTACAATTGCGACATACAAAAAACATTCCTTTATAGTACACTATTACGGAAAGTAATGTAAAACCTGCAAGTATCGTAACCATGGTATTCAGGCAAACACAACTCTGTATTACACCTCAAAATACAAGATGGAAAATGTTACATTCCGGAAAGCACTGCAAATATCATTGCCACGGAACCAGGAGCTAATAATACCATTACTCTCGTGAACTCCGTTTATCCATTTGTCTGCAAGCCTAAAGCCCTGGGCCTTCGCGGCAGAGAGGATAGAATCCTCGTCAGCACGACGCTCGATGTAGCAAAGAATAAAGGTTGCCTTTGAATCACCATTGACATTGTCAGAAATCAGTTCCCTGGCAGTCCTGAAGAGAGGAAGTATGGCATCAGGATTATAGGTCACGTCGGTGCCTATTATACAATCGAAACCTGCAGCATAGCCGGAAAGCTCCCTGACCGCCTTCGTGTCATCTTCGTCGCCCCAAAATAGTTTCTGTATCGAAATTCTGCTAAGAGACTCGGACTCCATATTTGAGGAAGTATTCTGCCTGAGAAGATCAAGTGATTCCGCATCCCCGTCAGTAGCTACGACAAGCTGAGCAAAACTGGCAGCGACCATTGAGCAGATGCCGGCAGATCCACAGCCCATCTCCAGCACCCTCTTGCCAGCAACTATGGAAGGGTTCTCCGCTAGAAGACCACACATGAACTGAGCTGATTCCCAGAGCATTAGGCCAGTTGATTTGCAGGTGTGCTGGTATTCTTTCGCTAGCACTTTTATTTTGAAGTCATGTCCCTTTGCTTTAATCCTAATGATTTGTGCCTACATGTAAACAAAATAAATGTTCTGTTCAGTTTTCACAAACATTAGCAGGGTTAGAAGTTTAGATCAGACATAAACGGGAACACAAGTAAAAATACGTGGCTGAAATACTATAGTTAGCAGTACTACGGCGTTGTGCTTGATCAGAATTTAACTGGAAGCTAGCTGTAAATACAGTGAATATTGTGTTCATAAAAAAAGACCACAGACCTGCTGTTGCAACTAACAACTGCAGCTGACTGCACCTACTGCCAAGCACCAACCATGGAGTTGCACATTAAGGCTACAGCTCAATAAAGATAGCCAGCAGTGTTTGTTCTTCCACATATGCTACGGATCTTAGTGTCCAAGTAAACAAAACTAACCATAGTGCCCTTGTTTTAGATGGGGCAGGGAACAAAGCCTGAGAATTCAACCAACAACTATCAAACTCAGTAAACTACCTTTCTTCCCTGGACAAAAAGCTTCATAGTGGACTCATTTTATCATAAATTTCTAGCTTCAAATGTGTAATTAAGAACACCAGTAATGTTACCTCATCAAGATAGTGTGAAGTTACAAACATATTGCTAAAATCCACAGAAAGATCAATTTCTTCACTATCGGTCTTCTTCTGAGACGTATCAACTGCTAGCTTATCCTCTTTTCCTTCACAACTATGGTGGTCGTGTTGATTAGTTGGACTTAAAGTACCAGCTGGGTTGAGGGTAAAGGTAGCTTGGATCCAATTCCTATGTAACATGAAAACATATTTAAACATAAAAAGAATTTGTACAAGAAAATTGAAATAATCAGGGAAAATAAATATAAGGAATGCAACAGATGTGTAAGAAGTTTTTAGGTCCTCGTCGAACTCCATCTCTTCTTATAAAATCTTACAGAAGTATCATTGTTTAAAGCAATCGTGTAATTAGCTAATTTTGCTTAGATAGATATCAAGTGATGGAATATATAGTTTTATACAAGATAATATTTGGAATACATAGAGAGAAAAACTATCACCTGTTCATCACCAAGTCTAGTGAACGGTTCTCAACCTTTTTGTTGTGTACACAAATTTCCTCAAGAGTGAATCCACATTTTGTGAACAAATCCACCAGGTATTCATTTGAAAAGTAGTATGCACGCTGCACAATTGGAGAATAAATCCACTATGATTTTGAAAATATGGGTGGTGCATGGATATATATGACTGAGTTTGTGAAACTTTGTGAACTTCTAGTAAAAAAAATGTTTATCTGTAATCCACTCACTGTGCCATCACCTCTGACATAAAAGTTCTCACTTATTTGCTGGCCTTTGGACATAAGCCTTTCCTACAAAAATTTACAAGTAATAAGAAACCTACTTACATGCATAATGACTCCAGGCTCGTCACGAATTATATAAACATGGTCTTACAAGGTAACTGAGTCTTGAAAAGGCGCCACATGAGGGCATTAGTTATCCTATAGCATGTGTATCATGATCACTTGAGGGAAAACATAGGTATAAAACAGACAAGTTGCATATTGGGATACCTTAATGCGAAATGAAAAGAGCATGCGCACATTCATCAATCGTAGCAAAAAACACAGACACAAGGAGGTAATTTCTGTGTTTAAAGCATGTTGCTAAAAGGAAAAGAGTAGAGACTTGTCTTCCCTATCTGATATATCAAAAAAAAAACTTATTCAGTGCATGACTCCGTATGTTAAGACGTGAACTTATTCGGCCAAGCACAAGCACAGGAGAATGAAAAGATCTGTCGAGGGCTAGAGGCCATAAAATGGCACGTCATAGATTTAGAAACCTTCTCAAAATGCACATAAGAAACACGAACCTGAGCAAGGTCGCCAAATGCATAATCCCGAAAGAGCACACGGCCACCATGCTGTCACATAATACATGAATTCAGTTTCCTAGGTCACTGCTCACAACAACTGAGAAATGAAAAACTTAAGGTCTCGTAGTTTGAAGTAGAATAAGTACTCACTTTGAGGATATTTCGAATGTTCTGCAGAACTAAAGGCATTTTATCTGGCGCAACTGCAGAGAGCATAAATATCTACTTAATATGTTAGTTGTACGCTCACAGGTCTGACAATAAACGTGAACAAAAACTAAAATGATTGTGGGAATAGACATGCCAATGTGTAACCAGCGTATAACACGTTACCATTGTCACAATGTCAACAGAGGAAGGCTCCACACTCTCCGTCAGCTGTTCAGAGGTAATATCACATGCAAATGCATTAACCCGGTCAGGTCTGAAGTCCTTGTGTTTCTGCATGTATGATCCAACCAACTTTGTCATCAATGGGATAAAACTGAGCACAAGGACTAATGGTTCTGCGATCACAGAGATAAACAGCTACCTTAACTAGGTCGACAGCTCGTGAAGAAAAATCACAGGCATGGACAAATATATCTGGATATGTAGACAGCAGTGGAAATATTGTATTTCCAGCTCCACAGCCAACCTGCATTGAATTTTACACGTGTCATGCTCATGTCATGCAAGCAAGAGAAAATAAGCTAGATGCAGACATGTCAGAATCTGCACTGCACTGTAGATTCAGATAGACATTGCCCCGACCTCCAAAACCACCAAATTTCTCTTATCTTGGGCTTCGAGATATTTCCCCCATTCTTTATCCAAGTAGTGCCGATCCTTGAAGAACTGTACAGATGAAAGTGAAAATTTCAAATGCATGAAAAAATAAATGTAAATAAGGAGACATTCTTGCAACAGACGTTTGTAACAAATGCAAGCTGCGCGTTTGATCAAGAGCTGTGACAAGATTTTCCCTTTTACCATTGCGATATATACCACAGCTATTAACAAAGAGTACAGAACGATTTCAGCAAGGATGGCATTTCGTGTACGGCGAAAACAAACTGAATTACTTAACCCACGAAAGCTAAAATCGGCATAACCATAACTAACCACTCTGCAATGGTTCTACATTTCGTGGGCAGTTTCTACTTGTGCTATGCTATCTGCTAGCTCATGCCGCTGCTACTTACATGTAACTGAGGGGCTTCTTTCAGGCAGGTGTATCCTGATTCATTAACCAAACATAGTAGTGGTTCCGACACAGACCCGCGAAATCTCCACTCCCTAATACTCCAACAATTTCACTTCACACCACCAAGGGAAGCTACATCGAGAGAAGTGGCCGAGAAAGGGGGAGGGCGAGAATCGCAACCTTGTCCTCGTGGCGCTTGTAGAAGATGTCCCAGTACCTCCGCGCGTCCCTCTCGTACTTCTCTGCACCGATAAAAGAAACCAAGCTATGGAAATCAACGGCGAAAATATAGCACAGTAAAGGGGGGATGGCTAGTCTGAGCTCGCTCGAATCCAACCTTTCCAGAACGGAGTGACGGGCCTCCCGGACGAATTAGTGGAGGATGAGGAGATCGGCGCGGTGCCGTGCTTCTGCTCGGCGGCTGCCATGGTGGAGTCGAGCTCGGGCGTCAGATTCGAATCGGCCGGAGGCTGCGACGAGACGAGACGGAGGCGCGGCGCTGCGGTGTCTGTGTCGGGAGGAGACGAGACGAGACGAGGGTTTCGACTTTCGAGCGTTCCTGGAGCGGTGTCTATGTGGGCCGGGCTGGGATGAGCCCACCGACTCGGTTGGGTGGACCGGAAGTTTCCGGCCATGTCATCAGCGCTCTTGGCCCATCACAACACTCTTCTTCTCAAGATTGGCGTGCGCCGAGAAGCCTCTCATGCAGTTACTTCCATCCCGATTCTCAAAAAAAAAAAAACTTCCATCCCAATTTCTAAATAAAAAAAAGTTGCTTCCCAGCTTATAAAAAAGTGCTTCCATCTATTTATTTCAAAAAATTGCTTCCATCCATCCGGGTGTTTTGTTTTAAAATCTGATCGAGATATTTTAGTTCCTAAGGCGATGATCTAAGACCATCCACTATGTTGTCTCAAAGTGATTCATTGAGTCATTTGAACCGGTTCCATCATAGTAGGAATCGCATCAAACAATCTACAACAAAAGTGAACCAACAACTTGGTTCGGCTTGTACAGTTAAAATAACCTTTCTTTGCCTGACACACGAACAAATCGCGGTACATATATTGAGTGTGATTGCAACAACTGCTACGCCGACGGAAAAAAGTACTCCCTCCGGTCCGGAATTAGTGTCACTAACTGTGTAGATAGTTTGTACTACGCTAGCACATTCTCCACGATATTTTTATTGGACCGGAGGTAGTACTATTTTCCTTTCTTGCCAATGGGGCCCATTGCTACAGTTCAATGCGGTTCGCTACATATTAGCCAAATCGAGAACGAACCAACTCTAACAAAAAAAAGCGATTGAATCGAACCCATATAATTTAATGCATGGCCTAAAATGTCAATTCGTTGAAAACCAAGTTAGTTGCATAACTTAGAAATTTCTGCAATTTCGTTGTACTTATTTGCACATTTCTACATCTAAATTTGTAGAAGAAAATTATAGTACAAGTCTAGCTTTGATATTGTGCAATTCATCGGATGGCTAAAGAATAGCAAATCCGTGTCGCCCTACTAGCTACCAGCAAGCTGCTGAATGCTGATCGGCTTGTACCGTTGTACCTCTACTCCACCGGCCACGTCACGGCAATGGGGCTCCTCACAGTGCGCCGCCTCCCCTGCCACCCGCTCTGCTGTTTCCAAACCAGGTACCCATCCGCACTGTCCTTCTTCGCCGCCACCGACGCCGACGCGTCCACCCACACCTGGAAGCTCTTCTTCTCGCCGAACTCCCCGAACGCCAGCGTCGTGGGCTCGACCCTGACCTTCACTCCGGCCGGCGCGACCACCCTCGCCGTGTACGTCGAGTTGGGCGCGCCCACGTTGGTGACCGTCCTCCGCAGCATCGCCAGCGACTGCCCGCCGCCGTCCTTGAACGCCACCGCTATCGACGGGTAGTTGAGCGTGAACCCCTCCTTGTCCTGCAGCAGCTCGCTGCAGTTGACGGCGCTGTGCGTGATCCTGAACACCTCCCGCTGCGTGTACCCCATGGTGCACAGGTGCGTCACGTAGTCAGCCGGCTCGATGTCGTACACCAGTCCCGGGTCGACGGCGAGGGCCGGGTTCACGTGCCCGGCGCCCATGGCGAACGCGTCGGCGCGCTCCCCATCGCCGTCCGTGATCGGCTTGCCCTGCCGGTCCGTCTCGTCGGCCGTCGTCATGATCGCCGACCGCACCATCGCGGGGCTCCACGACGGGTGCGCCGACCTGACCAGCGCCGCGATGCCGCTCACGTGCGGGCACGCCATCGACGTTCCCGACAGCACCGTGAAGTTGGACCGCCGCGTGTCGGACTCCAGCCCCGACGGGCCCACGTTGCCCGGCCACGCCGCGATGATGTTCACCCCGGGCGCGATCACGTCGGGCTTCAGCACCGACGGGTTCGTCACGCTCGGCCCGCGCGCCGAGAACAGCGCCACCGCCGGAGCGCGCGCCCGCCCGATCCTCGTCCCGCCGAACGCGATCCTCGCCACCGGCCGCGGCGTCGAGCCGATGTAGTTCTTCAGCTCCACGGCCTCCTGGTAGCCGACGAGCGTCGCGGGGAGGACGTGCACGTCCACGGAGTCCTCCTGCCGGTTGATCTCGGAGTTGGCCAGCACCATGGCCGCACCTCCCGCTTCTCTCACCGCCTCGCCTTTGTCCGCCCGGCCGGTGATGCCGCGGTCGCACACGACCATCTTCCCAGCGACGTCAGCCGCGGAGAGGGACCCCTTCATGCAGTACATCGCCTCCCGGGACCCACCGGCGGCGTACACCAGCTCCAGCTCCTTCCCGCCATTTTTCAAATCGACTTTTCCCGGGTACATGGACTCGCCGTACAGGACCCGCCCGTTGCCGATCCGGACGTAGGCCGGGAAGCGTCGGTCCAGCGTCGCGGCGCCGACAGTGAGCACCCACGGCGCCTCGTTGGCCACGGTGCTCGGCTCCGGCCCGTTGTTCCCGGCGGCGCACACGACGGACACGCCGCGGGCCGTGGCGCGGAAGCTGCCGATGGCGATGCTGTCCTCGAAGAGCGGGATGGGGAAGCCGCCGAGGGAGAGCGACAGCACGTCGACGCCGTCGCGCACCGCGTCGTCCATCCCGGCGAGGATGTCGGAGCTGAAGCAGCCGTTGAACCAGCACACCTTGTACGCGGCCACGTGCGCGCCGGGGGCCACGCCACGCGCCTCCCCTGCCCCGGCGCCGAGGACGCTGGCCCCGGCCACGGCGGCCCCCGCTGCCGTGGACGCCGTGTGCGTGCCATGCCCGTGCGCGTCCCTCGGCGACGCGTACTCCGTCATTCTCCCCGCAGCGTCCGATGGGTCCGTCGGGTAGTTGGCGCGGTGGCCCTTGGAGTAGAACCGGGCGCCGACCAGCTTCCGGTTGCAGCTGGCCGCTTCGAACCGCTCCCCGGCCTCGCACACGCCCCGCCACCGTTCCGGCACCGGCGGCATCCCGCGGTCGTCGAAGCTGGGGCTCTCGGGCCACACGCCGGTGTCGAGCACCCCGATGACCGCGCCGCGGCCGTACCCCACCCGCGCCCAGGCCCCCGTCGGGCACACGCTGAGGCCCAGGAAGCGGTAGGAGTATGTGGTGTGGAGCTCCACCCGGCGGTCCTCCCGCACCGACGCGACGCCCGGCAGCACGCGCAGCACCGCCGCCTCGCCTGCCGTGAGCAGCGCCGCGAAGCCGTCGAACACGGTGTGGTATGAGTAGAGCAGGCGCGACGACGACGGCCGCCGCTGATGCTCCTCGGAAGAAGAAGGCGGCACGGATTTCTCGAGGAAGGAGAGGTGCCAGTCTTCGTGCTGGGTGGAAGCCGGCACGGCCGTGGCCTCGTCGCCGGTAGACTCGCGCGGATGCAGCTGCACGATGTAGCTCTGCAGAGCCGCCTGCTCTGCATCTGCCGCGGCGCCGAGAACCGGAAGCAGCAGCAACGACAGGAGGAGGAAGAAGAAGAGCATGCGGCCGGCGAGCAGGTCTATGTAACCCATAGCTAGCTAGCTCGTTCCCTGAATCTTGATTGATGGCTACCTACCTATGCAATCGAGGTGATTGCTTCTGTCTGCAAACTGCAATGGCGGTTCCGAAATGGGGAGGTCGGTCGATCGAGCGGAATGGTATTTGAAGCGAGCAGGGAGCGGGAGGGAGGCATGGCGAGAATTTGAGACGGGGAGGGAGGTCTCGTGAATCGACGGGCTCTCTAGCTCGCCGTCGCACGCACGGGACGAGCACCGGAGGGAGTAAATTGGCACGGCCATTCGCCTGCTCGTCGGAGCTCTGAGTTCCTTAACTGCTCAGAGCAGACACGGGTAGAGACAGGCAGAGAGAGGAAGACGGAGGGAGAAGCATATATTCTCCTGCCCTGTGGGCCATCAGTCCGTCACACTCTCTGCCTCGTGCCATTTATGACGATGCGCGCCGCCTCCCAAATCCTCCATGGACAAGGCTCCCTCCCTGCATTCAAGTCAGCACCAGCAGTCTGGTCATGGTGCACCAACAGCGGAAGAATCGTGCAGGCCCGCGGATGAGCTGGATTGGTAATGCCGGCCGGCGTCTTCCCAAGAGCCAAAGGGAGGGAGCAGCACCGGCGTATACCCACCCCTCCCAATTTGCCGGCACAGCTACTGAGTTTTGAGCCCGACGTCTACTGCTTGTTCTCCGCTATCCTGATGGAGACCGGGGATTGGGTAACAGACGGGTGCAAAGGGACTACGAGCATCTCCAACAGGCGCGGTAAAACGCGCACGGGCTGTAAAAACTGTCAATATAGCGCGCGGGGAGGCAGGGCGTGGCGATCGCAGGCGTGGAAAAATACCCCGTGCGGGGGAAAAAGCGGGAACGCGCGCTATATTTTGGGCCCCAGCTTCAGAGCGCGCTATAAAGCAACCCTCGCGCGCCGCCAACCGCCCGTGAAAATTCCCCACCGCTAACGCGCTTCCACTGCCGCCGACGCTCCCCTCGGATTCCACCACCCCGCGCTCGTGCCGCCGCTCCCTCCTCCGCGGCTCCCCTCCGAGCCCCGCCTCCGCGCCGCCACGGACCCTTGAGCACCTCTAGCTACCGCGGCGTGCGCCCGCGGCCGTCGGGGAAGTTCTACGCCGAGATACGCACCGGTGGATACCGCCTGCCGTTTGGCACGTATGAGACCACACACGAGGCGGCGCACGCGTATTACGCGGCGGCGTGGCGGCTCGGCCGTCCGCGCCGCACATGAATTTTCAGGATTTCTAGACCCGCGAACAGGCACAGTCCCTCGCTCCTCTGCCGCGCCTCGCCTCAAAACGTGCAGGCCGAGCTCGACTTCTACCTGCAGAGGAGGGCCAAGAGGGCGGCCAAGCGGAAGCGGAAGGCATTCGCCGAAGCGCAGCTCGCCGGTCCGATCACTATCGACGATGACGATCCGAGGTGGGATGACCTCTGGACGTCTACCGACGACAGTACTTCGGAGGGGTAGTTTAGGACTAGTTTAGTATTATGCACTGTTTGCCGTTTTAGTCTATTTTATTTCCAGTAGTATGAACTATTTAATATATTTTATTTCCAGTCTATTTATTTGGTCTTTTTGATCTTGTTCTCATCCATATATTTGCAAAAACGTGTATGTGGCGTCCTATTTAGTTGGTAAAGTAAAAATGCAGCACGCTATATTTTAGCGCACCTGAAAATGCTGCGTTGTAAAAGAAAAATTAGCGCGCCGAATTATAGTGGAGCGTCGTGTCATGATCTCGGGTGTTGTCCTTTTTTGGGTTTGTACAAAACGTTTGCTCTATCAATACATCGACACACAAACCTTTTGTGCTTTCTCCTAGACTTGTTCGTTCCCTTTCATCAAGTGGGCAAGGTAGCCAAACCACTTAAACTCCCTCATTAACTAGAGCAAAACAAAACCAATTTCATAGTTCTGATGTATATACACATCCCAGATGAGAAGACAAAGCATAAACACGGGCGGGGCTAGTTCACGCGCGCGAGAGCGGTTCCTAACCAGCGCACGTGGGCACGTGGGCGTTCTAGCAGCGATGGGAGGAGGAAGAAGATGAGCTCGCCCCCGCCGCCATCGCCGGCCTAACAGCCTGCCTCCGCCCCCGCGACCGCCTCGCCGCCCCGCACTGCTCGAAGCACGGCCTCCGCCGGTCCGCCGCCGCTCCAACCATCCCTCTAAGCCCCCCCCCCCCCCCCCCCCCCGCACACCGGAGCTCGTCGCCGGCAAGCATCCCACCCCCACCCTCACCCGTTAAGTCCATCCTCGACGGCCGGGCGCGGCGTTGCCGGCGCCGTCTCGGCCTGGCACACCGCCCGCAAGGGGAAAATCAGATGGGAAACGGATGAGGAAGGAAGGGAGGAGGAAGACACGTGGGTGGGTCCCACCCACGAGCAGCGCTGCGCGCGACAGCTCGCGGGCTCATCAAGTAGATTTTCCCCCGTAAACACGAGGGAATAATTTGGCTTCCTTCCGACTTTGATCCGAAATAACGCAATGTTTGAGACCGGTGTATGTAACCACTGGCCGGCCAGTGTCAGACTTGCTACAACCAAGGCCAGTTCATGCACTCGTAACTGGAGAAGAAAGATCGGTCCCACATACTATATTGTCAACGGAATACTTATAACTCTTTCTTTTTTTTTGGCCAAAATGGAGTGATCCACAATTTTTTTGGCCAAAGTTGGATCACAGGGAAGAGGATTATGCACACGAATCATGGCTTGTGCTCATAGGTTTACACCATCAGATTTGGTTACCCCAAATGCGTACGTACACAAGCAAAATGCACAAATTAATGATAACCGGATCAAATGGCCGAAATCTCAGTTCATCAAGCATATAATTGGTTAGATCACACCAATACATTTCCAGGCAGCATATACATGCTCTTGAATCAATCACACAAATTAACATTGTTTCGTACTCTTTGGCACACAACACTGTCATCAAACCCTTCTTATTCCAAACATACACATCACACAGAGACGATACATAATTGTACCTCTCGATCTCACTGGAAAACAATACAGCATGTGTAAATAAACACACACGCGCGAATAATGCTAGCAAATGCCTGACCATTTATTCATCCGAAAACACACCACCACAATCAAACACTGTCACTTGAACGTCGTCAGCCTTTCTTGGCACCACCCAGACCTACACAACACAGAGAATGATCGATGATACGACTGATTACTGGAAGCGGACATGATCAAGGAATGCATCAATGGGTATATCAAGTAGTTTTTGCAGATAGGGAGGGGACTAACTTAATTGTTGCCTACGTATATACGTGTATGCATGTGTTGTATCTTCATAACACATGCATGAAACATCATTAAAAAACATGAGAGAGAAAGCCCATGTGTGTGTGTGTGTGTGTACCTGGACAGTGAGTTCAGTTTAGCGGAGCACCGAGACTCTGGGCAGGGGCTTCTTGTAGTACGGCGAGTGGCGTGGCTCGAAGAGGGAAGGGTCGTGGCTGGCCTCTAGCCCATCCCACTCCAGCTTCTCCCACCAGTCCTTCTCGCAGTCCACCACAGGACGTCTGTGGTTGTCTCGGCCGATGGCCGGGAGGCGCCTGAGGCCCCAACAGCCCCTGAGCCTGACGGTCTCAAGCTTGGGAGCAAACATCTTGGCTTGGCATATATGTTGCAGCTTATAGAGCTCATGTAGGTAGATGTGCCTCAGCTTTGGGAACTCGAGTATACCTTTTTTATGGTCGGTAGGAAACATGGTCTCCACGGGGAACACATCCTTGAGATCACCACAATTGACAATGTGGAGGGTCTCTAAGTTAGGCAAATACGAGTCTATAACATTCCACGATAATGGAAGCACAAACGTGAGCCTCGGACAAAAGTACAGGTGTATGCTCTGTAGGTTCACAAATGAGTAAATGCTCCAAAAACTGAATTGCCTTCCTTTGCTCCAAATGCAACGGGCCATCGGGAGATCAGCCGCCTGAAATTCCTCTAGTTCATAGAAGTAAAGATCATCATAGTTGATGGTGAAGATTGTGTCCATCTTGGGGCATCTCATCACATGACACCGTTTCAGATGTCGCCAGGTAAGTTTCTTCCCTCCTATGGTGATCATGTGTTGAGGTATGACAGTGGCAATGGAAAAATTGTCGTGCACATGCAGTGACTCTGCCTTGTCCAGCACAAAAATGATAGCCTTCGTTACTTGTACGCTCGTCACTATAGTGTGGCTAATTCCCTCACCAATCTCCACATGGCGACTCGACTGTTGAAACTGCACTGCATTGCTGTAGTTTTGATCAATAGTCATGTTGTCAACACTGACATCAATGTAGGTGTTTTTACAATTGGGGGTTAATGGCTCTGGTCGAGATGGGCCCATTATTTTCCCAATACTACATGGTCCCATTTCTCCTTTGTATGGCTTTGTCTCTTGGTGGTATGAGGGACACATATATTCAGATAGAACCTATTGTTGTTCCAACAAAATCCATGAATGCGTTGTAGCACTAAGGACTGAAGAAACCTTATATCCATTATAGTAGCATATGCTTGATGTGGTTTTGTATGAACTCGACAGAACAATGAATCGATGTTTAGCACTTTCAATGTTACCAAACCCTCTTCTGGCCATAGAATGGCATGAAGCTGCAGACATCCCAAAGAATAATTTTTTGGAGACTTGGCATATGTACCTCTTTGAGGTCAAGTGTTTTGACCAATGTACCGGATAGATCTAGCTCCTCAAGATTTGGAAGAGATCCAAATAATGTGAACTTCACCAATTTTGCACAGCCGGCCAAAGAGATAAGATATATTTTGGCTTCCTTAGTCTGATCCACTCTTGTACATGCATCTAAGCTGAATGATTCAAGTAGCGAGGTAGTCCTTCAGGGCCAACATGCTCCAACCCAACACAACCATCCAGAACCAGATTCTTCAGTGATGTTGCCCCTGACAGAGTCGGCATAACTTGTATTGTACTATTCCCAGACAAGTCGAGGAACTCCATATTCACCATATCCATGAATTCGTCTGTTTCTCCTGTCTCCCAGGGGCATGTAGGGTCAATTATTCGAAGCTTGCGAAGGTTCTGTAGTTGTCTCCATGGAAAATTGATGTTCCAAAACCTTCCCTTCATTATATGTACCTCCCTAATGTTTGCAGCCATATGCTTTATAATATCCGGTGATAAATCCAATTCCCAGTCTGTGTAGCATATGTCTAGAACCCATAGGCTCTTAAAATAATCCATCTCTGGTCTATCTTTCTTGTCAATTTCTTCCACTCGTTGATCCTTGCAGTTATCTAATCCGAGGAACCTTATGCTGCGGCAACGATGGAAAGGAGGAGAAGCAAAACTGAAAGCGCAACGGCATAACTTGAGCACGCGAAGTTTTTCCGATTGATGAAACATGCCATTAGGTAGAGGCATTAATGGAGGATCATATATGCTTCTGACTACAGCAAGGAAAAATGATGTCCACTCTGGCTGCACAACAGAGTTGTCCCTAGACAATATCCATCGTTTTTTTTTCGTGGTATGTAGTGAACCACCCACAAACAAAAAGGGCAGATGCGGGGTGGTATCTAGTTTATCACCAAAAGAGGGCACTACATTAAATGAATAATCCTCTATATGTATTTCTTGATGCAGATGAGCTGCAACCTTCCATGCTTCGCCATCCTGGCCTCCCTCTATAATGCCATCACAGACCCAGTAGTTAGAAGCATGGGTGGCCCAATTGTAGTCCATGATGTTGCCTCCCTGGGAGTTCAATGACAACAGATACAAGCAACATTCTTCAAATGCTTTAGCAAATTTACTTGTGTTGTGCCCAATGATTTGTCTAACCTCTTCTTCTAGCAAAGAATTCCACCTGCTAGTACTAGCTTCATTGTAAAGAGAAAGATGTGAATTATCCACCTTTTCACTAATATTTGAATTGAGGAGAAGCCTTCCTCTAAAAGTCCACAATACTTGATTACCAAACCATGCTGTCAAGGAATGCCAAAATCATCCAAGTCAATTGTATTTTCACTTCCATTATTGAAGATTACTAAGCATCTGTTTCCCGAAAGGAATTCGGAGATCTCTCTCCCAACTTCTCGTATCTCAGCTCTGGATCCTTCATCTACCCCTAGGAAATCGTCTTCTTCATCTTTCCTATCAAGAATATCCATAAGACGAGGAAGTTTGAGTTCTTGCGCGATTGTTCTCTGGAGTGATCTGCGGCTTTTCCACCTCGAGCAATCGATGTGGATGATCTTATTGAATTTCCTCCTCAGAGATAACGGAGGGTTCTTAGCTATTCTTCTAAGCACCGCCGAAGCAGCCAACCCACGCCATCCATCAAAATAGATGGCCCTGTGTGCATTATCGCTTGTATCAACCAAATAGGGGATTATACTTTGCACCGCTTCTTGAATGTCGTTCGGATAAATCCTCTGCAATATTTGATGGCAACGAGTTGAGTACTATGCAAGAGGTCCAACTATATTATATTTCTTTTGTTGTTAGGATCGACACTAATTAAACTGCATGCATGGGCTCGGAGACGAGAGAGATGTAGCGGCGATGAGCTCCTAGCGTATTGTTGTGGTTAAGCTGCTACTACAACCGTGTGAGAAGGCAGGGAAAAGAGTTTCAACTGGAACTGCATCCAAGCCTACTGCAAAATGGCTCGCTACCTACCTTATCTGTGGATGAGACTGATACACTTTTACTGCCAATTGACATGTTCGCATGGAATGCATGACTTGGTGGAGTGGAGTGGGTTCTTCTTACATTTTTTATTTATTAAATATCCAATCCGATCCATACATGTGAGAGAAGTACTAGTCTAGATTCATGCATGTGTAGCTAGAAAATTAATTACCTGTTGAGGCATGATGAATTAATAAATATATCAATGAAGGTCCAGCAAATACAAGAATCTCCAGGAATCTAACCCATCGATCGATGTGCACCTCCAGACGAATTGTTTTGCTAATTCTCACCTAGATTCCATAAGAGATTTGTAGGAATTAGTTATGTTTGTGCATAGATAAACATTGAAACAAACTAAACTGCGAGAGCAGAACAAAAAATCATATAATAGTACTAGCAGCAGCGGTACCTTACCCGCGAGCAGGTAGGCACACCGATCTTGTGCGCTGATGATGATGAATAACAGAAGAATTTATATGAATGTTTGTCTCTGACGATAGCCGCTTGATTGTGGCGGCGGCCAAATGATGTTTTACATCAGCGGGTGATATGAAGTAGGGCAATAAATTAACGGATGATTGGAGAGCAAATGCTTGTGCTTGGCTGTTGCTTTTGCCAAAGTAAGCATCCGTACGTACATGTGCATACCTGGTTAGTTCTTTGCTTGGGGCTGGAGCAAAGTAAAGAACAAATTAAGGTTTGGCTCGATGATCTGCTTCTTCATCTCTTTCTTTTACTTTTTTCCTTTGAATAAAGCAAGGAGACATGCCAGGGCTAGATCATGGATCGATAGGATGCGATGGGTTCATCTTTGTCTCTTCCTAATACAAGCCATGCACGGCTGATTGAGTACGTACCACTTTGCTTGAAAAACTCCGGTCCGGCGTCGGGCTGGGACTAGTACTCCGACAGGGCGGAAGAAGGAACAGTGTACTTGGAGAGCAAGAACAAACCTGACCTGTTATCGTACGAGAGAGCAAATTTTTGTGAGGAAAATGGGTTGCGAGGACTGATCTACATTGATCCATTGAATTGTACGTATGGAGGCAGCAGAAGCTTTGGTTTTGTTGAGCTGTTGTGCGTGCAGGCATTTGCGCGAGCACCTGTAGGCACGGCTTTGCGTAAAGAGAAACCAACCTAGTCTGGGGATCCCGACGACGTCCTGCCCGTCCACAAGCAGCTCAGCCGCGCCGCCCCCTGTAGGGCTGTCCCGCCGGTGCTTTTGCACTTGATACCTCCTTTGAATTATCAGTCTTCGTTGTTGTCTAAGAATGAAATATATGTGTGTTAAAAGTTCAAAAAAATTGCTTAATGTATGTAATCTAGAGATGGATAATATGTGTGTTCAAATGTCCTAAGTATTTAGTATGTTCAACGTCCATTGTTTTCCTCTAAACATACACAATACATCAGGACGGACCAACTGTTAGAACATCTCCAATAGGTGATGTATAATGGAGCATGAAAAATAGCTTAATGTAAAATTTACATCACCAAAATGGGATTTTTTAGAGCACGAGAAATGTACCTCCAACAGCTGAAGTAAAATAGGCACCGTCGTTTGTGTCCGTCGCTCCGTCCCGCCCCTCCACCTCTCCAATCCGCCCTACCGCTGCAACCCCGCCACTCCGCCCACCACGCCGGAAGGACACCGGAGCCCCCGCCACGCTGTCGACGACGACCGAAGCAGCCGTCGCTCGGTTTGGTCGGGACCGTGGCCGCGGCTACCAGCAGAGTCTGTGGCAGCCCAAAAAATAGTGAGAAATCAACGCCGACAAGCAGCGAAGGGCAGTGTCAGGGCGGTGGGTCTCCGATCAACGCCGACGAGCAGCGAATGACAGCGAAGGGGCGGCGGTTAGTTTCCCTACATCTAGGGTTGTGGCAGCTATCGGGAAAGCCGGGGATTTGGGTTTTACATCACCAGCCCAAATGATCTATATTTAGACGGTTTTACGACTATTTTATGCTTAGGTGCTCACAAGCCAACGAAGTTGCTCGGGGAGACGGGCGGAACAAGAACTGCACTGCCCGACGCATTTCATCCGATTCCGGACCTGCAAGTCTAGCAGTTGGATACTCCTGCGCGGCGATTTGGGTTTTACATCACCTCCCCAAATGATCTATATTTAGACGGTTTTACGCATATAGGTGATCACAAGCCAACGAAGTTGTTCGTAGAGACGGGCGGAACAAGAACTGCACTGCCCGACGCAATTCATCCGGTTCCGGACCTGCGAGTCTAGCGGTAAATCATTTACGGCCTCCCGCCCTAAGCATAATCGTGGGGAAACGCGGTAGGAAAAAGTTTCCGTTCTGCAAGTGTTGCACCCCACACGACCCAACAATGGTAGAAAAGTTTTTATGCTGATTTTAGACTTGGATGTGTGCATATGTTTATACGCAGCAGGCCGCAGACCCCTTTAGACTATTGGGGCCTAACGAGCCGGGACTATTGGGTGCCGTACGCCGAAGATTTTCGGGCCGACGTGTCCGGACCATTAGTCGCGGCCCAGGCCGCGGCCGGGACTAACGGCCCGGACGAAAGGCCTGCTTTCTACTAGTGGTTCTTGGGTGGTTACGAAATTGGTTGGACCAATTGGTGCTTCGGGTGTAGTGGATGATGGCCGGGTTCAGATGATCGTTTGGATCGGTCACGTCCGAGCAGCAATCATGTCCATGAGCTTGAATAGCGGATTGGATCGCGGCTTCCAGAAAAGGTTGCGAGTTTCGCTAAATCCGGTATAATGCGATATTTTGCTTACTTCTTTCTACAAGGTTGATGTGAAATGATATTTTGCTTGCAGTCTTCTAACCGCGTGGAACCAATATGTTGTGAGTGTAATTGTATCACGAGCCGCGTGTTGGCATGAGACGCAACTCCCTGTAATTCATTCTAGCTATCTATGTCAAAATACGTAGCGGAAACGATACCTCTCCGAGGCTCGTGGTTCGTGTTAATATAGGTAGGAAGATGCCCCTACCGTAGCTATTACAATGTACGTGTACAGGTCGGTATACTATACCGTACCTGCTACGTATTCATATTACATGTAGTCTAACAGCCCCCCTTAATCTAAACTTTACAAAGATTTAGATTACGTCTAAACTCATGAAGATTTTTAACAGGAAGAGCCTTTGTGAAACCATCGGCAACCTGATCTTTACTCGAGATAAACCTGATATCCAGCCTTTTATCTGCCACACGTTCATGAACAAAGTGAAAATCAATCCCAATATGTTTGGTGCGAGCATGAAAAACTGGGTTTGCAGATAAATATGTTGCACCAATGTTATCACACCATAAGCAAGGTTTTTCTTTCAACTGAACTCCAAGCTCATTAAGAAGTGCTTCAACCCATATTATTGCGGCTGTGGCATTTGCTAAAGCTTTATATTCTGCTTCTGTACTTGATCGTGAAACTGTGGCCTGTTTCCTGGCACTCCAAGAAACCAGGTTTGGTCCAATGAAGATTGCAAATCCTCCAGTGGAACGTCTGTCATCAGGACAACCAGCCCAATCTGCATCTGAAAAGGCACTCAAGAGAGTGGATGAAGAAGGCTGAAGTGTGATACCAAGTTTTACAGTGTCTTTTACATATCTCAAAATTCTTTTAACTGCTGTCCAATGTGATGTAGTTGGTGCATGCAGAAACTGACAGATCTTGTTGACCGAAAAAGACAAATCCAGCCTAGTAAGTGTAAGATATTGTAATGCACCAACAACGCTACGATACCTTGTACTATCTTCTGAACTGAGAGGCTCTCCTTCAACCAGAGATAATGGATCAGAAGGAGACAAGGGTGTAGGCACGCCCTTGCATTTACTCATGTCAGCTTTTTCAAGTAACTCTGTGGCATACTTTTCTTGTGTCAAAATCAGACCATCTTTTATTTTCTTCACCTCAATACCAAGGAAGAAATGCAAATCACCAAGATCTTTAATAGCAAAACTGTCATTGAGATCTTTAAGCAGGGCAGAAATAGCATGATCTGAAGAGCTTGTCACAATAATATCATCAACATAAATCAACATGTATATGGTGATGCCTGAATTTTGATAAAGAAATAAGGATGTGTCTGCCTTTTGACAACACTTTCTTTTCTGCGTATTTTGTAATCTAAAAGATATAGTGTGGTGTTGTGATTATGTTTCCTTGTCTAATTAAGAAAATGTGTGACTCTTGCTACATACATAGCATGGATGTGTTGGGTGTATGTGCCCGTTTTCGGATGTAGTATGAGCATAGTCAATCGCAGTTTACACCACAGTTTTTTTTCATAGCAACAGATTTTGATGAAACCATTTTCTCGCTCAATAACTATGTATAGCTCATGTCACCCAACCTGACTCCATCGACGGCTGTCTTGAAGCTAGAAATAGGAAAATAAACAACAAGGGCGAATTTTATATCCTTTCTTCATTTTTCTCCTTTCCTATTCTTTCTTCAGCCATGTTTGTTTCAGTTACGGTTCTCATTCTCCTTTTGTCTTCTTCGCTCTTTCTCTTTCTCAGTATTCATTCTAGATGTACTGTTCACTTGTCATTCTCTTTCCTTAGTTCAGTTTATGTCTGTCTTTTTCTCAGTCTTCAGTCTTGCACTTTCCTCTTTCTATTACTCAGTCCTCAGTCTGTTGGATATGATTTTCTCTTTCTCTTTCTCAGTTTTTAGTCATGCACTTTCCTCTTTCTATTTCTCAGTCATCGGTCTAATTGATATGATTTTTTCTTTTATCATTCTTTCTTCAGTCTCTGAATTTGTTTCAGTGTTGCATCCGTCCTCTTGTCATTCTTTGATTTTGTTTGTTCTGAGTCTTGCATTCTTCGTCTTGTTTTTCTGAATTTGTTTCCGTCTTGCATTCTCTCTTGTCTTTCTCTGATTTTGTTTCTTTGTTGTTTTGTCTCTTTCATTGTCTTGTGATTATCTCTTTCTCTTTCTATTTCTCAGTCTTCACTCTTCAGTCCCCTGTATATGATTTTATCTTTCTCTTTCGTCTTCATTTTGAATTGTTTTGTCTATTTCGTTGCCTATGTCTTCTGTCTCGCTAGTTCATTATCTGAATCTTTAACAGTGAATTTATCATAGTTGTGTATGATTTGTTTCTCTTTCTAGCATCTTTATAGCATTGTCCTGAACCATAACCTATATGAAAAGCTTCACGATATACTGCTGATGTGAAAAGGTGACATGGAGCGGTCTTTTGTGCACCGTCTGACTATAACTAATATAGAACTCCATTCGTTGGTAACTAGTTGTCTTTCACCTTTTTTTTGATATTCCCCTTTTTACGAAGTTTATCACTTCTTTGTCAATTATTTTGTTTTTCTAATCATTTTCTTGTTTGCTCGTTTAGCACTAATCTCTAAAATGCGGGTCATGCAGAAAATACCGAAGGGAGTAGCCTCACAAATGGAAACACGGACTGGCACCAATCACAATGGGAGAGCGGCGTTACATTAAACTGAGGACAACATTGCACCTGATGGATGAATCTACTTCAAGGAAGGTCGGGCGAAGTTTGTTCGGTGGGCTGATCTTCAGATCACACATGATGTGCTAATCACATTCCACTCAAAGGCAAATGAGCGTCAGGTGTCCATCGTCTTCGGCGTCCTGCATGATGATTTATGGCTCATCTTTTATAGTTGTGCCATGCAAACTGGTTTTAGGCATGTCTATGCATTCGCATATGTCTGCGATAAACTGTCTAGAAAACGCTTGTTTCTATGTCTATCTTTGTCCTGGTTTATAAGCTTTTGAATCTTTGTGACGATGTAGCACTGACTTTTTGATCAGTGATACCCTATCCCCAAAATTATGTGCAAGTATCAGGATTTTTCTTCCTCTCTGTTTTTGTGTGGACGAAAATTGGATGCGGTGAACATCAGCTGGGAAGATGTAATTACTTTTTCAGTCTATGATTTTTCAGTTCCTACACTGTCTATGCTTATAACCTTTATTTTTCTTTGCCATCTACCAGATGGATGCATGGTTCCAACGAATTGATTTTTGTAGCATGTGGATCTACTACGGAATGGAGCACCACTGCTCTCATGGATCTCGATGCACGCATGCCATTCAGTTTTTTCTTTTTGACATTAATACCATATATATTATAGCAGCAAGTAGTACATGGTCGAGATACATGAGCTGACTACAGCGATTATAAAATAAAGACTAAAAGAGACGAGCAAATCTTCGGGATCTTTAAGCCCTTTCTTCTTCCATGACACAATCTTATACTTTTCTGAAGGCAGCCGTAGAACAATGAAAAAGATACCAAACTACAGACCTGTGAATACCAACGAAGATTTTCCCATAATTTTAATTTTGCGCCGCAATGCCAAGGCTTTGTGCACGCACATAGCCATTAAATTGATCAACCAACATCGACAAGAGTACCAACACTGATATTCCAAGGAAAAATAACCGAACAACTTGGTCGACGTCGTTGGGAGTCGAGAGAACGAATCACCATTGTCGAGGACGCAGTAGCCGGGACAGATATTGCGAGGACAATCCTCCTCGCGACAACCATGAGAAAAAAATCCAAAATCGATCTGGCAAAGCAAGATCTGAAGAACCATATCTAGACAAATATAATCTTTCAACACCACCATTGACGCCAGGACTGAGATCTCGTCGCCGAACGAAGGGCTGAAGATTACTTATTATAGACGAAACCATCTCCGTTTGAAGAAGAAGAGACTATCAAAACCCTAATCCAATCTATTGGGAAACACTAATTTGATTAAAAACTCCACTCATAGATCGGGTTCCCCACCCCTCCCGACGCCGACGAGGCCGACCAGAGGAGGGGGAACCGACCTATGGTGGAGACGGAGGTGGTGACGGCGGCCGGCAGCTAGGTCTTCTGAGACAGCTTTCGTACGAACGGGTATTCTGATACGCAGGCCAGTACAGTTGACAGCTTTCTCTCAAATGATTTTTTGGGCTGGACTTCGGTAAGCAAACCCGCGGGCTGCTCTTTTATTTCCGATCGGGTCTGGATTAAAGAGAGACAGACCCGTTAACTGCTTCTCCCAGCTTGTTGTTTGCTTGCGCGGTGGATTTGTCTAGTTAAGTCACTGTAGTATCTGATTGGCTGAAAAAAGTGTCTGTGCGCGAAATGAAAAATAGTCAGCTGTTAATTAGACAGTCCCTCCTTACTAAATGTAAGATGTTTTAGATGTTACACATGTTGTCTAGATACATACATAAATGAGTAAACATCCACATGAAATGTGTCTAAATACATTTGTGTACATGTGTATGGGGACAAAGTCTAAAACATCTTATATTTGGGAACAGAGGGACGTAGTAGGCCAGTAGCCCAACCGAACGGGGAGAAGATCCTGCTTCCCGGACGCCTGGTTTTTCCGATATAATCTTCTCCCTCCGTTCACAAAATGATGTCTCAACCAACTCCAAATTTAGATGTATCTAGACATAATTTAGTGTATAGATACATCCAAATTTAGAGTTGGTTGAGACATTCTTTTGTGAACGGAGGGAGTAGATACGAGTTTAAATAGGTGAACATACTAAAAGCTAAAACATCATACGACCTGCGAAATGAAGCTTTAGGATTGGATTATTTAAATTTTGAGCACTTAACAGTACGTTCACCTTTACTACTCCCTCCTGCCAAAAAATATCTTGCATATAATTTTTAGTCGAAGTCAAATTTTGTAAATTTTAACCAAATATACAAAAAATCTACGGACATTTACGGTACCATGTGCATATAATATGAAAATATATTATAATACTCCCTCCGATTCGAAAATACTGTCGCGAGTATTACTCTTGTACGTGAGCAGCGTTTTTCTGGCGACACTTAATCCAGATCTGAGGTAGTATCAATTCTGTATTATAGATGTTTACACTTTTACCAGAAAATGCTTGCTCGAACTTTATAACCGCTAGAGCTAAACCGTAAATGGTGAAACAAATATTGTCATATGTTTGCTGACATTGAAATGTGGAGTTTTATGTTGATCTGGTAATGAATGATAAGCGTTTGGATTTGATTATGTATTTTTTGCTTAGTAAGAGAGTAGACAGTTGGCAATTGATTTAATCTATACGTTGTAGAGAATTTGCCATCAAGATTTGAACCCTCGAGAATTTATGGAATGTAACCAAATCATTGCACATGTAACAATACAAGTAACTACTCCCTCTTTTTCTAAATATAAGATGTTTTAACTATTTCAAATGTAGTCTAGATACGAACTAAAATGGGTGAACATACACAAGCTAAAAGTGTCTAGATACATATGAAGCCGAAAAAGCTGAAACATCATACGACATGTGAAATGAAGTTTTAGGCTTGGAATATTTAAATTTTGAACACTAACAATAGGTGCACCTTTACTACTCCCTCCTGTTCAAAATATCTTGCATATAATCTGTAGTCGTAGTCAAATTTTGTTCGTAAAATTTGACCAAGTATATACAAAAGTGTACGACATTTACGGTACCATATGTGTATAATATGAAAATATATTTCATAGTGATTATAATATCAATTCTTTACTGTAAAAGAGAACAATAAGACCGAGGAGACGCCACCCGGCTTTACATTAAGGTAGACGTGTGACTCGAACCCGCGACCTGGCGCTTGGCCTGCCGACCATCTGGCCGCTGAATACTTTTATCAGATAATGCTTGCTTAAACTTTATAAATGTTTGAGTGCTGGGGGACACGTGGAAACCGCTGGACCGGTTTGTTTTCTGTGTTCCTTGAAACAAATTTCACAAAGCATGGTGTTAGGGTGGGTTTTCCAAAGAATAACGACAAGACAAGAGTCCCTAGAAGAAAAGGGAAAACGGACGAAATAAGAGATGGACGGATGGCTAGCAAACCGCAACCTGAAGAAAGAAGACGACAAGCCGACAAAGCCATGGCTGGGTAGCGAGCAGTGGGCGCTACTCCTACTTCGAGCGGGACGAGGTTCTATGGCCAGCCACCGCCGCCCAACGAGCGGCTCACGGTCTTCGCCTTCGATATGCATGCATGGCGCCGTCGTGGCTCGGACCGACGTGTCGATCACACATGACACAGACAGCTGACGTGAGAAAAGAAAATAAATCTAATAATCAGCTCTCCCGCTCTTCAAATACGCGCGGAGGCGCCCACGCCACAGTGCAGCCAGCCTCGATCGTCGTCGTCCATCGTCGACGTGCACGTGACAGAGGCCACTCCAGCTGTTGCTGCGAGGATGTGTGGCGACGGCGGGAGGCCGCGATGCGAGCTGTGCGGCGCGGAGGCGGACGTGCACTGCGCGGTGGACAAGGCGTTCCTCTGCATCGGGTGCGACGGCGAGGTGCACGGCGCCAACTGCCTCGCCGCGCGCCACCGCCGCACGCGCGTGCTCTCCGCGACGGCGTGGATGGGGAGGCCGAGGGGGACGTGCCGGCGCCGCGAGGCGGTTCGGTGGGCCAAGCGGATGGGCCTGCGCGCCACAGCGGCTCGCCGCACGCTCCGGGTCGAGGTCTCCGTCACGGCGCCAAGCATGCCGCTGCGCGTCGGGATGGCGGCCGCGCTGTGCCAGCACGAGGCCTGCGCGCTCGCGGGCAGGAGGAGGACGGTCGCCGTCGTTATTATTGTTTTGTTCATCTGGTTTGTGGCTTGGTTAGTGTCCTGCCATGCCACGGTACGTTTCGTTAGGAGGACTCAGTGATGATCATGGCGATCGCCAAGCACAAGACAGCCCGCCTGCAGGGATGCCAATCCGGCGCATGCGCGTCTCAGAGGAAGAAGGCGATACAATACTTAGGCTGAATTAATCCATCTTAATGGACTGGGGAGTGACGTTCGTGTATGCATACCTTCCAATTTGCTAACTATAATAAGTAGTACTAGTAATATATAATTTCGCATGTGTTTATGAACTTTTTTATATCGCTTCTTTGAGCCTTCAGTCTTCCAAGATGTACATCATGGTTATTATGAGCTGAATATCAGTATGTGAACGATCCGAATTCTTAACTCATATGCTATTTACGGGACTGGTTCTAGGACCTGCTTCCCTCGCCGCCATTCGCACATGATCCTTTCGAGCCTCAAACTTTGATAAACTCTTTCGGCGCAGCAGGGGATGGCAAGAACATATGATATCCACAAGGGAGGGCACATTCACCTTTGACATAGCCGCCGCGGCATGGCGCAAGGAAGGTGATTGGACGATGCCTTTCGAGGGACAACTGCAGTACATCCCTGATTACATGGATGTATGGGAGGATGTCGATGGCTACGATGGAGCAAAAGGGTGGCACTTGCTCGTTCCTACCTCACCTATCTAGGATCCGGTAGATTTTGTGTTACCAGATTCTATGACACTAGGCGGGGTGAGTGCTTCGTGCCATTGTGTGACGTTGCTGTCATGACGGGAGTGGAAGTGAAGCGTTCCTCTAGCGGGAGAGAACTGCAGGTCGCCAAGGAGGCTTCCAGGTGCTACAAGTTCGCCTCGGACACGCTGTCGGGCTGGGTATTGTGAGCCATCAGCTCTCCCATAGTTGGGACTCCCCCCCTATAAACAACGGCGCACATATAGATGATGTTGAACTCTCTTGATGATGTACTCTGCATTAGCCCACCAGCTCTCCCATAGTTGGGACTCCATTGAGTCATATGGAATAAGCAAATCACGCAATAAACGTAAGTGATGGTAGCATATATATGAATTATGTCTACTACAGTACTACTACATGTAAGAATTCGGAATTGGTGCTCTTAAGTTACTGCTCGACTAGATAGTAGATACAGTAGAGCTATTTTCTCCTAGATGGTGAGATCTTGTGAAATTTGGTTTGTTCAAGTACTGTTTGTTAATGGGAGATCCAATTCTTCCCTGCCTTGTATTTTTTTTTTCGAATTAAGGAGCATAGCTCCCGATTTCATTTCATGCCTTGTATTGTAGCTTGCGTCTTAACAGTTTGTAGTATCCAATTTCTTATACTTTTGTAATCAAATAATGTTTGCAGTGCCCGTTTTGTTAAGATCGCTTCACATGACTGTCAAATCCATCAAGTTTAATACAATTGATATTCGGCAAATGAAGACTTCAAATAAATGACAATTACGTCAACGTAAGTATTTTCAAAAAATAACAATTGCATTATGAAAACAAATAATTTCTCTGGTAGAAAGTTGGCCATAAGTTCATCGACAATATTTGGTCATAATTAAAACTTGCCATGGTCATGTTCGAAATAATAATGTTAAGCCACCTAAAGAGAATGAAGTCAGAAGAATTCACCTGGTGCTTGGCCTAGCCTAACTTCACGCATGCAGCATGCTGCTGCGGCTAACATCAGCTCTCACTCGACGTTGCTCTCGGGATGGTGGAAAAAGATCTCTAGACAGAAAGGACGAAAACCCAAACTTCAGCGGCCATTTATCGTGGCTTGGTATCTCTTGAGTTTTAAACCTGACCATGTTTCCGTTTCTAGAGAATGATCATAGCCCAAATGATCGTTAAATGGCATTTCAAATATATACTAGTCAAGTTATCATAACGACAAATTTAGCCTAGCACTAAATCTTTATTATACTCAAAGTTGAGATTTTTTAGTTGAATATATGAGTGAACAATTAAGATGATATATGTCTTGAAAGGTCACCCCACGAAGACGCGGACGTGGCGAACACTAGCAGCCAGATCTGAGATGGGAGCTCATCTATCCGTTCCGGCGTACTTGGGTCCGTTATTTCTATGCATACATCATCGAATTATAGCTTTTCTCTATCATTTCAACAAAGTGCAACTCCAATGTTTCCCAAAAACGTGATTTTCATGTGCATTGTTATCTTTACATGGAAAAATCAACTAGTACAAGTAATGTACGGAATATATGCCTACGGATACATCTTAGGCCCCCGATTGGATCGGCGTATATTAGCTGAATTCGGCGGGAAAACTTACGGACGTCATGAGGTCCTGCGAAAATTACAGCGCGTCGGCGGAAAACATTACGGTTCCGTAAAATGAACCGGCGATCCAAGCGGGCCAAATCAGCGGGGATATTTTCTGCAAAAAGAAAATAAATGAAATTTCTTACCGAGAAATTAACAACGGCCATAAAAACGTTCTTAACACACCAACGGACAGGGTGCTATCTGCAAAATGTGCAATAAAGTCACGCACGCAATCTGCACGACATAAATGCAGGGATCGCACCGCAAATTTTCCATCCTCTGCTTCCCCAGCTTGCTTCGCGCCGCCGCCGCCGCCGCCGTATCTAGGGTTAGAGCGCTCGCCCCTGCCGGGATGGCGGACAACGCGTCGGCCGCGCTGATCTCCAACCTCACCGTCGCGGAGGACGCGAAGGGGCCGGGGCCCTCCGCCTCCGCCCCCGCGACCGCGACGGCGGCGCCGCCGCTGCACCTCTTCAACTCGATGACGAAGAAGAAGGAGCTCTTCGTGCCGCGCGTCGAGGGAAAGGTCGGCATGTACGTCTGCGGCGTCACTCCTTATGATTTCAGCCACGTCGGCCACGCCCGCGCCTATGTCGCCTTCGACGTGCTCTTCAGGTACCGCCACTCTGCCCCGATCCGATGTACGGTCGCCGCGTAGACTCGCAATTGGGGGAGAATTCTGCTAGAACATGCTGGATTTGGTGCTCTGTAGTGCGTGGGGAATGATTAGGGGTTAAGCTTAGCGCCTGAGCGCCTATATTGTTTGATCTATGCTCGCAAAGTGGTCTAGTGTTGCAGAATTGTGTTTTCTTCGGTGCTCTGATCTACTATACTCACTACTTCACATGGATACCAACGATGTTTTATCTGCATTACGTCCCAGTGGTTTCTGGAATCTGTTTATGTGTTCGATAGGTTAAACTCTTGTACCATTTGCCGGCATAAGCTACTTCCCTATTTTCAGACCACGGTACTGCTTTACTTGTAACACCTTGAGTTTAGCCGACACAAAGAACTAAAGTTTGTGGAATGAATATTTCGATACATTTGGTAAAAGATTATTATATGGTAAGTGATAGTAATGACAATGACATTAAGCGGTTTCTGCTGCTATTGTGCCTTGCATTATGGTGAAATACTTCATTTCCTAATTGGTCCTTGAACCAATGTAGGTATCTAAAGTTCTTGGGGTACGAAGTGAAATACGTGCGCAACTTCACCGACATTGATGATAAGGTAACAACATTCTAGATGTACAGTTACTAGTTGAGTAAATGGAAGGATAACTCTTTTATATATGTTGAATGGCTCCATGGTTTTTAAGGCGTCGCCTGCCTAGGCATCAAGGCGCTCCCCCTCCGCTTTGCAAAAATGGCCGCTTTAGGCACCTAGGCGCCAAAGCGCCCCCTCCTGTCAAGGCGCCAAGGCGTCGCCTTAAAAACCATGAATGGCTCACATAAAAAGTAATATTTGTATGGCTTCTACTTACTATATGTTTCCCTTTTTGCCAAAGGATTGTGTTCTTTTCTCCTAAACGTATACTTGCATTGTGATCGCCACATGACTGGCAAAAAAGTTTGTTAACCCAGTCTGTTGGATCAATTAAAGCTCAAATTATACTGAAATTTATACCCGATGTAAAATGAGATGATTTAAAG
Organism: Poa pratensis; assembly: GCA_947311845.1. Taxonomy (NCBI): domain Eukaryota; kingdom Viridiplantae; phylum Streptophyta; class Magnoliopsida; order Poales; family Poaceae; genus Poa; species Poa pratensis. The sequence goes on along the minus strand of CAMZMU010000045.1, from coordinate 70,569,609 downwards.
CATACACAGTTACGTTCTGACTGATGTTAGTTATTTATATTCGAAATTGGTTCTGACCTACAAGATAATTTGAAGTAAATTTGCCTGTTGAACGAAGCTAGATAAGATATGCACCATTTTTGCCAGATATCATAGTTGGGCAGGTGTGTTGCTGCCATTTTATGCTTCCACTTTAGATCAACAATTCACTTTGTTCATCTTCCCGGCACGATACCATTTTATGGCATACATCTGATTTTATTATTTGTTTCTCAAAATCAACTTCTCTGAATATTTTTTCCAGATAAACTCATTTCCTTAGCTTTTACTGTTGTAATGATTCCAGAACTTGCTATGCTTTTGCAGATTATCAAACGGGCGAATCAGAATGGTGAAACCGTAACCAGCTTGAGCAGTCGGTTTATTAAAGAGTTTCTTGCTGACGTGGCTGAGCTGCATTGCCTGCCTCCTACTGAAGAGCCTCGTGTAACAGATCATATCGAACACATTAAAGAGTTAATCACTGAGGTATTTTCGATTTGCCAGATAATGTTCAAAATCAGCTTCAATGCTACTAACTCAGCTTGTTACTGTTCAATGTTTCTGTTCTTATTGTCCATGACATTTTTCCAGCTTCTTGTTGCTCTTTTAAAAAATTAACACTTCTGCATTAATTTGTCACCATTTAGATTAAAAGTATAACTAAATGCAGTCACAATTTCACCTGCCAGCAGTGTCAACCATGTGTAACATGCTGTATATTATAATTGTATTTTATCTCTCACACTGTTCACTTGGTAAAACTCTTCCCACTTTGTTTATGCTTGTGAACAGATAATCAAGAATGACAAAGGCTATGTTGTAGATGGTGATGTTTACTTTTCAATAGATAACTTCCCAGAATATCTCAGTTTATCTGGTAGGAAGCTGGATGATAATCTTGCTGGTTCGCGGGTTGCTGTTGATACAAGAAAGCGGAACCGTTTTGACTTTGCACTATGGAAGGTAAGTTTGATGCATAGCCGTATAACAGTTTACTCTTCTGCATTGCCACTTTCTTCTTATCCTTACTACTGTCTCCAGGCTGCTAAGGAGGGTGAGCCTTCCTGGGAGAGCCCTTGGGGTCATGGAAGACCAGGATGGCACATCGAATGCAGCGCAATGAGTGCTCACTATTTAGGACATGTATTTGATATCCATGGTGGAGGGCAAGATCTGATATTTCCTCATCATGAGAATGAACTTGCACAAAGCCGAGCGGCTTATCCAGAAAGTGAGGTCAAATGCTGGATGCATAATGGCTTCATTAACATCGATGATCAGAAAATGTCGAAATCAGTTAATAACTTCTTTACGATCAGAGACGTAAGGGGATGATACCTGACTTCTTTTAACGCTTAACATTTAAGCTTTAAGGTTTCTCTTGAGATGTGTAACTTTTCTCTTCTTTTCAGGTTATTACTCTGTACCATCCTTTGGCCTTAAGATTTTTCTTGATGCGCACACATTATAAATCTGATGTGAATCACTCTGATAAAGCCCTTGAGATTGCATCTGATCGTGTATACTACATTTATCAGGTGATTTGCTTAAACTTCGATATTTATCATGTTTTGGTTTCAAATAAAAAAATTAGCCATCTAACATGCTTTTGTCTCAGCAATAGAATTCTGAACCTGACCTTGTGATCTATGGCTATCTTCTGTAGTAATAATATCTGACTTGATATAAATTTCCTGCAGACTTTATATGACTGCGATGAAGCGGTGTCTCTGTATGGTGAAGAGAATATATCTGTCCCGGTGCCAGCTGAGGAGCAAAAACTGGTGGATGACCACAATAAAGCTTTTCTGGAATCTATGTCAGATGATCTTCGAACTACAGACGTTCTGGATGGCTTTGTGGACCTGCTGAAGGCAATAAACAGCAATTTGAATGATCTGAAGGTACGCCGATCCTGTTCTTTTGGGCTATCAAAGTTTTTATGGTTAGAGTCCTGGAGCAAATCCATGTCCATATTATAATAGTTGATGGAACACATTTTGCACTTTCAGAAGTTGCAGCAAAAACTGGAACAACAAAAGAAGAAGCAACAACAACAGAAGAAGCAGCAGCAGAAGCAACAGAAACCGCAGAAACAGCCAGAAGACCATGTCCAAGCTCTGGCTGCGCTGGGTGCCGAGATTAAAAAGAAGCTATCCATCCTCGGCCTGATGCCGCCATCACCTCTGGCAGAGGTACAACACTATGTAGACAACATGTCTTTTCCCTCTTATCATGACGATGACTGCACACGACATGAAATGAATTTTCGATACGACAGGTGCTGGAGCAGCTGAAGGTGAAAGCGCTGAAGCGGGCGGGGCTGACAGAGGAGTGGCTTCGCGAGCAGATTGAGCAGAGGGTTGCCGCGAGGAACAACAAGCAGTTTGATGTATCGGACCAGATCCGCAAGGACCTCGCCAGCAAAGGCATCGCCCTGATGGACGAGCCTACTGGCACGGTATGGAGACCATGCGAGCGAGAGTAAAGCGTGTGCATGGTTTAACAGATGACAATGTACAATGAACCGTCTGCCCGTCTATTTGCGTGGGGGCAGGTTTACTTACCCGTGTCGCCATTTTTGGACCGTGGTTATTTCCTGTTGGGGTTCCTCCCAAGTTTGCAGACCTGTGTTGGCGGTTGTGTAGGACAGCAAGGGACCTGAATACTGGTATTATACCCTGAGTACTCCGTGTGTCGAATCTCTCTGTCGTATTTCGTCAGTTCATAGTTGCATTCATTCGAATGGATGGAATGATGAGTTGGCCTTATATTATATAGAATCTCCTTTCAATTCCTTGCTATTTCGTTTTTGTGTGTATATCAAGGATATGATTGGATGATATGCGGGGTATTTTTTAGACAAACCTGCTAAGCTTTATTGATCAAGAAGAATGTTTACAGGTATAGTATTACATTGTGGTACACCAAGCCAAAGTTGGCGACCAACTCCATAGAGGTTGTGGGCTTCGAAATTGAAGCTTCTTCCTTCATGAGTGATATTGCACTCCTGGAACAGCAATGATCGCGCCTTGATCGAACTGTACTGCCCCATCGTTCCTTCCTTGATACCATTCACCACGTTCTTGCAGTCTGATGCCACATGTATTCTCTGGAGTGCTAAATCTTCTGCAAGAGCCATACCCTCTCTAACAGCCAGAGCTTGAGAAGATGCAGGATCGGAGATGCCAGCAAAAACAACCACCGATGCACCTAAATAAATTCGCAGCCACACCTCTGTCTTCAGCTCTAGATACATACAGCTGCATCAACATTCACCTTCGCCATCCCCTGAGGTGGATCGGAGGTTGAGAAAGAACGCTGGTCGTGGCAAACAAGGGTACGAGTACGTAGCCATGACACAAGGCTCCTGCCCAAGATGATCGGCCGGCGATCACCGGAATGAATCTACCTAGTGCTTGCAAGCTGCAACAGCGCCGTCCGAGACTACGATGCCGACCGCTGGGCTTGTGCAACCATGATGCCTCCGGCCGATCATTCGTGAACCCACCCCTATGTATCTAGAGCTTTAACTTTACCAGGTGGGTGACGACGAAAACAGATGCCAGCAGCAGAAATCCTCAGAGCTTTTAACTTTTTGCTGTCGTCGGAACACCAGATCTAGCACGCATGGGTATCTTCCGGACCAAATGCTGCCTACACTAAAAATGGGGTGTCGATCGTTTGATGTTGACAGAGACGTAGCCGCTCGACCACGAAATCGTCAACAAAACATCACTACACAAAGCCACTTGGGAAACAGATATTCTAGTATTGACTGATATAACCCGGCCGATACAACGGGATCCAGCAGATATCAAGGGAAACAGAAACAAATACTCCCTCCGATCCATATTAGTGGGCATAGCTTTGTCTAAATTCATATGTATCTAGTTAAGTATTTAGACTAGATACATGTGTATCTAGACAAAGTTGTGCCCACTAATATGGATCGGAGGTAGTACTAAAATTTTCAAGGTCGCGCTCCCACACGGATCCCTCATTCACTCTCTGTTATTTTCCCACGTTACGCGCGCAATGCTGCCATCACTAGTACTATGGTACGATTGCCTTGCCAAATTATGCCAGTGATCACAAGCAGTGCAAAGTTTGTGTAGCTCAGCAGTGCCATCCAAACCTGTACGAAATGTTTAAGTGATCGAAGAGGCCGTGTCCACCTAACATCTCGCGCTCCCTATTGAATGAGATCATCGAGTGCACGTCCCGCCATGTCCTTGTTAGGGCATCTCCAGCCGTTCGGCCCCCCCAGGTTTTGATCCGGCGCCTTTTTGTCTTAGCGCCGGCCGTCTCTAAAATCTGGGGGAGGCGAACTCACCAGCCGTTCGGCGGCCCAGGAAACGACACAGTTCATATCATTTGAAACGCCTTCTTCCCGCCCCCAAAATATAGCCCGAGTTCGGCGATCACGGCAGCCACAGTTGGGCAATATTACAAAAAACGCCACAGTTGGGCGATCAAAGAGTCTCGATCAAGCCACAGTCGGGCGATCCACGGCCACATGCGGCGTTCTGCTGATGCACATATCAGATAGAGGCCGGCGACGGCACAGCAGTGTCGGCGGCGTCCAGGTCGATCGGCGTGGTGGTTGGAGCCGGCGCAGAGCTCGGGCAGCAGTGTCGGCGGCGTCCAGGTCGATCTGCGCCGTGGACGGAGGCTGGGCAGGCGGTGTCTCGGCTGGACTAGCCGAGCTCGTCTCGGTCGTCTCCGTCGGGGTGCCGTAGGTAGTGTCCGACGGAGCCGTGCTGATGTCGCTGAGGATGAGCCGGCGCTGCGCCATGCACCATGTCCTCAGCTCGGGGTCCATCGCGTCCGGATCGGCCCCCGTGAGGAAAGCGAGGTCGTGGTTCCTCTTCTTCGCCACGGTGCCGGTCCTGAGGAGCTCGATCTTGACCTTGGAGTTGGCCATGAGCGCCGACCACCTCTTCGCGGTGATGTCCTCCCTCTTGCCGGCGTTTGCCTTTGCGTCGGCGAGACAGGCCTGGATGGACGCCTGGAGCTTTGCCGCTGCCGGCTCGGCGTCCCTCGCCGCTTTGGCTTTCTTGTGACCCATCGGTGGAAGGTGGTGTTGGGGTTGAAGCCACCATGCTCGTCGGCGTACCCGGGGAGTACTGGGCGGCGCGATCCAGCGCGGCGACGGCGACGGCGAGGCGACGGAGTTCTGGCTCCAGCCGGCGAACTGCGGAGGAGGACGAGGAGAGAAGCCCGCGACCCTGCGCTTGGCCGGCGCCGGAGTTGGCGGCTCCTCCAGCTCCTCCACCTCTTCTTCCTCGTCGACGGCCTCCTCGTCGACGGCCTGGGCCTCGGCCTCCGCCGCTATGTGCGCGGACAGCTCCCTCTGCCGCTGCGCCTTCTCCCTCGTCCGGCGCTGAAGGTTCTCTTGTTTCAGGCGCGCCTCCTCGGCGATCCAGGCGGCGCTGCTCATGCCCGGCGGCTTCTCCTTCGGCGCCCTCGGCTTCCGCGGCTTCTTGCCGATCATGGAGGCGCCGACCATGGAGGCGGAGGAGGAGGAGGAGGCGACGACGGCGCGGGGGCCTGTGAATCGGGCGGGAGCCATGGCGGCCAGATCTGTGCAAATGGCCGGAACGCGGCGGGGGAGAGGTATATGTGGGGGGGGGGGGGGAATGGAGGGAACGGCCAAATTATGGAGGGAAATCGCCTTCCCTCGCTGACAAGCCTGGCCCGCGGACGCCTTTTGCCCCCCCAGGCCGAACCCAGCAGGCTGGGGTTGGGCTGGGTTCGCCGGCGCGAAACGACGCGAAAACCGGCGCCAAATCGACTTCTGGGGGCCGACTGGTGGATTTTCGTTACCGCCGGCGCTAAAAAGGCCTCCTGGGGGGGCTCTGGGGGGGACGGCTGGAGATGGCCTTAAGTGCTAATTTAACCAGGCTCAGTCATGACAAATACTAGTGAAACTGTGCAGCAGGAGGTGTCTAAATCTGGTGGCTAGCGTGAGTTGAGATACAGTATATCATTAGCATCTTTAGTCCTGGCCATGTTTGGAACCGGGACTAATGATTAGGTTCGAACGGGACCTTTAGTCCCGGTTGGTATTACCAACCGGACTAAAGGGTTGCTGGCAGGCAGCCGCAGTGTGGGGCCAGCACGAGAGGATTTAGTCCCGGTTGGTATCACGAACCGGGACTAAAGGTCCATCTTTAGTATCGATTCGTGATATCAACCCGGACTAAAGCCGTCGGCGATTTTCATTTAATATGAAATAATTCATATCTTTAAATCCGTAAATCGAAATTTAACAATTAAAATGTCTAAATCGATTAGAAAAATGAGAGGAATCCAAATATGACAACTATATCATCTTTTGGATCACAAAAACGCATTTAACTAGGTGAAATTACTTTTGAAAAATCGGCATAAACTCATTTAACTAGGCGAAATTAGGTAGAAATCAAGAAAATTCCTAATACTTGAGGATTATTCATAAAATGTGGATTACTCTTTGTGAAATTAGATGGGTACCATTTTGCACCATATATCCATGTGTTCTTCTTTAATCCAGGAGTCAGTCTGCTCCGGGTTTTTGGAGCGTACAATATTCATGTGTTTCTCGATATACGGAGCCACCAAGCTGGAATTTTGTAGAACCGTGTAGTGTGCTTGAGTGAAAGAATCCCCGTCCATACATATTATTGCTTTCTTTCCTAGCGTGCATTTTCCACTCAGTCTCCCCACATGGCGCGATTGAGTAACACCGATCGGTTTAAGGTCAGGAATAAAGTCAACACAAAACTCAATGACCTCCTCCGTTCCATAGCCCTTGGAGATGCTTCCTTCTGGCCTAGCACGGTTATGAACGTATTTCTCTCAAAGTGGAACATATTGTGTAGAAATACAGGACCGAGAATGGAAATCTCTTCGACTAGGTGAACTATGAGGTGCGTCATAATATTGAAGAAGGATGGTGGGAACACCAACTCGAAGCTGACAAGACATTGGACCACATCCTTCTGTAAACTTTTTTTTGAACTTTATCCTTCTGTAAATTTGGTAGAGTTGCTGGATCGATTACCTTCTGAGAAATTGCATTGAGGAATGCACATAGCTTCACAATGGGTACTCGAACATTTTCCAGTAGAAGCCCCCTCAATGCAACCGGAAGTAATTGTGTCATAAGCATGTGGCAGTCATGAGACTTTAGGTTTTAGAACTTTTTCTCTGCCATGTTTATTATTCCCTTTATATTCGACGAGAAGCCAGACGGGACCTTGATACTGCTCAGGACTTCAAAAAAGATTTCCTTCTCTTCTCTGGTAAGAGCGTAGCTGGCAGGACCTTGATACTTCTCTGGATGCAGGCCGTCTCGTTCGTTCATATGTTGGTGGTCCTGCTGTGATTTTGGTGTATCTTTCATCTTCCCATACACGTCCAAGAAGTTTAGCAGGTTCACGCAAAAAAAATTCTTCACGTGCATCACATCGATTGCAGAGCGAACCTCTATGATTTTCCAATAGGGTATGTCCCAAAATATAGATTTCTTCTTCCACATGGGTACGTGTCCATCAGCATCATTCGAAACGGATTGTCCGCCATGACCATTTCCAAAGATTAATTTTAAATCCTTAACCATACCATATATATCATTACCAGTAGAGCGGGTAGGCTTCGTCCGGTGATCTGCCTCACCTTTGAAATGCTTGCCTTTCTTTCTTAAGGGATGCCTGTTTGGAAGAAATCGACGATGCCTCGGATACACATTCTTCTTACATTTATCAAACACTTGTAGTTCAAATTTGGATTACTTTCTAAAAATCAGCATAAACTCATTTAACTGGGGGAAATTAGATAAAAATCAAGAAATTCCTAATATTTGGGATTATCGATCAAATGTGAACTATTCTTTGCGAGAATTAGATGGGTGGCATTTTCTGCAAGTAATTCCAGACTTTCTGGCTAAAGTTACACGTGAAAAAGAGATGCTGCCTATCTTCATATGTTCTTAGAGGGCATAACACGCAGTGATCATTGTCTACAACATTCCAGTGTCTGCGCTTCAACATGTCCTTAGTGTTGAGTCTATCTCTCAACGGTAGCAAGGAAAACACTTTATAATTCATTGTGCAGCAAGTTTCCCAAATCCATCCGTATGTCTTCGGAACTGTCAACGATGAAAACACCTTCAGATAAAACTGCCTAGCAGTATATTTCTCTCCCCAGCAATATGACCAGACATCTTGGTCTGGCTCGGTGGATTATTCTCTAATAAGATCTGTAGGTTTTTCAATTCATTGAAAGCTTGCTGTGGCAAAGGCAAGCTAAACAACGAAGATATTTTTTGTACTTGGTTCACAAAAATGGTCATTTTTGCCACATAGAAAAAGGAAAATAATATTTATAAAAATAATTTGAAAAGAGGTCAAACTTTCTAAAACTAGAATTCCTCTCATTTTTCTAATCAATTTAGACATTTTATTTGTCAAATTTCGATTTACGATTTAAAGATATGAATTATCGATATTTCTGTGATGCAAAAGATGAAATGGATGGCATATTTGAATTCCTCTCATTTTTCTAATGAATTTAGACATTTTATTTGTCAAATTTCAATTTACGATTTAAAGATATGAATTATTCCATATTAAATATTATTACATAATCACTGTTATTTATTTAAAAAATATTATTACATAACCATTGTTATTTATTCAAAAAAAATATTACATAATCATTGTATTTATTCAAATAAAGTTTGAAATTTTAAACAATAAAAAAGTGTAACATCATGACTCAGTGGTTAATATGATTGATAGGACACTATTATCAGTAAGTTCTAACTTCTCAGTTGGAAGCTAATTTGGAAGGAACTCAAAAGTTAAGCGTGCTCGGGCTGAAGGATGGGTGATCGAATGGAAAATTTGACCAGCGTAAGTACTTTGACCTGAGATTAATTGTATAATTAGTTATTAATTGTGTGGCTAAGTGAGAAATTTCAGAATAGAATTATGAATAGAATTAGGAATAGAATTAAGAATAGAATTAGGACTAGAATTGAGAATAATTGAAAATAAAATTAAAGAAATTCCCGGTACCTTTAGTCCGGGTTGGTAACACCAACCAGGACTAAAGGTCCTCCACCCGCCCGTGCACGGCTCCGCCCACATGGGGGACCTTTATTCCCGGTTCGTGCCCAACCGGGACTAAAGGGGGAGGGTCTTTAGTCCCGATTTGCTAGTGCCGGTTGGCAAACCGGGACTAAAGATCCTCTAGGACCGGGACTAAAGGCCCGTTTTCCACTAGTGAAAAGCTAAAACATCTTATATTTAGGAACGGAGATCGTCAAAGGTCGCACTCACACACACATCCCTCATCCACTCTCTCTTATTTTGCACACGTTACACAATGCTGCTATCGCTATTACTATGGTACGATTGCCTTCCCATAATTATGGTAGTGATCACAAGCAGTGCAAAGTTTGTGTAGCTCAGCAGTGCCATCCAAACCTGTACGAAATGTTTATACGATCTAAGAGGCCGTTCTCACCTAACATCTCGCGCTCCCCATTGAATGCGATTAATCCAAGGGAAATATTTGTTTTTGCTACACTAGTATTTTCACATTTTGCTTTTGCCGCTCGAAATTTTGACATTTGCTTTTGTCGTGCCAGTTTTTATTAATACATCATTTTTGACCTGTGTGGGCCGAAAACAAAATGAAAACAGTGAACTTTTGTTTTACTTTTCTAGAGTGGTAAAAATAAAATGGGCAAAAACTAGTGTGACAAAACAAAAAAAAATCCTTAATTAATCAAATGCACGCCTCGTCATGTCCTTGTTAGGTGCTAATTTAACCAGCCCCGTCATGATCAGTACTAGTAGAACTGTGCAGCAGGAAGTGTCTAAATCTGATGGCCAGTGTGAGTTGAGATCCTAAGCAAGAAAGAAATGTACGTTCTTTTAACATCGTCATCGAATCGGGAGATGTGATCTAGCAGGTAAATCTCGCATCAGAGAGCCAACCAAGTAGGCACCCCATTTACACACCACCGTGACCGTGGTTGATAGATTTGGTCGCCTATATCCATCCATTTCTAGGGAAGAAATACGTTGTCTTTCCATGTGCAAGACAAACCTCGGTTTTGTGCAAGACGGACGGCGAACTTGATCAGGACGAAGCACAAGGTCGGGATGCACAGTGTTCCAATTTGATGCGCTGAGTAGCTTCCCCTAGAGACTTTTGGTCGAGTTCGGTTTACATAGTAATTAACGGTTGTGATCAAGTAAGGCCATCGATCCGACGGTCGAATACGTTGATGCCCTGGGAGAGCTTCCTCTTGTCCCACTTATACATAACCAAAAGTGTAAAGGGAGTTCGGTTCCATGGACCCAATTTTATGGAAAATTCAGGATCACCCTTTCATGGTTTTAAAAAAATTTAAACAAAATGGTAGACGTAGATAATGTTAAACTCTACAGTTGGTTGTTATCTACTCCCTCCGTTCACAAAAGGATGTCTCAAGTTTGTCCAAATGTGCATGTATCTAGACATGTTTCAAGTCTAGATACATGCATGTTTGGACAAAGTTGAGACATCCTTTTGTGAACGGAGGGAGTAGAATTTTTTCTAATGTTTTTAAAATTTACATATGCCATTTAAAAACAAAACGGGCTAGAAAACACCACGCTCAGCCAGATACCCACAATAGGTTTCAGAAAATGGACAACGCACCCGTTGAGGTTGACTGGGAGCAGAGCGGTGCCGCTTCCTCATTGACGGTTATTTTACCTACACAAAATCACCCGCACAAACCGCTTAAAATTTCGCCCCATTTCCAGAAGTGAAGGTATGTGTTTCACGCGGACGTGGAGGAGTATGTAGCAGGAACTGCCAACAGACAACGCACGATCGAGCACAAGCTAGGTGGGAGGAACCGACCATGCATGAGACGGACGGATGGGGAACAGCAAAGAATATCAGGAATGGATCATCTCGTAGCATTACCTATCTATTTAAAATGGCATGGACGACTGCTTGGCTGCCTCGATCAGTTTCTTCCGCTGTATTACCTTCTTCTGTTTCTTAATTATGTGTTTATGGTGGAGGATAGTGGGCGAGACCAGCAGGGAGTTGAACGGAAAGAGATCGAAGAACATGGCATGGAAGACTGCAGGGCCAGGTCCATGGAGAACTTGCTCTGTCGTAAAAAAAAGCCAAGAAAATTAGAATGGCATAGCTGCATGAGAGTGCAACTGCTGACATGGAAGATTGATGAGGTGGATAGGCTGCATGTCAAGAGAAATAAGTTAGTGGGGTTCTCCTATTTAGATAGAGAAGATAACCAACCATCACAATTAAAGCCACAAGGGAAGAGAGAAATATATGAACTCTTTATAGAACACGAGGCACGATCGAGCACAAGCTAGGTGGGAGGAATCGATCATGCATGCATGAGACGGACGGATGGGAACAGCAAAGAATCGCTGTTCCAAGAACATTTTGGCGGTACGAAATTAAATCTGTTTACAGTCGGACTACAGATCACGGAACAGCCAAGCATTAGACTTGCCTACACGTACGCGCATGGCGCATCGCATGCAGCTCCTACGAACTCAACGCCTCTTCCACCTCTTCTTCTTCTTCTTCTTCTTCTTCTTCTTCTTCTTCTTCTTCTTCTTCTTCTTCTTCGACGTCGATCCTGCCGTGATCCACAGGAGTCTCCGGTGACGCCTCCGCCGAGGCTCGTCCCGCGCAGCCAGCGGAGACACCCGTGGCGGCGCCATTGACAGACAATCGGAGGAGCACTAGAGAGAGGTGGGTTTCTTGGTTTCTGTCTGTTAGAGGAGATGGTGACAGCCACTGGTCATTGGTGTGCATGAGAAGAAAGGGATGAACTCTCTCACACACACACCTCTCGGACGCACCTCGCTGCTGACATTTAAAGGTCACACTCAGCTCACTGGTCTTGTTCAAAAAAAAAAAAAAAAGCTCACTGGTCATCCACCGTGGGCGTGGAGTATGATTTCTCTTCTTTCTAGAATAAACAATGTCCATGTTACTGAATCAAGCAAGCGGCGGCACTGCAGCAGTACCACTGCTAGTAGTTCTGCATGCCGTTTAGGAGTCATCACATGATGCACCGCCGCGTACAAAACCCTACTCTAGTAGTTCTGCTTGCCGTTTAGGAGTCATCACATGATGCACCGCCGCGTACAAAACCTACTCTCACAGCATTATATTACCCAACGCCTTAGCCCCGCACGACACCACATAGCCGCCTCCCCTTTAATCTTTCCAATGAGCATGGGCGTGGTAGAATACTTGTTCCAAAAGACGTGGGTGTTTCATTCTAACCGAACTTCCCATGAGACAAGCATTGCAAGGGAGGCCAAAACTTTCCCCGAACCTTCTTGTGAATACCTCTATCCATCACTCCTTGATGGTAGGGATCGAATGCTAATCAACCGGAGCAAGGTCGTGTAGCCTAAGCCAAGTCTTCAACGAGAACCAAATTTTCAAGGTCAACCGACACGAGATAAGGAGGTGTGCCGCCATTTCTTGCACTTGGTTGCATAGCGCCGCAAAGGCCGCAATTTTGATATCCCCTCTGATCAAGCCTATCTGTCGTCCATACACAGTTTTGAAGGATCAACCAACCAAAGATTTTACACTTGAAGGGCGCCCATGGATTCCAAATGTGCTTTCTCTCTATTTCCAATGGTGATCTTAGTAGCCGCCGCGAAGAGGTCATGATCATTAGGTGTGCAAGGATTCCCCGGACCTACACCTACCCACCGATATGGGGACGTCACTCCATTCAAACCAAAGCCACCGCAAGCGAAGGGCGAGGGAAACTTCTTGAGGTTAAGGATCTCAAGGCCACCAAGATATTTAGGTTTGCATACCCTCTCCAAATTTACTTTACATTGCCTCCGGTAACGTTCTCACAAGCCACCCAACGATAGGCACGCCGAATGCTATTAATCTTCAAAAGGAACTCCATCGGCACCTCAAGCACGGTGATAAAATATATCACCACACTAGTTAGAACCACTTTGACAAGAACCAAACAACTGAGAACTGACCATGGTTGCTTGTTTTCCTTCCCAAGGGAAAAGTTTTCCGGCAACCCTATCTTCCAAATGATGGAAGCGAATTCTCTTGAGGCGTGTCACTGACAAAGGAATACCGCCGTCCATCTCCGCCACCAATGGTCGATGACAGAGGCGTACACACCTGCTTCTCCCATGGCTGCCAATGTGGTAGCCCACGCCACCTCCTCCCATTGCCAACGACGTGGCCACCCCCCCCCCCCCCCCCCCACACCCCCCATAGACGCTGCATGCCTGCCGCCGCCGTCTTTTCCATGTTCGACGAGTAGAACGTCGACGAGATATAGGTCCAGTTGTTGTAGGTGGGGGAAGGTGGATCAGGTCACTGGAGAGATGCGGGAGCTGCAGATCGAGAGGAGATTGTGTGGGCGAATTTTTCTATGGTCAATACGACAGGCTTGGCGGAGGAGGGGAATCACACGAAGAAATTGCGGGGTGCGGTTGGCCTTGGCAGTTTTGTCTGATGCCCTAGCCCTACCTTAAGGTTCGCTTTTGACCATCCACATTGCGGTGAAATCAATTTGCTATAAGCTTTTGTAGTGAGTCCCACCTTATGGACATTTCAGCCACATATATTACGGAGGCCCTAATACTCCTACTATTACTGGTACTATTCAGGAGTTGTCGTCATTGATTGCATTTTATTTCTTCTCCCTTTTTTTGAAGCTTAAATCATGGCAGAGAATTAATAATAAAAACCAAAGATTTTTGAACGGGAAACTAAAGTTTGCATCCAGTCGCGTCCGCACCCCATTGTCGAATGTCTCACTACAAAGTTTTCAAAATGTGAATTAAATCATGGGCATAGGTTACATCTTGTGTATCAACAAATTTTCATAAAAAATATGACAATATGCAGTCTGCACCCAACAAAAATGGCGTGTAAAATAGCACATTTATACTATACTAGGTCAAACAAAAATTAGTTTGACCAACTTCATAAGAAAACTTTGGCAATATTTACAATATCACTAGATATATATTGAACTTAGTTTCATAGAATATTGATTTAATGTCATAAATATTGTTACTATTTTATAAAATTGATCATATTTTGATAGGCTTGATTTAGGAAAAATTAGAAATGCGCTTATTTATAAATGGAAGAGAGTGGGTGCTAATTTAAGAGCATCTCCAGCCACGGTGCCCAAATGGCCGGCCAAAGTCCTTCCGGACATGCCGTTTGGGCGCTGTCCGGACGGCCTTTTCCATTTGGGCGCCGTTGCTCCCCACTCGCGGCGCCCAAATATTATTCAAATACGAAATTTTGATATGAAAGTGCATACATTTCATTGAAAATTCGTTGAAAACAAACATAATTTGTTCAAATTTAAAATCTAGATCTAAATAGACCTAGATATAGTACGTAGAGTGGCACGCCGGGCACCGGCAGTTGGGGCAGGAGCCGGCCCTTGCGGCGGCGAGCATAGGACCCCGGCGACAGCGGAGCAGATGCAGTAGATGTAGCCGGTGGTCACCGCCGACGGCGCAGGAGGCTGGGAGGCGGTGGAGAGGCGGCTATGTCTGCCTCAATGGCGAGCTGCATGTGGCCGGGATCCCACTCTGGCGTCGGCGGCCAGTCCTCGAGGCCGTCATCATCACCATCAACGTTCTCCGCCTCTTGTTGAGGTTGCGGCGGAGGAGATTGCACGCGGCCTTGTTCTGATTAATTCGATTGACCAGCCCGCACTCGGCCTTGTGTCTCGCTGGCAGGCGTGGCCCGCGTGTCAGAGGGGTACGTGGCGTCGCGCGCCGTTGTGTCCGGGCCGCCCGAGGTCTACCCAAAATGAGGGCGTGGGCTGGGCGTGCCGGATCAAAAATGGGCCCACGCCGGACCCAATTCGCGTTTGGTCGACGCGAGTGGGGACGAAAAACTGTCTGGCACGCCCCAAAGGCCTTTGGGCGCCCCAACTGGAGATGCTCTAACTAGGCTCATCATTATCAGTACTCATCAAGGGGTGTCTGAATCTGGTGGCTAGCAGCAAGGGGTGTCTGAATCTGGTGGCTAGCGTGAGCTGAGATGTATCTCGATTCTCGAGCAAGAAAAACTGTATTTTTTCCATCATCGTTATCAGATTGGGAAATTGATCTGGCCAAAAAATCTCACTCAGAGAACAAGCCATGTGCTAGGCGCCTAGGCCCACATTGCCAGCCATTTCGAGAGAACAGCAGAGCGGTGCCGCTTCCTCATTGACAGTTATTTTACCGTCGCACTGCCACCATGTGCACAAAACTAGCCGCAGAAACCACTTAAATTTTGTATCTTTTGTCGTAAATGACATTTAAGCAAATTTTCAGCCACAAATTGCCCCTCAGAAAACTTTTAGCAAGATCTGGTCCCTCCGAAAACGTCATTCACGTTGGCGTTCTAAAAATGCCATTCACTTTGGCTTGTCTGAGATTACAAAACGAAAAAAATTCTAAGTCATTCGAAATAAGCCTTTTGATATGGCGTTTTTCAATCACAGAGCATCTAAAAATCTTAGAATATGCTATTTGCGTTGGTGTTTCGGACAATTTTGGAGAAGTTATGACGATCTCTGTGTAGGCATGTGTTTAACACTTAAAGTTTAGGGGGCCGGGACTTCTTCCCATTTCAAGCAATGAAGGCATGTGTTTCACGGGGACGGACAACATCTCTCAGCAGCAATCCGAGATTTAACTCTTTCGCGGATGATTGAAATAGGTGAGGAGGAAAACAGGTGCCAGCAGTAATCCTCAGAGCTTTAACTCTTTGATGTCGGATCACCTCTATAGCACTGGATATCTTTCGATTATCAATGACACAACGCTGCCTACAATGAAATGGGGTACTGCCTTGGCAAAAATAGTAGATAATAGTACTGCCCGTACGATACGAGTGACTGAGTGAGTCATTTTAGAACATGGGCACATTTAAGCCTTTAAAAAAATCGAAATGCTACTTAAAAGTTTCAAAAATATATTTTTATGTGCGGATACATACTGATATGATCTACGTGTCTGCAAAATTTCGCTAAAAACTATGCTGTATTTTGGGCTATGCAAAAATCACAAAGTTATCAATATAGAAAGGGAAAAAAGTTGGCTTGGTCCCCACATTTTCTTATTTCTCAGATCACATATAAAAATTTATTTCGATGAAAATGTGTCGTGCGTACTAGATATGTAGATTTGCTTGTATGCTTTTTTCAAAAAATTGAGATTTGGAAATGTGGTTTTCGATTATTTTATTTATTTATTTTAAGGGATCTGGGGAGCCTAGGCATTATTAACACTTTTCAAGTCAAACCTCTTCGCTGCTGGAATTTAGACCCCTTGAGATTCCTCCTCATCTAATGTGTTTCAGAAAATGGACATCCACCCCTTGAGACCAAATTTCCTCACACAAACCCCTGTGGTTTGAAAATCGAGCAAATCAAACCCCGAACTAGGAGCAGACGAGGTCAATTGGGAGCAGAGCGGTGCCGCTTCCTCACCGACAGTTTTTTAATCGTCCCACTGCAACGTAGACAAAACCATTTAAATTGAGAAGACACTTCTTCCCATTTCCAGCAGTGAAGGCATGCGTTTCACGGAGAGGAGTATGTAGCCAGCGGACAACATCTAAAGCTGCTTTATTCTTGAGATTGTAAGACCTACTCCGTATATGAGAGAGGACTAATGGGCCGATTTATGTCTGTGAATTTTGAGTTAAAAAATTTCACGCTTGTAGATCTCGACACTATATACATCTGCAAAAAAAATCTCGATTTTTTGAAACTTAAAAGTGCTGATTTCGATTTTCTTAAAAAAACACGAGCTCCCTATATCTCGGGAGTCATTTGTAGTTTCCGCATGTAGACGTACTATGAGCAATGCTATTTGAGTGTGAAGCACGGAGCATGTCTGGCTTGTTAGTAAGCCTACTATAACCCGCCAGACACATTTAACCATGAAACAACCTGTGAAGAATCTTACTAGCAATTCAATTTGTAGATTTTTCTAAAATTTTCTCACCTAAAAATATATTAAAAACCACTCTTAAGGTATTCTTTACACCATAGAGACGTCCATCAAGATATTTAAGGATAATTAAATATACACCAAGACATAAATATACTTACACACTATATAATACATGCACCTATCAAAACTTAATTCAAGGATCAGTGTGC
This sequence comes from Poa pratensis, assembly GCA_947311845.1. Lineage (NCBI taxonomy): Eukaryota > Viridiplantae > Streptophyta > Magnoliopsida > Poales > Poaceae > Poa > Poa pratensis. The sequence continues at coordinate 70,552,370 of CAMZMU010000045.1, read as the reverse complement.
ATTTTCACCTTTCTTTTTAGCATTTAAAGAGATTAATTTGATTTGAAGATGTTCCTAAGGGATAATATCTCGAAAATGAGAAACCTAATGTAAATATTTTTCTACAAAATAGGGTTCAAAATTAGCACAACAAAATATAGTTTCAATGTTACAACTATACATATAACAAAGAACACACCCTAACTAACATTTAGCTACATTGTTATGTGTTAAACTATGCTTACTAAGCAATAGAAAATATAGTAATTAAGACTATAGTCTGGTAAAATTAATTTATAAATAGGTATAAAAGTTCGGTATAAATTTATATTCATTAAGATCGTTTAGGATTTCTAAGCGGCGGGAAAATCATCCAGTCAAGGCGCATTTATCTTTTTGACCTCTTTAACTCTTTACCATATTCTCCATGGATATTTTCGATTACAGTGTGAGATATATGAAATTTAGTTTTTTTAAAGTTGATATGGTGATCCATATGAATTATGATGTACCACCACTAACCATGTAAATGAAGTTGAATTGATGGATTATGAAACTTATTTTATCTGGGTGGATGTAATCCACCTTTTTTGTCAACTGTTTTTTGTGAGCTGGTTGTGTATATCTACTGATCCAAAACCCATTGACGGATTCTGCAATGAGAGTGACACACCCCCAAACCTACCGATTCACATTCTTTATTTCTTAGGTGATTTTATTAATGAGGTTGCACGAACATTAAATAATGATCAAGGGTAAATCGATTCCACAACACAGTAACTATCCAAAGAACCATCACATTTCATTACTAGAAGACATGGAACATCCTACCCCGACCCACACAGCCATTGTTTTGGGGCTTCATTTGGACACCGGGTTGATCTGCAATAATGCAACAATGTAAGGGAAGGGAGAATGGATATTTTCAGTTACTCGTGTTAGCTGTCGGACCCAATAGGGGGGCTTTACCCTCTCCCAAATCAAGAGTATATGTGGACTCCTACTAAAAATTCCAATTATACTTGGGGATAACGAAGACCAAGTGATCGTTCAATCAGTTTAAGATGACGAGACGGAGACCAAATTGATAAGATCAACCACTCCGGCGACCACTGGAAGGGAAACTAGCTCATGTAAAGAAGGGCGAAAGACTTCTACCTTAGATATGCTTGTGCTAAACGAGCATTTCTCTATGACTCTTATATAAATTTTTTGGTATATATATACAACATCATGTGTAAGAGATTAGCAAAAAAAACACATCATGTTTAGGAGAACAAACTTGGTACTACTTGATGGCATTGTATTTCTTCCCCCTTCTTTATGTTTGAAGCTCGAATCATGGCAAGATATTCGAGAATCAGTGATCTAAAAACCAACATCTTTGCACGGAGTACATCAAGCGCGCAGGCATGCCGTACGAGCTGTAGCAACGACCACAAGCAGTACGAGCTAGGACTACTCATAGTGGGGAGTAAAACATACACATTTTACGAGTCTATGTTACTATCTTATAGTGGGTAGTAACATAAGTGTAATGTCATGCAAGGCTTTATTAGTTAGGTTGTAGACTCATATTATCTTGAGATATGTGATATTATGGTAACATAGCTAGTTACTCTATTTGTCTCTCTCTTCTTTAATGACATGCCACATCATCAGTTTTGCTTATGTGGCACTTACGTTACTAGCTATGTTATTCCCACTATGGGTATTCTTCGCATATCCGCCGGCAACCTTTCCAAAGGCCCAATGACGTGGCGGACATGAAAAACGGCCACACTAGCACTCCCAAGTTACCGGCTCGACCGATTTTCTGTCCAGCACCTCCGACCCACCCTCCAAACTTGGAGGTCTGGTCGGGGCACTGGACAGTGCCCGGACATGCCCTCCGACAAGCAGAGCTCACATATCATACACAAAAACGGGGGCGCCATGGTTTATTAGGTCGTGCAAGAGCTGTTCCGCCGATTAATGGCGCGCACTTCGCTAGGCGGTTCACCAGATGACACGATGGGATGGGAGGCGACGAGACGGCGGTGCGCCTGCCAACAAGCGTCGCATTAACGATGGCGCCAGCGCAGTGCTAGTCCACGCGTCGGCGTCGCGGCGTTCCGGGTGGCTGCACCCTCAACCTCGAGGAGGCGTGGGACCTGTACCGGTACAGTTTCCTCGTCTCGCGGGATTCCCGCCTGCCAAGGTGCACCTCCAATGGTGGGCTTCCCTGCCAGTGGTGCCGGAAACAGCGGAGCAGATCCGACACACCATCGCCCGACACCGGAGCTGGCTGACATGGGAGGAGCTAGCCCGTCCCGAGTACGACAACAACTGGACGCGGTGGCTCCAGGGCTTCGAGCGTGAGCGGCGGAGGCCCTCGCGTTCCACGACGACCGGGTCATGCCGTCACGCTACAATGCGGAGGCACGACACCGGTGGTAGGCGTGGATCGGGCACACGGTCGCCTCCGCCATTGAGGCCGCCTGCCAACACGCCGCAACAAGGAACCAACCCCATTGCGGCTGCTACCACAGGTTCCACCAGCCGCAACAACCAAGCCCCCGTCTGTCGGCCGGTGAAGGAGGAGCGACGCTCTTCGCCGCATCAGGGAGGCAGAGGCGGCGTCATCGTCATCTGCGATCGCCGCGAGCCACCATGAGATTGCCAGTGATCCGCGACTTTGGCCTTGCCCGGCGATCCCACTGCGCGGCCACCTCTACCTATGCCGCCCCACCTCGGAGATAAAGAAGGAGCCAGTGCCGGTGGAGGTGGTGCCTTCCGGCTACCATGTGTCCTCACCACTACGGGACGAGGAGGACAACGACGACTCCCCCGGCCTGGGCTCTCGTGGCCTCGGTCAGCAAGAAGGAGAAGGACTCACCCGACTGGTTGGAGACTATCGAGGGCATGGCGCGAATGGCCTTGGCGTCCTCCTCCGGCGGCGCCTCGACCTCTCGTGCGCCTCTTGGCGACGCCTCCAGCACCGTCGTCAACCTCGACGATGATGACGACCTCGACAGCATCGACTGGGACAACCTCAACGAGGAGTAGCTTAGGGTTAGGTTTAGGGACCCGGCGAGGGCGGTTTTGTGTAAATTTCAGTCAAATCCTTGTAAAATATAACAAGGTTTGAATGAAAATTTAAATATTATTACTTGCAATGTTTTTTTGATTCCTTTGGGATGTCGGTGTAGGCAGCACACAAAGATTAACCGGATAAACATCCGGCATCCCCCAGAGCCGACGCAATTTGGGAGGTGCGGGACAAAATTCCTGATGCGTGGAGATTCTCTAAGTTTCTGTAGGTCAGCGGTGCCATTCACTCCAACGAAAAAGACACATAGAGGTAAAAAATACATGTACCTCTAAACAAAAGTCAGGCCGTGCGCTCCCTAGTGAATTAGATAATCAAATGCACGTCTTCTCATGTCCTTGTCGTTCGGTGCTAATTTAACTAGGCCGTCATTATCAGTACTAGAAGAACTGTGCAGCAGGAGGTGTCTGAATCTGGTGGCAGCGTGAGCTGAGATGTATCCTGGGTAAGAGAACTGTACTTCTTTTTTGCATCATAATCAGATTGGGAAATGTAATATAGCCAGTAAATCTCACATCAGAGAGGCAGCCAAGTAGGGGCCCACACATGGCCACACGGTGACCGTGGTTAGACAGATTTGGTCGCCTATATCCCTCCATTTTCAGGGAATTAATAAGGCCATGTACCCAAAAGTGCAAAGGGAGCTCGGCTCCATGGAGCCTGATTTTTTAAAATTTCAAAATCTATCTACCACGGTATATGGCCTGATTTCTTTCGTGGTTCATGTTTTGTTTCGATTTTTAACTTAGAAATGCCCTTTTTTTTTGAAAGAAATGAGCTTCGTGGAGCTCGGGCTCTGCTTCTTCCAGCAGTGAAGCATGTGTTTCAGGGGAGGTGGAGGACAGGAGGAGTATGTAGCGCACAGCAACCACGAACAGACAACATCTGAAGCTGGTTCAATCCAGCCAAATGTCCAGGTGCAGCCAGCCTGTGATCGCGGGAAACCACGTCACTCAGCCAGTCGCTCGCACTCCCCAGCTTCGATCAAACAAGTATAGCTGGTGGTGCACGCGGTACGGATCCGATAGCTCGTGATGGAGGTGAACCACCTACTGTTACGGACCTGCCTGGAGAGAGCCAGCAGGACGTCGAGACTGAAGAGAACCTGACAGAGGACATGGCTGATTCTGAAGCGGATGATCAAGGCAACGGGAGAGAGGCCCAGGAGAAACTTAACTCAAACTGGTACGGTTCTAGAGAGCTTTAATAATGTCATGCATCAAATGCTAGCTCATAATCCTAATATAGATCATGAGATTTTCACTACTGCTTTCGTGGATGGGTTAAAGGAGGAAACTCGAGCTGTTATAATTATTCAAATGCCAGAAGACTTGGATGCTGCTAGCTCTTTGGCTTTGTTACAGGAGGAAGTTCTGGAGACTGGTAGGCGCAAGGAGTCAAGAAGAAAGGATCCCTCAAATTGGGCTAAGTCATACTCATCGGGCAATTCTATTGGTGCAAATGGCTCACAATTCACATCCCCTGTTACTGTCAGACCCGGGTTGAAGCCCACAGCAGAAGACAGAAGGGGAACTGAAGCGCACGCCATTGTACACCCCATCAAGATCCAAATACATACAAGCATGAGTAAGTCTTTACCTCGTACAGAGGGGCCGAACCTGGGTAAACTCTGCGTGTGCTACCTCTCCGTGGATCCTAAGTCGCCTGGCTCACACCCGAGATAAGCCACCCCCTATGGCATCTGCCGTGACTAACCCACGACACTGCCGCCGCCGTCTTTTCCATGTTCGGCGAGTAGAACATCGACGAGTTATTGGTCCAGTCGTCGTAGGTGGGGGAAGGTGGATCAGGTCACTTGAGAGATGCGGGAGCTGCGGATCGAGAGGAGATTGTGTGGGCGAATTTTTGTTAGGTCAATACGATAGGGTTGAAGGAGGCGGAAATCCATATTGGGTCATAGGTGTAGATGCACCCACTGCCCGAAAAACATTTTCAAAATGTCGAAAAATTCCAAACAAAAATTTCGGATATATATCAGAACATTTTATGTTAGCACAAAAAGTTTTGTGAAGACATTTTTTGTGGGATGTGCAAAAAAGACAAATCCGGGTGCATCAAAATGACTTTGTACGCGACATTTTTTTTCTTTTTTGCACAGGTCACAAAAAAAGTCTTTTCTTTGCAAAACGTTTTGTGCCAACATAAAATATTCTGATGTATATCCAAAATTTTAATTGTATTTTTTAACATTTTACAAAGAAAATTAAATTTTTTACATAATGGGTGCATCTAGACCTATGACCCAAAACACCGTGTCCTGAAGGAGGAGGGGAATCACACAAAGAAATTGCGGGGCGCAGTTGTCCTTGCAATTTTGTCTGACACCCTAGCCCTACCTTAAGGTTCGCTTTTGACCATACACATTGCGGCGAAGTATATTTGCTATAAGCTTTGGTAGTGGGTCCCACCTTATGGACATTTCAGCCACATATATTACGGAGGCCCTAATACTCCTATTACTGGTACTATTCAGGAGTTGTCGTCATTGATTGCATTGTATTTCGTCTCCGTTTTTTTGAAGCTTAAATCATGACAGAGAATTAATATAGCAAAACCAAAGATTTGTGATCGGGAAACTAAAGTTTGCAGCTAGTTGCGTCCGCTCCCCATTGTCAAATGTCTCACTATGAAGTTTTCAAAATTGTGAATTTATTCATGGGAATAGGTTACATCTTGTGTATCAACAAATTTTCATAAAAGATATGACAATATGCAGTCTGCACCCCAAAAAATGACATGTAAAATAGCACATTATACTATTACTTAGGTTTTTTTGAATAGGTCGCATATTGTCATATTTTGGAACAAAATTCTTAAATACAACATAATAAATTGCAATGATTTATTTCACGTGTTTTGAAAACTTGTAAGTGTGACATCGAGCAATGTTTTTTAGGTTAGCAGTGCCATCCACTCCCAGTAAAAAAGAGGAAAAACATTTACTTGGTATGTAATGTTTAAACGAAGAGGCCGTGTCTGCACCTAAAACCTTGCTCTCCCTATTGAATGAGATAATCAAACACACCTCTCGTCGTGTCCTAGTTATCCTCTCCATCCCTAAATAAGTGTATTTCTAATTTTGTCCTAAGTCAAACAAAAATAAGTTTGACCAACTTCATAAGAAAACTTAGCAATATTTATAACATCAAATTAGTATCACTAGATATATATTGAACGTTTTCCATAGTATATTGATTTAATGTCATAAATATTGTTACTATTTTATAAAGCTGATCATATTTTAAAATGTTTGATTTAGGGCAAATTAGAAATAAACTATTCCGAAAGAGAGTAGGTGCTAATTTAACTAGGCTCATCATTATCAGTACTAGTACTACCAGTAGAACTGTGCATCATCGGGGTCTGAATCTGGTGTCCAGCGTGAGCTGAGATGTATCTCGATTCTCAAGCAAGAATTTTTTTGCTTGTTACATCATCGTTATCAAATTGGGAAATGTGATCTGGCCAGTAAACCTCACATCAGATAGATTCGGTCGCCTATATCCAGCCATTTCGAGAGAACAGATTTCAGAAAATATGGACAACGCGCACCTTGAGATCGAGCAGAGTGGTGCCGCTTCCTCATTGACAGTTATTTTACCGTCGCACTGCCACCATGTGCACAAAACCAGCCGCAGAAACCACTTAAATTTTGTATTTTTTGTCCTAAATGACATTTAAGAAAAAATTCAGCCACAAATTGCCCCTCGGAAAACTTTTAGCAAGATCTGGTCCCTCCATAAAACGTCATTTACGTTGGCCTTCTGAAAATGCCATTAATTCACTTTGGGTTGTCTGAGACTACAAAACGAAAAAATTCAAGTCAATCGAAATAACCCTTTTGATATGGCGTTTTTCAATCACACATCATCTAAAAATCTTAGAATATGCTATTCGCGTTGGTGTTTCCGACAATTTTGGAGGAGAAGTGATGAAAATTTATGTGTAGGCATGTGTTTAACACTTAAGGCCGCGCTTGGTTCGTCGGGCCAGTTTCCGTCTGTAAATATTTCCTGCGCGTTAGGCTACCTGCTCCGTAATTTTTGCGTGAGCATCAAAGGTCCGTAATTTCAGCCGGGCGTATTGGCTTCCAAAACGACCAACCAAGCGAGCCCTAAATTCTACGGGGCCGGGACTTCTTCCCATTTCAAGCATTGAAGGCATGTGTTTCACATGGAGGAGGAGTATGTAGCGCACAGGAACCGCCAACAGACAACATATTTCAGCAGCAATCCTCAGAGCTTTAACTCTTTCGTGGATGGAGGAAATAGGTGAGGAGGAAAACAGGTGCTAGAAGTAATCCTTAGAGCTTTAACTCTTTGCTGTCGGATCACCTCTATAGCATGGCTATCTTCCGATTACCAATGACAACGCTGCCTACAATGAAATGGGTACTGCCTGGAAAATTCTACGTTGAACATGGGTTCATATGAATCCGGTTGGGAAATGCATTTTTAGATGTTCACTAGTTCTGAAAAAAAGTTCGCGTGGACATCTGCATGTTCCATGTGTGCGTAGAAAGTTTCATGGGAAACGATTTTTTATTTGGCCTATATAAAAAAGACGAAAATATGTCACATATATAAGGCTACATAATACTGAAAATTTTCTCTTCTTTAAGGAGGCAAAGTGTATAGTAATTTCGTCATGAAACTCTTGTACACGGCACATGTTTTGCATCACCTATGCATGCACATTTTGCTTCGAATTTTTGACATGCTTTACATCAAGTATGCACGCTCAAAATGAGGGTTCATATATACCCGTGTTCTACCTATTCACTTCTTGGTACCCGCAGCCCACAAATTTTTTGCTAAAAATCTGTGCATTTTGGCCCATTTTTGTCCAAAAACAGTGATATTTAGGCTATTTGCCCCCCCACCCCCCCCCCCCCCCAATTCTGGCCCAGCAAAGCTCAGTGGCCCATTTGCCCCCGATGAGTTTGGCCCAAGCTCCGCCACTGAGTACTGTCTGCACGATACGAGTTGTTTTAGAACCTGGGCACACTTAAGCCCTTTTAAAAAATCGAAAATGCTACTAAAAAGTTTCAAAAAAAAAATTGTGTGTGTGGTACATACTGATATGATCTACGTGTCTCCAAATTTTCGCTAAAAACTGTTTGTATTTTGGGCTATGCAAAAATCACAAAATTGTAAATATAGAAAGGAAAAAAAGTTGGCTTGGTCCCCACGTTTGCTTATTTCTCTAGATCACATATAAAAATATATTTTGATGAAAATGGGTCGTGCATACTAGATATGTAGATTTGTTTGTATGCTTTTTTCAGAATTTTTGAGATTTGGAAATGTGGTTTTCGATTATTTTATTTATTTATCTTAAGGGATCTGGTGAGCCTAGACATTATTAACATTTTTCAAGTCAAACCTCTTCGCTGCTGGAATTTAGAGGGCACACTCACACAAAGATTCCTCCTCATCTAATGTGTTTCAGAAAATGGACAACCACCCCTTGAGACCAAAATTTCCTCAGACAATCCCCCGTGGTTTGAAAATTGAGCAAATCAAACCCCGAACTAGGAGCAGACGAGGTCGATTGGGAGCAGAGCGGTGCCGCTTCCTCACCGACAGTTTTTTAACCGTCCAACTTCAACGTACACAAAACCATTTAAAATTGAGGGGGCACTTCTTCCCATTTCCAGCAGTGAAGGCATGCGTTTCACGGAGAGGAGTATGTAGCCAGCGGACAACATCTAAAGCTGCTTTATTCTTGAGATCTTAAGACCTATATGAGAGAGGACAAATGAGCCGATTTACGTCTGTGAATTTTGAGTTAAAAAATTCACGCTTTTAGATCTCGACACTATCTACATCTGTAAATTTTTTTTTGATTTTTTGAAACCTAAAAGTGCTGATTTCGATTTTTTTTTAAAAAAACAAGCTACTGTACCTCGGGAGCCATTTACAGTTTCCGCATGTAGAAGTAGTATGAGCAATGCTATTTGAGTGTGAAGCACACAGCATGCCTGGCTTATTAGTGAGCCTACTGTAACCCGCAAGACACATTTAACCACGAAACAACCTGTGAAGAATCTTACTAGCAATTCAATATGTAGATTTTTCTAAAATTTTGCTCACCTAAAAATCGGCCGCGAGCCACCACGAGATGGCCCGGTGATTCGGGACTTCGGCCTGGCCCGGCGATCCCCACCGTGCGGCCACCTCTACCTACGCTGCCCCACCCCGGAGGTGAAGAAGGAGTCAGTGCTGGTGGAGGTGGTGCCTTCCAGCTACCACGTGTCCTCACCGCTGCGGGACGGGGAGCACGACAGCGACTCCCCAAGGCTGGTCTCCGATGGTGGGGTGGCCGGTCCCCGTGGGGGCGGGTGTGCGGTTTGTGTTTCTCCGTCAGGTGAAAGCCTTGCCCTGGTCGTCGACCAGGACATGCGACCGTGACGCCCCTAGGCGTCGCATCCTTCTTGAAGGCGTCGTCGTGGCGGTGATCACACTTCTCTGCCCAGGAACTTCCGGGGGAAACCCCGGATTCTTCGTGGATCGGGCGAGGGCGGCGCGTCGGCACGTATTCTCCTTGGGGCCTCCTATTGGATGCTTCGCTGTCAAGAGGGACCCGTGGTGGAGTTTGGTGGTCAGCGGCGATGTTTTGCACGACAACCTTGGCTATGTCGGATAGGTGGTCGTGTCTTCGGGCTTGATAAGCTCCGGGTGAAAACCCTGCTTCGACCAAGCGGCGATGGCGACGCTCTTGGTTGTCGCTCCTCTCCTTGGAGACATCGTTGTGGAGCCCCTTTCAACACCCTTGCCGGTTGTTTTGTCCGTGTGGGTGGTGTTGATTTATCTTCTCGTTTTCGGCTAGGTGGTGTGCGGCCCTGCGGCCGGCGTGGATGTCGGAGCGACGGTTCACATCTCGTCTCCGTCGCGTCGCGTCGCATCGCGTAGAGGTGTTTGGGCGTCAGCTCTGCCTGCTTGAGCGGTTTTTGTCGTCGACCTGTGTGGTGCGTGGCCTCGGGGCCAACGTGGATGTCTGAGCGGTGGCTCCGGGTCGCCTCCGCCGTTGCGTTGAGTGTAGGGGTATCGACCTTGGCCGCGTGGCGTCGGGGCCGGCGTGGGATGTCGTGTTGAAGTATCCAGTTTTCAGCCAGCTTTCTTTATAAACTGACCAATTCACTTCTTTTATATGAATGGAACGTTAAGCCTCTTGCCCGGTTTGTGTGACAGATGTTGTATTTGCCAAAGGAAAAGAAAACGTGTAGCAGAATACGAGTCTGTAATCTGTATACAGGCGGCAGTTATAAATCCCTTTTCATAAAAAATAAAGAACAGCCCGGAGAGCTTCCTTGGCCTCCAATCTTGCTTCGAGACAGCAATGAAACATGGCAGGACAGTCAAGCGACAGTGGGTGCCAAGTTTTTGCTTCGCTCCGTGCTCTCCCACCTTTGCTTCACTCTGCCACAGCCGCCGCTGGGTTCTAGGGTTAGCGCGCTCGCCCTTCCAGGGATGGCGGAGAACGCGTCGGCGGCGGCCGCGTCCGCTCTGATCTCCAACCTCACCGTCGCGGAGGATACGAAGGGGCCGGGGGCGACGGCGACGCCGCCGCTGCAACTCTTCAACTCGATGACGAGGAAGAAGGAGCCCTTCGTGCCGCTCGTCGAGGGCAAGGTCGGCATGTACGTCTGCGGCGTCACGCCCTAGTACCCTACGACTTCAGCCACGTCGGCCACGCCCGCGCATACGTCGCCTTCGATGTCCTATACTGTCGTGGTGGTATCACGGCAGATGCCATAGGATGGCTAAAGAGTGGGGCCGATGGACGCTGGTGGATCCGGGAGAGGGCTAGCGTGCTAAGAAGCACACACGAAGAACACACAAGCACACCAAGATCTACCCAGGTTCAGGACCCTCGTGAGGAGGTAAAGCCCCTACTCCTGCCTGCCTCTCTCTCTATACCGAGGTATCACAAATACAGGGTTGCTCCTCGAGCTGTATGATCCCAGCAATGGGGAAGAACACACTGAAGAAGATGAAGCTACTGGGTGAAATGTGTCTCAGGGCATCGTCCCTCACGCAGGAGAGGGTGAGGACATATATATAGGCTAAACCGAGTTACCGGAATACCCCTCCACTTGCAATGGTCACTTCTCCGTACCGGCACTGCAGACGCGCACACCTGCGCGTCATGATTGTCTCTGCACAGTGGACAGGACGTGGCTTGCCCATGTCCTGTCCCATATCTCTGCTCCAAGGTACGCCCGAGGTCAGCGGTGTCCTTCTCCTGCTCCCCGGTCAGCAGAGGTAAGCCCAGTCACCTCAGACATGCGCCGTACCGCACGCCGCGCTCCCGTGCCAGACGGGATGTGACAGGAGCATTGACTTCCGTCCGACATAAGGATAACCCGGCATGATATGCCGGATTCCCCTTCCTGAATAACCTTCCCTGCACATAAGAAAACGCACAAGTTACCGACATACATATGTCGGTTATGCTGTCTCGGATCCTTATCTCGGATTCCTTATCTCGGTCAACATATGCTGGTTGGCACCAGCATGGTATCTCGGTATGCCTATGTCGGTTTGTACCTTCACCACACTCTGAAGTCCAGGTATGTCGGCTTTTACTGTATCTTGGCCCACACCTGGGCATAGCTTTTACCACACCATGACCCTACCCGGGGGTAGCCCCCCGACATATACAGGTACCGCCGCCCTGCCCCGATCCGGTACCTCATTGTTGCCTAGCCTGGGAAATGCCGGGATAGAGTTGCTATGAGCTTTTAGCTCGACAGTGATTTAGTGCTCTGGTGTGCGTGGTGAAATGATTAGGGGGTTTAGCTTAGTTCTTGAGCACCGTGGGTCCCTAGATGTGAGGTTCTTTGATCTGTGCTCGCAAATGGTAAGTGATCTACTAACTCTAGTGTAGTGTTGCGGAATTGTGTTTTCTTGGTCGTGCTCTCATTTGGCATGTTCAGTACCTTCTCACATTTCCAGTGCCTTGCATCTTGGTAAAATGCTTCATTTCATCATTGGTCCTTTATCCAATGTAGGTATCTCAGGTTCTTGGGGTATGAAGTGAATTATGTGCGCAACTTCACCGACATTGATGATAAGGTAATGATCCATGGGCAACATTCTAGATGTACACTTACTACTTTACTAGTTGAGTCCATGGAAGAGTAACGTTTTTGTATACGTTGGATTAGTTAAAAGTCTCAGATTATACTCAAATTCGATTTTGACTGATGTTAGCTCGATTGGAACTTGATTTGTAACTACAAAATAATCCGAAGTTATTTATCATTACTTTCAAACGAAGCTCGATAAGATATGCACCATTTTCCCATACCTGCCGTCAGCCCTGACTATCAGCTACCTCGCGGCTATTTTATGTTTCCATTTTATAGTTGGACTGGTGTGTTGCTGCCATTTTATGTTTCCACTTTGGATCAAGAGTTCAACACTTCACTCTGTTCATCTTCCCGGCATGATGCAATTTTATGGCATACATGTGATTTAATTATTTGTTTCTCATAATGTATTTCTCTTCTGAATATTTTTTTCCAGACAACTCATATCCTTAGCTTGTACTGTTGTAATGATTCCAGAACTTGCTATGTTTTTGCAGATTATCAGTCGGGCGAATCAGAATGGTGAAACCGTTCCGCGCACCCCTCCGACCCCTTTCCTCTCGCTACAGTAGCGAGCGGCGATTTGTTGGACCTCTCCCGCGAAACCACTGCGCTCGGCGGCGATCCGCGGGATTTCCTCGCCTCCGGCGGCTGCTCCGGCAGCGGGAGGCGGGGGAATCTCCGGATCCCGTCTTGTATATAGTAGGTTTGGTAGGAGGCCTTGCCGGCGGCGTCCTGGAGGTGGAGGTGCGGTCGGTGGTGGCTTTTGCGGCGGCGTGCTTCCCCTTTGTTGCAGGTGCTCTCCGGAGGCCGCGACGGCGCGCTCGTCTAGCTGGAGGTCGCGGATCTACGGATCCCTCGACGTTCCAGGCCCCTGCGTCCGGATAGCGGGTCGGCGCCGCCGATCTGGTGCGCAGGGATTTTGGTCCCCGGGCTATTTCGCCGCTGCGTCGCCGCTCGCTCCGGCGGTGGTGCAGAGCCCGGGTGGCGGTGCGTTGGAGCTTGAAGACTGGGAGTGTGCAGGGACGGCGTTCTCCTTCGTCGACGAGCTTGGTGGGCTTGCGGAAGATGGCGGGATCCGTCTTCTTCGTCTCCGGCGTGAGGCGTTGATGGCGGCCTGGAGGTGGCTCAGCGCCGATGCTTCTTCAGCGGTTAGATTCCGGCGCCTGCGCCGGATGGATCTTGCGGCTTTACAACTGGTTTGGCTGTGCTTCTCCCTCGGGTGTGTGGTGTGCGTGGTGGTGCTAAGCTCGCCGTGTGTGGAGTGTGTTGTTCTTGAGCTCGTGTGTGTGTGTTCTTCCTTGCTTTGATCCTGTACACGGCTCCCTATCAAAAAAAAAAGAATGGTGAAACCGTAGCTAGCTTGAGCAGTCGGTTTATTAATGAGTTTCGTGCTAACGTCGCTGAGCTGCAGTGCCTGACTCCTACTGATGAGCCTCGTGTAACGGAGCATATCGATGATATTAAAGAGCTTATCAAGGAGGTATTTTCGATTTCTGTTACTTCTTATTCTCATGATATTTTTCCAGCTTCTTGTTGATCTTTAGAAAGAAGTAACACTTATGCATCAGTTCTCCACCATTCAGATTAAAGTATATAACCAAACGCGGTCACATTTTCACCTGCCAGCAGTGTCAATCATGTTTAACATGCTGTGCATGATAGTTGTATTTTATCTCTCACACTGTTCACTCGGTAAAACTCTTCCAACTTTGTGTATGCTTGTGAACAGATAATCAAGAATGACAAAGGCTATGTTGTAGACGGTGGCGATGTTTTCTTTTCAATCGATAATTTTCCCGAATATCTCAGTTTATCCCGTAGGAATCTGGATGATAATCTTGCTGGTTCGCGGGTTCCTGTTGATCCAAGAAAGCGGAACGAACACGACTTTGCATTATGGAAGGCAAGTTTGATGCATAGCCGTGAACAGTTTACTCTCGCGCATAGCCACTTTCTTCTTATACTTGTTACTGTTTCCAGGCTGCTAAGGAGGTTGAGCCTTCTTGGACCCCCGGGAGAGCCTTTGGGGTGATGGAAGACCAGGATGGCATATTGAATGCAGCGCAATGAGTTATCGCTATTTAGGACGTGTGTTTGATATACACGGCGGAGGGCATGATCTGATATTTCCTCATCATGAGAATGAGCTTGCACAAAGCCGAGCGGCTTATCCAGAAAGTGAGGTCAAATGCTGGATGCATAATGGCTTTATTAACAAAGCTGGTAAGAAAATGTCGAAATCAGATAAGAACTTCAAAACGATCAGAGAAGTAAGGGGATGGATACCTGACTCCTTTTAATAATTCTCATTTCAACCTGTAAGGTGTTTCCTGACATATGTGACATTTCTCTTATTTTCAGGTTATTGCTATGTACCATCCTTTGGCCTTGAGATTTTTCCTGATGCGCACACATTATAGATCTGGCGTGAATTACTCTGATAAAGCACTTGAGATCGCATCTGATCGTGTATACTACATTTATCACGTGATTTTCTTGAACTTCAATATTTTTATCATGTTTTTGTTTCAAATAAAAAATTAGCCATTTAATATATTTTTGTCTCAGCAATAGAATTCTGAACCTGACCTAGTGATCTATGGCTATCTTCCGTAGTAATAATATCTGACTTGATATAAATTTCGTGCAGACTTTTTTTTTTACACGCGACCCCCACAAGGGACCGAATTTCATTACCACAGGATAACGAAATACAAGGGTTCCCAGCATCCATGTGCAACACCACCAACCAACTAGAGCAACAAGCTAAGCAACAACCGGCAAAGACTACCACCACTAGGAGTTAACTACCAAACATCTAACAAAAGCAGAGTAAAAGCTACACCAGGCACAGAGGGCCAAGAGAGCAAACTTCAGGCGAGAACATCCAAACTATTTTTGTTTACAGCCATCACATAGCAAGGGCAAAAGTCATCAGAAACTTGATCCCTTCCACCACAGAAAGACAACGGCTTCTATCTGTCCCGGTGCCAGCTGAGAAGCAAAACTGGGGGACGACCACAATAAAGCTTTTCTGGAATCTATGTCAGATGATCTTTGAATGGTTTTGTTGAATGATCTCAAGGTACGCCGATCATGTTTCTTTGTGCTATCAAAGTTTGTATGGTTAGAATCCTAGAGCAAATCCATGTCCATATTATAGTAGTTGATGGAACACATTTTGCACTTTCAGAAGTTGCAGCAAAAACTGGAACAACAAAAGAAGAAGCAACAACAACAGAAGAAGCAGCAGCAGAAGCAACAGAAACCCAGAAACAGCCAGAAGACCATGTCCAGGCTCTGGCTGCGGTGGGTGCCGAGATTAAAAAGAAGCTATCCATCCTCGGCCTGATGCCACCATCACCTCTGGCAGAGGTACAACACTATGTAGACAACATGTCTTTCCCCTCTTATCAGTTATCATGATGATGACTGCACACGACATGAACAAATTTTGATCCGACGGGTACTGGAGCAGCTGAAGGTGAAAGCGCTGAAGCGGGCGGGGCTGACGGAGGAGTGGCTTCGTGAGCAGATTGAGCAGTGGGTTGCCGCGAGGAACAACAAGCAGTTTGACGTGTCGGACCAGATCCGCAAGGACCTCGCCAGCAAAGGCATCGCCCTGATGGACGAGCCTACTGGCACGGTATGGAGACCATGCGAGCGAGAGTAAAGCGTGTGCATGGTTTAACAAATGACGGTGTACAATGAACCGTCTGCCCGTCTATTTGCGTGGGGGCAGGTTTACTTACCCGTGTCGCCATTTTTGGACCGTGGTTATTTCCTGTTTTGGGGTTCCTCCCAAGTTTGCAGACCTGTGTTGGCGGTTGTGTAGGACAGCAAGGGACCTGAATACTGGTATTATACCCTGAGTACTCCGTGTGTCGAATCTCTCTGTCGTATTTCGTCAGTTCATAGTAGCATTCATTCGAATGGATGGAATGATGAGTTGGCCTTATATTATATAGAATCTCATTTCAATTCCTTGCTATTTCGTTTTTGTGTGTACATCAAGGATATGATTGGATGATATGCGGGGTATTTTTTAGACAAACCTGCTAAGCTTTATTGATCAAGAAGAATGTTTACAGGTATAGTATTACATTGCGGTACACCAAGCCAAAGTTGGCGACCAACTCCATAGAAAAAATGAACGCTTAGCTAGGTTGTGGGCTTCGAAATTGAAGCTTCTTCCTTCATGAGCGATATTGCAGTCCTGGAACAGCAATGATCGCGCCTTGATCGAACTGTACTGCCCCATCGTTCCTTCCTTGATACCATTCACCACGTTCTTGCAGTCTCATGCCACATGTATTCTCTGGAGTGCTAAATCTTCTGCAAGAGCCATACCCTCTCTAACAGCCAGAGCTTCAGAAGATGCAGGATCGGAGATGCCAGCAAAAACAACCACCGATGCACCTAAATAAATTCGCAGCCACACCTCTGTCTTCAGCTCTAGATACATACAGCTGCATCAACATTCACCTTCGCCATCCCCTGAGGTGGATCGGAGGTTGCCAAGCTGGGCGAACATTTGACCTTACTTCCTGATTGTGTATCCGCACTGCAGGTTTTGCAATCGCCTGTAACTCTGACAGATAAGAGTTTATAAACCCGAAGGTCGACACAGGAGGCTGAAAGATATCCTCATGAACTTGGAGACGGTGCTATTTATCCAGGTCCAGCTAATAAGGCCGATCTTGTGTACTCGTACCACTAAGGGGTGATCGGAATGGATATCCTGGGCGGCTTTTGCAAGGCCTGACTGACGCAGTGATGCTCTCTGCCGGTGATGAGAAAGAACGCTGGTCGTGGCAAACAAGGCCACGAGACACAAGGCTCCTGCCCAAGATGATCGGCCGGCGATCACCGGAATGAATCTACCTAGTGCTTGCAAGCTGCAACAGCGCCGTCCGAGACTACGATGCCGACCGCTGGGCTTGTGCAACCATGATGCCTCCGGCCGATCATTCGTGAACCCACCCCTATGTATCTAGAGCTTTAACTTTACCAGGTGGGTGACGACGAAAACAGATGCCAGCAGCAGAAACCCTCAGAGCTTTTAACTTTTTGCTGTCGTCGGAACACCTGATCTAACACGCATGGGTATCTTCCGGATACCAATGAGACCAAATGCTGCCTACACTAAAAATGGGGTGTCGTTTGATGTTGACAGAGACGTAGCCGCTCGACCACGAAATCGTCAACAAAACATCACAACACAAAGCCACTTGGGAAACAGATATTCTAGTATTGACTGATATAACCCGGCCGATACAACGGGATCCAGCAGATATCAAGGGAAACAGAAACAAATATTACTACATTTTTCAAGGTCGCTCTCCCACACGGATCCCTCATCCACTCTGTTATTTTCCCACGTTACGCGCGCAATGCTGCCATCACTAGTACTATGGTACGATTGCCTTGCCAAATTATGGTAGTGGTCACAAGCAGTGCAAAGTTTGTGTAGCTCAGCAGTGCCATCCAAACCTGTACAAAATGTTTAAGTGATCGAAGAGGCCGTGCCCACCTAACATCTGACGAAATAGGCCGTAGCCCCGCTATATAAATATAGCAACAACCCGATAAAACCAACAGTCACGAAATGCTGGGGCGGCAGCAAACATACACCCAAAGCAAGGGGAAGAGAAGAAAAGAAGAGAAACAAAATGGAGACATAGGCGGATCGACTAAGCGACGGTGACCCGCAACCGCTGCGCCCTCTCCGGAGAAGTACCACCACGCTCCTAGCACCGAATCGACGAGTACCAAGCAGCACCTTCAAGAAGGAACTACTGCCCGGACCTGCGCACTGGTCCTAGGGTTTCCCCCGGCACAGAGGGAAGCGGATGAAAGGTAGCCACGACGCCCTTCAGGAAGGAAAGATGCCACCCCGGAGGCGGCACCGCGCCGGTGTCGAACAAACCGACAAGGATTTCTCCCGAAACCCCTTCAACAACCCCGGACGATCGGTAACACAGGAGCCCCGTGAGGACGAGCCTCGAAACCACCAGACTAGCCGCCCACCACCATGCGCCAATGAAACCGAAGTCACCACCAACGTCGTCACACCGAAGTAGCCGTCACGAGGTCTGCAAGACGGAGGTGAGGTGTACAACCTCCGCCGCCAAAGACGGTAGTCGACCGGACGCGACAGCAGAGCACACCAGTCTCCGTCAGGTCCGGCCGAGCCCAGTGGGCCCGTAAAGCCCCCACGGGGGCATACCAGTCCTAATAGAGTCCGGCCGGGCCCAAATCCGGGGGGATCCGGGCCCGTGAAGCTCGCCGTCACGCTGCAACAAGGTCGGCCGCAGTCGCCGCTGCACCTGCATCCTCCACCTCCCCTACATCTGCAAAACGCACCGCAGGTCAAGCCGGCCCGCCCTGACCCAGATGGGCCCGATGGGCCCAGATCTGGGCCGCATGGGCCGGCCGGCGAACCCCGCTGCACGTCGTCGCCCGCAGCAACTCGCCGCCCCGCAGCAGGCCGTCGCCGTCGATCTGCTACCCCCGGCCGGAGCCGGGCCGCCGCCGCCCGAGGTGCACCGCCGTCGTAGAGGAGCCGCCCCGCGAGACCTCCTACGACGCGGGGAGAGGACAGCCGCTGCCGCCGGCCCCAGCCCGAGCTGCGCTCGGCCGGTGCACCGACGGCGGCGACAGGTGAGAGGCTGCGAGTGCGGACGGGAGAAGAGGAGCTGGGGCCGTGCCGGCCGCCGCGGGGGTGGCGCGGACGCGGCGGGTGGGGGGAGGGAGGGAAGGGGGGGAGAGAGCCGCGCGGCGGCGACGCCCTAGGGGATGGGGTCGGGGGAGCTAGGGTTAGGAGCTAGGGGGCGGGGTCAGGTCACCTAGGTAGATCCCCACCTAACATCTCGCGCTCCCTATTGAATGAGATCATCGAGTGCACGTCCCGCCATGTCCTTGTTAAGTGCTAATTTAACCAGGCTCAGTCATGACAAATACTAGTGAAACTGAGGTGTCTAAATCTGGTGGCTAGCGTGAGCTGAGATACAGTATATCATTAGCAAGCTTTTCGGTGCAAAGCCAAGAACGATCTCGTCCTCGCACACGGGCAGGGCTGCTCTACCTTGTCCCGGCGTCCAGATGAATCGTCTCACTCGTCATGCCCACCTGCTTCGTCTGAATTCAAATCGAATCACGTTAATTTCCTCCACAACGAATCATGTCACTGCTGTTTCGCCCAGCGAGAGTGAGGTTTCGCTAGGGGTTCGTGGCGGCGGCAGTGATTTTTTTGCTGCCGTGACAGAGGAAGGCGGTGGAGCTCGTAATGAGGTTATCTATGGAGGTGCTGGGGGGTCGGATGGTGGGAATGCGTCTCACCCTACTTCTCAGTCCTGGTCAACACCAACAAAATTAAATCAGAATGCATCAACATTGTCACCACTTGAGGAGGCAGGGAACTTGTACATGGACAGGTTTGGAAACTCTATGTTACCACAGCTCCTTTCTTGCGGGGAGGGAGGAATGAACGTGATACGAGTCTTGCGGTGCTGCCTAAGCACGCAAGACCTGCTGAGGAGGAGATGTTGGCTTTTGGAGGAATGCGTGATGCTGCGGTGAGATCAAGTCCGAGGTTGGCAGAGCAGCCGAATGCGGAGCTCCCTCAACTTCAGCGTGCGATGGATCTTACTTCACGCAAGACCTACGGCTCTCCACCAGGTATTCCCATACAGGCCAAGCTTTCATTACGCTCTTTTTCTACTTCTGAAATTAAGCGCAGATCGGATAGGTTGGGCATTTCGTTAGGTAATACCAATGAACAAGTAGAATCTTCTATTTCGACAATCAGGAATTTAGAACATGAGAGAGAGGTGATTTTTCTGAACAATTCTTTGCCCCCAAGTAATGATAAATCTGAGTCTAGTTTAGTTTTAAAAAGGGCCATTAA
This sequence comes from Poa pratensis, assembly GCA_947311845.1. Classification (NCBI taxonomy): domain Eukaryota; kingdom Viridiplantae; phylum Streptophyta; class Magnoliopsida; order Poales; family Poaceae; genus Poa; species Poa pratensis. The sequence goes on along the minus strand of CAMZMU010000045.1, from coordinate 70,532,270 downwards.
TATTTGTGAGGATCTAGTAGATGATGATGCTGAGTTCTCGGATGATCATGCGGATCTTGAGGAGACTTTAGCGTCATAAGGGATAGAGGAAAGAAGAAAGCTCTTTCTAGATGTGCGGCTAGGAGGAGGGTGCGGCTGGCTATCTACTCAAAATTTTAAAATGAAGGGTATGATTTGGAATTCTGATGGTTTTGGAGATACAGCAAAACATTTAGCTGTAAATGAATTTGTAAAAGAAAATAAACTAGATTTTGTGGCGGTAATTGAGACGGGACGGTCTTCTTTTGCCACACCTTTTCTGAAATTTCTAGCGGGGGACTTGGATTTTGTTTGGTATTGTCTACCTCCACACGGAAGGTCGGGGGGCATGTTATTAGGTTTTAATAATGCAACCCTATCAGTCCAAGATGTGGTCTCTGGTGATTTTTGCGTTAAATTACATTTGACCACAAAGTTGGATGGATTCCGTTGGGCTTGGTGGTAGTGTATGGGGCGGCTCAGGATAACAAAAAACCAGAATTTTTGGCCGAACTTGTAAGAATATGTGAAGGGGAAACGGTACCAATGTTGGTTGGGGGAGATTTCAATATCATTAGGAGACAAGATGAAAAGAATAATGATAATTTTAATGCTAGATGGCCGACTATCTTTAATGCTATTATTGAGAGCTTGAGTTTGAAAGATTTGAAATTCTCTGGAAGACAGTACACTTGGACTAGTAGACGAGATACGCCAACATTTGAGAAGTTGGATCGTTTTCTAGCTAGTGTTGATTGGGAACAGAAATATCCACTTGTCACGGTCCAGGCGCTAGCCCGTGCGGGGTCAGACCATACACCGTTACTTCTGGATACTGGGGAACATGCTTTTACGGGGAATTCTAGTAGGTTCTCTTTTGAACTTTCTTGGTTCGACAAGAGGGGTTTTACGACTTAATTGCTCGCGAATGGAATGCGATCCAAACGGGCAATTCACCGGTGGAACGGTGGCAAAACAAAATTCGACACTTGCGTCAATTTTTACGTGGGTGGGCAAAACATTTAAGTGGGGAATATAAAAAGCTACGAGATAAATTAACTTTACTATCTAATGCGTTAGATATTAAAGCTGAAACAACTCCTCTTACGGCGGCCGAGCGGGACGCCAAAAGAGAGGCGGATGATAATTTAGCGAAATTGCGTCGTGATGAGGAATCCAAATGGGCACAGAGAGCTAAAGTGAAATATTCAGGAAGGGGGAGTAATACGAGATACTTCCATATAATTGCAAATGGTAAACATAGGAAAAAGAAAATATTACAGTTGGAACAAGAGGAGGGGACGATAATTGGTCAGGAAAATCTTAAGAATTATATCCGAATATTACAAGAAATTGTTTGGGGCACCGGTTACAAACAATTTCTCGCTGGATGAGCAGGTGACTCACGACATGCCACAAATTTCTCAAGAGGAAAATGATATTTTGACTCAAGAATTTTCTGAGAAAGAAGTTTTTGATGCAATTAATCAAATGGAACACAATAAATCTCCAGGTCCAGACGGCTTTCCGGCGAGTTCTTTCAAAAATTTGGGCAATTATAAAATCGGACTTGATGGCAATGTTTACTCAACTGCGTGTAGGAAACTTGCCGTTATTCAAGTTGAACTTTGGGATTATTACCTTGCTGCCAAAAAAAGATGATGCTAGTAAAATTGAACAATATCGTCCTATTTGCCTTTTGAATGTGAGCTTCAAAATTTTTACGAAGGTGGGAACAAACCGAGTCACCTCTATTGCGAGTAGAGTAATTCGTCCAACTCAAACTGCGTTCATTCCTGGACGAAATATTCTCGAAGGGGTGGGGGTGTTACATGAGACAATTCATGAGATGCACAGGAAAAAATTGGATGGGGTTCTTTTTAAAATTGACTTTGAGAAGGCATACGATAAAGTGAAGTGGTCTTTCTTGCAGCAAACTTTACGGATGAAGGGGTTTACATCTCAATGGTGCGATTGGGTTGCTAGGTTTGTTCAAGGGGGGAGTGTAGGAATTCGCGTTAATGATGATATCGGTCATTATTTCCAAACACTCAAGGGGTTAAGGCAAGGGGATCCGTTGTCTCCTCTGTTGTTTAATCTAGTTGTTGATATGTTGGCTATCTTAATTTCTCGTGCGAAAGAGGATGGTCAAGTGGGGGTTTAGTGCCGCATTTAGTAGAAGGAGGGGTTTCAATCCTCCAATATGCAGATGACACTATTCTTTTTTTGGAACACGACCTTGCGAAGGCGGTGAATATGAAACTGATTTTGGCTTTGTTTGAACAACTTTCGGGATTGAAAATTAACTTTCACAAGAGCGAGTTGTATTGTTTTGGGAAAGCTAAAGATGATCAGGACGAATATAGGCGTATTTTTGGGTGCGAGCTCGGTGCGTTACCTTTTAGGTATTTGGGCATACCCATCCATTATAGAAAATTATTAAATAAAGAGTGGAAAACAGTTGAGGACCGTTTGAAAAGAAATTGGCAGCTTGGGTGGCTAAGATGTTGTCATACGGAGACCGTCTAGTGCTTATTAATTCAGTTTTAACAAGTTTGCCAATGTTCTTATTATCCTTTTTTGAAATCCCTAAGGGGGTTCGAAAAAGGTTAGATTATTATCGTTCTCGATTTTTTTGGCAAAGTGATCAACATAAGCGAAAGTATAGGTTAACAAAATGGAACTTGGTTTGTAGACCGAAGGACCAAGGTGGTTTGGGCATTTCGGTTCTAGATATTAAAAACAAATGCTTACTCAGTAAATGGTTATACAAACTTTTGAATGAAGAGGGGGTTTGGAAAGAAATACTAGTTAACAAGTACTTAGGGAATAAAACGTTATCCCAAGTGCAGGTGAAACCACTGGACTCACCCTTTTGGAAAGGAATTATGAAAGTAAAGGATGAGTTCTTCCAGCGTGGAAGATTCGAGATTGGTAATGGGGAGCAGATTCAGTTTTGGGAGGATAAATGGTTAGGTCATACTTCTTTACAACACGAATACCCGTCTTTGTATGCTATTGCCTCCAATAAACATAGTACGGTTCATGATGTTATTGGGGAAGTCCCTATTAATCTACCTTTCCGACGGGTATTAGTAGGACAGAATAGAACGAGTTGGTTCAATCTTATAGAGAGACTAATGCGGGTCACTCTCATAGATGAAGATGATAAATTTAAATGGACTCTCACTCCTAATGGCACTTTTACGGTACGGTCATATTACGAGGACCTACTAAATGGCCATACTAGATATTTGCGTAAGTATCTATGGAAGTTGAAGATCCCATTAAAAATCAAAAAATTCTATGGTTTCTTAACCGAAAAGAAATTCTAACAAAAGACAATTTACTTAAAAGACGGTGGGTAGGATGTAAGAAGTGTGTATTCTGTGATGAAATGAATCCGTTGAGCACCTATTCATTAAGTGTTCGTTTGCTAGAGACATTTGGCGATTAGTTCACTTTACCTTTAATGTGTACCCACCTACAAGTATTGCGAACTTGTTTGGTACCTGGTTGAATGGGATAGACAAAGTTACAAAAGCGCGCATACGGATTGGTGTTGCGGCCATTTTGTGGGCTATTTGGAATTGTAGAAATGACATTGTTTTAACAACAAGATTTCAACTCATTATTTGCAGGTTATCCACAAGGCGTGCTCTTGGATCCACTCATGGTCATTCCTGCTCCCTGCGGACCAGCGTGGACTTATGGATGCCGGATGTACCCGTTTGCTGACGATCGTGCGGGCTATCTTCAGCCAGTCTGGGTGGCGTCATTCTAAAAGAATAGATGTTTAGTAAACTGTTGTTTGAGTGGCTGATCTTTGTAGCCACCTTAAGTGATCCATGAATTGTGAACTTGTACTCTTGAATGGTTAATAATTGCGGATGGCTGTGTGCATCTCTTGGATGCAGAGGCCGGGGATCCGCACCCCTTTATCTAAAAATGTACGCCAGCAGGAGACCTGAGACAAGGCTGAAATTTTGTTTGGGATCGAAGACTCTATTTTCTCAGCATTAGACAAGTGAAGAGACCACTACGCCACCAGCGTTGCAGCATTTTCGCTGAACTCTTGAGCACTTGCTCAATAGTACCACTACATTTTCTATCCCGTAACAATTACTCCCTCTGTTCACAAAAGGATGTCTCAACTAATTTCAAATTTGGATGTATCAACACACTAAATTATGTCTAGGTACATCCAAATTTGGAGTTGGTTGAGACCTCCTTTTGTGAACGGAGAGAGTACATTACTCCATTATTGTTGGTCGGCCATTATTTACTGGGGAAACGGAACAGAAGGATAGACTTTTGTGTTCCACACAAGTTTTTTTTTTTTGAAACGCATCCACTCAAGTTCATGATATCTTGTTGAAAAACAAGACGATACCTCATGGATTGATGGATGCCGATCGGGTCACATCTGAGGCAGTACTACCACAGTGATCTAAGGCATTATTGATCGAGGCAGCAAAGCCAGACAAAAAGGTGAGCACCGGGGCAGGCCACATCCCAGGGAGCACTCTAGTCAGTCATATTTTCTTTTCTTCTGAAAAATGGTAAAAAAAAATGAGAGCATAAACACAGCAAAATCAGTCGACAATATGCACGATTAACCTCCCACGCGTTCTTTTTTCCTGTTGAACATACACGTTTTTCGCTGCTCTCCAAGCTTAGAAAAACTTCCTTGGATGCGAAGAAACGGCGGCACCATCACTTTCACAATAGCATCACTCGAAGTCGATCACTTGGCCGCCACACACGACGCGCAACTCAACTGGATCCATGCGTAGCATCCATCATCGAGATCACGGTTTCCTCTCTGTGACAAATCACATGCATCACCGGATTGACAAGCGGAGTTTGCTACGATCGACCACCATACAGTGGACACCACCATGCATATATACAGCTCGGTGGAAAAAGTTGGGAGACCTACTGAGAAGTCCTCGTGTTACATCCGTCCATTTAACAACTACAAAATGCACACCGACATGACTATGAATGTTGGATTGAGTAGGTTTTCATACCTACCGAAATCTTCAAAAACTCGGAAACTATTTTAAGATTATTTGATACACATTTCAGTAAAACATAATTTAACCGGACATTAATATGTTCTGTTCTAGTCCAAAATTTTAGAAGATATGCATATTTCAAAACCCATCAAAAATCCATTGCATTTCAAATCCTTGGACCGGCCTAGACGTCACCACCGGCGCATTGGAGGGTCGCCCTCCCGCGTTTCGTGCCACTATTTTTCTTTGAGAGGAGTCAGACAAAAGAACTAAAACTACCACTTACAACTTAACAAGCATAACTTGGATGACTCCTTTTAATAATTCTCATTTCAACCTGTAAGGTGTTTCCTGACATATGTGACATTTCTCTTATTTTCAGGTTATTGCTATGTACCATCCTTTGGCCTTGAGATTTTTCCTGATGCGCACACATTATAGATCTGACGTGAATTACTCTGATAAAGCACTTGAGATCGCATCTGATCGTGTATACTACATTTATCACGTGATTTTCTTGAACTTAAATATTTTTATCATGTTTTTGTTTCAAATAAAAAATTAGCCATTTAATATATTTTTGTCTCAGCAATAGAATTCTGAACCTGACCTAGTGATCTATGGCTATCTTCTGTAGTAATAATATCTGACTTGATATAAATTTCGTGGAGACTTTATATTTTTTTTACACGCGACCCCCACAAGGGACCGAATTTCATTACCACAGGATAACGAAATACAAGGGTTCCCAGCATCCATGTGCAACACCACCAACCAACTAGAGCAACAAGCTAAGCAACAACCGGCAAAGACTACCACCACTAGGAGTTAACTACCAAACATCTAACAAAAGCAGAGTAAAAGCTACACCAGGCACAGAGGGCCAAGAGAGCAAACTTCAGGCGAGAACATACAAACTATTTTTGTTTACAGCCATCACATAGCAAGGGAAAAAGTCATCAGAAACTTGATCCCTTCCACCACAGAAAGACAGCGGCTTCTATCTGTCCCGGTGCCAGCTGAGGAGCAAAAACTGGTGGACGACCACAATAAAGCTTTTCTGGAATCTATGTCAGATGATCTTCGAACTACAGATGTTCTGGATGGCTTTGTTGAATGATCTCAAGGTACGCCGATCATGTTTCTTTGTGCTATCACAGTTTGTATGGTTAGAATCCTGGAGCAAATCCATGTCCATATTATAGTAGTTGATGGAACACATTTTGCACTTTCAAAAGTTGCAGCAAAAACTAGAACAACAAAAGAAGAAGCAACAACAACAGAAGAAGCAGCAGCAGAAGCAACAGAAACCAGAAACAGCTAGAAGACCATGTCCAGGCTCTGGCTGCGCTGGGTGCCGAGATTAAAAAGAAGCTATCCATCCTCGGCCTGATGCCGCCATCACCTCTGGCAGAGGTACAACACTATGTAGACAACATGTCTTTTCCCTCTTATCATGATGATGACTGCACACGACATGAAACGAATTTTCGATACGACAGGTGCTGGAGCAGCCGAAGGTGAAAGCGCTGAAGCGGGCGGGGCTGACGGAGGAGTGGCTTCGCGAGCAGATTGAGCAGAGGGTTGCCGCGAGGAACAACAAGCAGCTTGACATGTCGGACCAGATCCACAAGGACCTCGCCAGCAAAGGCATCGCCCTGATGTACGAGCCTACTGGCACGGTATGAAGACCATGCGAGCGAGAGTAAAGCGTGTGCATGGTTTAACAGATTTTTTTAGATAAAGGAATTTTATTACTTAAGAGTTTTAAGCATTAGCATGGTTTAACAGATGACAGTGTACAATGAACCGTCTGCCCGTCTATTTGCGTCGGGGCAGGTTTACTTACCCTTGTCGCTGATTTTGGACCGTGGTTATTTCCTGTGTTGGGGTTCGTCCAAAGTTTGCAGACCTGTGTTGGCGGTTGTGTAGGACAGGATTAAGGGCCCCGTATATTATACCCTGAGTACTCTGTGTTGAATCTCTGTGTCGGATTTCGTGTCGTTGAGTTCATAGTTGCATTCAGTTGAATGGATGAAATGATGAGTTGACATTATGTACTCACTCCGTCCACAAAAAGATGTCTCAACTTTTTTCAAATTTGCATGCAAATCTAGACAAATCTTTTTGTGTACGGAGGGAGTATTATATACAATCTCCTTTCGATTCCTTGCTATTTCATTTCTGTGTGTACATCAAGGATATGATTGGATGATATGCGGGTATTCTGCACTTGGCTGTTTATCCAGGTCCGGCTAGCCGATCACGTGTACGTCCGTAGCCATGACACACGGCTACTGGACAAGATGATCGGCCGGCAACTACCGGACTGAGCACCGCCGGAGAGCCGCTCCGCTTGTGCAATGTTGCTGCTGCTCCAGCTTCCCAGCGATCACTGGTGTCTCGGTGCGTACCTCGTTCCTCCATTCATTGCCATCCTATGTCGTACTCCGTACCAGGTAGGTGACGAGGAACACAGATGCCAGCAGCAGCAGCAGCAGCAGCAATCTTCAGAGCTTTAAATTTTTGCTGTCGGATCACCTCTACCCAGCAACGCTGCCAACACTAAAAATGGAGGTGTCACTTATGTTGACAGAGCCGTAGCCTCGTATTCTATCTTTCTTTCCGCGAAATCCTGCGGTTAGCACAAGTTTGCTCGTCTGGACCGCCGCCGGCGTCGCTCGTCACCAATCCTCTCCTCTGCGAATCTGTAAGTGCCACTACAACCTGTTCCATATAATTCATCTGAAGGAGATTTATCTTTCCCTATGATATTCACAATTCTTAATTGATTACATATCTTAGGGTTGCCTGATGTGCTGATTTATTTCTTTGTTCAGAGGCCGTTTGGGTGGGTATGACCTATTGGGTAATCAGGGATCACGTGGATTTGACAATCAGAGTCAGAGGCTTCAAATCGTTGCCAGGCACAATGTCAGCCAATCTTATAAGAAGGAACTTCTATCGTAATTTCACATATATATTAATTTATACGTATTTCGGTACAAGCGATCTCTCGCTAATTTGACAGGTAGAGAAGACTTAACGGAGTGTTTCTTGAAGTTGGAAAGAAAATTGCCTTCACCCACAAACAATGATGCTGGTCATAAAGGTACATCAAACATTAGACGTACTATTCGTTCTTGCCCTTTGCCGGTGCTTTTCAGCAATGAAAATAGTGAAAACACTGACAATGCTTTCCATAATTGCATTGGTGAGCATCATTTAATTTTTGGAGCAAAGCCTCCTATATTCAACTCCACGTAAGGATGTGATAGACTGCTTTTTGAAGACGAAAGACCATATAGGCCAAAAAAGTTATAGAGTAATTACTTTTCTAAACTGACTTTATTTGAGAGAGGATAAATAGCTCCCAGCAACATGGAACTCGTAGTTTTTTTGAAAAAATCAAAAATGATATTTTAAAGTTTTCAAAACTCGAAAAAAATTCATAGATGTAGATAGTGTTGAGATCTACAAGTGTGCAAAACTTTAGCTTAAAATTTTTTGAAGCTCAAAAGTGTCGATTTCATTTACGTTTAAAGTTTCCAGACTTTATTTAAGGTATATTGATAATTAATGCTTCTTATTATGTGAGTTTGCTAAAAAACACATTACAGAAATATTAACTAATACCAGCCGTGCACCTAGCCTGTGAGCTATACACATTCATTTTGACACCGGCGACCTTTTTTCTTGGCTTCGCCCCTGCCTCTACCAAGCAACGCTGCCAACACTAAAAATGGAGGTGTCACTTGATGTTGACAGAGCCGTAGCCGCTCAACCACGGAATCGTCGTTGCATCGGCAAAAAATCGTCAACCAGCTATCACAACAGAAAGCCACCTGGTATATATATATATATATATATTGACTCATGTGACCCGGCCGATACAATGGGATCGAGCAGATATAAGGGAAACAGAAACAAATAAATTGGTCACAAATTCAACGAACAGCCAAGCGTCAGACTTGCCTACAGGCAATGCGCCGTTGCATGTACAGATCGAGCCCCCTCGGTGGATCAGGTCTTGCCCATCTTCTAGATTTACAGTACCCTCCGGCCTCCGCAGTACGTCTCCATCCAGAGGAGCCTAGACGACAACCCCTGCGGCGGCGCCATGGACTATCAGGGATTCGCAGTGTTGCCAGAGAAGAGAGGTAGTTTCTTACTGTAATTGGTTACTGTCTGTCTTTCACAAGTGATCGATGGCGATACCAACTGATAATTGCTACATATGGGGAGCGAAAGAGGGAGAGAGGTGATCCCTCATCTACACTATGTTATTTTCCCCATGTTACGCGGTACTGCTATCCATGGTATGATTGCCTTTGCCAAATTATGGTAGTGATCACAAGCAGTGCAGAGTTTGTGTAGCTCGGCAATGGCAATGCCATCCACTCCAAGGAAAAAACCTGTAGTTGAAGTGAAATGTTTAAACGATCGAAGAGGCGCCGTGTCCACCTAAGATCCCGCGCTCCCTGGTGAATGAGATAATCAAGCGCACGTCTCGTCCTGTCCTTGCTAATTACTCCCTCCGTTTTTTAATATAAGATGTTTTAGGTGTTGTACATGTTGTGTAGATACACACTAAAAGATGTCTATATACATTTGTGTACATGTGCATGTGGACAAATACTAAAACATCTTATATTAAAATATGTAGGGAGTAGGTGCTAATTTAACCAGGCTCATCACTATCGGCAAATACTAGTGGAACTGTGCAGCAGGAGGTGTCTGAATCTGGTGGTCAGGGCGAGCTGCGATATATCCTTAGCGAGAACAAGTGCTCCTTTTTACATCGTCATCTAATTCGCGAAATGTGATCTAGCCAGGAAATTTGGTCGCCTATATCCATCCATTTCGAGAGAACAGGTTTCAGAAAATGGACATTGCACCCGACCCCTTGAGGTCGACTGGGAGCAGAGCGGTGCCACTTCCTGTGATCGCCGGCACCCCCAGCCTCACTGTACGGATCCATGGCGTCCTATTCATATAGCTCGTGATGAAGGTGAAGGACCTACCTCGTTGCTCCTCCATTTGCTGCGTTGCCATCCTAGCTGACCGAACTGAACTGGGACCTTTTTTCTGCTTTCGGAGTACCTAGCTCACCTGATCTACCAAATCTTTCAACTCAACAGAGGATCGTTGGAACTTGGAACTGATAATACCACATCTTTCAACTCAACAGAGGATCGTTGGAACTTGGAACTGATAATACTGACACCAACATGAGAGGAGATGAAATTCGATAACTGACCAGCTCTGGATAATGGAAAGCACATTTGTTCAGACACTAACCAACCAACCAAAATTAGCCACAAGGGAACAAACATATGATCTCTTTATAGAGCACGAGGATCGATCATGAGACGGACGGATGGGGAAGGGAACAGCAAAGAACCGCTGTTGCAAGAACACGGCGGCAGGAGATTCAATCTGATTACGGTCGGACTACAGGTCACAGAACAACAGCCAAGCGTTAGACTTGCCTACAAGCACGCACATTGCAGCTCCTACGCTACGAGCTCACCGCCCTTCCTCCTCTTCTTCTTCCTGGACCTCGCTCCGGCCGTGGTCCACAGGAGTCGTCTCCGGTGCCGCCGTCGCCGGCGTTCTTCCCGCGGAGGCAGCGCCATTGACAGACGATCCGAGGGCGCCTTCAGAGATTAATTTGCAGAGGTGGAGAAGAGGGGTGATGGCGACGTCGGTGTGGGCAAGTGAGGGGCACTCACACTCGCCCCTCGCTGCGGACATTTAAAGGTCACACTCACAGGTCACTCCACCGTGGAGTATCATTTATTTTCTTGCTAGAATAAACATCGTCCATGTTACTGAATCAAGCAGGTACGTCCCGTCATGTCCTTGTTAGGTGCTGCTACTTAAATTAGGACCTTCATTACCGGTACCATCATGTCTGAATCTGGTTGCTGGCCAGCGTGAGCTGAGAAAACTGTGCCCTTTTTACATCGTCTAATGGAAAGTTAATGTTAGCTAAGTCAGTAATCAGTGACCATCATGTCTGAATCTGGTTGCTGGCCAGCGTGAGCTGAGAAAACTGTGCCCTTTTTACATCGTCTAATGGAAAGTTAATGTTAGCTAAGTCAGTAATCAGTGAATCTCGCATCGGAGAGATTGTGACGGGGGTGGACAGAGTTGGTCGCATTTCCAGCAGTGACGGCATGTGTTCCACACTCCACAGGGAGATCTTGCGGCAGCTTTCTTCAGCAGATTATGTATGTAGCAGGAACTGCCAAGTGACAACAGAGGCCCGGTGAATCATTTGGCGACAGAGACACGAGGATCTCACTGTGAAGGCAGCATGCTTGCCAAATTGCCAACACAAGGAAATGCATTGCATGTGTTGTGGTGCAAGTCTGAGTGTGCGTGTAACTTTATCACATCGAAAGGAATATTGACGCAGATAAAAAACAAAAGTGGGGGGGCAAAGTAGAGTCACTTTAGATCACAATGGCTACTGAGGATCATCCAAGGCCGGGTGTTGCGCGATGTGTAGGGTAGGACCCCATCAAATCCTGACGATTCTATGCAAATCGTGTTGGCCGAGCTGGGCACAAAGCCCAACTTGTGACTTGGTTGGGTAAAATTTAGACAACCCGGAATGATACCGTCTTTAACTACGAAGTTTTTTCATCTTCCTTGCATACCGTCTTTCATGCTGCCACGTTCTTATCCCAGTGGATGGTACGAACGTTTTGTTCATCAAGTTTTTCTGCCCAAGGTAACATTTCTGCCCCAACTGTCCAGCTCTTTAACAAGCACCAGTCAAGCCAGGTTTTTACCACGATTTGTATGCCAACAACTAACACCATACAAGCTTCACCACGATAAAACTGTTATGGAGAATAGCTCCTCATGTAAATAAGCTCATCACATGTGGACATCAAAAAGATAATAGACAGGCATAAAAGAGCTTCCAGCTTTCACAAATTCATGTTTGAATGCTTGCATGGATACAACGTAAACCATGTTTCAAGTTTTGAATACTCTTGCAGCATGACAAAAAAAATGCGACAGCCTCTCTCTCATCCTCACTCGCGTAGACAGTTCATAACAATGAATCCACACCGCAAAAAGAACCTTTCCTACATGTTCCGCTTAATCACATTGTTTCAACACCGAGCCAGAGAGCAAGTTAGAACTCCATCCCGCCCATGCCGCCGCCACCCATCGCGGGTGCCGCCTTATCTTCCTTGGGGCTCTCGACAATGATTGCTTCGGTGGTAGTCATCAGAGACGACACGCTGCAACCAACAATAAAACAGAAGAAACAATCGGTGTCAGGATCAGAAGAACGGACTTGCTAACAGGTTCAACGGCTATACTTGATTGATTGTGCTATAACTACACAAACATTCAGGCTAAATACTTTAGAACAGACAAAACAGATATAGAGAGGTTCAGCAGATTTCAAGAATTTCGATTCAGCTACTTCAATGAAGGTTGACTATTGTTACTGTGTAATGTTCTAACACAGGAATATTCAAACAAGGAAGAACCAGTACCTTGCAGCATCCACCAGAGCTGTTCTGATCACCTTAAGTGGGTCAATAATACCAGCCTTCACCATATCCACATATTCACCTAGTCGGGACAATAGTTCACAAAGGCAACATCAGATACATGATTTAAAGTTTTTAAACCAAGTCCCTAGCTCCCAACAGAGAAGCAAAAGATCAACGTTGCACCTACCTTTGGCAGCATCATAGCCTAGGTCAGTATTATCCTGCTCCAAAAGCTTGCCAACAATGACAGCCCCTTCGACGCCCGCATTTGAAGCAATGGTGTGTACTGGGGTCTGCAGAACACAGTCATCAGGCCATGCAAGCAAGACACAGACCAAATAAAAGGAGAGAATTTATCGACATACCTTCAATGCATTTTGAATGATCTGGACACCAATCTTTTGGTCAAAGTTTGCGGTCTCCAACTTGTCCAGGTTTCTTGAAGCATAAAGAAGGGCAACACCACCACCTGTATATATATATCCACAAACAGATAAGACTTTCTGACACACCGATATTTGATAATACCAGGACACTAGATATCAGGGCTCAAGGATGGTACCTGGTACAATACCCTCCTCTACTGCAGCTTTGGTAGCATTTAGTGCATCGGTCACTCTGTCCTTCTTCTCACCAACTTCAGCTTCACTCGCTCCACCAATCTAAACACAAAATCAGAATCAAATACTCACTAGCATCTCATAGCAGTAATTAGAATCAATACATAAAATGTGATGCTATATTTCTTATCAGAACTACCATACCAATTATGTCCCTAATAATCGTGTCTATCTGGTAATTTACGCATTAGATCATAACTTTTACCTTCAGAACAGCGATACCACCAGAGAGCTTTGCCAATCGCTCCTGTATCTTTTCCTTGTCGTAGTCAGAAGTGCTTTGCTCAATTGCAGATCTCAACTGCTCAAAACAAATTTTAACAATTATAAGCCCTCAGTATAATCTGCATACTGATCATAACAGACCAAGTTAATTAACAAACCAGCTCAGCTCTCTCTTCGATGGCCTTCTTATCTCCCGCTCCATCAAGGATAACTGTGTCATCCTTAGAAACTGTAACCTGTCCATTCACAAACTTATTAAACTCCATTCAACCACAGAAACATTTCTCTGAAGCATAAATACTCAGCATCATGAACAACCCAACAAAATGCACATCTGGACCACATGTATAATTAAGCAGCTAGCTCCAAAACGTATCAGTTTATATGCAGGGCAGTTAAGTTTGATAAGTTCTAAAAACAGTGTTACATAAACCCTTACACAACAATCAAATTAACAGTTGTCACTTTAATGCCTAAGAAAAATGTTCCTCGGTATCAAAAACAAGCATAATATAAATTCTACAAAAGCAGGCATAATATGAATTCTACAAAAGAAACCATAATATTAAGTGCTAACAGAAGAAATTCCAGCAAAGTGATATTTGTTATGGTATCAAATTGTTTGGTAGGTGAGGTCAAGAACAAAATGTAAAATTTGACACCAGCCTAATGGCTTACCTTCTTGCAAGTACCCAACATGTGATGCTCAAAGTTCTCAAGGTTCATTCCAAGTTCTTCAGTTATGACCTGATCCCAAGAAGGTGCAAAATTTATTAATAACAAATGTTAAGATTTGACAACAGTGAAATAGGCTGAATTGAAGGGGCTATTGAGTATTGACTTACTTCTCCACCAGTAAGGATGGCAATGTCCTGCATGTTTGCTTTCCTGTTCTCTCCAAAACCAGGAGCTTTGACCGCACAGACCTACATTTCATGTCCAGTAAGACCACAAAGTTCTATATAGGATCAGCTACAAAGCAAACAGAGTTAACACTGACCTTGAAGCCTCCACGAAGCTTGTTAAGAATGAGGGTACCCAGAGCTTCACTTTCCAAATCTTCAGCAATAATAAGCAGAGGCCTTTGCTTCTGTTTAAACAGAAATATTGTCAATTAGCCTACAACAGTCAACAGAGGATGCCATAAACTGTACAGGATGAGACATGCAAGAAAATAAATACCTGGAGAGCATACTCCAACACTTTCACCATCGCACGAGCGTTGGATACCTTCTTCTCACTAGTTGGCATGTACGTGCAACGCACGTGTCCCGGGGTTTTCCCCAATTAGATTTTGTTTGTTTTTCTTTTTGCCATCATCATGTTATCATGCATCATGCCATTGCATGTTTGTCCGATAAAATTCGGTTGACACCAAGAATTCAGGAATCTTGTTGCAATAGTGGTGATTATGATAAATCAGTGAGCAAAATTACTCCATCTAAGGGATTATGTAACGACAGGATGGGTATGCCTGATGAATCTTGTGAGGATCATGTGCCTGCAGATTATGGAAATATAGGTGAATTTCCCATCTGAAGGCTTTCAAGTTTAGTTGTGATTATCATAACTCAGTGAGCAACGCGGCTGCATCGGACGGATTACGTAATGGTAGCATGTGTATGCCTGATGAATCTTTTGAAGATCCTAGGCCTGGAGAAACATGTAGTTGTCAAACAAGCTAAGCAGCAAAACCACATGAATTAGAAGTATTAGGCAAAGGGTTTAATCCGGCGTTTGGTCTTATGCAAGGTTCAAAAGAGAACACATACAACACTACAGAGAGGCAAAGTGTGTGGAATGTCAAATGGTGCTTCAGTTAAGAAGGGTCATTCCAAGAGGACAGTGCAGCAAGAAACATTGAAAATGAAAGTGATACCAATTGAAGAGACAACACCCCCTTTAGATCCGACTTTTCACAAAAATGTAGGTTGGATTAGTTAAGTTGATGCAAATTAAATACTAATACTATGTCCACTTTAGACCACTGATACTTGCTACGGCCTGGGATTGATGCTCTTTTAAACAAACCGTTTTGTGGCCGTAGCATTCTTATTATGCAGTGTTCTTTCATGTTACCCTTTGCTCCATTATTAGGATTGCAATGCTGTCATGGTGTAGTTGAGTGGCATGCCCACTGCAAATCTCTAAACAATTTACTGATAATCTCTAACTATCATATGATGCTTAATGCTTTGATGGTGATAAGTCATATTAAGTTTGCCCTTTTCCCCTTTTCCCGTTGACTTGATGTTCTCTACAAATCATGTGATGTTATTGAAGATGATTTACTTTCTACTGCCTTTTTATGAACAGGTTGGTAAAAGATGCTTCATAATTCATTGGATACTACGATGTCCTTCCAATGCCGTTATGAACATGCGTTAAGATCCTTAAACCTAATATCAATGTTGGTACAGTTATATGAATAATATGCAAACAAGGCAACAAAAGCAAAAAAAAAAACAGTCAATGATTTTTAACTAAACTGTAAAATTAGTGGCTGAGGCATGTATAAAAATTGCATAATGAATTGTTGTGTGAAGTACCTTTGAAATCCTGCAAAGGGAAAAACCAAATGCATGGTGATGTTGAAACTGGCTTCTTCTTGGGATTAGCTTCTCGAAGCAATATTAAAGCTCAAAGGCATACAAATACGTTTGTGCACTAAGCACTGTTGCTGCCTTCCTTTTGTCTCAACATCTTCATCAAAACATAACTGAAAATCAGTAGGAAGTAAAAGAAAAATATCAATAAGTGTGGATATATCTATAGACTCCCAGATTTCAAAGCTCCTGCAATCTGTGGATGGCCATATGAGAAGTTGGATAAAAGTTCAATGAATTCTAAAGGGAACTCACTCGTGGATAGCCATTTGACCTTAATGTTTGAAGCATCATATGTGTAATCAAGGTAGTGTCATTTCAGGTTGTAGCTAGACGATGTAACATAGCCTAGACGGGTGCGCTCGCTGGTGTTGTTCAGCTGAATTGCTTAACTAATCGCCATCTGTCTCGCTGTGTCCTACGTTTCTCTCCTCAACCACTACTGCTGCTTTCCACTTTCTCTCTTCTAGCTCGAATCTCCTTCCAGAAACATGCAACGATCGAGAAAGAATCTGATTTTCGTTTTTGTGTGGCGAACCGAATCGCCGGCGGCGCTTCACGATCAAGAATCGCCTCAAACACACCTACCGGAACGACGGCAATAACACGCTCCACGGCGGCCACCGCGGCTTCAACCAGGTGTTCTCCTCGGTCAGGGAGCGCATCACCGGCGAGTTCCCCTACATCACCTTCTCCTAACGCAGCTACGACGGCGAGCAGGGATTCCCGGGCGCCCTGGAGTGGTGGTCAGCTACAAGATCGACGGCAACTACTCGTACAGCGTCACCATGTACGCGCGGCCGGTGGACAAGCCGACGCCGGTGGACCTGGCGCAGCACACCTACTGGAACCTGCGGGGCCACGGGCGTGGCACCATCCAGGATCACTCCGTCCAGATCTTCGCGTCCGCGGTGACCCCCGTCGGCGGCGACCTCATCCCCGGCAGCAAGGATGAGGAGGTCGATGAACGCCTTGTATGCCCCGGGGTAGCCGAATCCGGCGCGTGGCAGGGCAGCGAGTCAGCGACATAGTGAATGGAGACGTTGGTGCCTGCGACGTTGCAGGCCGGCCCGTGGCTGTGTGACGCTCCGGCCTGAGGAGACGGCTCGTGGCGGTGTGGCGCTCCGGCCCGAGGAGGCGGCATCCAAGAGCAGAGCAACGGGCGCAGCCGTGCAGTGCAGGCACGCGTGATGGCGACGACGTGGCAGGTATCGTGGGAGCCTGGAGGTAAGGCGGCGATGAAGAGCAGGAGAACGGATGCAGCCGTGCTGGCCCGTGCAGGCACGCACGGTGGCGTCGCGCGTGGGGAGGCAGCGGGGTGACAGGGCCGGAGGGGATTTCGGAGGCCGCCGGGGCGCGCGCGAGGAGGCGGTCGGCCTAACTCAGGGAAAGACAAAAATAATGATTCGGAGATGAGTGGCAATTTAGTAGTATTATGTGATTTGGTGGGAGGGTAAAATGGGAAAAATCGGACATTGTTGAGTTGTCAAACATTGGGACGATCTGGGCTGTTTGATCGGATATTGAACGGTCCAGATTTAAAGTATCCCAACAAGTTTGCTCTTTTAATAGTAGTATAGATGTATCAAAATTAAGGGGTCATCAAGTTCCTGCAATAGATAAACATAAGAATACACCCAACAGTATTTTAAGCTTACACAGAAAAGTAACAATAAGAAAGCAAAAAACAACACTTACACACTTCTGGTTCTTTTGGTTGGTAATAAAGTACGGAGAGATGTAACCTTTGTCGAGCTTCATGCCTTCCACAACTTCAAGCTCATTGTATAGTGTTTTACCATCCTATCAAATGTTCCACAAGAAACTTAGGAAGACATGTGACATGTATAGATAGCCCTAAAGAGCTTGATACAAGTAAGCTCATAACAGAAATACATATATGGTCCGAACTGAGCACATAGAAGGCAGAAATAGAGAAGCAAATTATGCATTTGAAGTTTTGACTTACCGCAATGGTAATAACCCCCTCCTTGCCAACCTTCTCCATAGCTTTTGCAATGAGCTCACCAATTTCCCTTTCGCCATTTGCAGATATAGTACCGACCTTTGGAAGAGGGCAATTAAAACAATCATATGGAAGAAGAGAAAAAATACAAAAAGAAAGCCTTCTGGTTCATGGCAGATCAAGAGTTACCTGTGCTATTTCCTCAGATGTATTGATCATTCTGGCCATGCCCTTTAGGTTTGTCACCACAGAATCAACAGCCATTGAGATACCACGCCTCAGATCCATTGCGTTCATTCCAGCTGCTACGGACTTGCAGCCCTCAGTGAATATTGCCCTTGTCAGAACAGTGGCACATGTTGTACCTGCAAGTGTTCGAACATCAGCACAGCTGCCCAGGGCGCTTAAGTGAGACCTATAAGATCATAGTGACAACATAGAAAGAAACTTTAATACTGCAGTAATCAACAAATAACCATCATCCAACTTACCCATAGTTCAACGGAAATACAGTACATAAAATTATCAATTTGGCAAACTGTAACAAGTTTATGATAAAATGATCAAATAAAAGCAAATATAATGAACATGAAAATAGGTAGACAGCAACTAGCAACTGAAAAGAAAAGGCTTCCACAATTGGATGTTAAATGCTAGTTCTAACATTTCTATTGCTACATCCATTAATACTGTTAAGAAGCTAAGTCCATACAAACATATGTTGCAAGATGATAAGCTTGATGAGCAACTACAGTGCAGAAGTAAGGCATACCATCTCCAGCAGAATCATTAGTCGCATTAGCGACCTGCTTCACGAGACTTGCGCCCACGTTCTTGACCCTGTCACTAAACTCAATGCTCTTGGCAACGGTCACTCCATCCTTTGTAACCTTGGGGGCACCAAAGCTTTGCTCGATAATAACAGTGCGCCCCTGCAACATTAGCAGGTATGAGCTCAGCACTGACATGATAACTCTGCTATCTACTATAAAAACCAGCCCAAGAAACTCTCTAATGCCAAAATTGATGCACTTATATTGCTAAAGAGTTAGACAAACACCAGTCTAGGGCTGGCTAATGGTCCAAAATGTTACAGCAATGCGGTGCATCTGTCATAACCTTAAATCTCTATATTCAGCAACCACACTCTGGGGCCATGAACTCAGCAGGTGGGAGGATATATGCAGGAAGAAGGTGGTCATACATACCTTGGGGCCCATGGTGACCTTGACGGCATCAGCCAACTCCTCAACACCCCTGAGGATGAGGGCCCGGGCATCGACGCCGAACCTGATGTCCTTGGCGGCGTAGTTCCTGCTCCAGGCGAGCCTGCTCCCAACCTGCACGACACCACACGCAGAGCGAGCACGAGGTGAGGGGGTAAGCAAAGCAAGAGATTCAGACCACACCACGCCCGCCCCGTCCCTGAGCAAGGGCGGACCCATCAGATCAGCATTTCCGACCAGCGATCGGGCAGGACCAGGACAAGTGCAAATCACAAAGCAACTACCCCGAACCATTCCCACACAGACACACGAATCTGCTCACCTGGCGAGCGGTGCCCCCGGCCTGCCTGCACAACGCAGAACACACGATTCAGCAACTAGATTGATTGACACAGAGCAAAGGCCAGTGCTGCACGCACTGCGCCGGAGAAGGGGAGGGCGGGACGAGACTACTCACCGGGCCTTGGAGGCGAGGCTGACGGCCGCGCGGTACATGGCGAACGACGGAGTTGGATCTGGCGGGGGGTTGGGCGGGGTTCTGCGAGCGAGCGAGCTTGGGGGAGGAGGCGGCGAGCTGGGGAGGGGGTGAAAAAGGGCGGAGCAACTTGGAGAGGGGGAAAGAAACCGCAGAGGCTTTTGGAGGAGCGGGGGAGCTGGCTCTAGAAGGATCGAGAGGGGTTTAGGGTTTAGCCGCCCACGGTCCTGGGCCGCACAACACGGCCCAACTAGCGTGTCCTTCCGTCCAGAGACGGTCTAGTGGGCTTGTCAGAGGGTGGGTCCCGCGCGCGGAGGCCGCGACTGCCTGCCCTTCTTGCGGAAGGGGGATCTGGTCTCCTCCGCACCGGAACTCCCACCTGCCCCACCCGCGCCGGCCGGCGAGGCCCCCTCCCTTCCGTTCCCGTCGAGCGTGCCGGTCCGGGGCACGAAGAAGCCATGGGGTTCCTCGAGGACTTCCAGGCCAGTGAGTGTCTTTCCCCTCCTCCCCTCGCCTCCGCTAACCCGCGCCTCCTCTAGGGCACGCGAGCCCACCGTTCAAATCACGCCGCGTTTCGTGTTCTGCTTTATCTTTAGGCGTAAATAAACGCATCCATGATTAGGCAGGCTGTCTCCTCGATGGATTGCTCCCATATTTGTGTGGCGTGCTAACTGAACCGGTCTATTGCTGGGCTAATTGCAGTGTATTAGTACAGATTATTCAGTTTCAGCTCAAGTGCATATTTTCTTGCTATAAGTGTCACTGGTATATAACTGCTCCGAGTACCGCCTTGAACAATTACTTGTTGATGCCGATATTCAGTACCTTACATGAGAAATAACTCCTAGCTTCCACCGAGGAGTTGGCCTCGCATGAGTGCCTTAAGTTTTGTACCATGTGACCTTTGTACTACTAGGCTATCGACAAAACCGGTACTCGCATGTTCCCTTGCGCATATGGATTGATTGGAACCTAGTTCGATTGTTCGACATGGCCGAATGGTATCTATGTAAATCAATGGGCATAAGTTTCTAGCCCAAAAACTGTATCCTGTTTTTCATGATTCAACCTATCTCTTCAAATGGTAACTTGATCGCTGAGAAGCGTTTTTGTACTTGAATGCGTGCATAAATTTGATAATATCCTATTTGATTCTTTGCCAGGTGTTGAAACATTGCCAGCTATGCTGCACAAGAATTATTCATTGATGCGAGAGCTCGATAAAAGCTTGCAAGGTATGCAGAGTTCTGAATGCCCCTTGTATTTTGCTCCACTTTGTTCATCTTCTCTTGATGTGCATCTGTCAACTGAGCCACTCTCTTTTATCTTCTCTTACTGTGAATAGAGAACTAACTTTGGGCACAACAAACGGCTAGTTAAAGTCCCAGATGCATCTTAAGATTATATTGTCATATGTCTAGCTTGTGCATGCAATAAATTCTTTGTGATTACTGGAGTGCACCATTTATTTTCAAGCAAATAAGACTATGCAACAAAAGTATGTAGTATTGCTTGCAGGATTGCAGATAATTCTGCAATTGACAGCATTTAGTACTTGAAAGTCTGTGAACTTAACTTATTTTTAACTGATGAGGATTCACTCACTAAAACGTGATGAATATCAGTTTTTTTGTCTAGGCTGTTGCATGGCATGTCAACCTGTAAATATCCGGAAAGTGGAGCTTCCTACATTATAGCTTGATAAGTCCATAACTCCATATGCATAATATTGTCCAGACTTGGCTGTTGGCACTATGCTAGCTGTTACTCCCTCTGCTTTCTTAGTTAGCGTTCTAGGATGTGTGCAGTCACTTCTAAAATTGACCACTAACATGCACAAAGTATTTGAATTTCCATGTGCAGATGTTATTTATGTCGTCCATAGTTTTAAATAGACCGCTATAGCCTTTTGAGTATGTAGCCGCCAAATGAATCCATGTACAATTTATCCACTATAGCCCCATTTAGCTTCAATTTAGCCGCTATAGCCTCATTTTGAGGGTTGCCACTTTTTTTCTATAGTCCGCTATTTAAAACATTGATGTCGTCACACAAAAAAACCTTTTCTTCACATTTTTAAGATTATTTTACTAAACATAAATATAAAACATAATGGTCAAAGGTGTATGTTGGAGACCGTGTTTATGTTTAAGTTAGAAGGGATGGACTAATGTTGTTGCGATAAATTTATTGTGTAACCAGCTTGATTTCTCTTGACTGGCCATGCAATCTAACTAAAGTTCTTTTACTTCCTGCCCCCTCTCCCTGAACACTGAAATAAGCTTGTGCTTCTAATTAGGTGTGCAGCTGGAAAATGAGCAGCGATGTCAACAAGAAATAGAGGACATTAAGCATGGACTTGAATCCGGAAGTATTACATATGAGCCAGCAAAACTAAAATTTACAGATGAGGCAATCGAGGAGCAGAAACATTGTGTTAGAATTGCTGATGAGAAGGTGGCTTTGGCCACACAAACTTATGACCTGGTAAAAGTCTCTCAGTTACATTCACCATGATGATATCATGTACTGATGTTCTCTATTTTGATGGGGGTAGGGAGAGTATATAAAGAAATTGATACTGTCCTCTCTTTTTTGTTAGTGTGGAAGAATAGTATAGTGGCATAAGATCCATTCAGATGGTTTTGATATGTTATTTCTCCTCTTTTCTGAAAAAGGAAAATATCAATTTGTTATATTATTTTTTTTCTACACCCAACTGGAAATAAATGCATGCCACTTGTTATGTCCTATTATATGTATTCATGTTGTTACCCTTCCTTTATCCAACCAAAACATATCTGCCATCTTATTTATAGCTCAAAGTAACAGAATTGTTTAATTGGATTTGTCATTGGTCGAGAAATTTACTTGCTGTAGTTATGTCTTGCTAGGTTGTTCTGCGTAAGCATGTCTTGTGACACTGCTCAGTGTTCTTGAACTGAATATGGGCTATGCAGGATTTTGATTGTGCTGATTTAGATACATGATATAGGTTGACGCTCATATCCAACAGCTAGATCAATATATGAGGAAGCTTGAAGAACTCCGGCAAGGTATTCAAGCACCCCCAATTGCATGCATGGCACTGCAGTTGCATTACATGTTATTCTTTCTGAGAACTTTTCTGTGTTTCGAGAACAGAAAAGGAGGCAGCCGCGGCCGCTGCAGCTGCAGCTGCGGCGGCAGATACAGCTGCTGCTGCTGCTGCTACTTCAGCTGCTCCTACAAGTGCAGGTACCTCGTGGTCCGCGGTTGCTGACGCTGCTCCGAAAAGCGGAAGAACCGGCGAAAGAGGCAGAGGAGGGCGAAAGAAGTAGGTTATTTTGGCACTGAATATTATCACGCAACTAGGCATATCCCTATTTTCTTCTCACCGTAACAGCGCAACTCTCGTCTGTTTTTGCAGGGCCAAGGTACCTACGGAGGCACCACCGATAGATCTAGAACTGCCCGTCGACCCCAACGAGCCGACGTACTGCTTCTGCAACCAGGTCAGCTACGGCGAGATGGTCGCCTGCGACAACCCGAGGTGAGTTGCATTCTCCTCCTTTGCGTGTTCTCCTTGAGCGAGCGAAGCCATTCTTCGCTCGTGCAGCCGTGCTACGGTTTTTTAGCGCGCTCGTTATATGCTGATGTTTCTGTTATGTGTTTGGCTCTGGCAGTGCAAGATCGAGTGGTTCCACTTCGGGTGCGTGGGCCTGAAGGAGCAGCCCAAGGGGAAGTGGTACTGCGCGAGCTGCGGCGCGTTCCAGAAGAAGCGGAAGGGCAAATGAGACGTGTGTACATGTATGGCCTTGGTATGCTAGAGGTGGTAGGCGATCATTCGACGACGCCGTTGTGCTGGGCGAAGAAAACATGTCCTGTGGTTGTTGCCTGGGAAGGGACTGTTGTAGCTTGGGTGATATGTACATGTTGTAACAGTAGCGAGGAGCGCCTGTGCCGTTGTAACAGTAGATAGATATATGGGCTCTTTTGGAACTGCTGTGATGTGCATGCGCTCTGTTGGTGGTGGCTGGGACTATGTCGCTGTGCAAAGACACTGTGGAACCAGACCAAGCTCTGCCTTTCTCTGTGAGCCCCTCCATCTCTTGGGCATTGGAAAGCTCAGCGTCTGTTTCTGCCGTCGTCTCGGGCAGAGATGGATGGATGGTGGTCAGCCACCTCCAAAAGGCTTCACTCGCAGCCCCAGTGTCCCAGTTGGTAGGGCTCCGGCTGCCGGCCGCTCCCCGTAAAAAGCTCTGCCACGGCAGCGGCAGCCGGCAGGAAACAGAGGAGCCCAGCGTCCATCTTATATAGGGCAGCGGGGCCAGCCACTCCAGGCTGCGGCTCCCCGTAAAAAGGTGGCTCTTCTCTGCTGCCACGGCAGCTAGGAAACCGAGGAACCCAACGCGCTTGTCTGCACGACGCCGTGGTGACGGTTCCAACGGGTTTGTCTACCCGTATTCGCTGGGCATGGGCGTACGATACTTGAGAGCTACGTGTACGTGTACGACGCAGATGTGAACGAAACGAGGGTAGGACGAACAAACGGTGAGGTGCGGCGTCGTATTCGACACAAGGGCTACACTACACTTTCGTATAAAAGTCAATCAATCGCGTAGGTGTTTTCAAGTCTCACGCCTTTTGTCCGAGGCAAACCATATTCCTCGACTGTCATCATTACCTGGCCAGGCCAGGTATTCTAGCTACTTACCCTCAAACAACGGTAATCATCTTTTCTTGGCCAAAAGAGAAAAACAATATGCATCCTTCAGAGTTATTGGGCGTTAGTATGGCAAAAAAGTAAGTGCTATGTAATTTGTGCACTGCGGAAAAACACACAAGTATTTTGTAGCAAGTAATCTAGAGGGCTAGGTTTCTCATTTGGTTCGCCTCCCCTTTGTGTGTGGTACAATGTAGGAGACATGATCGGTTTGACATTTTTTTCCTCGTCTCAAAGGTCAATTTTGCCACATGGTGTGTCTCTCCCTTAGTTATCGTATGATGCGGGAGAGATGACCGGCGGGCGAGGAAACAATAGACACCAAGAGGAATGGAGGATAATGAGGCGTGAAGAGGAAGAGAGGGGGCTCATCAGCGATGGTGGGCGGCGAAGCGAAAGGTGAGAACAAAGTATCAACATTGACGTGGGCCTAACTATCGGTACCCCACTATGAATATACCTGGTGCACGCAAAGACAAGGGCCCAACCGTGGGCTACTAGAGGACGATGATCAAGGCCCACGAAGGGAGCCCAAGAAACTAGAGTACGCCCCAAGGCAGGCGAAACCTAAGTCGGTGGAACCTACCATACCTGTAAACCTAGTCGGTTGCGAACTTTCGAGACCCAGCCTCCTTTATAAAGGTTGGGAGGGCCGCCAAACTAGACGGACAAGCTCATATTCCACCACCAAAACCCTAACGAGATCGACATCTCGCCGGGATCGCTATTGTAAACACCTCCAATCTATCAATAACAGACAAGCTGGAAGTAGGGTATTATCCTCCGGGAGCCTGAACCAGGATAAATCGCATTGCTTGTCAGCCGTGGTAACTACCAGCACTCCAACTTCTCTCCCTCTCAATCAACCTGGGGTACTCGACCCTGGGACTTGCTGTGGCCACCCCACGTCAAACATTGAAAAGGACATGACCTTATTAGACAGAGGGGACGAGGAAAGAGCCGGCACATAGCAGAGGAACGCTAATGTCGGAAAAAACATGAAGAAGGAGGTGGTCGTAGGAGACGAGAAAGGGGTCCCACGATAACGAGACAACAACAAGAGAGAGTGAATATGGACAAAATTCACCCTTTTCTAAAACCATATTTGAATTTTTTACCCTTTTAATACAGTCATGTCTGAAAACACCATGGTACACGGCATGTCGCCTTGGATATGGCGCCATGGTACACTTTATGGCATCTTAACCTATGGCTATCGGCGGCGTTACGTGACCATGACGTGATATTCCCGCACATCGTGCAATGCACCATGGTCCATGGTGTCCTACAATGGTTTGATGAAAAACGGTCGAATTGTGAATTTTTGCAAATCTAGTTCATTTGATGCCCAAGTTTCGGACAAAGGTCAAATCTATCCATAACCTTATATATAAAGGAGCGACATGGCCACACCATCTCCAGCGCGCCACGTCGCCCCTTTTCCTCTGTCCGTCCGATGGATGAAATAGACGGCCAGGATGAAGCCACATCGCCTCCAACACGTATTACTGTTCCTAGCTACAGTACGCACGGAAGCGCACCAATCAGGAAACGCCACGTCGACGGTCACCACCCCGTCGCGCCGGTGGCCACCCGGTCACCCTTCTCGCACGGTTTTTGGCACAGATTTTTACAAAAAAAAACCGCAAAAGGACTAATGTGTAATTTCGTGAAAGCCCAGGGACCTACGTGTAAAAAACATCACAACTCAATCTTCTCTTCTTCTCCCGCGACCCCGGAATCGCCGCCGCCGACGCACGGCGCCGCCGTTCTGCTCCGTCCCTGGTGAACTGGTGAACGCCGTAGCCTCCGCCTCAACTTCCTCTACCACCTCCGTCGATCTACGCTTGCTGGGGTGGCCCCAGTCGCCGGAATCGACTCGGTCTTCTCCGTCGCCGACCGCTGCTCCGCAGTGCTCCAGCCAGTGTTCCGGCGACCATTTGGTCGCTGCGCGCCTCCTTTCGGTAGCCCGTTTCCGTGCGCACGTAACGCGCACAGCCGCGCCACCCCACTCGCCCTCCTCCGGCGAGCCTCGCCGTGGCCTCGCCGCCATGAAAGTCCTGCGCCAATGACAAGTGGGACCCACCGTCAGGGCTGGGTCCACAAGTCAGCGATCCATTCTTTTCGCAGCTGGTTTTCCGTAAATAATTAAAAACCCGACAGGTGGGCCCCACCGTCAGGTTTCAAATAATTTCAGAAAAAAATAGAAAACTATAAAATTCATAACTTTTAATCCGTAATTCACAAAAATACAAATAA
Source organism: Poa pratensis (assembly GCA_947311845.1). Classification (NCBI taxonomy): domain Eukaryota; kingdom Viridiplantae; phylum Streptophyta; class Magnoliopsida; order Poales; family Poaceae; genus Poa; species Poa pratensis. Next base: position 70,505,623 of record CAMZMU010000045.1, on the reverse strand, counting down.
CATACCAAAATTTGCACAAAAAAGAATTCTTTACAGCGAACACATTTCCATGCATGCTTAGCAACTTCAAAAAAAATTAATTACAAGAACTAATATTTTTTTATAATGGTGCTAAATAAGAAAATTATGACAAAAATGAAACCATATTAGATCATTCCAATTAGACTACCATATTTAGAGGTAATATAACTTAAAACTTTCAGATTACGTACTTAAATTTAAAAGTGCCTGATTAAACAAATATTTGGAAAAAATTGGAGACACTCCAGACGACAAATTACGACGAATTATAACATTTTTGAATCACACCGTCCACGATGGGCTTTACTAGGTAATGGAATATAAAAGCTGCTTTTATTTAATTTTGACAATTATTTTTTTATGATCTACAAAAGATAAGAGACATGTGAAATATTTCGAGTATTATTTAAACAAAACAAAAGGAAGTATAATTTAAGCAATGTTCCAATTCCTTAAACAAATGATAATGGATACATTTTTTTTCACAATACTCCGAACATTTCACATCTCTCTTAATAATGGAGTCATTTGTCTAAAAACCATAAGCAATGTTCCAATTTATAGTAATGAAGTCGTTTGTCTAAAAAAATCCACAAATATTTAGACTATTGTTTGAGCAAAAGAAAAAGATAAGAAAAATGTGAAATGTAAAGTATAACAGTAACTTCAAACTACCCGTCAAAAAAAATATGACAAAAATATTAACATAACCACAAAAATAAATGCTGATTATTTTGACATATCACCGAATTTAAAAAATGAGCATTCCAAAATTTTGAATGACTTTCAAATCTGAGCATTTAATAAACGTAAACAGAATTCAAATATGAATAACTTCCTAAATTTAATAATTTTCGAAATTTGAACAATTTGAAATGTAAACCTTTTCCCGAATTTCAATATATTCAAATCTAAACACCTTTGAATGTGGACATTTTCAAAATTGAATTATTTACACCGAAGTATTTACAAATATGACAATATATGAACATGACCACAAAATCTGACATTTAATAAACATGTAAATAATTCAAATGTGAATAACTTCCCAACTTGACCATTTTTTGAAATTTAACGACTTTTAAACGTATTTTAATTTCAACAATTTTCAAAAATAAACAACTTTTGAATGTGAACAATTACAAAATCGAATTTTTTACACCACGATGTTTCTTCTTCTAACGACATGGGCGTGGCATATAGCTATACATACAATCTTCCTCTGCCACTAAACCTTCTTCTCACAAGCAAAAAAAATACTTAACCCTAACTAAAATACAAAATACAATTATCGCCGCGCCATCTTGCCTAGATTTTACTGAGGAGAGCTCTAGGGGGACCAGCGGTCGCTGGAGAGTCAGTTCATTTGGCCATGTCGCCACCTTTTCCCGTTCCGTTAAATCGAACAACTAACCTCCCCGCTTCCGCAACGATACAAAAGCTCGAGAGCCCACGCACGCACGCGCGCACCGGCACCCCCCACCCACCCCACGTCTCGCTCCCCGCTCTGCCTGCCTGCCCCCTACAGCCAGCGCCGGTGGGCAGGGGGCTCCACCCACGCACGGCTACCGGCGACCGGACGCCGCCGCCGCCCGTCTCGCCACACTGTCGGTACGTACGTATTCCCGCCTTTTGCTTATCTCGCCTCGCTGTTTCCTTTCGGCCCTGCAAGCTTGATCCGGTGCCGGCGCGGGTTCCTCGACGACCGGAGCCGTTCGCGCTGCCGCCGCAGGGTTGCGGTCTAGGGCTCCTCGCCGCGGAATTCCAGCGAAATTGCGGCGAACGGGAACGGGATCTCGCCGTCTCTGCCCTTTTTCCATGCTATTTCCGCCCTTTTTTGCGCTCCTGTTCGTTGCCTATTCAGGGCCTACGGGCAGCGAAGCAGGGCAGAACCCGCAGCCGCACGCACGGTGTCCTCATCGTTAAAATCCTCTCCCCTTCACCTTTCCCTCGGTTCAGTCAGCTTGATACCAGCTTTCATCCGCCCGAAATCTCAATTCCTCCAACGATTTTTTTGGTCGCTTGATTTGAGTTTTTGTAGCTGCTGCAGTTTCTCATACTTCCTGGCTTATTTTCAGGCACTGGCCGAAACTCGGTGGAGCCGATTCTCGCTGCTGTGGTGGTGGTGGTGTGGGGGTTGAGGAACAATAAAGAATGATCAACCTGTTTGATTTGGGCGCTGGAGCCAGCGCCAGGGTCGCTACTACAACCGCACGAGATGGTAACCAACGTCACGCACCTGCTTGCATGATTCAACGATTTTCGTCGGATAAGAAAGGCATCTTAGCTTGGATGATTGGTTTTCAGTGTGCGAACTGGCAGAAATGTCCTAATCATCGATCTTCTCTCCTTCCTGGCAGGTTCTCCGCCGAGAGGGACTCAGTCGGACCGGAAGGAGTACACTGATTTTAAGACAGTAGTAAGCACACCTATACATGCTTTTATCCCATCATGTTGGTATCGTGTTTGTTGCTCAGTGTCAACTGTGAATTCTCGACGGTGTAAGGTTTGCTGATCACTGCGTGATCCGTGTTGGCAGGTGACCGGTGGCAGCATGAGGAGGAGCTCGTCGGACAGATCGGGTGGCACGCCCATGAAGACTCTGATTGCGCGGGAGATGGCCAAGGAGGGGGACGCGAATCAGAAGACCACCAACGTCATAGCGAAGCTGATGGGTCTCGACGACGGCGCGGTGGCCCTTCCCAGGCCTGCTCAGCCTTCCAGCAGGAGAAGATCTTCAGAGGGCCATTTGTCAACCACCATGGCGAGGGTGAACAGCCAGATGTCGCTCCACAAGCGCGCGAGCTCTGTTGAAAGTGTGGAGTATAAGGATGTCTATGAGGTGGGGTACCAGCCACAGAGGAGCGAGCATCTGAGCAACGGTTCTTCACGAGGAGGGAGACCGCATGAAGATCATGACCAGAGAAGGATGGATCTTGTCCGGCAGAAGTTTGTTGAAGCGAAGCAGCTGGCGTCGCATGAGAACCTTCTCCAGTCCAAGGAATTCCATGATGCTCTCGAGACTCTGAATTCGAACAAGGACCTGTTTCTCAAGTTTTTCGAAGAACCCAACTCGCTCTTCGCGAAGCAGTTTGGTGAGTTTCATTCTGCGCCAACGTCGCCTCAGAGGAAGCAAATAACTGTGTTGAAGCCTACCAAATCAGTGGAGATGAAGAGCCAAAGGGCGATTCAAAATCAGCAAAGCCATGCAGTCAATGAGAGTAGAACAGAGAAAAGAAATCTTCATAGGAAGCCCAATGGTGATCATGCCAAAGCAGAAAAGTTTCCAGGGCACACCCGGATAGTGGTTTTGAAACCTACCGCTGCAATTACCTCAGTAGAGCAGTTTCAACAAAATGGTCATGGTAACTCTGATGATTCTGACGCACCTGTTGCATCAAGGCATTCGAGTGATGAGATACACTGGTCAGCACACGGCATGTGTCACCAGCATGATGAATGTTTGCAGGGCAGCATACAGTCAAATATGGTTGGCCGAGATAGATCATGCTGTGATCGTGCTGAAGAAGCAGCCAGTAGCTTCAGTGGCTCGGAGATTGGAAGTCCAACATCTCGCCATTCTTGGGATTACGTCTACCGGTTCAGCAATCCTTATTTTGGCTCATCTTTAAGCCACGCTTCTTGTTCCCCAGAGGCACATGTAGCTAGGGAGGGTAAGAACCATACTTCTGATAGGTGGCCAAATGCATCTTATAATGAGATTAACCGGGAAAAGGTGCTGACGCGAAGGATCTTGAGCACGCTCGGTGAAATGCTTGCCATGGCTGATATGAAGAAAGAAGAGACTGTTCAGGTACCCACCAATGCCAGCAATCAGTTATGTGGCAACGAACCAAGACTCGCTGTACCATCGACTTCTTCCATTGATAGTGCAGAAGGAGAAACCTCCATCAACAAAATTTCAAGGTCAAAATCTGTTCCAGTCTCTTCAACAGCCTTTGGCAGCCTACGTTTAGATGCTAGATCTTCAGATCCTCGACAAAGTGAACCCACAATGCCGAAGGAGGAGGCCAAGCCTAGGAACGGGAAGTCCTCTCTCAAGGGGAAGATTTCAAGCTTCTTCTCAATACGTAAGAGAACCGGAAAAGAGAAGTTTACCTCATCTCTCTCGCTGGGCTTGAATGGCAGAGTTCCTCCAGACACTAATTGGGCAGCTGGTGTATCACTACAAGACGATGTTGCTTCAGAAAATTCAGAAGATAAGTTGCAGTATGCAACGATAGTACTTCCAGTCAAGGAGCCAGAGGCATCTTCTCCCTCTAAGGTACTTCATGTTTGTTTATCTAGATGTAAACTTAGCTTTCTGCACACTTTGATGTCTTAGATTTCTTAGTTTGGATGGATGGTTTTGCAGGCCGTAATTTCTCTTGAGAAAGCACTCTCATTTGAGATTCGAAATTCCCACTTTGATCAGCCCAGTCCCACATCAGTTCTTGATGCATCCTTCGAGGATAGTAACGAAAAGTCTGCGAGTTCATCAGAAAGCGCAATTACCGCTAAACAAGGTAAATCATTGGTGTCATGTTATATTTTTGGCCAATCTGGAATGTTAAATGTCGCGCTGCATGATTAACCCTGATTGATATCACTGTGAGCTGTTATTGTGGGCATAAAGTTATGCTATAGTAAGTACCAATAATGTGTACTTAATCTCGTTGGCTAGGCTAGGCCATAAAATACAGTAAGTGATCAACTGCTGCGCATAGTGATCAGCCCTTATTGGCATTACTATGAGCTGTTATTGTGGACATAAAGTTGAGGCTATAGTAGAGTAATTGCGATGATGTGTACTTAAATCTTTGTTGGCTAAAGCCTAAAGGTAATAGCTCCTTTATCTTGCTTGCAGAGCCTTTATCAAGATGTCTACCGATCGGATCGGTGGCGCGGACTCTATCATGGGGCGATTCGTCCGAAGAGGCGGCAGCGCCGTGTTCCAGCAAAGAAGAAGAATGCCATGAGCAAGAGCAGCACGAGTTCGTCGAGAAGGTCCTATCGTCCGTCGGCCTGGGCAACGACGCAACCAGCGACATTTTCCTCCGGTGGCATTCACTTGACAGCCCCCTGGGTCCAAACGTGCCGGACCAGTTCCTGGAACGCAAGGTGGAGGACGCCAAGTGCAGGGAGAGGCGGTCCAACCAGAGGCTCCTCATCGATTCCGTCAACTCTGCATTGCTACACATCGGCCAGAGCAGGCTCTGGGGCGCGTACCCGTGCGCCGGACCGATCGTCAACGCGCAGCGTGTCATGTCCGGCAACGACGAGACGGTGGCCGACGCGGCGTGGAAGATTGTGAAGGGTTGGCTCTCCGACGAGGAGGAAGCGTGTATGGACGACAATGTGGGCGTGGCGGCGGACCGGGTCGTCGGCAGGGAGATCGAGGGCGGAGGATGGGCGGAGACGCTCCGGCTGGAGGTGGACGAGATCAGCAGGGAGATATGCGGGGACGTCCTGGGGGAGGCCGTTGAGGAGGCATTGTCAGAACTCGCCGGGTGTCACTGATGATGATTTAATTTTTTTGTGGTGTCCACCGGTGGCTTTTATTTTCCGATCTGGTGGAGACCGTCACGGCTCTTGGCTTCTTGTGTGTATATGCTGCTCCAGTCAAGTGTTCCCACTGATCACTGCCCTATCTCTCTGTCCGTCACATGCCACTACAGTTGATACATTCTACAGCAATAATGAAATGATTATGAAATGAATGAATACAGCTGCCTTTTCAAAAGAAATGTTTGGCCACATCTTATTTTCTGTAGCATACAAGGGTGAAGACAGCTCTAAGAACTGTGCAGGCTTGGAAAGATGTACTACTGTCACTTCCAAGAAATCTTTGGCCACATCTTCTTTGTATACAAGGTAGACAGAGAAGATTAGAAAAAAAAATGTGTGTGTACTGTCGCCTGCAACTTGCAAGCAACTAGTAGTGCTAATACTGTGCAAGAGTCCATGTGCCTCCTTCTTTGGAAGCCTACAACAGTCCAACTGATCATCACCGCTTATTATTCCACTTTGTTTACTCAACTTGCAGCAATCAGGCCAGGCCACCTGCACTGAGTCTGAGGAGGAGGTGAGTTGAAAAATGGCTCTTAGCCAAGGCACTGATCAAAGTGCATTGACATTCCTGGGGAATAACAACATTTCTTCCTCCTCCTTGCAGTGATGGGCATCCCAGAGTTGTTTTATGCATCCAACCAACAAGGGCTTATCTTCCCCAGATCGTGCTGCTTTGCCCCTTGCTTGCTTATCGATCGGCACCATTAACTGTCTGTGTAGGCTAATGATACCGCCCTGTGTGTGTCATTGCTTGCGGTTGCATTCAGCGGTCCCTTGAGACGATGTGTCTGTCGACCTCCGGTAGGTCGCTGGACCTAATTGCACTCCGTGATTCTTGATTTCCTGTGCGCTGTAGAGTATAAGTACGTACTGGTCAACACGTCTGAATCTTATAGTAGGTGCAACCAGCCAAGCCAATCTCCAATCCGATCACTTGTTGCCCCGCGAGCTTATCCTCTCTTCGCCACTGTAGAGAGAGGAGGCGATTTTTGGAAGCGACTCCGCCGATCCACCCGTGCGGCCGCTGAGCCGCGGGATTCGCCTCCACCACCGGCCGCTTCGGCGGCGGGTGGGTGGTGGATCCCCGGCTCCGGTCTGTATATATGGTAGGATAGGGGGGAGGGTTCGCCGGCGGCGCTCAGGAGGAGGGGCGGCTGGTGTGGAGTTTGGTGTCGGCGCGGGCTTCTCCGGCGAGGCTGCTCCTACGGGCGCGGCGTCTCCGCGCGCGACTTGCGGGAGCTCGGGGCCCGGCGCGGCGCTCGAGTTCTCCGTTTTGCCGCCGGATCCGTGCTGGCGGCGGATCTGGTGGGCGGATCCCGGGGCTCGTCGAGTTCTTCGTCTTCTTCCGGCGACGGCGACGATGGCGGCCGAGGCAAGGAGGTGTGGCTGGGACAGGGGGGCGCTCGCCCGGTCGTTCATCGACGAAAGCTCCGCCGCGGCGCGGCGGACGGGCACGGCGGCGTCTCTCATAGGGCAATTCTTTCCCTGACAGCGGCAAGACGGCGGCTGGTCATCCTCGTCTCCGGTGCCGGCGACGTTGAAGTTCTCGTTGCTTCTGGATCCTTTTCCTCTACGTATTTTGGTTCTGTATTTCTACTGTGTACTCTGTACGTGGTTTTCGGTTGAATATACGTGGTGAAAATTGCAAAAAAAAAAATCTCCAATCCGATCCAGGTCAGCGACTAACCAGCCATTTCCTGACATACGTACGACATCATTACCGCATTAATAAGTACTCCCTCCGTTTCGAATTATAAGTCGTTCTAGCCACGTTCCGACCAGGTGAAAATCGCGGAAAAGACATATATACCCTCAACGTTGGATTTAATTACATCTGATACCCTCCCGAAGTAATGCCAGCGAACCGATCACTTAGATCTAAATTTTGAATCGGGCAGATCGCCGCTGCCGTCGCCGTGCAGCCAGCTCAACTCGCGCAGATCACGGCCGCCGTCGCCGTGCAGCCCAGGTCCTTGCGCAGATCGCCGCCGTGCAGCCCAGGTCCCTCACACAGATCGCCCCCGTCGCCGTGCAGCCCAAGTCCCTCGCGCAGATCGCCGCCGTCCCCGCCGTGCAGCCCAGATCCCTCGCGCGCGAGCACCTCCAGGCGCTCATTCGTGCTCGTGTGCTCGCCGTGCTTCTTCCCCGCGCCACTATCTCCTCCCTGCTCCACTCCTCGCGTCGCCATCAGGATCCAGCTGCTCGACTGCGGGAGCACCACCAGCAGCACGCCCGGGATCCACCAGAGGTCCATCTCCTCTGGTTCCTGGTCGCCGGAACAGAAACACGCCGTCTCCCACCCAGCAGGAGCAGAGCACGCCGGCTAGGAGAGCAGAGCACGCCGGCTTCTTTGTCGCCGCCCCACCCTCGGGCTGAGCAGCAGTTGGCCGTGCTTGCCCAGCTCCTCGCTTCACCCAGATCCTCACGGGGCAGCAGGAAATCCTCGCTGTCTCAGCGCCTGGCCAAAACCCTCGCCGTCCCAACGCCTCGCCGAGATCCTCTTCGTCCCAGCGCCTCCCACTTGTTCCAGCCTTAGAGGGAATCACCTGCAACACAACAGAATCATCAGCAGCAATGGTACTGCCCGGTCTAAATTTCAGTCCACCTCAAACACAAGAAATCATCGAAGTTTATTTAAGTTGTAATGCAAGCATTTGCTATTGCTAACACTACTAAGATCTGAACACATTATAACGAATCCATGCTTCAAGGTACCACATGTATATATTGGCCAAAAGAATCCATCGAGGCCTTGGCCTAACACCAAAGTTTTTGACACAACCATCAGCATACAACCAAACAATTTGTGTGCACAGATATCAAATTACTTAAAGTAAAGCTACTGCTACTCCATATGCAACCAAGCAAGCACTGCTGCACTTCAGTAAAGCTACTGCAACTCCAGGTCAGTATTGACAATAAGCAAGCAGTGTATTTGTGTCTAAATATTTCTGGCAGCAAGCAATTCACTACTGCTGCAAGCAGTGCACTTGCTACACAAATCAACTGAACAAATCAGTGGTTGCTGTTTACCTGCACTTGCTACACAAATCAATGCTCACTTGCAGGAGTACAATCAAGCTGCACTACTGCTACAAATACTTCTATACATGATGCTTCAGTTTCACTTAAATTTGCAAATTTATCAGTTATGATTAGCAGAACAAATGCTTCACAAGTTTACTCCACCATCTACTGCATTTTACAAGCACAAACAAGCACAGTAATACTCCATTTTACAAGCATAAACAATACTGTACTTCATTTAACAATTCTGCATTTTACTCCACCATCTACTGCATTTTACAAGCACAGAAATACTCCCAAGTTATTCATGCACTACTCCAAATTCAAAAGGAGTACTGACAGGAAATACACACAAGTCTGCATTTTACTCCAAATGGAGCAGTATAGATACTCAAATGGAGCAGTACTACTACAACCACAAACAATCAAATTTTTGTTACTGCTCTTACACATACAGAGAGGAAACTGCAGATCGTCCGAGCAAGCAGTAGCTTGCACTACAGAGCTACCCAAACTTCAGTTTATCAAATTTCAGTTTATCAGCAAAATTTCGTACTCCAATCACTAATCTACTGCAATCAGTCAAGCACTAATCAACATTCGGAGCAAGTACAACTCCTACTACAATCACTAATCTACTGCAATCAGTCATGAGGACAACTACGCCATGGAGCAACTAGCTGCAGCAGCAAGCAAAAAAGAGGAGGACGCGTACCTTGCCGGAGCGCGTAGCAGGCCATGGGCGCAGGTGAGGGAGGCCGGGCTCAGGTGAGGGAGGGCACGGGCGCGACGAAGAACGCAGGCTTGGCTCGCGGACGCACTCGAGCGCGTGTTCGCCTCCATGGTGTCGTCGGAGAGCAGGCCATGGGCGCAGGTGAGGGAGGCCATGGACTCAGAGGTCGCCGCATCCTCTCCTCCGCCTGCCCGGAGCTCGCGCGCAGGTGACCACCTCAAGAAGGACGGGCAGAGCGAGTAGCAGGCCACGGTCAGGCAGATCTATCGCCGGCGCGCACAGATCGAGCGCCATCTCGCCAGCAGCACGTCGCCGGCGGATGAAAATCCATTCTTTGACCTTCAGGTAGCGGTTGCGAGAGAAATAGGGCTGCCGGGTGCGAGAAAAATAGGGAACGCGGGTGGTGGGGAGCAAGGCGGCAAGGGGGAGACGACGGCGAGAGGAAGAGAGTGCGCAGGTGAGCACGGCGACGGGCCGACGACGGGGAGGCGGAGCCGTGGAGGCGAGGGAGAGAGCGGTGTGACCGTGTGAGGGAGAGAGCGGTCGCGTGAGGGAGAGAGCGGTTGGTGGGAGGGTAAAATGGAAAATGAAAAAATCTTGTAACGTGACAAAAGTTTGACTATGTTTGCACAGCGACTTATAATTCGAAACGGAGGGAGTAGTACTACAAGCTGTGTTTTTATTTTCACTGCTTAGACAAAGAGCTTCAGCAACCGTAGTATAGTACACATTGTAGTAGTACAGGGTCGTCGACGACAAGACTAGGCATGGTCCAGCTAGCCGTTGGGGTCAGTTATATGCATCCATGGCGGTCGCGTGAGGCGATTCAAGTATCGCTTAACTCTCACTTAATGCGTGATTCGTAGTACTACGTGAGCCCAGCAGCTATAGCAAAGGGGAATTAACCACACGAAGCGGCGGCAGGTGCTGGCGTGCTTTCTATCCCAGAATATGACTTCAGCACTCTACTTGTCACTTGAGTATCAGCAATTGCGCATATACAACCATGTTGAACGGGATTTTATGTTACACAATAATACAATGATGACATGGCATGAACTCCGTGTCCCCCCGCTCGAGGTGACTGAATAAAGAGGGGGTGCGCATAGCTTTGGCGTCATACCGCGACACCAACATTTCATCCGCTGCCATATTCATCGCTCCATCCCCACGCAAATCGCCGCCCCCTTGCTCTCATGTACCGACTCTAGAAAAAACAACCGAATCGACCGTTCCTCGAGTGTGTGTGTAAAATGCGTGTGAGCTCGAACCAAATGGCTCATTTTTACATCATGATTTTAACTGGCTCTTGGCGCCGATTGCTTCTTGTTTGCCGTGTTCCCGGGGTTGGTGGTGTAAAGATCGGCCTGTGCATGTGACTGTGTCTGCTTGGTACGTGCGTACGTGGCGTGTCGTTCTCCCGGTCAGATCTCAGCTGGCTGGCTGCTTGGACGTAATTGCGATGGGCGGGTGGTAACCTACGTATTGTCCCGTCCTTCGTCTTCATCTTGCATGACAGTCGTTGCGCTAGTCCCCCGAACCGACCGGATCTGCAAACACCGGCGGCGATGGCTGCCAGGTGAAATTCAAGAGTGGAGACATGAGAGTGTTTTCCTTGGTGTGATTTTTTTTTCAACCGAAACGGAAGGTAAATTAATGTTCTGGTGATCTGATATGCTAAAAATGTAGAGTATAGCTCGGTGGCCCTAAACTTATACTACTCCCTCTGTTCACAAAATGATGTCTCAACCTAGCTTAAATTACATATATCTAGACATGATTTAATGTGTAGATAATACAAATTTGAGTTAGGTTGAGACATCTCTTTGTAAATGGAGGGAATACTAGTATTTTCTGTGTACATGCGGCGGAGGGTCTACGACCGAGCCTACTACGCGCCTAGGGGCGGCATCACTGCTCATCATCCACCAGGGCCCAGGCTACCAGGCTACCAGCCTACGCGGGACGTTGAGCGATCGATGCAGCAGCTACTACTCCACGGGAGGCAGCTACCGTGGCCACACACTTTAACGATTGCATATTCAGTTATTTACTGTGGGATCAACTTTTCTTACACGGTGCGTGCAACCATGTCCAAGAGATTATTTACGCTGTTTGCATTCGGCATTCCACTGTTGCCCACCCGCCGGCGATATCTGGGCGAATCCCGAGCTCCGCCCCGAGCGACGTTTCCTCTCCTTCCCCAGTCGTTGCCGCCTAGCAAAGCCCGTCCAGTGTTGGCGGCAGAGCCTGGCCTTTCTTCTACCGGGTGCGCGGCTACCTGTGCGGGGATGAGCGGCGGTGCGCCTTGGAGTCGCGAAAATCTTGGCCGGACGCGCATCGGCATGGAGCAATGGGTTGTGCCCTTTGACTGGAGCTGGAGGTGGAGAGGGCTAGGGTGGCACGACGCTTGACAGTGGCTGGTAGAGCTGGCATGTGCGGCGGGGCTCACGGCCAAGATCTGGGTCCTTCTCGGACCGATATCTAGAGGTTCCTACTTCCTAGGTTGCCTGGGATCCCTTCCCTGGCCACGGAGTGGACTGGGTGTTGGATTCGGGCAATTGGGACTAGATCCATGGACCGCCTAGCAGTCCCATTTTTCGGGTTCCGCGGGTGCGACTTGCGGGTGTTCTTCATGCTCGTTGTACCTCGTTGTCTGAGGGCTGGCTAGCTCTGATCTCTCTTGTCCACCCCGATGCGACTTGTCGCCATGGCCTATGTTGTGGCGTGGGTGCGAGGTCTTGGATGTCGGGATAGCGACCTCCACGGTGAGCGCGAGGTGGCGGTGGTGATGGTCTTTCTATTTGGCCATGCGGATGACGAGTAGTGAGCGGAGGTGGATCCGGGTGGCGGCTCCCAGATCACGATTGGGAGGCCTGACTCGGGGACAATGGCAGTCTGAGCTTCCGGGAGTGGTGTGAAAGTTTTCCGTGTGTGGGGGTGTCGTAACCCTCTTAGGGTGTTGTTGTGGGTACCTTCCCCGCGTGAGGGCTCCAGGTCAAACCTCACACTACACCGATTCCGCGAAAAGAAAATGAGTATGTTAAATTTCTACCCAAAAGGACTAACATGTGAGGCAAGACCTAATATAAGCTGGACTAGTGTCTTGGGCTTCCGCATAGAAACGAGATCAACACAATTTTTTCTTCCAATTTTAGAAATAACATACCCACGGCTACGTTAAAGCCGACCAGGCCTTGTCGGCCATGGTACGGCTGAGCATGCCCTGTTAGTCACGACACAACCGAGCAGTTGGTAGGCCCTTCCGGGCCAGAAGCCATGAGTGCAGTCGGTCAGGCGTGGCCAGAAATTGGCAACGTTGTCGTTGATTAGGTGGTCGGCAACCGACGAGGCCCAATAAAATAACGCCCTCGCTCCTCTTCTTTCTCCTTGTGTTTTCTCTCTGTTCGTTCGACCTTTCGACGAGCTCCGGTTGTGTCTCGTGATTCTGAGGCGATTTAGCCTCCCCTTTCACTAAATATCTATCCTAGCCCTAGTAGGAAGCAAGAGGAACGCCGATCTACTGATGGTGGTGCTCTTTTGGGGCAATGGTGGAGCTGTGGAGGAGCTTGGTGTCGGTTAGCCCGAGGTGTCCGTGGTGGTGGTGCTGCTGCTCCGTAGTGGTGGGCTACTAGCAGGGTGGCCCGCGCAAATGCGCGGGCATCTAGTATATGTTGGTTATAAATTTCTCTTTTATGACTTTCTATTATGAATTAAGTGTGTATTCATGTATTAAGTTTGTGAGTTCTTTTATTATATTAGGATGTTTATGATTAATTTTAGTATTATTTCATTTTGCTAAATCATTTTACGCCAAATTCATTTAATTCAAGATTATTGACGTGTGTGGAAAACATCATTGATATTTTTTTTTCTTAATTTGTGTAATCTTTAAATTTTCATTTTTGTTTTATAAAGGTTTCATTGGTGCCCGTTAGTAAGAAGTATGTACTCAAACAATCTATCCTGGCGAGTGAGCATAGCCGTGACTAAGCATACTTGCTTCAAGTATTAAAAAAAGAGCGTTACATTTTCTCACTCACTTCCCTAGGAGCGTTACTTTCTCTCTCACTCTTTATAGTTCAGATCGTTATCCATCCCCAATCCCCACTCTTTTAGTCTGAAGCACATTTCTCCGTCTGTGCACTAAATCTTCTTGCTCCGCCGCCCCCAAAACCAAATCGCCGCCGCTCTCGATTTTCTTTTTCACCCAGAGATTGAACTTGAGGTGCTTCGGCTGGAAGCATCCGTGCATCCGTGCACCCGGCGAACTATGAGGCCTCTACTTGGAGGAGACTACTTAAGTCGCTGGTGGCTGTTGTTAGTTGGATTCGGTGAGTACATGGTCATCAATTCTTAGTAGTTGCTGTGAGTTGCTTTTTTTGGTAATGCCTCGGTTGATCTATTTGGTCAACTCAAAGTTTTTCAGCTCCCGATTGTTGATCCCTTTCGTCCGACTAATATGACAATGAATTCCATATTTATGCCACTGTAATAAAGCAAGAATGAAGCAGTTGTCTGTAAGTACCGTGTTTTGTCCAGATTACTTTCAATGAGGCCAGTGCTTCGTTCCTCGTTTAGAAGGATAAAGCATAAGCCGAAGCAAACACCTATGAATTTTAACAACTGTATAACTATTAGTATGTTATGTCCGTCTGAATATTGTAGTATATTGTAATATAGGTGCTGCTTGTGCAAATGTGCAATATGTTTATGCCCCCTCCACTTTTTTCCGGGCTTGGGACCGGCATCGGCAGTGTTAGGCCCCCCTATCCTAATTTATATCTATCAAATTGAAATACCCCCAAAATCCAAATAGATGCTTAAAAGTAAACAGTGAACTTAAAATGGCGTATTGTATTGTAAATATAAATATAGTGCTACTGAGTATGAAATACTAAACGCTATGAACTTTCGGTATAATCTAAACAATTAATCATGTGCAGTGTTCATCTGATATGTATGTAAGAAATCCGAAGCTTAAAGTGTGTTAAGCTTTTACTATGATGCAACCAAATTATTAAATACTGATGCATTTTCCATTGCTTCTGTAGCTTGTAGTGGAGCATATCCATCCTGCCATATAGTGCAAAGCGTTGATGTTTAGATTAGAAAAGTATATGTAAAGATATTTGACAGGTTACTTTAATAATAGAGAAAGTGTTTTTTTGTTCGTACCTTTAGAAAATTTCTTTATAGACTATGTTCTTGACTGCATCATCCTCTTTGCTCTCTTCGTCATCTACCATTACCCTTAGTCCTTCCCTTTTTGTGACTCTTGAGAATGCTACATATAGCTGGCCGTGTGTGAAAACTTGTTTAGGCAGATACAATCCTACCTTGTTTAGAGATTGCCCCTGACTTTTGTTTATTGTCATAGCAAAGCACACAGAAATAGGGTACTGTCTTCTTTTTAGCAAGAATGGCCATGCTGACTCAGTCGGTGACATGATTATTCTTGGAATATATACCTTGTCACCTACGTGTGTTCCTGTTATTATCTGGGCTTCGATGAATCTTCTTCCTAGCTGAGTTATTGTCATCCGTGTACCATTGCATAACCCAGCACTCTGGTTTATATTGCGCATTAGCATCACCGGTAGTCCTATCTTCAGTCTGAGTTCATGATTTGGAATTCCAGGTATCTTTAGGTTGTGTAGGAATTCTTTTGAACATAGCATATCTATACCATCATTTAGAGTAACAGCTTTGCATACAGTGTCACAACTTCTATAAATTGTGTCCTCACCTTCTAGTTGGTCCATTATATATTCATTGATCTCGCTGACTGTATCGTTCCTTGGACATAGGATTGCTCTTTCTTCCAAGAATTCTCGGTCACGATATCTTTGTCGAAAATTTGGATAGATGCTCTCTACTATTGTTTTCTTTGGATCATTTCCCTTTTTCAGCAGTATGTCATTTGGTATTTTTATCCATTCCTCGCCTTCAGATGATGTGCTTGTTCCATTCCCAATATTCAAAATCCAGTCTGCAAATTCTGCTACATGTCTTTTCTCTGTCTCATTATCTGTAATGCAAGTGAGTCGCATGTTCTTTTTTAGTTCCAGTATTTGGAAGTGTTTCCAAAGATAGGACCTTTTGATGGATGCACTGACTATGTTGTGCCTTCTTCCCTTTGGCAGAACGGGGAGAATCTGGCGGAAGTCCCCTCCTAGAACCACGGTCATGCCGCCGAACGGCTTTTCGCTACTGTTTTCATTCTTATGCCTTAGTATATCTCTTAGGGTTCTGTCCAGTGCCTCGAAACACAGCTTGTTTGCCATTGGAGCCTCATCCCAAATAATTAGCGATGTATTATTGATTAGCTCTGCCAAGTGTGTACCTTGCTTGATGTCACATGTTGACTCATCTGTAAGTATTAGAGGGATATGAAACCTCGAGTGTGCTGTCCTACCTCCCTCTAGAAGTAGCGCTGCAATACCACATGATGCCACTGCTAGGACTATCTTTCCTTCGGAACGCAATTTTGTTGTTATTGCTTTCCATAGGTATGTCTTCCCCGTACCACCATATCCGTCGACAAAAATTTGTTTTCCTAAATCCTTGTCTATTGATTCTATTATGTAATCAAATGCAATCTGCTGTTCGGAGTTCAGATTACTGAGTATCCTTTGATGTTCATCTTTTTGCTCCTGTTTGTTGTAGTTCATCTCTTCATTTAGCAGCCTGTTTCCAAGTTCCTTTAGACCTGCTGAATCTGGCAGTTCGATTCCTGGATATTCCTTAAGTGTCCTTCCAGTCTCTCTCATCAGCTTTTCTATTTCCACCAAGGCGTGGTCTTTCTTTTGTTGTTCTGTTAGACGTAGTGTAGGATAGTTCAATATTTTTCTCTGTCTGTATTCGATGTCTTCACTTAGAACTTCCCAACACGTTTCCCACACAGTTTGCGGATCTGTAACCTCACAATGACATAAGATGGTTGTGAAAAGTTGTCGTAGCTGATGTCCAGTTGCCCAACTTGATGCTTCGGTGATGCAGTCAATCCACTCTTTGTCGTCATCAAGAAATCCTAATGCTTCACATGCTGCCTTATTTGATGTGTGGACAACTCCATTGACAGTTCTTATGTCTTCGAAAGATGTGCATCCTTTGACGACGTTTAGTAGCATTCTCATGTAGTATTTCTCACCACTTGCTGGATGGGCATAATAAATCCTTCCAACAGATCTTCCTTTCTTCCGCCTGCTCCATTTTGTTTTTCTTCTGTTCCACACCCATTCTGAAGGAAATTCTGCATATGTCAATTTTCTTGCTTCTTCACACTGCTTGTTTGTCTCCATCCACTCTGTAAACTTAGTGACTCCTGCCCTTTCCTTTGTTACTATCTTTGTTAAGTCTGTAGTGTCTGAGAAGATTACATGTTGTTCATTCTGCAGGTGGAAAGGCAGCCTTTCAACGCAGGGGTCTCGAAAGTGCATTTCAAATTGGAAAATTCGCCAACACGCATCATATGCTGAAATGTATGTACATTCTAGGTAACTTTTGATCTCATCATTTTCTATCACAGCTGTAGCTTGGTCGTCACCCTTGTTAATGTATTTAAAGAGGTACTTTATTGAGAGAGATCTGTTGCAAATCTCAACATTTATGTGTGCTTGATACTTGACCAGTAGATCTCTGTTGTATGGGACCACATATCTGTTGTCCAACTTCACTTCCCCCTTTTCTATGTATCTGCCGTCTTGACGTCTTCTGTATGCTGGGTATCCATCTTCATCTATGGTTGTATTTTCGTTGAATTGCTTAGGGAATTTTCTTATGCATCTATTCTCAACCATGCATGGTGAGTTTGTATTGGCCTGCCCACATGGTCCGTGCATCATGAAGTTCTGAACGGCTTCATAACCTTCTGGATCAACTTCCTTGTCTGGGATCTCCGCACTTGTTATCTTATCTACCTGTTCTGGTTCCATATATTTGAACTTCTTCTCTTTCTTGTCAAGGAATATGACTATGTGGGCGTGTGGGAGGCCCCTTTTTTGGAACTCTATTGTGTATATAACTGAAAATAAGACAATAATTGTTAGCCAATTCATCTAGAAAAATAATTGAAAATTACGTAGTTTAAGTTGTGGATCATTACTTGCGAGTGTTTTTCCAAAATATTCCCTTTCCTTTATGTCTCTCATGAACTCTTTGAGTTTTATGTGGAACACTCGGCAAACAATGTCGGGTCTTTCTGACGCTATTTGCCCTACCTCCTGTAGCATATATTGAATTTCTGGCCAAGCTGCATTGCACGTGAATGTCACAAATAGGTCAGGGTATCCAGCCCACCTACATATTGCCATTGCATCTTGGAAGTTTTGTTTTTTGTACCTCGGGCTATCCGTGACAGTGGATGGAAGTAGTATCCTCTTACCTACTTGGTCAGCTCTTGTATCTCCCCTTTCAACAGCATCCTGCAAGCCAGCGTATAGATCTGTTCTTAGGTTTCCTTGATGGTTTTTTATCCAGTCCAGCCTATAGTGTAGAATGCATGCAAATGCGTCCACGATGAATTGCAGTGTTAGCTTCTTACAGGACATTAAGTGCATCGATTGGTTCATACGCTGTTGTATCCGGTATGCATAGTACTCCAGCATTGTAACATGCTTTCTCTTGCATGTTACTCCTTCTTTCAATATGTATGGTATTTTTTCCCTGAATCCATCTTCACCATATGGAAATAGTAACGGATACTGCATGGCCATGAATTTTGGATGGTTCTCAGATATTCTTTTGGGCTTCATGTTTTTGTACTGCACGATGATGTCACGGCCTTGTCTATTTTCCGTCGTATCATTGACAATGAGGGCTGCCACTTCAGATGCTGAAGGCATATTATACCGTCTGCCATCTCTGTGTCGTTTATTGATTATTTTCAATTTCACATCATCATAGTCACCTTCTTTGAATCTATCCCTTGCCATTCTGAATGTTTTTGCTACTATATTGTCTCTGTCCAACATATTTTTTAGGCCTTCAACGATGTGTGGATCTAATGACTTCCTCTTATCCGTGGAAGTGGTTGATGCTTCTATCCTATTGTTGACCTCGTTTTCCGTATCATAGATGTATAGCTGAGACCATCGTGGCTTGTCTCCTTCTTTTGGTAGCAGAGTTCCCATACGATGGTAATTCAGCCCATTCATTTTGAACACATAAGGTCCACTGCCTTTGTTTATTTCTTTGTCAACCTTTCCTCCCATTGATGTGAAAGCGAACATGGAGTTGTACAATCTGATATTTTGCATGTAGTTTTTCGATCTTTTTCCACTTTCTTTCCTTAGCAATTTCATAAGGTAAGCTGGTGGCTCCTTTAAGGCTGGCAAGTCAACCTTTCCATTCTGGCAACATAGTCCAAATTGTGGGTCGCTGCTCCCTCTGCACTTTGTTCTTTCTTCATACCAGAAAATTGCCTTGCATTTTCCACACTTGCAAGTCGGTTTCCCAAAGTTCCAAATTTCCATTTTAGTCCTTTTTGGTGTCCTGATGCATTTGTAGCATCATATTTGACATTAGATATTGATTCTTGACTATACAAATTGTGCAAGTTGAAATAGCTTACCTCTTTCTCTTTGCAGTTTCTTTTGGCACTTGGTCTACATTGTTCTGAAGTTCTACTTTTCTTTTCCCGCTTGGCATCTCTTCTGTTGTTAATTCCACTGAATGACTTGACCTGTGTAATATTGAACGTAGATTCGTAGAACAGGGGAAAAATAAGAATAAAAGTATATTATAATATAAGGAAACTTGTGTATAATCTTTTACCGCTCCTTGTTCAGAGATTCTTCATTGTGCACATCACCATGTTCTATTGTAGCCCTTCTCTTGTTCTTGTCCTGAATTTTCTGCATCCTTGTCAATCTTGCTATTTTGACGGATTCTCTGTATTGACATGAGTAAGTATTGACATGAGTAATCCTGAACACTTCTTGTTTTTGGCTTGATATTTATTTGTCCACTAATCTCTGTAGATATACTTTCATATATCCAACTTACACAACCCTCCCATTGATGTTTTATTACTAACATAGTGATTACCTTGACAGATTGGGAGTTTTCCGAGATGCCTTTCTTTGCGTCTCCCCTTTTCTCTTCATTGCGTATTCCTGTATGCCATTGAAATAATAAATATGTTTTTCTTCATATATAATAAAATATCAAGCTGTAATGCAATTATGGTGAGGAACGGGCATGCGGCACCGGAATCTGTCAACTCGACGCTTACTAACGGTCTAACATTTTTTTTCCTACTACCTGTAGGACTTGCGCCGTGGGCTCTGCCCTAAAAGGGTTTTCAGAAGATGTAGAGCTTGGCATCGTTCTGATTCAGAGTGTGCAAGCTAGCAGATGGAGTCATCTGGCATGGACACCTACAGGCCATTGTGATTTCAAAGAACTCCCATAAAACATAGTAAGTAATTTAATCTGTTCTGTTGCATGTTGTATATGTCCCTACGTAATTACTCTCACCAGTTATGTGGAATTCATGCTTCATGTTCTTGGTCGTACGTCAAAGCTTTTGCTTGTTAAACTATCGGATTGATATGTGTATAGATTTGGAAACCAAGATTGTTCGATTGTACACACCAATATATGTTCCAAACGGAACAAAAGCTGTAAGTTGCATGCATTAAGAAATAGGGTCCCATTGCAATTGTGGATGGGAACTTCATGGTGGCAAACATGTTCTTACCTTGGACAATTCTTCGGTTGTAGGATTTTCCGCCCTGATATTTCAGGATCTTGATCGTACTCTCCAAATCTTGTAGATTGCTTTCTTTGGGAAGAAGAGAACGGATTGGACGTTAATAGATGTTGTGGATGGGAACTTCATGGTGGCAAACATGTTCTTACCTTAAACAATTCTTCTGTTGTAGGATTTTCCGCCCTGATATTTCAGGATCTTGATCGTACTCTCCAAATCTCGTAGATTGCTTTCTTTGGGAAGAAGAGAACCGATTGGAGGTTAATAGATGATGTGGCGTGAGGTTATATGATATATAGGTTGTTTCCAAGGTATATACGACATGTTTTGTCTCTGGATAGAAACTCTTCTTTTAAAAAAAATTCTATCTGTAAAGCCGTGTCAGAAGTTTAATCTCGTTGGTTGACTGACTATTTTTTTTTAAATTGACCTTTTGAATATTTTTTTCTTTTTCCCTGTACAAAAAATCATGCAATTTGTGTATTTATTTGACATCAGTATGGGACTCTGTGCAAATTAGATTTCTCTTTTATACTACTCCCTCCGTCCATTTTTTCTAAATCATACGTATAATACATTTGTTAGTGTAGACAAAAATTTATAATTTTTTATACCATCGACTAAACTACAATCAGGTTGACTTCCCACTCTTTATGGTTTGTGTCTGGTATTCATTGATTTCTTCTCTAATTCCATCTTTTCTCACATATGTCCGGTAAGACGACCCTAAAAGTTAATAATTGGCACTTGCTGGTTGAGATTGTTAGTAGGCCTGTACTCAATACATGTACTTGCACTTAGCTGGGAAGGCATAGGTACAGGTAACATAAACAGATGACATGATTCAAAGCAATTTTTTGGTTTTGCGTAGCAAAAGCTCAAGATTAACACGACTAAATATTCACAGACTTCACAGTGTATGTCTGTATGCACACTAATCTGAAAATTAAACTTCATGCTCTCATAGAGCTTACAATAATCACTACTAAGTATAAATAGAGTACTTGATCTTATTTATAGTAAAGAACCATATAATATTACTACGTGCTATTTGAAGCGTCAAGCAACCTAGTATGTGAGTCTATCAGGTGTTTTCCTAATCCTCTTGGGTCTATCGTGACTGATATCCAGTGGTACTATATTCTCCTTTTTTGATGACACCTTCCTCTTAATTCTGCTATCAACATTTTTCTTCTTTGTTGTCCTTGCAATTTCCTCAGTCAGTTCTTCTGCACTTTCGTCTGAACTGATGCAATCAGTGTTCTCATCATCATTGTTGTTGTGTCTCTCTGTTAAATTGTAAAATTAGTGCTGCTCTTAAAATAAATAAATTATAGGTAATGATAAATATCAAAGTTGTACATCATGAGTTACCTTTATAGGATTTGTTCTTTTTTTTATACTGATTTTATCCTTCTGTTCATGTTTCACCTGTAAGATAACATACCTTAGTTAGAGAATAGGACAACATTTGATTTGGATTAATAAAACATAAGAAATAAGCCCCTAATAATGATTATCCTCACTTTCACAACTTTCTTGAATTTCTTATGGGTAGGCTTTTGTAGGTGGTTTAAATTTTCCAAGCAGTTAACATCATCATTGACTTCAACTCCCGTTTCAACCTGCAAGTCACAATATGTTTACAATATACACTTTTTACCGATCTCATTAATAGTAATGACTCGTGATACACAACTTAGTTCATACATGTAGAGATTATAATACCTTATCATCCAGCAGTTTATTCTCCATAACATTTCTTTTGCTCTTTCTGAAACCAACCTTTCCCCTTTCTTTTTTACATATTGTGGTGCCTCTCCTTTTCCCAATATTCTCCGAATCATTTTTTGCCTCCTGCATAAGTAACACATAAATTTAGTGATCTTTCTGAAAAATAATTAACAATGTTATCTAATTCTTGATTTTCTTTACCTTGGCAACCTTTGTGTTCTTGCATGTATCTGTATAATCGCACTCTTTATCTGAACCATCTATTATAATTAAATTTCCACTTGACGTTTGACGATTGCGTACGCTATCTTCAAACCCATATTCTCCAACCTCTCCCTTTTCTACCTGTAAGTCAGAATAAAATAATTTAGAATATAAGATAGATCTTTTTTGTAACAATAATATGTTACAATATACAATTTTGGTAATCTCATTAATAATAATGCTTCCTGATCAAAAACTTCTTTCATACATGTAGATTATAGTACCTCATCATCTAGCAGTTTATTCTCCATAACATTTCTTTTGCTCTTTCTTGAACCAACCTTTTCCCTTTCTTTTTTACATATTGTGTTGCCTCTTCTTTTCCCAATACTCTCCAAATCATTTTTTGCCTGCTGCATACATAACACATGAATTTATTGATCTTTATGAAAAATAATTACCAATGTTATTGCTAATATGTAATCAACAAATGATCTACCTCATTCTTGATTTTCTTTCCCTTGGCAACCTTTGATTTCTTGCATGCAGACTTGTTCACATGTGTATATGTATTATCACACTCATTATCTGAAGCATCTACTGCAATTAAATTTCCACTTGACGTTTGGCTATTGCACACGGTATCTTGAAATCCATATGTCTTTATTGCAGCGTTCTCATCCTCCCTTAGCTCCTCTGAATCTGACTCAGGTTCCTGCATTTTTCGTTGGTGTTGTATGACATAGGAAATAGAGCTTAATGTCAACAGAAAATAAGGATAAATATTATCATACCTCATCATGAGAAATTTCCATTCTTATAACAGATTTTTTGCTTTTTTTGCCAACCTTTGTTACTTTTCTGCTAGATCTCTTCCGTGAGTTCTCATCTTTTCTAACTTGAAAAGAGTTTGACTCTTTCTGCATAATTTGGTAATATATTTATGCTAAAAATCATACATGTTGTAAATGATGAAAAGTCGTCTTCTTTACAATATTACCTCATCATGGTGGCTCCCTCTGGAAGTAACCTTCATTATTTTTCTTTTAGGTCTTGTGCTTGATCTCTTTTTTTATTTTTCCTCAGTTTTTTTTTTGGTAGATGCACAGATTTCCTTCTCACTGGTATCAGTTTTGTCACCTTCCGATTCTTCTGTCACAGCATCGGAGAAGATTTTTCCCTATAAAAGAATATGTTTTTAGTAAAAAGAGAATAATACATTACCTTTGCTACTGAAACCATATATTAGCAGACCTGATTATCTAAATTATGCATAATTGAAGCAGTTGAGTCTCCATGTCCTTGGTAGTCTAGCATGTCCTGCAAAACATTTTCCATTATGATTTTGTATGTCCTTTGGTAAGAAAAAGAATGTATATGTGCATACCTCCTCAGCCTTCTCATTTGAATAGTTCATCTCTAGCTCGTAATCAGGCTCAAAAGTGCAATTAACTTTATAATTTTCCATGCACTCTTCTAAATTCCTTGAATTTAACTTCAAACGGAATATGAGTGTTCTTCCACAAAGGTTCTGAATTGATTCTGGGATTGTCTCCGAATATCCCTCTTGCTCTAGCATGGTATCAACAGACTTATTGCCCAAAAGTTTTTGAGATACCTCGTTAAATAGTGCACATGTCGTTGTTGCTGTGTGGTCACTTATCTTGATATTGATTATGTACCTGATATGATACTTTAGTGTTAACAGAAACTCATATTACGTAAAATATTAGAAAAATAGAGTATTAAGAGTTATCACCTTTGGTCTATAGTTTCTGCTTTTTTGTTGCACGCTTTACAAACATAGTTATCTGACTCCTTTCTTGTCGCAGAATAGCAACTTTTACATGCCATGTACCACCAACCTCTATCGGAGATGATCTCATCTATTGTTGCTTTGGTTGTGCACATATATTCCTAATTTAAGTAAAGAGAAAAATATGAGACAATGTGCAAAAAAATATGTAAAATATACTTCAAATTAAGGGTCTGAAATAACCTTTGTTTTCACATCATTGAACCGCAGTTCCGTTATTTCCCTTAAGGTTTTTCTGTTATAAAACATTTGTTGCTCTACCGTTCCTTGTGTGCTTGCATCGACTTCGATCATTGTTGGGAAGTCATCCACCGTACAATGCCTGCATTATATTGACAACGTCATCAAAAAGCACTCTTGTGAAAATAGTGTATACGTAATACACATCCTACCTGTTGATGATTTCTCTTGTCTCTGGAATTTCAAAGTCTAGGTAGACTTTAGATGCATTTGTTGTACGAAGTGATAAACCTATTGATGAATGGATCAGTAAAATCATATCATGCTAAAAGAAAAGAAAAAACACTAAAGTACTCACCGTAAAAATCTTTGACCAGATTTGAAGTGACAATCACTATCGTTTGTTTTCCCAAGAGATCTTCGTTTATCATATTTGCTAAACTCTCCCCCCACAAAGTGACTTTGATTTTCTCACCACTTCAGAAATATAATCATGTAAAAGGGATTTTAAATTACATCAGAACTTAAATTTGAAAAATTTAAATAATAATATAAATTAAATGACTTACTCCAACAAAAGGATTTCAATCTCACGGATTTTTGATGTTCGCTCCTTTGAAGTGTCCCTGGCTATTATTTTTTCTTGTATTGGTTTTATCCCTCTAAGCATGCCAATAACATCTGCATAGAGATATTACTTAACTGATATATAATTTCTCTTTGATTTAAATATTGGATCTACATACCTGAGCATTGTGCATCATTATTTTCCCTACTCCATAAGGTATCTTTATCAGCAAACTCAAAGTAATAGTCTACAAACTTCCGTGATTCTTCTAGAACTTCCTTTACTGTGGTATCAGATACGAATACAATTTTCAGATTGTTCTTCAAAGGCCTATACTTGTCATATTCCCAAACTTTGAATGTCTTCAATATGTAGATTTGGTCTTCTCTAAACTTTGACTTAAACTTGCTGATCAGTTTTGTTCCAATAGAAGCATGGATTGCATTTCCCTATATACAAATAATATGTTAGAAACGTGAGAAATATGTGATACCATTTAAACTGTACACACGTAATAGGTGTACCTTCTTGTCAGCTAAAATCATATCAACAGTAATGACTTCATTGGTTGATAGATTCAATGAATCCCAAATTCTTAAAACCTTGACCTTGACTGTCCGTGACTCGTCTCTTGTCGACAATTCACTTAGGAGTGTAGGTGGCATATCTGTAAAGGCAACTGAACCATAAGTGAACACATAATACAATGATCATGTATCTATTATTGATACGCTAAAATTTTCATGATATTTAATTTGGACACAGATAATTTATCTAAAATTGATGTCCGGAATTCAATTATTTATGCACTTGTTCTCAGCGTGTAAGATTTTAAAAAGAGAGATGGGGTAGGTGAATTGAGAAAATTGCTTGCTGATTGCAACTTGTGTCCACTTTGATGGAAGTTTGCAGATTGATGAACCACGATGGTGAACTATATAGTTGAGTTTACTTACTTGATTACTGTATGAGATCAATATAGCAGATTGATTAACCACAATGTTGAACTATATAGTTGAGTTTCCTTACTTGATTAATGTTTGAGATCAATATAGCTTAGTACAATGGGATCAAAAAGAAAAGTATATTTACCTGGTCTTTCGAATGCGTAGGCTTGGCTGGTGGATGATTGCCAAATTTTCAATATCCCGGGAGCTGGGATCTGCCTTACCGAGCTGACGCAAAGATGTAGACCTATTGAAAGCTGCGGCAAGAGCGTAGACTGGTTGCAAGAGGTTGGAGAAATCTTGGAGACATCACGTACGTGGGAGATACCTATATAAAAGATTATGTACGTCTTGTATGAGAGGGTCTCTTTTTTCTTTTCGCTCACGTTATGAGGAAGTCGTGATGTGTTGGAGCCGTATGTTGTATTCTTTAATCAGATGGACTCTATAAACTAACTCTTCACGTATATTATATTCATATAAATCAAACGTACCGGACTCCCCCAGGTATTCACGTGTTGAAGTTGAGATAATGTTCACGTGTACACAGTTAATGTTCACGTGTTGTACGTTTGTGGTGGATTAATGGGCCAATTAAATCACAGCCTTGAATTTTAGATCCGAGAGCCAATATTAATTAAGGGGATGTGGCTTAACGTGGTGGCTTTATTAGCTAACTCATTTTGCTTTTCTATACCTATATATATATATATATATATAATAATAAAAGCATTAAGGCTTCTTCTCGTACGTCGTTTAAGTTGCCCCTAGAGTTGAACAAAATTACCCACCATTGCCACCCATAAGTCAAAAAAAAAAAACGGTTCGGTTGAGTTTTTCTCTTTTCGTGTGTGTTCTATTTCTTGTCGTCCGGGGTTTCCACCATCACGTGGCTCTTGGTGGAATCGAGTCATACACGAACACGCTGCACACCAAGGTCTGACGCACCGCCTTAGGCCTGGCCGCCTGTATATATTAATCTAGCAACGATCGGAGGAAACGCACGCACGCACAACTCGTACAGGCGAGAGCTCAGCGAACACGATCTCGCCCAGACCTTGTGACCGACGATCTCGCCGAGACGAGGAAGAGACGCGCGTACGACTCCTTCGCTCGGGCAGATGACAACACGGAGGAGATGATCTCACGGAGCTACGTGAAGGCATCGGCGGACCGGCGCATCGTCCTCAACAACCGCGACATTGGGCGACACGCGACGCGAGGGGCAAAGCTGGGAGGCAACGGCGGCCGGGAGCGCGACGGCGACAGCCAGCAACCAGAATGAAAAGGAAGCGTGCGTATGACGCCAGACATCAATGCAGTTGGCGTGGAAGGCGTGTGCACAGAACGGCAGCGCGCGGAGCTCGTCGCCGTCGGTGAACTCCAGGACACACGCCTTGCAATTACAGCAGACGGTGCTCGCGTGCGCACGCCAAGGGAAGCGACCTAATGGCCACGGTCATCCAAGCCGTGGGGCGAGAATTCGTCGCCGCCAGTAACTCCAGGAGGCACGCCGTGCAATCATGGTGCTCGCGCGCCGCCAAGGGCAGTGATTTGATGGCACGTCGTTCAAGCCGTGGGGTGAGAAGGTGTGGTATAAGTTTCCGTAGGTGGTGTAGGACGTGAAGGAATCGTTCGCCGGTGAGGAGGCCCCCGCGAGCAGAGCAGCAGACACTGCTGCGTCCTCCGCGAGCTGAATCTGATTAGGGGAAGTGCCCTGTGTGCTTGCATTTTTCAACTCGATTTGCTCTGGCCAGTTGTAATCAGCAATAAGATGTGGTTTTGAAGTTGATGCCATCGAGACTCAGGTGGAGCAGTAAGTTATTGTGTGCTTGCTGTTTCATGTTTATCAAACTTCAGAATTGGCCCTGTTTGCTCTGCTGGGTGCAGAGACCAGTCGTACCATAAATCTCCAGAATCCTATCACCAATTATGGCACATGTTTAGAAGTACTAACTGAAACCGGTTCAGTTTGGACTTGAGGGATTTTAAGCTGCAATGGTTGACTGCTCAACCCAGATTCATAGTGATACCCACAATTCCGCTTCATGGATGTGCGGTCAGCTATTAATTGATATATTCCATAGTATACATAATTACATATACATCATGGACACCACAATTATTTTTCGATAGGCTTGGGTTTCTGGCAGACGACCTGTAACAATTTTCTCATTGGGTAGGAATAGAGGCAGCATATACATTCGGGATGGGAGATGGTAATTTTTGATACCCCGCCCTCCGGTAAAAGAAAAGTAGACAACATGTCCCCTTTACCGGCTCTCACGACAAAGGATGCGATCAGATTCCATCGCGGTTGTGCTTTTGGATACTCAGGGAGTGGGGATTCCTTCCGCTTCTATCCCCGCCCCAGTGACACGCCTATGGATTGAACCAGTAGCGTAGCTAGGATGGGATCACGCCCCAGGCCACCTTCAGTCTATTGTAGCAACAATACTCTACAGGACGCTACAGTAGCATCAAATCAGCTTAATTTTCTGCCTCACGCCCCAGGCCAAGGCCAGGGTAGCCTGGGGCCTGTCTACGCCATTGGATTGAACATTTTAGGGTTGGGGTTTTGAGCAACGGTGTCTGGATGACGTAAGCGGCGTTGACACGAGTAAAGCTTCCTAGGCTCATTTATACCCCGTCCACAATGGAGATTTTTTTTGACAGAGCTCGAAGGATTATATCCAATGATGAAATTCTCCAAAATCTATAAATTATCCATAAAAATTAATCCATGACCATCACGGGTAGCAGCCATCACCGATGTTGCAAATGTGGCCGAGGCACAAGATATACACGCATATTAGTTTCTCTCATTTCCATGCACACATTGTTTTCCAAAATTCTGATAATGTATTTACTTCTTCAAAAGCCGTTGCAACGCACGGGCACTTTTCCTAGTAGTATATAATAGAAGATTAGGTTTGCAGATATTTAGTTATTTATCGGTATTGCAGTATTATTTTTGAAATTCCATAAAAAAAGCGTATTATTTCACGAAATTGTGTACTCCGCCAATAATTTAGCATCGACACAGCCCATTTCCTTCTACTGGACTCAGATACTGAGATACAGGCAGGTGGGTCGCGCGCTCGAAAATTTCGGACCATTGTCTTTTTTTTTCCTTTTCAGAAAAACTTTCGGACCAGTTCCGCCCGCTCGCGCTCGATCCCAGTCCAGTCCATAGACCTCCCCCAATTTCCCATTCGAGCTCGGATCTTCCGTACGCAGAAACCCTAGGCCGGCCGTCATGGCGCCGCCCACGCGCTCCTCCTCCCGCAAGCGGAAGCCCCCCGAGCCCGAGCTCCAGCACCAGAGCAGCCGCAAGCGCCCCCGCCAGGTGGCCTCGTCGGGGAACGAGCTGCCGGAGCAGGTGGCGGCCAAGAGGCGGGTGGCGAAGCCGAGCCGTGCGAGGGGCGGCGGCGCCGGCAAGCCTGAGTTCGTTGGCGAGCCCGTCCCCGAGGACGAGGCGCTCAAGGCCTGGCCAGCCCGCTACCAGCGCAGGAGCCCGTCCAGGAGGTAACGCACGCACTACTGACTACTCCCTCTCCGATCTCTTTCTAAACCGAGTTGATTTTTGTAATGTACATCCAGAGAACTACACTAAGCAACATAACATTAACCTCTTTACTGTTGACAGTAAAACAATATCTTCCCAAGACATGGACTTGTAAAGTTATGGATCATTCCATGCAGTAGCATTCTTAAGATGGAAATTCAGCAAATATATAGTTGACTCCATTCCAACTAAATCTTCCCAAGAAATAGTAGTCCCTCCGTTCCAAATTATATGACTTCCATTTGTCTACATATTGATATCTAGACATACTAATTTTGTCAGAGTGATGTAACTAAACATGTTTTCTATCGCTCCACTGTCCCTGTGTCGCCAGTCCTTATTTGCTTTCAGACATATGTTGCATATGATTGACACACTGATCAATGTATATTGTGCTATCGCCTATCAGTTTGTAAATCTTTTAGTAGTAAAGTGTTCTCTAGGTTCCTTAACTTGCATATCATTGGAGTCTTAGACTTGAGGACTGCCCATCTCTAGACGTATTAATGGGTCAAAAGATTTGTTTTGGTAAGAGACAGCAGGGAATGCAGTTCTGAATAATAGCTGTTTTATAATGCACTGTGTTCCCTAATCTGGTTACATTTTTGTTTGATTTTAGGAGATTCTGATCCGAGTTCAATCTTGTGTCCTGCATTGCAGGGGAGAGTCGGACGAGGACGAGGAACGGATGGCCCGGACCCACTACCGCTGCGCCAAGGTGGATGGTACCATCTACTACCTCAACGACGATGTCTCTATGAAGGTCGGTCGTTTATCGTGTCAATGCTCATGATTAATTGTTGCTTAACATTGTATCGGTCGGATTGTATGCATATGCGCCGCTGTGGAGTGTGAATTTGTGTACGAAATGCCAACAGATAGTTTATGTTCCGGCTGTATGTGCGTAGCACTAATAAACATGTAGAGCTTTCTCAATATAATGAGTTGTCAATATGTGTAACTTGTTTTTCATGTTTGATTGTGCCTTTTTTCCTGATTGTGAAGTGAGTAAATGCTCTACATGTTTTTTTCGTATGGAACTGATTTCGGTAGAGTAGAGATTCTGCATACCTTCATGTGTGGTAAAAGTTTGGACTAAAAATTATGCAATCTAATTGTAATGTACGTTCACAGCTTCACATTCTGTTCACTAACAAAATGCTGAATTTAAAGTAAGATTTTGGCATTTGTGTGACAGCTAGCTGGTTTCTCTTCTGTTATTATATATTATGTTCTGTATTTTTTGTATCGACATCTTACATTGTCATTTCTGTTTGCTGTGTATAGGCTGGGGAGGGGGAGGATGATTTTATTGGCAGGATAACCGAGTTCTTTGAGGGAACAGGCCGCTGCCGGTATTTCACCTGTCGTTGGTTCTACCGCCCAAAGGACACGGTGTGTACTAAGCACTCAGTTGTATTTCTGTATGTCTGAACTCCCGATTGCACCGTGATGATTGCTGTCTTTACAGGTGATTTCAGCAAAAATATTGGAAAATGTTACCGATCACAAGCACGACCCGAAACGTTTATTCCTTTCTGAAGAGAAGAATGACAATAGTCTTGATTGCATAATCTCGAAGGTTAAAGTAGTCCACGTTGATCCAAATGTAAGTACTCTTGCCTAGAATTCTCCATTGAACCTACATCTGAAGTTTCTCACAAATTTTCCTGTACACATGCTTTAGATAAATTCAAGTGCCAAGGCTCGAAAGGTTGCAGGCTCTCAATTTTACTATGACATGTCTTATAGCGTGGCTTATTCCACTTTTGCAAACATACCATCAGGTAACCAAAGTCTAATGCTACAACCTATTTTTTTACCATGCTAATACGAATATACGTTGTGGCACTAAGTGGTACAGTATTACCTAACTGAAAAGAGGCTAGTGAAATATGTCTAAAAAAAGCTTATGATGTCAAAAGTAGTAAAGACGTACAATTTTTTGAGCTCCAATACTTATTGTTTTATCTCTCTCATCTAGAGAACGGGGCTATAATCAGCGACACAACATCTGAGGTCTCAGCTGATAATGTTGATTTGGAGGAGATAACATGCAGAAAAATGTCTCTTTTAGACCTTTATTCTGGTTGTGGTGGGATGTCGACTGGCCTTTGTTTAGGTGCAGCTCTAGCCGGGGTTAAACTTGAGACGGTACTTTCCTACATCATTTGCTCGAGATTATGTATTGTGGTTGTGATGCTAATCCTACATTCTTCTTCTGTCTTGTAGAGGTGGGCGGTTGATTTTAATGAGTTTGCCTGCAAAAGTATGAAGTATAATCACCCTAAGACAGAGGTATAAATATAATTGTAAACTGCAATCTTGGTTTCCATTTGTTGCATATGAATTCTGTAAATGTGTCATTATGTTCGAATGTAGGTTCGAAACGAAAAGGCTGAGGAGTTCCTTGCACTCCTTAAGGAATGGGCTGTCTTATGTGACCAGTATGTCAATAATGCTGTTGATTCTGATTCAGCCGATCCTTATGGGATGAAGAGGAAGATGCTGAGCCTTTAGGAGAGGGTGAGTATGTGGTGGAGAAGCTTACTGGAATATGCCTTGGTCCCACTAATAGGAAAACGGCTATATATTTTAAGGTGATTGTCTGATTTGCTGTTGGGTTCACTAGTATTCTGTATCTGTTGTTGTATGATTGTTACATGGTTGTTTTTGTAGGTGCGATGGAAAGGCTATGGTCCCGAAGAAGATTCATGGGAGCCGATAAAAAATCTCAGGTTGACATCTCATTTGTTATATTCTCATTTCACAACGTTTCTATTAAAAGTGCACTGACTCTTGTTTTATACCTAGTGGCTGTCCCATGAAGATTAAAGAATTTGTACAAGAAGGACACCGACAGAAAATTTTGCCACTACCGGTGAGTATTTGATTCCTCTCATTGACACTTTTGTTGCTGCTGCTACTTACATAAGTTCCTGTAGGGCGATGTTGATGTCATAGGTGGCGGTCCACCGTGCCAAGGAATCAGTGGGCTTAACCGTTTCCGAAACAGTAATAACCCTCTAAAGGATGAGAAAAACAGGCAGATGGTTACATATATGGATATTGTGGAGTATTTAAAGCCAAAGTATGTTCTCATGGAAAATGTGGTGGACATCCTTAAATTTTCTGAAGGTTACCTTGCAAGGTATGCTTTGAGCCGCTTGGTTTCGTTGAATTACCAAGCACGGCTTGGCATGATGGTGGCCGGTTTCTATGGGCTTCCGCAGTTCCGTATGAGAGTGTTTCTTTGGGGAGCTCTTCCATCAATGGTCTGCTACCTTTTGATGATGATTTTTTTCATATCAAATGTTTGCTTGTATTATATTGTGCTGATATATGATTTTTACTTGCATTTGGCATTGTAGGTTCTTCCAAAATATCCTTTGCCTACCCATAATGTTGTTTTGCGTGGTGGAATCCCATATGGCTTCTCCCAAAACATGGTTGCTTACGATGAAACCCAGAAACCAACACTGAAGAAAGCTCTATTACTTGGTGAAGCAATATCAGATTTACCAAAGGTAAATGTTCAATCACCTAATGCATCTCTTAGCCTGCACATCATTTCTTACTTCTTTTCTGCAGGTAGGTAATCATCAGCCAAATGAGATAATGGCGTATGGTGGTAAGCCCAAGACCGATTTTCAATGCCATATCCGGCTTAGTCGGAAAGGTAATAATTTCGCCTCTACTGATTGTTCAATTTTTCCTGTGCTGGAGTGGTCATTCCGTGTGTATGCATGTAATTTCAGTTTTAGACTTTTGTGGTCAACTAATCGTTTTCTCGATTGTTCAAGATATGCTAGATTATTCCTATGGAGAGAAAGTTTGTCCCGAGGAAGGTAAGCTGCTTGATCACCAACCCTTGCGGCTAAACAAGGATGATCTTGCACGTGTACAACAAATCCCCAAGAAGAAAGGAGCAAACTTCCGTGACCTCAAGGGAGTCAGGGTGGGGGCAAACAACGTAGTCAAGTTTGATCCTGAAATTGAGCGTGTCTACCTCGATTCTGGCAAGCCTCTGGTATTTTTTCTACTTCATAACTCTTGTAATGGTTTTCCACGTATGCTGAAGTTTTATGTTACGTTTTGCAAGTATTGTGATATACCAATAACATAGGACAATAAGCTACTGCATTGTAGTTTTGATGTATTGCCTATGCATAGTGAAAACCTATAATTTCGTCCTATTTCTGTGGTATTTTAATTGCTTTATGTAAACGCTGGGATTTATTCTATCTTTCAAACAGAGACAAAAAGCACAATCTAAACACAGTTCAGCAGTCAAATCTTCTGTTCTGTAGTGACTGATGTATATAAATTTCTCTTTGCGCATACGCAATTCCACCGGAGTTGCAATTTTGTTCAACATGAAAAGAAACCTTAACAGGCAAAATCTTCTCCTGAGTTAGGCTTACCAATGTAGATATGTTGCTGACTTCCTGCTGGTCATCAGAATAGATTAGTGCTGCCACATCTGCATTTAAAGTCTCAGAACTCACATATAAACTTTTGGTTGGATCTGCATCTCTTACCTTGTCTCCTTTTCTGCTCTTTTGGCAAATTGCTTGTTCAGCAGACCAGTTAAACTCACTGTAGTTGGTCCTATGATGCTGCCACCTCATTACAGTAGACCAGATTTATATGTAGATCACTCAGTTAAGAGCTCTCATATCTCACGGTAAACACATTAGCTGCTGTCCTCGCTAATTAATATCCTTGAATTCCAGATGTGCCCAATGGTCTGTACCAGACTACAAGTAGTCACATTACTCGGAGGACCTTCATATTAGTGAGAAACAGTGATATGCTATTTTTCCTTGCTTCCATCTGTACATAACTCATCAAGTGAAACAAATGATGACACATGGTCATTAATGTACTACCTCCGCTTCCAAACTGTAAGACGTTTCGGTAGGCTAATTTAGTCTGCCAAAACGTCTTACATTTTTGAACAGAGGTAGTACTTTCTTATGCAACCTAAGATTGCTGAAGTGCTAGTTTTCTGTGTGCCCAGGTCCCTGATTATGCCATGTCTTTCAGAAAGGGGAAATCACTGAGGTGAGTGTCCTAATCTGCTTTTTCTTCTTTTTTGTAATATTTTCAGCTTTTATAGTTGATAGTTAGCTACATAATTCTCTTGTAGGCCATTCGGACGTCTTTGGTGGGACGAAACAGTTCCAACGGTGGTGACAAGCGCAAATCAGCACAACCAGGTCAGTGTAGACATATTATGGTGTTTTGCCCATAACGTTTTGTTGATCCTAATTTACTTTACTCCCTCTGTAATGAAAATATGAATGCTCTGCTCGTAGGTTATACTGCACCCGGTCAAGCAAGAGTCTTGTCAGTCCGTGAGAATGCAAGATTGCAGGGTTTTCCTGACTACTATCGGATGTGGGGTCCTATTAGACAGAAGTGAGTTTTATTTACATATCAAGTGTCTAGTTATTATGTGTTTGATCTTTGTTTCTCCCGTGATGAATCAGAATCGTCGCTCAACATTTTTTTATTTGTGATGATGCTAGGTACATCCAGGTGGGTAATGCCGTGGCCGTCCCTGTCGCTCGGGCATTGGGCTACTCTCTCGGTCGGGCATACCAGGGCGACTCGGAAGGGTCTGACCCGTCGCTTCTTGTGCTTCCCGACAGCTTCACTTCCTTGGGGCAGGCTGCTGCGGTTCCAGCGAGCGCGTCCCCTGTCAACATTCCTGTAGGCGAAGTGGTAGAGACGTAGAGTAGTTACAGGGCTCAATTCCAGTCCCCACCAGAGATAGGCAGAGAGCATTCTAGTAGGCTACAGTTCTGACATGTCAGTATCACAATTTCTTCATTCATCGTATCAATTCCTGTGCCTGCATGGCGATCTTTGTTGCCGCGTTGCTTCATTCATATCAACTAGCATGGTGGCCCTTGCAAATGCGAGGGTAACAACTTAAAATGTGAAGGAAACATATGTGGTATTTTATATACGTATTCTCATAGTATCATTAAGGTTAATACGGTTCAATAGTCATCAGAATTTTAATGGTACACCTGAAATAATGTGTGTGTAAACCTCCATATACTCCCTCCGTCCAAAAATAAGTGTTTCAAGTTTGACAAAAAGTGGATATATTATAGATATATCCACTTTTTGTCAAACTTGAAACACTTATTTTTGGACGGAGGGAGTACAATATTTTCTAGAGCAACTTATGCAATTTTTTTTCTGTTGGACAGGATAAACCAAAATTTGGACATGTATCGAACAGTTTTGCTTTTCGTATACAATATTTAATTAGCATTGCAATCCATGTAAAACACGATCACCAAGTTGTATGACTATAAATCTCCTCCTAGCTGACTCTTTTTTGCGTCTGGCCAGAAGACGTGGTAGTGTACGCAGTGGCGGAGCTTAATGGGGGCGAATGGGGCGGTCGCCCCCCAGCCTATGTACAGCCCATGTAGATTCAGCTTAATATCTATAAGGATTTGGCCCATTTTTCCCCCAGCAGCCCATTGCCCCCCCAGAAGCCCATCGCCCCCCAGATTTTCGGCCCAAGCTCCGCCACTAAGTGTACGCATTTTTTTCTCAACGCACCAGCTATTCCTACGAGATGTATTGTATGTTTTTTTCACGGAAGCTAGCAAACGGACTCAGTTTTTTTTACGAAAAAAAAAAGATGCTAGGAAACGGACTCAGCTATTGATACGTGATGTAGTCCATGTGTAAAAAGAAAAACTTTTCACACGTATCAAAACGTGTACGTGCCAAACGGGACTACATGGTTCCGCAATAAATAATCTTTCATTAAATCATAACCACTTATTCCAGATCTAACTGTCAAAAATAATTTAAATGATGTGGCTTAACCTGGTGTCTTGAAAAACTCACTCATTTTACTTTTAGTATATAATAGATTTTAGTGGTAGTTCCAAATATTCCAAAGCTACAGATGTGTTGCTTCATTTCATTCGTACCTTGAGGAACATGTATTTGCTGCATTATGTCTGCAACTCATTTCCATGGGCATTTAACACTGTATGAACATTTGGATAGACATTGCTGTGGTACTGTCAGTATCGCTACCATCTCGGCCGAAATCCGGTTTTGACCTGGAGTTGAGCTGGGGTGTTCCTAAGGTCCGACTGAGTGGTAGTTGTTTCATGAATAATCCAGTTTTAGACATGTATTGCCAACATGTGAGTGCATTCGATAACCTGAATGTTTATTGATTGAGAGAAGACAGGTATGCACGAGTTGTAACAAGGCAGTAACAAGAAATGCATTTTTCGTTGAACCTTCCATTTGCCCACTTGAATAAAAGGCAGTATGTTGATGTTTTTTCTTTTCGCACACGGACGCGTATGATGCACGCACGTACTTGTCTCAACACGCACGGATAGTCGCTGCTTTCTTTCGATGGCTGATTCTTGTTTCAAATCTTATGTGATCTTTACTTGTACTCCATGATAAAATTGGTTGCGTGCCTTTATTGATGCAGACTATTCTAACACATGCTACGTTCTTAGTTCTTACTGAGAAGCCTGCAGACCTGGAGGTTGGCTTTCTGTTACAGCTGATATTTCAGATTCATGACACTCAAACGTGAAAGAAGTAGCTAGCTAGCTTAAACAAACGTGCCATTTATTTTTGCTGGCCGATCCGGCACGCGCAGCACCATTGTCTCCACAGTGAACCCAGGTCCAAATCCAACCATGGCACCCCACTCGCCCGTCGCCCCGCCCTCCTCCTCCATTCGCCTCCGCTGCTCATCCAGCACGAAGATGATCGTCGCGCCGAGCATGTTCCCGTACTCTCTCAGCACGCTCCGGCTCGCCGCCAGCTTCCCAGGCTCCAACCCGAGAGCCCCGTCGATGTGGTCCAGTATCCCTCGCGCGCCCGGGTGCACCACAAAGAAGAGCTTGTTCCATTCGCCTGCGCCGCACTCGATCCCAAGCGGCCGGAGCGCGTCCTCGAGGCACCGCTCGATGTGCTGCGCGGCTAGAGGAAACAGCTCCCTCGTGAAGATGTGGCCGTCGAGGCCGGCTTCCGTGAGCTGCATGGTGAGCACGCCGTCGGTCCCCGGTATCGTGGCCTGCGAGGCAGACACCATCTCGAAGATCGGGCTCTCCTCGGGGTGCTGGGCTTCATCGTCGGCGGCGCCGACGATGACCGCGCCCGCGCCGTCCCCGAAGAGCGCCTGGCTGATGAGTGTGTGCGGGTGCGCCTCCTCGTCCTCGGGGCCACGGAAGGCGACGACTGTGAGCTCCACGCAGACCACCAGGACCCGCGCGCCGCGGCTGTTCTCGGCCATGTCCTTGGCGAGGCGTAGCGACGCCGAACCAGCAGAGCAACCATTGAGGTGGAGCATGGTGCGAGTGACGGACGCGCGAAGCCCGAGGAGATAGGCCAGCCGGATGTCGATACCAGGGGCGTGCGCGCCGGAGTTGGTGCTCACGATAAGGTGGGTGACGTCGGTGGCTGGACGGCCCCACTTGGCTATGGCCTTGGCTGCAGCTAACGCGGCGAGCTCCGGCGCAGCAGCAGCCGCAATGGCGAGCCGTGTGTCGAGGGAAGGCTTGCCGCGGCAAAGGAAGTCAGGGTGGGCGTCGAGGAGCTGCTCCGTGTGGTGGAAATAACGCTTCTCCGTGGTTGTCATCTCACCTGGTGGATCATATTCATATTACCAAACAAACATCTTAATTCATGCGTCACAAGTTAAGTAGCGCTCACTCACACATGGTCTTGAGCTTTTGTTTAAGTTGGGTGAGGTGTTGGCTCTTGGTGACGCGGAAGTAGTAGTCCGGGAACTCCTCCTGGGACACGCAGTTGGGCGGGTTTGCGGTGCCGATGGCCAGCACGGCCGCAGGCCCGTCGGCACGCTGCGAACGCCGGATCCCGAGCATCGTCGGCAGGGTGCTGCTGACCATGGTCCTGAATCAGAGTATCAACGAATTTGGAATTATATCTATAATTTATAAATTACAAACATAAATTACTTGCAGAAAAAAATGAGCTACAAGTTTGCTGGGTTAATTAAGAAAGAGAAAAGAAACAAGAAATACCCAAACGAGCGTGCACTCAGTGCAAACAAAGAAGATGGGAGGAGGTAGGGGGAGAAAACTGCTTCAAGACTGTTTGCTTACGATCGAGATGGGAAGGATAGATGAAGCAGGTGGCAAGTATTTATAAGGATGGGAACGCAGCACCCAGCTCGGCTGAGGTGCCAATAAATGATGCTATATCAGCTAGTTGTTTGAAAAACCAGCTGGGATACTTGCACAATTCTCGTCGGTTTATTTTAAGAAATGACTAGGCAGAGTCCGTCATAGTTAAAAACTGACTCACATAGTGCATATTTTTTTAGCCTGTTATTTAAGGATGTGTTCGGTTTGAGAATGGAGTGGAATGGAATGGAGCCATTCCATTCCACTGTCACGGAACCGTTCCATTCATGTGTTCTTTTTGGACAAAAAATTGTCACGGAACCGTTCCATTCTTGCGTTCTTTTCTGGAATGGGGTGGAATGGAATGGAATGAGAACGGCATCAAACTCGATTAATTATTTCCTAATCTAGATTAATTAGTGCTAAAATTAATTAATTATTGATAAACTTGATTAATTATTCCTAATCTTGATTAATTATTCCTAATCTTGATTAATTATTTTTAATCTTGATTACTTATTCCTAATCATTGATTAATTAGTGCTAAACTTGATTAATTAGAGACAAACACTGTGCAATTCCACTTCGTCCGGCCGAATCGGTCGGACCGGTCCGTTCCGCATATTGGAGGAATATTCCCTCCAGTGG
Source organism: Poa pratensis (assembly GCA_947311845.1). Taxonomy (NCBI): domain Eukaryota; kingdom Viridiplantae; phylum Streptophyta; class Magnoliopsida; order Poales; family Poaceae; genus Poa; species Poa pratensis. The sequence goes on along the minus strand of CAMZMU010000045.1, from coordinate 70,466,731 downwards.
AATCAGTGCGTTCCATTCCATTCCGAAACCGAACGCGAGAATCGTGTCTAGGAACGGAACCGTTCCATTCCATTCCTTGCCGTTCCAGAACCGAACGCATCCTAAGTTGAGTGGGTTCATGTCGCAGGAACACCAATATGATATGAAGTTTGAACGAAGAATCTTTGTTATTTAAGTTGAGTGGATTTCTATTTGACATATTGTACCAAGTACAACAACTTGAAAATTTAATGTTTCTTGATATCAAGCTTGACCTCCATTGCAGGTTATCAAAATATCGTTCCTCTAACATTTTTGAATTACTTCTTGACTAACTAAACCTTGTTTTTCCATGATATAAAGTTGCACCAAGAATATTTAGCACATGATGGTCACATGTTAGGTTCTATGTCCATTTTCTGTTCTACACATGGCACTGTGTCTGTAAACTTGACAATCTTAATATTTGTTAGTGGCACATAACTTACCTACTCTTTATTTTTAAGTAATCTCATCTAGCCTTTGCTAGGTCCCACTGCTCATATATTTGTTGATGTTATACCATGTCAAATTTAGTTGTTGACAAAACAAGTTTATGTGTCTACATTGATTGTACCACATATCAACTTGACAATCTTAATGTTGTCACCGACCACGTACGTTGTAGCACACACCAAGATCTAGCACATTGCTCAATAGATTCGTTAGGTGCTACAACTCCTCTTTTTGTTTGACATTGTACAATACACGTCAATAACATTGTAACTTATTTGTCAACTTGACAATATTAATAAACTTATACTGATGGCTATTTATTGACCGACTTCATCTAGTTTGTCCACACTCTGCATCTAGAATGTTCAAGCACACGTGGTAAGAGGCATGCAATTGCGCAATTTGTTTTTAGACATCATCGTTTGGATGACACACAGAGACATATGATATGCACTATTGTTTGCGTTGTACGCCTGTACTACATGCATGTGTAGTCGTGGGGGGCGGGGCAGAATCTTGACAGACCTTTTAGATATATTTACAGTTTGCTCTGTTCACCAATACAAAGTTTGCATAACAAATTCTTTAGCACACCTTGCTCAATAGACGTCAGGCGCTACTCATTTTTATTTAACATTTCCACCAATACAAAGTTGCACCAAGAATCTATAGCACGGAATGGTCAGAGGTTAGGTTCGATGCTCATTTGTTTGTTTGACATGGAAGGGTGTATGTCAACTTGAAAATCCTTTGTCATTGAGGAGTCATCACAAAGCTATTGCGATATTCATTGACTAACCAGACTTGCTAGTTTTCCCACCGATACAAAGTATGCACCAAGAATCTGTAGCACATGATGCTCAATAGACATTAGGTGCTAAGATCAGTTTGCTGACTTTGTGTATTATATGTCAATTTGGCAATCCTTCGTTATTATAGGGTCATCATCAAGCTATTTGTGGTATTCATTGACTAACTAGACTTGCTAGTTTGTCCACCGATACAAAGTACGCACAAAGAATCTTTAACATGTGATGCTCAATAGACGTTAGGTGATATGCTCATTTTTTTGCTTGACATTGTGTACCCTAAAATCTTAATAGTGTTTAGCGATACATATATCAGCCGCCCTTCATTTTTAAGGAATGTACCACCTATCGTTTCATAATGCATTGAATGTCTAAACTTTGTTTGTTCACCGGATGATGCAGAGTTTGGACAAAAAATATTAAGTACACGCTGCACAACAGAACTCGGGGAATACACATTTCTATTTGACATTATACCATATACAACAACTGGAAAATTTAATGTTTCTTGATATCAAGCTAACCTCCATTGCAGGTTATCAAAAATACCATTCGTCTAATTTTTTTGAATTATTTCTTGACTAACTAAAACTTGTTTTCCCATGGTACAAAGTTGCACCAAGAATATTTAGCACATGATGGTTACATGTTAGGTTCTATGCCCATTTTTTGTTCTACACAAGGCACTGTGTATGTAAACTTGAAAATCTTAATATTTGTTGGTGGTACATAACTTACCTACTCTTTATTTTTAAGGATTCTTCATCTAGCCTTTGCTAGGTCCCACTACTCATATATTTTGTTGACGTTATACCATGTCAAATTTAGTTGTTGACAAAACAAGGCATGCAAATTTAGTTAAAAGTTAAAGTATGATCATGTTTCTAGACAAAATATAAATATCTACAATACCAAATCAATATCAATAGATCTGTCACAAAATATATTCAATAAGGAATTTATGAAATAATGATATTTTTGTATATCTGCTTGGTCAAACTTGGTAAACTTTGACCTAATTTATAGGCCTTGTTTTATGAAAGAGATTTAGTTTATGTGTCTACATTGATTGTACCACATATCAACTTGACAATCTTAATGCGGTCACCGACCACGTATGTTGTAGTACACACCAAGATCTAGCACATTGCTCAATAGATTTGTTAGGCGCTACAACTCCTCTTTTTTGTTTGACATTGTACAATACACGTCAATAACACTGTAACTTATTTGTCAACTTGACAATATAAATATATTTATGTAAAGTATGAAGAAATCATGCATGTACTATATTGATGTCTATTTATTGACCGACTTCATCTAGTTCGTCCACACTATGCAACTAGACTGTTCAAACACACATAATAATTAAGAGGCATGCAACTACGCAATTGTTTATAGACATCAGCGTCTGGATGACACGCAGAGACAGATGATATACACTATTGTTTGCGTTGTACACTTCTACTACATGCATGTGTAGTCCGGGGGCAAGAATCTGGACAAACCTTATAGAGATATTTAAAGTTTGTTTTGTTCACCGATACAAAGTTTGCATAAAAAATTCTTTAGCACACCGTCCTCAATAGACGTCAGCGCTACTACTCATTTTTATTGAACATTTCCACGAATACAAAGTTCCACCAAGAATCTATAGCACGAGATTGTCAGAGGTAAGGTTCGATGCTAATTTGAAATACCCAAGGAGCATGCACTCAGTGCAAACAAAGAAGATGGGAGCATGTAGGGGGTGAAAACTGCTTCAAGACTGTTTGCTTACGAGATGGGAAGGATAGATGAAGCAGGTGGCAAGTATTTATAAGGATGGGAACGGAGCAGGCAGCACGGCTGAGGTGCCAATGAAATGATGCTATATCAGCTAGTTGTTCCAAAAACCAGCTGAGATACTTACACGATTCTCGTCGGTTTATTTTAAGAAACGACTAGGCAGAGTCTGTCATAGTTAAAAACTGACTCACATAGTGCATATTTTTTGAGCCTGTTATTTAAGTTGAGTGGGTTCATGTCGCAGGAACACCGATATGAATCTTACTTGTACTTTGTATGTGTCTATTAGCTGACTAAATCTTATCCACCGATATGAAGTTTGAACGAAGAATCTTTGTTATTTAAGTTGAGTGGATTTCTATTTGACATTGTACCAAGTACAACAACTTGAAAATTTAATGTTTCTTTATATCAAGCTTAACCTCCATTGCAGGTTATCAAAATATCATTCCGCTTACATTTTTGAATTATTTATTGACTAAATAAACCTTGTTTTTCCATGATACAAAGTTGCACCAAGAATATTAAGCACATGATGATCACATGTTAGGTTCTATGCCCATTTTTTGTTCTACACATGGCACTGTGTATGTAAACTTGACAATCTTAATATAGATCTAGCACATTGCTCAATAGATTCGTTAGGTGCTACAACTCCTCTTTTTTGTTTGACATTGTACAATACACGTCAATAACATTGTAACTTATTTGTCAACTTGACAATATTAATATACTTATACTGATGGCTATTTATTGACCGACTTCATCTAGTTTGTCCACACTCTGCACCTAGACTCTTCAAGCACACGTGGTAAGAGGCATGCAACTGCGCAATTTGTTTTTAGACATCAGCGTTTGGATGACACACAGAGACATATGATATGCACTATTGTTTGCGTTGTACGCCTGTACTACATGCATGTGTAGTCGTGGGGGGCGGGGAAGAATCTTGACAGACCTTTTAGAGATATTTACAGTTTGCTCTGTTCACCGATACAAAGTTTGCATAACAAATTCTTTAGCACACCTTGCTCAATAGACGTCAGGCGCTACTCATTTTATTTAACATTTCCACCAATACAAAGTTGCACCAAGAATCTATAGCACGGAATGGTCAGAGGTTAGGTTCGATGCTCATTTGTTTGTTTAACATGAAAGGGTGTATGTCAACTTGAAAATCCTTTGTCATTGAGGAGTCATCACAAAGCTATTGCGATATTCATTGACTAACCAGACTTGCTAGTTTTCCCACCGATACAAAGTATGCACCAAGAATCTATAGCACATGATGCTCAATAGATATTAGGTGCTAAGATCAGTTTGCTGACTTTGTGTATTATATGTCAATTTGACAATCCTTCGTCATTATAGGGTCATCATCAAGCTATTTTTGTGTATTCATTGACTAACTAGACGTGCTAGTTTGTCCACCGATACAAAGTACGCACAAAGAATCTTTAACACATGTGATGCTCAATAGACGTTAGGTGCTATTTTCGTATATCTGTTTGGTCAAACTTGGTAAACTTTGACCAAATTTATAGGTCTTGTTTTATGAAAGAGATTTAGTTTATGTGTCTACATTGATTGTACCGCATATATCAACTTGACAATCTTAATGCTCTCACCCACCTCGTACGATTGTAGTACACACCAAGATCTAGCACGTTGCTCAACTTGACAATATTAATATATTTATATAAAGTATGAGGAAGTCATCCATTTACTATATTATTGATGGCTATTAATTGACCGACTTCATCTAGTTTGTCCACACTCTGCAACTAGAATGTTCAAACACACGTAGTAATTAAGAGGCATGCAACTGCGCAATTGTTTTTAGACATCAGCTTTGGATGACAGGCAGAGACAGATGATATACACTATTGTTTGTCGTTGTACACTTGTGTTACATGCATGTGTAGTTCGGGGGCAAGAATCTGGACAGACCTTTAAGAGACATCACTGGGTAAACGGCTTTACCGGATGAGTTTACTAACCGATTAGTGGGTGTAATTATCAATTCAATTGTCATTTTTCAGTAGCTTACATATGCACGCATGACCTTGCTATAAAAACCCTGGAGCACCTTCTTCCGAAGCCACCAAAACGTACATACACAGGAAGCTAACTAACTGTTAATTATACTGCAGTTAGTTAGCTCGACCACTACTTAGTTCGCCATGCAAACAAAAATGAGTGCGATCATCGAGGGCGGGGACATCGCCGTGGACCTCTATCCATTCATACGCGAATACAAGGGCGGCCGTCTCGAGCGCTTCCTGCGCAGTTCATTCGTGGCAGCGTCAGAGGACGCCGCCGCTAACCGCGGCGTGGCCACGAGGGACGTGGTCATCGACAAAACCACCGGCGTGTCCGCACGCCTGTTCCTTCCCTCCGCTGCTGCCGCCGCCGCCGCTGTGACCGGTGGCGAGGCGCTACCCGTCATCATGTACGTCCACGGTGGATCCTTCTGCACGGAGAGCGCGTTCGGCCGCACTTACCATAACTACGCCAGGTCCCTGGCGGCGCACGCCGGGGCCCTCGTGGTGTCCGTGGAGTACCGCCTAGCACCGGAGCATCCCGTGCCGACGGCCTACGACGATGCATCGGCCGCGCTCCGGTGGGTGGCGGCCCTCTCTGACCCCTGGCTCTCCGCGTACGCCGACCCCGGGCGGACGTTTCTCGCCGGCGACAGCGCCGGTGCCAACATAGCCTACAACACGGCGGTGCGTGCCAGCCGCCTCGGCCTGGACATCGAGGGGCTAGTCATCGTGCACCCCTACTTCTGGGGGGTCGATCGGCTGAGCTCGGAGACGGTCTGGGACGGCGTCGCCATGTTCACGCCTGAGATGATTGACAGGCTTTGGCCGTTCGTCACGGCCGGCAAGCTTGGCGACGACGATCCCATGATGAACCCTGTGGACGAGGACATTGCCTCGCTGACGTGCCAACGCGTACTGGTTGCTGTCGCCGGGAAGGACAGCCTGCGCCACCGTGGGTCTCGGTTGGCCGCTCGCATGCGCGGCTGCGCATGGGCCGACGACGAGAGTGCGGTGACATTGGTGGAGTCCGAGGCTGAAGACCATGGCTTCCACCTCTACAACCCGCTACGCGCGAGCAGCAAGATGCTCATGGACAGCATAGTGCAGTTCGTGAACCAGCCCACGGCATTGCCGTTGCCGGCTGCTTTGCTCCCGGAGCTGGAGGAGCTGCATGCATGCCAAGGTAAGAAGAAGACATCAGCTGCGGGTGAGACGATGGGCTCTCGCTGCACCAGTCGTCAGCCTACTTTTGTAGGCGTGCCAGCTAGGCCGTATATGGACGTCTTTGGTTATGGGATGGCCATTAAAGGCACGACACGCACTAGCTGTTTGCAAATTGGATTAGGCAGAGCATCCAAGACTGTCACTACCAGATATGGTTCATTTCTGGGCCAAGTGAGGCCTACCAACAAGACACCAAAGCTCTCATTATCGGCAACACTACTTCAGGGGAGCTCTGTTTCACACGGCTTCATTTAGTGGACCATCGAGTTTCTACATCCACATAAGGTAATAACACGAACAATATGCGATCCACAAGGTCTGTTTGTCATCCTATATAGTATACACCTACTATATTTTTCTTTGAAACGAAGGCAAAAACTATATATACACATGTACGATCGACATGTACATGCATGCAGGTGCAGAAGAAATGTCTACTATATGTATCGTCTGCTTATTCTTGTAAACTGTATACGTAAGATCGAGATCGATCGATGTATGATTGTTGTTTCGTCCGTATTTTAATACATCAAAACTTACACAAACTGTGTATAATTAGCCATCATTACCGAGGTTAACGTCCTGCTCGACGAGCTCGCTCATTTAACCCTTTAACGATAATGGGCAAATATCACGGACTCGCCGTGCTTCGAGATCCATGTCCAACCCTGAGACACAATGAAAGTAATGTTAAGCTACGCAGGACACGAGGGGGGCTCACTGCCTCTGGAATGAACGAACGTACACGTGCCACCGTGTAAAAAAATATGAACCCTATAAACTTGTTTTAGGAGACCCTATAACCTTTTTTTGTTGTTGAGAAAAACCCTATAACCTTTATTTGGGCTAATCTGGGCTATCTATTTGGGCCACCGCACCCCAGACAGGCTCAATCCACTCAACTGGACCACGGACAGCGAGTCCACGGCGGAGCCATCGGTAACTCGCCGTCAGTAACTTGCCGTCGTCGTTCCCATTTCACTTTGAGTACACTCTACGTTTGGGTCCACCCCTCTTTACTCCACCGTCCCTCACAGCTCACGGCGCGCGGCCCAGCCGAGTTGGTGGCGCATCTCCTCTGCACGAACTCCCCACCACCGCCGGCCGTCCCCATCCCTCCGCCACCCGCGTCGCCGCCGGTGCGGCGAAATGGCCATCCCCGTCGAGGAGGCCATCGCCGCGCTCTCCACCTTCTCCCTCGAGGTAAAACCCCACCCCATCCCCTCTCCCCTATTCCCCTAAAATGGAAAAACAGCAGAAAACAGGAAGTGGCACTGTGGCATCTTGTTAATAGGTTAGTCCCAGAAAATGCATAAAAATGTTATGAAGTGTATATAAAACATGTAGCAATATGTATAAAGCAAGCATGAAACATAAAAAATTATAGATATGTTTGAGACGTATCAGTCCTTCGGTCTACATATGATGTTCCATTTTGTTAATCTATATTTTCGTTTGTTTTCATCACTCTGCCAAAAAAACAGAGATCTATAGAAATCAAGTCTTTTACGTACCCCTTTGGATATCTCTAAAAAAGACAGCATGAACATCGGTAGGCTTGTTAATACCGAATTGACAAGAACAAGACGATCCCCGTAGGATAACATCTTACCCTTCCAGCCCCAACTTGTCTTCGAAACGGCTCTCCACTGGGTACCATTCGGAGTTCCGAAGTTTCCTATGGTGAATCGGAACCCCAAGATATTTAAAAGGTAGAGACCCAGACTCGCATCGAAGATTTGTTTGTATTGATCTTCCACTTCTTTTGCCTTCCCAAAACAAAAAATTTCACTCTTGTGAAAATTAATTTTAAGGCCCGATAATTGTTCAAATATGCAGACTATAAGTTTTATATTCACTGTCTTTTCCAAATCATGTTCCATGAATAATATAGTGTCATCTGCATACTGCAAAATAGATAAGCCCCCCTCAACTAAATGAGGGATAAGACCACCTATCTGACCATCTTCCTTCGCCCGCGCGATAAGAATGGCTAACATATCCGCAACTATATTAAACAACATTGGTGACAAAGGATCTCCCTGTCGGAGACCTTTTTTTGTTTGGAAATAATGACCGATGTCATCATTCACCCGGATACCGACACTTCCTCCCTGAACAAATTGCATAATCCAGTTGCACCATTCCTGTGCAAAACCTTTCATATGCAATGCTTGTTGGAGAAAAGGCCATTTAACTTTATTGTATGCTTTCTCAAAGTCAATTTAAAAAATAAATCCATCCATCTTCTTCCTTTGAAGTTCGTGAATGGTTTCATGCAAGACCATTCAGCTGCAACCATCTCATAAAAACCTTCCAATCTCAGCCATGAAAGTTCAAACGAGAATCGTGCTTTATTTCCTACATGTGCATGAACTCCCGAGTCGACTAACAATGGAGTATGATCAGATCCCACTCTAGTTAAAGCCTGTACCGTAACTAGAGGATATTTATGTTCCCACTCAGTAGTAGTAAGAACTCTATCCAACTTCTCAAAAGTAGGATTTTCTCGCCTACTGGCCCAAGTATATTGTCTGCCCGAGAGTTCAAGCTCTCTTAGCTCTAGGCTTTGAATAATAGCATTAAACATGATTGGCCACCTTGGATTATAATTGTCACTGTTCTTTTCTTCAGGTTTTTGAATTATATTAAAATCCCCACCCACCATCATCGGTAATGGTTCATTTTCACATAATCGAACTAACTCTGACAAGAACTGGGTTTGTGTTCATCTTGGGCTGCCCCATACACCGACACTAGCACCCACTGGAAGCCATCACTCTTTGACTTTAGGAAAAGTTTGACACAAAAATCTCCTACATCAACATTTGTAACCTGAAGCGTTCCAACGTTTACCCCTAATAGCATACCGCTGGACCTAACTCTAGGTGGTAAACAAAACCAACTGAAATCTTGCCAGCGGCTAGATGATGTAAAAAGGAGTAGCAAAATTAGATCTTCCGGTTTCCGACAACGCTAAAAAATCTATTTTTTTCTCACAGATTGATTCTTTAACGAACAAGTGTTTTTCGGGGTCACGGAAACCCTCACGATTCCAAAATAACCCTCTTAAGTTATGCATTCTTACGCTTGTTTTGTATTTTAATTCTAGCACTTCTATGCTTATTCGAACAAGAGTAATCTCTCCTTTTTCTGGTCCTCTTGACCGTCTCTGAAAGGACTGGAAAATCCGACTGATCTTCCAATGTCCTATTACTCTCATCATCCTCTAAATCTTCAGTTAGAGCTGAAGCTTTATTAAGAATCAAACTATAAGGTTGCGGCTCCTCCTTATTTTTTACATTATTATTCAAGATACAATCGAACGCTCTAATTCAGATTGCTTAATCATCATGGCCAAATCAATAATTTGTTTATCCATCGCACCTAGCGATACCCCCAACTAAGATGCCCTATTCGAAATTTGCTTATCAGGAAATGCTAAAATCGAATGGGTAGATTTTGTAGTACCTTGTAAGTAGTCCCGCTGATCCGCCAAAGCCATGGCCCGTCCCATTTGAGTGTCATCAGCGTTGTGTTGCGCCCTGATACACCCACTCGACCGAAGTCCCAGCTCCTCGACGTCCGGGATGCCACCAAAATCGATGATGCTCTGCTTGGACACCTCCTTTTCGACCGCACCGAAGTGATTAATCGGAAAAGTTGGCATCGTGGGTGTGTACACCGGCGCCCTAGCTCGCGCTGATTCTGCCCCACTCGATCCCGTACCCCCTCCAGGGGTACGCGGAGAGTCCAGAGACTCTGTCATGAAGCTCGATCCAGCCCCACCTCCTGTGATGCGTGGAGAGCTCTCCGTGGAGCACGAAGCCCCAGCCAACGAACCTGTCGAAGAAGACGATAGCACAGCCTCCTGCTGTGTACAAACGGGTGATGCATGTAAAATGCATACATGAACTTTACATTTTATTACATGTTATTCCATGTTATTTGCATCATATAAGGGCTATATTCATGATTTATATTAAGTTTTGGGGATAATTAACAACTCCCCCATTTTTCTGGAATTAACCCTGCTGTCAGAAAACCCCTTTTTCTATATTTTGATGTTTCAGGGACCCAAACGACGTCCAAATGACCTGAAACTTTACGGGGATCACTTTTTGGAAGGAACGAAACGTAGGCGCAAAGGAATCGAAGAAACGGAGACCAGAAGGCCAAAAGGGGTGGGCCCACGCGGCCAGATTCCCTGACCGCGTGGGGTCCCCCATCCTGGCCCTGGGCCTCCGCTGCCGTCGATCTTTCTTCCCGAAGCTTCGTCTTGACCTAAAAACGACTATATATAGACCCCCCAGGGCTTTCGCGAAAGGAGCGCCGCAGAAACACAGAAACCACGAAACAGAGATCTGGAGCTGAAGATTGGAGGGGGAAAACTCCGGCGGGGCGCTGCCGGTGTGGTCTCCTTCCCCTCCAACAACATCTCCACCGACACCATGATGAAGAGGGAGTAGTCCACCCCTGGACTATGGGTTTGTGGAAGTAACTTATGTATCTCTCCTCTCTATGAGCTTCACTAATTAGTACCGTATGAGCTGCTGAACATGATTACGGTCATCTATGTAATTCCTTTGTGGTGGATCTTTATTATGAGTTAATACATGTTTGAGATTGCAATGGTTTTGTTTCAGTTATGAAAGTAGATGCATATTATGTACCCCGTTCTTATTTACTTGTCATGATCAAGCATGTTTATGAGAGCATGTGAGGGGGAACGTGTGCATTAGTTGGAGTAACGGGGGGTGGCTAGTGCAGTGAACGTGAGAGAAAGTTCTGCGATCCACTTGGGTTTTCTACCTTACTTTGTTGCCTCACTAGGGATAAACAAAAATACCATGCTACCGGAGAGTGGATGTGACCTTGGCCACTACCTCCATGACTAGATCTAGCATGTTCTTATTTTAACTTCATGTCATTGAACTTATTGCTATGCTCTGATTTATCTTAATTACTAAGGTGTTATGATTTAGTTCGCATCTTGGTGGAGCATAAGAGAGAGAACAACTTATACTTGAGATCTCTATGTTAGGACGTGATGCCCATATTATTAATAACTTGTCAAACCATGTCTTGCCATCTTCATGTTAATTTTAGTGTTCCATTGTCTACCACGTTATCAAGAGAGAGTGCATTTGTGAAACCATGAACCCCGGTCCATTTTTAATCATAAGAAACACCTTTCCAACACTTTTATCACCACTTTTGTTTGCTGCCATTATTAAATCCGAAAATACAAAAACACTTTTACATCTTGCATTCATCATAAAAAACCCAAAAATATCATTTATCATTGCTACCACCATCCTTGCATATTTACTTATTGTTTTACTGCATATTTATTTTATTATCATTCTCACACCTTGTGCTTGACAACCACTTGGTGAGGTTGAGGGCACAAAACAATTTATTTTGTTGCAGGTTCTCAAGAGAAGGATAAGGAGATAACACCTGAAATACTGGTTCCCCGAGAGTTCGATATTAAACCCTCGAGTCACCCCTCGTGGGGAAAACTGTCTTCCACTACTACATACACTCTGCACTTGGAGTCTCAACCTAACCCATTTACTTTTCACGCAGGTACCACGCGAAGGGCTAGCAACTGTTTTCTGGCGCCGTTGTGGGGTAACTACGTGAAGGGCCATCAAGACGTTTTCTGGCGCCGTTGCCGGGGAACCATAGCTGAAAGGTTTATCCAAGGATCACTCACATCAAGTCAACTTCATCACCAACTTGTGTAACAACCTAAGCTTGGGGAGGTTGCACCTACGTGAGCATCATCTTATCCATCTTTACCTACAATCATTTTATTTTGTTTTGTTCTTGTCTTGCATATCATCTTTATATTTCGGTTTGCATATTTATATTCAGTTTTGCATTTTTGTGTTGCATTTGTTATTTCGAGTTGCATTAGTGTCATTTTACTTTCAGTTTTGCATAAAAAATTAAAAACACATAAAAACTTGCTCAATGGAGAAAAGAACTTTTTGGCCATTTAGTGTTAAGAATTTTCCTCAAGATAGGAATTTCCCTGTTAAAGAATTTGAGATAGATCCTAATGTCACTAAATTGATTTTTGAAAATCGTTTTTCTGGGAAACCGAAAGAAGATGCTCTTCAACATCTTAGTAAATTTAATGAAAGATGCAAAGAATTAAACCTGATTCATGCCAATGCTAATGTGATCAAAGTAAAGCTTTTTCCTTATTCCTTGGCTGGAAAAGCTCTAGATTGGATATTAAAATGGCCACCTGGGAATTTTAGCAATTGGTTTAATTTGAAAGCTGCTTTCATTGAGAGGTTTTGTTTTTCAGCCATGGTTTATAATATGAGAGAAATAGTTATCACCTTTAAACAAAATAAGGAAGAAACCTTGGTTAAAACTTGGGAAAGGTTTAGAGGTATAGCTTATGGAATGGAACATGGTATTAGAGATTGGATGCTCATGCACATATTTTATAAAGGATTGTCTGAAACTTCTAAACTCTTTTTAGACAATGAATGTAAGGGTTCTTTCATAAATACTACTATTGCTGATGCTTACATTCTACTTGATGGCTTGATATTGGAAGTAAAAATTAAAGAAAGTTTAGAAAAAGCTCAAGTACCTGAAGATGTGTTTGATGACCGTTATGAATTATTTAATCTATATAATAGAGATAAAAAAGTTGAGGAAGTTAAAATGCTTAGTGAAGTTAAGGAACCATTTGTTGATTTAGAGAAGTGTAGCTTGCATGAATTAATTTCTATCTTACAAAAATTTGCAAGTGATCCTTCTGTTAATATTAACCAGGCTGGTTTTGGTTCCTATATTGCTAATCATGTCTTAAAAGAAAAGATTGCTAGGTACAATCAAGAAGCTATGATACCACCTAAGCTTGGGGATATCTGGATCCCTAAGGTACTAGTAACCATTGGAAAAGAGACACACCATGCCATTTTAGATCTAGGATCTAGTGTCTCTATATTATCTAAAGAACTATATGAAGTCCTTGAACTTAAAAATATTGAGAAATGCTCTATTGAACTTGCACTTGCTGATGATTCCATTAGACATGCTCTAGGAAAAGTAAGTGATGTTATGGTAGAGTTACACATGACTTTTGTGCCTGTTGATTTTCTAATCATGGACATGGGGAATAAAACCTCTAGTCCTATTATTTTGGGAAGACCTTTTCTTCGTACTACAGGTGCCATTATTGATTCAAAGGAAGGGAATGTGAAGTTTCAGTTTCCACACAAGAAGAGCATGGAACACTTCCCAAGGAAGAGGGACACACCAAGGTTCAAGCTCCCTCATGAGCTACGTCCCCTTTGATTATCAAGTAAGTAAGCCTAGCTATATGGCTATAAAGAAAGCGCTTTACGGGAGGCAACCCGGTTGTTTTTGTTTGAGATTTTCTTTGAGTCCTCTTGCTGTAACAAGAGAGTAGTTTGTTAGTTTTGTTTCTGGGATTTTTAATAAAGAACCAAGTTTTACCTATTTTGGGTTTGAAAAGTTGCTATTCATTTTCGGAGAGTTTTCTGCCTGCACGAAGTCTGTGCACGGTTTGATTTTTCATTTTTTATCTGTAACTCCGATTGAGCTGTAATTTGAACTGTAGCTTCAACTTTTCATCCTCTGTATACGTGATTTTTTCAGATTTTTCTGACGAGTTTAAGTAGGGTAGAAAAATGCGTTTTGCTGCTGCTGTTTTTCTGGACAGATTCTGTCTTGATATTGTTTGATGCATTCTTTGAGCTTTTTGCTTGAATCTTTTTGATTCAATTGAGTTTATGAGTAGGCATACAACATTATATACTCTCTGGACATTCATATGAATTTTATGCAGCAAGGAACCTATTTGTTTATCACTACTAATATCACCCCACAGAAAAGAAATGGGAGAAACGGTGTTTTGAAGTTTTTTCACAGGGATTAGAGGAGCTGCACCAAGAGCTATCCAAGGATGGTGAAGACCATAAGCTTGGGGATGTCAAGACAACCCCACTAGACCAACACACTCTCGGTTTGCACACGTCTAACTTCTGTTTTTCGATCAAAGCACTTTATCGTATAAACTTGGAGCGTTTTTTTTTTTGCTTTTGTTATTTCGGTTTGTTAATAAGACCACCACTATCATTTATATATGAGAGAGCTACTGGAAGTTTGGGTTGAATTATGTTGGATGCTATTAAATATATTGGGATAGGGATGTTTGAGTTGATTTTAAAAGATACATATAGTTGCATAATTCATGTGCTTTGAATGAATGTTAATTTGCAAGTGTGTTGTCAAGAGCTATCTTACCATGTTTAGATGTTGAATTTTAACTTTACTTGGTTTAACATGGATTGATTAGTTCTATGGACACTTATGCATGCATTTAGATGGTCAACTTTCTCCCTATTGCTAGCCCAAAAATTACAACAAGTAAAAAGCTTGTTTCCCAACACCTTCAACCAAAGTTTTTCCAGTGAGTCCACCATATCTACCTATTAGCTTTATGCTATTCCAAGTATGTTTATCATGTTATATTGTGTTATCTACATTTCTGAATTTAAATGCTTATGTTATTGATTGTCATGGGAAAAATTGGTTAAAAGCTCTCACGAACTTGATGCACAATTTACTTTTATTGCATTTAATAAGCATGAACCATTGTGATTAAAATTATGAAGTTGTGGGCTTGACAATTGTTTTGGTTGGGAGTTAGCCCATATGTGCTGTCACATGGCAAGCTTTCAACATTGCACTTATTTATATTTAGTTGATGTCATGTACTTTTGTTTATGGATGCCTATCATGGGTGAAATGAATGTGGATACTTAGTAAGTTCAAAGAGTTTGTATAAATGGTTAGAGAAATGCCTGGGCCGCTAATCTAAGCCATGCATCATTCATGGTGGAAATTTACAGCATAACCATAATGTTCATTCAGTGATGCACCTCATAATAAAAAGCTATACCCATAGTAAATAAAAGAGTGCTGAGATTGTTCATTGTCTGTTTGTCTTGTTGTTTTGACATGGGCTTGTTCATGTCAAGGGGCAAGAGGTACCCCAGTGCAGTTCTTGATGATACTATTATTACTTGCAATGACCTTTATTTGAATTTACTTTGTGGACCAAAGTGAGTAACACATGGTGTAGGTACTTGTATTCAAGGGACATGAGACATTCAACCAATACATTGTCAAGCACACCACTCATATTTGCTTTCACTTTAAACATTAATCATTCAAGATGCTATGATAGGGGTAATGAGAGCTCCACACCAATGACTACCACATTGCAAGCATTAACTTAAGTAGAAGTGTTTGGAAGTTAGATGAAACTTATTCATGCTTTACCTCTACTTATTTATCTATCCAAAGTGTCCACCTTTTATATTCAGTTTTCATAAGAAGTACTCTATGACCACCATAGGATGTTTTTACTTTTCATTATGCATACATTTGGTCCATAGTACTTTCTTCTATATTACACTTTGTGAATTTATCATTGAACATCTTTACATTGAGTATTTGATATCACTTCATAATTTATCTTGCATATTGTTATTCCTTTGAAGAATGAATCATTTGACTCTATGTAGCAATAGTAATCACCTTTGATATCCATTGATAGTATTAAAATGCAAAGTCCATGTTAGTTTTATCACCTTCATACTCGGGACGAGCATGGGTTAAGCTTGGGGATGTTGATGCATGTAAAATGCATACATGACATTTTTACATGTTATTTGCATCATATAAGGGTTATATTCATGATTTATATTGAGTTTTGGGGATAATTAACAACTCCCCATTTTTCTGGAATTAACCCTGCGCTGTCAGAAAACCCCTTTTTCTATATTTTGATGTTTCAGGGACCCAAACGACGTCCAAATGACCTGAAACTTTACGGGGATCACTTTTTTGGAAGGAACGAAACGTAGGCGCAAAGGAATCGAAGAAACGGAGACCAGAAGGCCAAAAGGGGTGGGCCCACGCGGCCAGATTCCCTGACCGCGTGGGTCCCCCATCCTGGCCCTCGGGCCTCCGCTGCCGTCGATCTTTCTTCCCGAAGCTTCGTCTTGACCTAAAAACGACTATATATAGACCCCCCAGGGCTTTCGCGAAAGGGAGCGCCGCGAAACACAGAAACCACGAAACAGAGACCTGGAGCTGAAGATTGGAGGGGGAAAACTCCGGCGGGGCGCTGCCGGTGTGGTCTCCTTCCCCTCCAACAACATCTCCACCGACACCATGATGAAGAGGGAGTAGTCCACCCCTGGACTATGGGTTTGTGGAAGTAACTTATGTATCTCTCCTCTCTATGAGCTTCACTAATTAGTACCGTATGAGCTGCTGAACATGATTACGGTCATCTATGTAATTCCTTTGTGGTGGATCTTTATTATGAGTTAATACATGTTTGAGATTGCAATGGTTTTGTTTCAGTTATGAAAGTAGATGCATATTATGTACCCCGTTCTTATTTACTTGTCATGATCAAGCATGTTTATGAGAGCATGTGAGGGGGAACGTGTGCATTAGTTGGAGTAACGGGGGGTGGCTAGTGCAGTGAACGTGAGAGAAAGTTCTGCGATCCACTTGGGTTTTCTACCTTACTTTGTTGCCTCACTAGGGATAAACAAAAATACCATGCTACCGGAGAGTGGATGTGACCTTGGCCACTACTCCATGACTAGATCTAGCATGTTCTTATTTTAACTTCATGTCATTGAACTTATTGCTATGCTCTGATTTATCTTAATTACTAAGGTGTTATGATTTAGTTCGCATCTTGGTGGAGCATAAGAGAGAGAACAACTTATACTTGAGATCTCTATGTTAGGACGTGATGCCCATATTATTAATAACTTGTCAAACCATGTCTTGCCATCTTCATGTTAATTTTAGTGTTCCATTGTCTACCACGTTATCAAGAGAGAGTGCATTTGTGAAACCATGAACCCCGGTCCATTTTTAATCATAAGAAACACCTTTCCAACACTTTTATCACCACTTTTGTTTGCTGCCATTATTAAATCCGAAAATACAAAAACACTTTTACATCTTGCATTCATCATAAAAAACCCAAAAATATCATTTATCATTACTACCACCATCCTTGCATATTTATTTACCATCATTGCATATTTACTACTGTTTGCATATATTATTTTATTATCATTCTCACACCTTGTGCTTGACAACCACTTGGTGAGGTTGAGGGCACAAAACAATTTATTTTGTTGCAGGTTCTCAAGAGAAGGATAAGGAGATAACACCTGAAATACTGGTTCCCCGAGAGTTCGATATTAAACCCTCGAGTCACCCCTCGTGGGGAAAACTGTCTTCCACTACTACATACACTCTGCACTTGGAGTCTCAACCTAACCCATTTACTTTTCACGCAGGTACCACGCGAAGGGGCTAGCAACTGTTTTCTGGCGCCGTTGTGGGGTAACTACGTGAAGGGCCATAAACGGGCGGTGAAGACAGCCCCTCTGTAGCCTGCTCGACTACGATCTCGAGTCCTGCTTCGAAGGGAGTTGCGGCTGCTGCTGTCCCAACCGCATCAATCTCGGCTTCGGGCCTATCCAGCTGAAAGCCTTTGTCCCCCACAATCTCCATATTCTCCTTAAAGCTTGGAGTAGAGTGGTAGCTCGATCTCAGCAACGCAAATTCCTTCCTCGCATTGTCAAAATCACGACGAACAGACGGCGAGAAAACCACTCCCACCTTCACCGCGGCAGTCGGTGGTTTGGAAGCTGATCGATCCAGCTGTTCGATAACCGTGGTTGACTCTGTTGCCGCGGTTTCGTTACTCGGTTTATTTTCAGGGTAATATTTAGCCACCACCTCCTGAAAATCATCCCCGAGCTCATCATCATCATCGTCATCCTCATCTCTATCCGAACCCCCCAACTCCACATCCGGATCAACTGGAGGTGCTGCTCCCTCCACCATAAAGGTAAGATCGAAGAAGCCATATTTAATGAACATGGGAAAATGTCTTGGAATTTTAGTATGATCAAGACAACCAATTCTGATTCTGAGAACCCCTTGCTGCCTTGTAAAAGCCATATCAATCACATATCTCCAACTGCCAATAAAGCTAGAAAATCCCCAATATGAGGCCTTGGGATACCAGAAACTCTCACCCATACCTCCGGTAAAGTTCTGATAGGTTCCGGGTTTTGAGCCAACTGTCAAAAGTCAGTTCACATGGACTGTTTGGCTAACGAAAGAGACAAAAAACATTGAGTCTCTCGAGATCATTCCTAGTTGGAAATTGCACCTTATAGATATTGTGGCCCATTTGACGAACAACCCATACAAACTGCTCAGAAAGAACCAGCCTTTGTAGCTGTGAGATAATGCTAGGGATGGACATATCACCTCCTGTCACCACCAAGGAAGCTAATCGAACTTTCTCCATTCTTGGTTTGTAGGTTTCAGTTCATGGATATTCGAAGAAGATGAGCTCTTCATGACCACCATAAACCCTAATTTGGGGTTTAGGGGCCGTAGACATAACCTCTCACCATGTGTCGGTACTTCGCAGATGACACAAACTTCTATTGTGCAATCAGCCGATCGATGCCCGGTCACTCCACATCTATAGCACCTCTTCCCTTTCTTTGGTGTGGCCACAGCCAAAGCTGCTGCGAGCTGCTCCGCCGACACCACAGCAGCCGCAACATCTGGCACCGCCGCCACCTGCTGCGGCCCTTGCGCTCCTTGCTGCCCCGCCCCGATCGGCACACCCTGAAGATGTGCGACGGGTGGAGCCGCAGTCCCCTGAACTTGTGCGGCCACTGGAGCCGGCATCGCCACGGTTTGAGCAGGAGCTTGCATCACCGCAGCTACCCCCGGAGACACCACGGCCTGCGGTATCGCTTGTCCGTAGCCTCGGCCACCCTGGGCACCATATGCCCCGTCGCCATAGCGGCCGCGCACGACACGGTTTTGATCAGCACGCCTACGGCCGTAGCCATAGCCGCCACGTCCAGCATCCGCACGGCCGTAGCCGTACCCAGCATCTCCACGACCCCGGCCACCAAAGCCCGCGTCGCGGCCACGCCCGTCAAAGAAGCGTCGCCCACGGCCTCCACCAGCGTGGTATCCACCACGATATCCACGAGCCGCGTAGAAGCCCGATCCGGCGTGGAAACCACCATAGTGTCCACCCGCACCCGCGCCGTCGAACTGGCCCTGGGCGTCGTGACCCCCGCCGTTCCGCTTGGGCCCCCCACTTCGAAGGTGGACTACCGAGCACCATGGGTAGCACCTCGGCCAGGCGGATCGAGCACCTCCACCCCGGCCGAACTAACACATGCTACGTTCTTAGTTCTTCCTGAAAAGACTGCATTCAGACCTGGAGGTTGGCTTTCTTTTACGGCTGATATTTCAGATTGATGACACTCAAACGTGAAAGAAGTAGCTAGCTAACTAGCTAGTTTAAAGTTTAAACAAACGTGCCACTTATTTTTGCTGGTCGTCCGGCACGCGCAGCACCATTGTCTCCACAGTGAACCCAGGTCCAAATCCAACCATGGCACCCCACTCGCCGTCGCCCCGCCCTCCTCCTCCATTCGCCTCCGCTGCTCATCCAGCACGAAGATGATCGTCGCGCCGAGCATGTTCCCGTACTCTCTCAGCACGCTCCGGCTCGCCGCCAGCTTCCCAGGCTCCAACCCGAGAGCCCCGTCGATGTGGTCCAGTATCCCTCGCGCGCCCGGGTGCACCACAAAGAAGAGCTTGTTCCATTCGCCTGCGCCGCACTCGATCCCAAGCGGCCGGAGCGCGTCCTCGAGGCACCGCTCGATGTGCTGCGCGGCTAGAGGAAACAGCTCCCTGGTGAAGATGTGGACGTCGAGGCCGGCTTCCGTGAGCTGCATGGTGAGCACGCCGTCGGTCCCCGGTATCGTGGCCTGCGAGGCAGACACCATCTCGAAGATCGGGCTCTCCTCGGGGTGTTGGGCTTCATCGTCGGCGGCACCGACGATGACCGCGCCCGCGCCGTCCCCAAAGACCGCCTGGCTGATGAGCGTGTGCGGGTGCGCCTCCTCGTCCTCGGGGCCACGGAAGGCGACGACTGTGAGCTCCACGCAGACCACCAGGACGCGCGCGCCGCGGCTGTTCTCGGCCATATCCTTAGCGAGGCGTAGCGACGCGGAACCGGAAGAGCAACCATTAAGGTGAAGCATGGTGCGGCAGACGGACGCGCGGAGCCCCAGGAGAGAGGCTAGCCGGAGATCGATAGCAGGGGCGTGCGCGCCGGAGTTGGTGCTGACGATAAGGTGGGTGATGTCGCCGGACGGCCCCACTTAGCTATGGCCTTTGCTGCAGCTGACGCGGCGAGCTCCGGGGCAGCGGCAGCCGCGATGGCGAGCCGTGCGTCGAGGGAAGGCTTGCCGCGGCAAAGGAAGTCAGGGTGGGCGTCGAGGAGCTGCTCCGCGTGGTGGAAATAACGCTTCTCCGTGGTTGTCATCTCACCTGGTTGATCATATATATTATATATATTAACAATCAAACACCTTAATTGCTCACAATATATACATATATATAACTGTACAAGTTAAGTAGCGCTCACTCACACATGGTCTTGAGCTTCTGTTTAAGCTGGGTGAGGTGTTGGCTCTTGGTGACGCGGAAGTAGTAGTCCGGGAACTCCTCCTGGGGCACGCAGTTGGGCGGGTTTGCGGTGCCGATGGCCAGCACGGCCGCAGGCCCGTCGGCACGCTGCGAACGCCGGATCTCGAGCATCGTCGGCAGGGTGCTGCTGGCCATGGTCCTGAAGCAGAGTATCGACGAATTTGGAATTATATCTATAATTTATAAATTACAAACATAAATTACTTGCAGAAAAAAATGAGCTACAAGTTTGCTGGGCTAATTAAGAAAGAGAAAAGAAGCAAGAAATACCCAAAGGAGCGTGCACTCAGTGCAAACAAAGAAGATGGGAGGAGGTAGAGGGAGAAAACTGCTTCAAGACTGTTTGCTTACGAGATGGGAAGGATAGATGAAGCAGGTGGCAAGTATTTATAAGGATGGGAACGGAGCAGCCAGCACGGCTGAGGTGCCAATGAAATGATGCTATATCAGCTAGTTGTTCCAAAAACCAGCTGAGATACTTACACGATTCTCGTCGGTTTATTTTAAGAAACGACTAGGCATATCATAGTCCGCCATAAACAAAAACTGACACACATAGTGCATGTTTTTCGAGCCTGTTAGTCGCAGGAACACCGATATGAATCTTACTTGTACTTTGTATGTGTCTATTAGCTGACAAAATCTTATCCACCGATATGAAGTTTGAACGAAGAATCTTTGTTATTTAAGTTGAGTGGATTTCTATTTGACATATTGTACCAAGTACAACAACTTGAAAATTTAATGTTTCTTGATATCAAGCTTGACCTCCATTGCAGGTTATCAAAATATCATTCCTCTAACATTTTTGAATTACTTCTTGACTAACTAAACCTTGTTTTTCCATGATATAAAGTTGCACCAAGAATATTTAGCACATGATGGTCACATGTTAGGTTCTATGTCCATTTTCTGTTCTACACATGGCACTGTGTCTGTAAACTTGACAATCTTAATATTTGTTAGTGGCACATAACTTACCTACTCTTTATTTTTAAGTAATCTCATCTAGCCTTTGCTAGGTCCCACTGCTCATATATTTGTTGATGTTATACCATGTCAAATTTAGTTGTTGACAAAACAAGGCATGCAAATTTAGTTTAAAGTTAATGTTGTCTAAGTATGATCATGTTTCTAGACAAAATATAAATATCTACAATACCAAATCAATAGCGATAGATCTAACACAAAATATATTCAATAAGGAATTTATGATATTCTATTTTCGTATATCTGTTTGGTCAAACTTGGTAAACTCTGACCAAAATTATAGGTGTTGTTCTATGAAAGAGATTTAGTTTATGTGTCTACATTGATTGTACCACATATCAACTTGACAATCTTAATGTTGTCACCGACCACGTACGTTGTAGCACACACCAAGATCTAGCACATTGCTCAATAGATTCGTTAGGTGCTACAACTCCTCTTTTTTGTTTGACATTGTACAATACACGTCAATAACATTGTAACTTATTTGTCAACTTGACAATATTAATATACTTATACTAATGGCTATTTATTGACCGACTTCATCTAGTTTGTCCACACTCTGCACCTAGACTCTTCAAGCACACGTGGTAAGAGGCATGCAACTGCGCAATTTGTTTTTAGACATCAGCGTTTGGATGACACACAGAGACATATGATATGCACTATTGTTTGCGTTGTACACCTGTACTACATGCATGTGTAGTCGTGGGGGGGGGGGGGGGGGGGGGGGGGAATCTTGACGGACCGTTTAGAGATATTTACAGTTTGCTCTGTTCACCAATACAAAGTTTGCATAACAAATTCTTTAGCACACCTTGCTCAATAGACGTCAGGCGCTACTCATTTTTATTTAACATTTCCACCAATACAAAGTTGCACCAAGAATCTATAGCACGGAATGGTCAGAGGTTAGGTTCGATGCTCATTTGTTTGTTTGACATGGAAGGTTGCATGTCAACTTGAAAATCCTTTGTCATTGAGAAGTCATCACAAAGCTATTGTGATATTCATTGACTAACCAGACTTGCTAGTTTTCCCACCGATACAAAGTATGCACCAAGAATCTGTAGCACATGATGCTCAATAGACATTAGGTGCTAAGATCAGTTTGCTGACTTTGTGTATTATATGTCAATTTGACAATCCTTCGTTATTATAGGGTCATCATCAAGCTATTTTTGTGTATTCATTGACTAACTAGACTTGCTAGTTTGTCCACCGATACAAAGTACGCACAAAGAATGTTTAACATGTGATGCTCAATAGACGTTAGGTGCTATTTTCGTATATCTGTTTGGTCAAACTTGGTGAACTTTGACCAAATTTATAGGTCTTGTTTTATGAAAGAGATTTAGTTTATGTGTCTACATTGATTGTACCGCATATATCAACTTGACAATCTTAATGCTCTCACCCACCACGTACGATTGTAGTACACACCAAGATCTAGCACGTTGCTCAATAATTCGTTAGGCGCTACAAATTCTCTTTTTTGTTTGACATTGTACAATACACGTCAATAACACTGTAACTTATTTGTCAAGTTGACAATATTAATATATTTATATAAAGTATGAGGAAGTCATCCATTTACTATATTATTGATGGCTATTAATTGACCGACTTCATCTAGTTTGTCCACACTCTGCAACTAGAATGTTCAAACACACGTAGTAATTAAGAGGCATGCAACTGCGCAATTGTTTTTAGACATCAGCTTTGGATGACAGGCAGAGACAGATGATATACACTATTGTTTGTCGTTGTACACTTGTGTTACATGCATGTGTAGTTCGGGGGCAAGAATCTGGACAGACCTTTAAGAGACATCACTGGGTAAACGGCTTTACCGGATGAGTTTACTAACCGATTAGTGGGTGTAATTATCAATTCAATTGTCATTTTTCAGTAGCTTACATATGCACGCATGACCTTGCTATAAAAACCCTGGAGCACCTTCTTCCGAAGCCACCAAAACGTACATACACAGGAAGCTAACTAACTGTTAATTATACTGCAGTTAGTTAGCTCGACCACTACTTAGTTCGCCATGCAAACAAAAATGAGTGCGATCATCGAGGGCGGGGACATCGCCGTGGACCTCTATCCGTTCATACGCGAATACAAGGGCGGCCGTCTCGAGCGCTTCCTGCGCAGTTCATTCGTGGCAGCGTCAGAGGACGCCGCCGCTAACCGCGGCGTGGCCACGAGGGACGTGGTCATCGACAAAACCACCGGCGTGTCCGCACGCCTGTTCCTTCCCTCCGCTGCTGCCGCCGCCGCCGCCGTGACCGGTGGCGAGGCGCTACCCGTCATCATGTACGTCCACGGTGGATCCTTCTGCACGGAGAGCGCGTTCGGCCGCACTTACCATAACTACGCCAGGTCCCTGGCGGCGCACGCCGGGGCCCTCGTGGTGTCCGTGGAGTACCGCCTAGCACCGGAGCATCCCGTGCCGACGGCCTACGACGATGCATGGGCCGCGCTCCTGTGGGTGGCGTCCCTCTCCGACCCCTGGCTCTCCGCGTACGCCGAACCCGGACGGACGTTTCTCGCCGGCGACAGCGCCGGTGCCAACATAGCCTACAACACGGCGGTGCGTGCCAGCCGCCTCGGCCTGGACATCGAGGGGCTAGTCATCGTGCACCCCTACTTCTGGGGGGTCGATCGGCTGAGCTCGGAGACGGTCTGGGACGGCGTCGCCATGTTCACGCCTGAGATGATTGACAGGCTTTGGCCGTTCGTCACGGCCGGCAAGCTTGGGACGACGATCCCATGATGAACCCTGTGGACGAGGACATTGCCTCGCTGACGTGCCAACGCGTACTGGTTGCTGTCGCCGGGAAGGACAGCCTGCGCCACCGTGGATCTCAGTTGGCCGCTCGCATGCGCGGCTGCGCATGGGCCGACGACGAGAGTGCGGTGACATTGGTGGAGTCCGAGGCCGAAGACCATGGCTTCCACCTCTACAACCCGCTACGCGCGAGCAGCAAGATGCTCATGGACAGCATAGTGCAGTTCGTGAACCAGCCCACGGCATTGCCGTTGCCGGCTGCTTTGCTCCCGGAGCTGGAGGAGCTGCATGCATGCCAAGGTAAGAAGAAGACATCAGCTGCGGGTGAGACGATGGGCTCTCGCTGCACCAGTCGTCAGCCTACTTTTGTAGGCGTGCCAGCTAGGCCGTATATGGACGTCTTTGGTTATGGGATGGCCATTAAAGGCACGACACGCACTAGCTGTTTGCAAATTGGATTAGGCAGAGCATCCAAGACTGGTACTACCAGATATGGTTCATTTCTGGGCCAAGTGAGGCCTACCAACAAGACACCAAAGCTCTCATTATCGGCAACACTACTTCAGGGGAGCTCTGTTTCACACGGCTTCATTTAGTGGACCATCGAGTTTCTACATCCACATAAGGTAATAACACGAACAATATGCGATCCACAAAGTCTGTTTGTCATCCTATATAGTATACACCTACTATATTTTTCTTTGAAACGAAGGCAAAAACTATGTATACACATGTACGATCGACATGTACATGCATGCAGGTGCAGAAGAAATGTCTACTATATGTATCTGCTTATTCTTGTAAACTGTATACGTAAGATCGATCGATGTATGATTGTTGTTTCGTCCGTATTTAATACATCAAAACTTATACAAACTGTGAATAATTATCCATCGGTACCAAGGTTAACGGGCTACTCGACGAGCTCGCTCATTTAACCCTTTAACGATAATGGGCAAAAATCACGGACTCGCCGTGCTTCGAGATCCATGTCTAACCCTGAGACACAATGAAAGTAATGTTAAGCTACGCAGGACACGAGGGGGCTCACTGCCTCTGGAATGAACGAACGTACACGTGCCATGCCACCGTGTAAAAAATATGAACCCTATAAACTTGTTTTAGGAGACCCTATAACCTTTTTTTTTGAGAAAAACCCTATAACCTTTATTTGGGCTAATCTCACTACAAGAAATATGCTACTCTATGACCCTCAATATTGGTCACCGAATGGTCACATATTTTAATTTGTGACCTTTTTGTGACCAAAAACACTTGGTCACGTTATGAGCGTCACTAACTAGCCAATATGACCTTTTTTGGGGATTGGTCATAGACCTCTATGACCAAAAGAAAAGGTCACAAATTTTATGACCAATATTTTGGTCACGGGCAATCTGGACACGCCACGTCAAATCCAACGTGGCAAAGCTGACGTGGCAAATTTGTGACCAAATGAAATGGTCGTAGATCAAAATCAGCCCAGTCTAGCCTGTTCTTTACATGGGCTGAGCCCAATAATTCAGCCTTTTTTTTGTGTCCGGCAGTCCGTTCTACTTTTGGGCCTCGGCCATTTATAGCCCATTTCTTTTGCGACTTTTTGGGAAATTTTAATAATATTATTTGAAACAAGCCCACCATAGGTTGGGCCATAGCCCATATATGATCCAATAAAGTTTGGGCCAAAGCCTTTTTGTATTCAGTTTACAGCCCAACTAATTATATCTGGCACAAATTCAATTTAATAACAGAATGCTCAAATATTGGAATAACAAATATTGTTTTCGAGAAAGTATACACAGGAAAGCACATATGCTCAAATATTGGAATAACAAATACTGTTTCCAAGAAAGTATAAATAGGAAAGCAGATACATAACAGCTCCTGTTATCTTCGAGGTTACACCACAGAAATACATCATAGGCTCACGACACATACTAGCTACCGAAATGCTTGAGTAGTAGAGCAGCCAATCACAAATGTACCACCCACCAAAGCTTCTGAAATCAAAAAATAGGCTTCCTTGCTCCTCCATCCGATGAGCGCATGGCTGAGCTGGAACAACTTGCGCCAACCTACGAGAACATCACAATGCATGAATCGATCAAATCAAGGAAGGAAACTGCAAATTAATCAAGGTAGGAAACAGGAAAACAGGCTCCAATCAATACAACTAATAACAATGTACATGAAGCAAAGTAGAACATATTAAAAACAGATATAATCTGAGCTACATGTGTAGAACAAGCAAAAGGAGCAAATATCATATAAGTTCTTGCTAAGCTCATAAATTGTGCACTCAAATAGAAAGACATGTTCTGGTGTAAGAACAACAATAGTAAAAAAGAACACCAGCAATCCTTTGTGATCAGAAACAGCAGCACAAAATATTTCATGTAGACAATGCATGTCATAGTAATGGCAGCACAAAATTTATGTGCACAAGCACATTATAGCAGGTAGGGAAGATGAACTAATTTAAAAGCCAATTAATAAAATGCAGCAGCACCTTGTGCTATAGTAACACACTACCAGCTGGACAATAAAACATGAACCCCCGGATAAGAAACTTTCATGTATATCCACAGGGAGCAGATGCGAAATGCATCAAGCATCACAACAATCGGTTCAAGAAGATAAAGAGTAGATACCTGACTTTGTGTCAATGTCGTGGATGGGGTTGTGGTTAAAGATCGGTTCTGCATCATCGCTGGCTGTTGAAGGTAGTCATCCTTGTAGAAGTCCACCATGCGCTCCTGCCGGCATTCATCAATGCTTCAGCATGGTATAACACAGGTATCATGCAACCAAAAGGGATAACTGTGAGATAACAATTAAATGAATTAACAACTGTAAAACATACACAAGGATGTGTTGGCAGAATTGAGATATATTTGTAAAGGGAAATGAAAGGTAACAACAGAGTACAAGACAATAGAGTAAATGAGTGAAAATTATTACGATTTACTATGAGCTACTGCAGGGTCATATTCTAAGGACTACTGGACCAATAAGAGCAATTTCTCAAAGCAAAGAATGCAAGCAGATACATTTGTTATAACATAAACTAGGCAATAGAACATTTCCCAAGAAGATCTGCACTTGAGAAGCCAAGAACAGCTCGTGGATACAATGGCAGCAGAATCATTAGACAGTACCATTGATTTATTGTGTTGGTATAATTTAAACAAGATCAACAAGCCATTTATGTAATAACAGAAATACTCAAACAAGGCATGATTTGGCAGCACTGAGCTTGTGAGTGAATTACACGGACCTTGAGGGCGGTGAGTCGTAGGCGAGCTTGTAGTCTTTGTAGAGGAAGTATCTGCCGCCGGCGTCCACGGCTTCCGCCCTAGTTGACCCGGCCTCGACGTTCCCGAGCGAGTTCTTGCGGCCGCTGCACCCACTGCGCCATGAAAAACCAGTAAAACAACGAACATATACTGGCGCAATTCTACTAGATAATTGCATTCAGATGACAAGCAGTACCAACAGAATCAAATAATCCCAAAAAATTCAGATTTGTCCATTATATCTCTATTTATAACCTTGCTTACAAGTTATAACACTGTCCAACATGTCCATTCTATTTCTACTACCACATTATGAATAAAGCAGATAAACATTATTGTTATCTATAGAACACATTACTGAATATCACTTTACTCTAAACTGAAAATACATGTAGTTCAATTGTTGCATATACAGTTTACAAATGCAAGTACATAAGCATGTTGATCATGGCTCGTCTAAGCAAGTTGTACCACAGATAAAAACAAATCCACCAATTTACACTTCTAAAGCAGATAACAACAACAGCTACACCAATTTACAGAAGGTAACAAGTGAACTGCAGGCAACAAACGGAGGAATCAGCCTTACCCACATCCCGTCGGTTCAATCCACGCTGCGGGGATGGAGAGGTCTGGACAAGATCTGGTCCCAGCCATGCAAGGAGGTCGCCGTCGCGGAGTTCCTACCGCGGCTACGCCAGGGAGATCTACCTCGTAGGTTCCTGATTTGACAGATAGGAAACGTTAGAGGAAGTTGAGCAGCAGGTGATGCGGCCAGAAGGAAGAGTGGGAGATGGAGCAAGACGTCGCCAGGGGAGCTGGTGGTGAGCGAGTTGGTGAGAGCGCGTTGACGGTGAGGTGGGGATTGGGCTCGGAGAACCGTGTCCGTCGCCGCCCTGGTGGCCAGAGACCCGTGGCCGGCGTGTAGCGCCGCCACGCAAACCCTAGGCAGGCCACGAGCACGCCGCGGTCCGGCCAGCTCGACGGGGCGCCGCGCATCGAAGCACGCACGCGCGTGCCGAAGAGCAAGCCAGCCACGACCGTGGTCGCTGGGCGGCGGTGCCTCTCTCTCCGGCGAGGGTGAGGCGGGCGGTGGTGGATTCGTTGCGAGAGATCGAATAGGAGGGGGTGTGGAAGGAGGAGAGGAGGGGCGTGCAGAAGGGAGTAGGCGCCGGGCTGGGGGAGAAGGGGTGGAGAGGATGAGCGGCGGCGCCGCCGATCTGAATCGGGGAGGGGGAGGGGCGAGGCAGGTTGAATCTGGATCGGGGAAGAGACAGGGGTGGCGGCGCTCGGGTTGGGGTCTTGGGGATTTTAGGGTTGGGTGCTAGTAGGCCGGCTGGCGCGCGGGTGTTGGCGTGTTGCGGCGTTTTCTCAGGAGGAGTACCACCGTTCGATGCATGGTGATGGAAGGCTCAAATCGCGTCCAACGGCGTGATCCGCCTGGAAGCTGTTCCTCACCGCTCATTGGCCAGCTTTCTCACATTTAAATCTGCACGATTTGAACTTAAATCTTCAATAATTTCGGCTCCAAAATACAGTAAAATCAGAAATTTTACAAGGGTTTCGCATGATTCAACCTCTATCTAAAAATGGCAATGTCGACAGTTTTAACCATGTTTTGAAATCAGCCAAAAAAAAAGACAAACTTAAGCCAATTCGACTGATTCAGTTGGAACCCGGTCAAATTTGAACTACAGGTACCTCATAGTTTACTAAAAAAATTGAAAAAATCATTTTTAGATGCACAAGTACCTATTTCATCATAGATACACAAAGAGTTCCACAAGATTGAACCTCTAGATACGATCGGTCATGTCCGTCGTTTTGATCGTATTTTGAAATCGGCGTAGATAATTCAAAAAAAATCAAAAAGAAGTAAATCCTTCGCAAAGTGTCATTATATGTGACCTAGTTTTAAGGAAAAATAACAAACTTGGAAAATGTAAGATATCTTAAAAAAGTGTTCACACAAATGACCTCTCATGTATAAAGATTCGTGGCTTTCAGCCCAATTGACCAATATTTATGCGCTAACCATGACATAGTTTGTTCAAATATGCCGATATTGCGCACAAGAGTGTATCTTGGAATGGAGAACAATGTTGCCGAACAAAAATTTCAACTTTATTACACAAAAAATTCATTTTTCAATTTCCGAGTGCGAAAAATGGGTGTTTTTGTGAAGCACATACCAAAAATATGTTGCAAATTGGGATCACACCATTTTTGTAAAATATGAGACCACATTTGATGTACAAATAACTAAACGGTTGTGTGTGAAATGGTTTCCATCCACCCCTTGTCAAAAAGACAAATTTTCGTCGATTCAGCTGAAACCGGGTCAAATTTGAACTACGGGTGCCTCGTAGTTTGCTCAAGATTTTTTGTGAAAATCATTTCTAGGTACAAAAGTATCTATTTCATCATAGATACACAAAGAGTTCCACAAGATTGAACCTCTAGATACGATCGGTCATGTCCGTCGTTTTGATCGTATTTTGAAATCGGCGTAGATAATTCAAAAAAAATCAAAAAGAAGTAAATCCTTCGCAAAGTGTCATTATATGTGACCTAGTTTTAAGGAAAAATAACAAACTTGGAAAATGTAAGATATCTTAAAAAAGTGTTCACACAAATGACCTCTCATGTATGAAGATTCGTGGCTTTCAGCCCAATTGACCAATATTTATGCGCTAACCATGACATAGTTTGTTCAAATATGCCGATATTGCGCACAAGAGTGTATCTTGGAATGGAGAACAATGTTGCCGAACAAAATTTTCAACTTTATTACACAAAAAATTCATTTTTCAATTTCCGAGTGCGAAAAATGGGTGTTTTTGTGAAGCACATACCAAAAATATGTTGCAAATTGGGATCACACCATTTTTGTAAAATATGAGACCACATTTGATGTACAAATAACTAAACGGTTGTGTGTGAAATGGTTTCCATCCACCCCTTGTCAAAAAGACAAATTTTCGTCGATTCAGTTGAAACCGGGTCAAATTTGAACTACGGGTGCCTCGTAGTTTGCTCAAGATTTTTTGTGAAAATCATTTCTAGGTACAAAAGTATCTATTTCATCATAGATACACAAAGAGTTCCACAAGATTGAACCTCTAGATACGATCGGTCATGTCCGTCGTTTTGATCGTATTTTGAAATCGGCGTAGATAATTCAAAAAAAATCAAAAAGAAGTAAATCCTTCGCAAAGTGTCATTATATGTGACCTAGTTTTAAGGAAAAATAACAAACTTGGAAAATGTAAGATATCTTAAAAAAGTGTTCACACAAATGACCTCTCATGTATGAAGATTCGTGGCTTTCAGCCCAATTGACCAATATTTATGCGCTAACCATGACATAGTTTGTTCAAATATGCCGATATTGCGCACAAGAGTGTATCTTGGAATGGAGAACAATGTTGCCGAACAAAATTTTCAACTTTATTACACAAAAAATTCATTTTTCAATTTCCGAGTGCGAAAAATGGGTGTTTTTGTGAAGCACATACCAAAAATATGTTGCAAATTGGGATCACACCATTTTTGTAAAATATGAGACCACATTTGATGTACAAATAACTAAACGGTTGTGTGTGAAATGGTTTCCATCCACCCCTTGTCAAAAAGACAAATTTTCGTCGATTCAGCTGAAACCGGGTCAAATTTGAACTACGGGTGCCTCGTAGTTTGCTCAAGATTTTTTGTAAAAATCATTTCTAGGTACAAAAGTATCTATTTCATCGACGTAGATAATTCAAAAAAAATCAAAAAGAAGTAAATCGGCGTAGATAGTTATTTTCCAATAAACGAACCATTTTCAATATAACACGAAATAAAAACATAAAACCGAAATAGAAAAACGGAAAATAAAAAAATAAAACTGAAAAAGAAAACATAAAAACCAAACAGGAAAAGAAAAAAAAGAAAACGGAAAATAAAAAAAGAAACGGAAAAAGAAAACAGTAAAGATAAAGAATAAACGGAAAACAAAAAAGAAACAGGAAAAAACCGAAAATCCTAAACTGGACTCGAATAAATTGTAGAATGATGAATTATTAACGTGAACCGGCCGTAGCCCAGTGGCCATGTCTCTGAACTCTCTGGTGGAGGTCCGGGTTCGAAACGTGCCGGATAGGCATATAATTTCCTTTTTAGCAGTTTAGGAGCGCTAATGGGCCGGCCCAAAAACGTCCGGTTTTGGTCCGTTCGGCCTAGAAAGATGGGCCAGACGCAGCTGCGGCCCAACAAGAAAATATACGGATGGATAGGAGAAAAAAAAAGAGAAAGAGTGGCTGGCCCAACTCGGATGAGAGAAGAGAGAGCTGGGCTAGATTAGGCTGAAATCGTTTTTCTGGATTTCTAAACTTCTTTTCTATTTAGAAATTACAGGAAAATGAATGTAATATAAATAATTGCATTTTTTTTTTAAAATCAGGAAAATCCAATAAAACAAAGTAATTATAATGGGCTT
Organism: Poa pratensis; assembly: GCA_947311845.1. Classification (NCBI taxonomy): domain Eukaryota; kingdom Viridiplantae; phylum Streptophyta; class Magnoliopsida; order Poales; family Poaceae; genus Poa; species Poa pratensis. Next base: position 70,434,188 of record CAMZMU010000045.1, on the reverse strand, counting down.
AACAATTATACTATGTACCCAAGTTTAGTTTCATAAAATAATTTTGATTATGAAATATGCGTATAGGTCTTAATAAACCCCTAAAATAAAAATATTGGGTTTATTAAATCCCATAAGTTTTTGGAAAAATATCAAATACAAATAAAATAAAATTCATAGGTTGAACATGTTCAGAACTTTCCAAACCAAGATTCATATTGACACGTAAGCGAAAATGACACGCCACATAGGCGAGAGTGCTGAGTTGGCTGTCCAATCAGAGTGACAACTAAGCGAAAATGACACCTAAGCAGTGACACGTAGGCGGGACTGCTGAGTTGGTTGCTAGCATATGCGAATGACCATTTTAAATGGTCAGAAAAAAGTCATATATTGGTGCTGGCTGGCTTATGACCAATTCATTTTAGGAAAAAAAAGTCGTTTGGTCACAAATTGGTCATAAATCTGTGCTGTTTACACCCTCAAAACCAGCGTGTGGCCAATTGGTTCAAAATGGTCATAGATCTATGACCAATATTTTGGGGGTCACTATAAAAGGTCACGTTATAGCATATTTCTTGTAGTGTCTGGGCTATCTATTTGGGCCACCGCACCCCAGACGGGCCCAATCCACTCCACTGGACCACGGACAGCGAGTCCACGGCGGAGCCATCGGTAACTCGCCGTGCCGTCGTCGTTCCCATTTCACTTAGAGTACACTCTACGTTTGGGTCCACCCCTCTTTACTCAACTGTCCCCACGCCGTGCGTCCTCACAGCTCACGGCGCGCGGCCCAGCCGAGTTGGTGGCGCATCTCCTCTGCACGAAAGATCGTGTAGATGTGGCGATCCGTGTAGATGGGAGGCCGGGGAGAAGATGCTCTCTCGAGAAAGGAGACCGAGTGTGTTCCGTTCGAGGCTTTGATGTGGCGATCCGTGTAGATGGGTGGACGGTGGCGATGAAGTTTTGGAAGGGCGATCCGCGTAGAGTTTGATGCAGCGATCCCATTAGCTGACTGCAAGCGGAGCATGTCTCTTCTGTTTCTACCGCGCCGCTCCCCCACATTGTGGGCCAACAGGATTAATCACCCGTAGTTATAGTGCTACCAAAGGAGTAGGAGTAGTACCCCTACAAATGGCTCTCAATTCATCGGTAACCTAATTCACATGCATCTCACGTACATACTCCGGAGTAGGTAGATGAAATCCACGGGTAAGTATTTGGAGAAATTCAGACCTAGCTAGCTACATGGTTCATCGATCCTCCCTTTCCGTTGCCACCATCCCTTTCATCTTCACGAACCGGCGAGCTTCATGCTCGGCCCGAGACATTTTCATCGCGTGACTACTAGGGCTACGGGGACCGCCAGCACAGGGGGTCGACGACCGAGGCGATGCGCCGCTTTGTCTCTACCGACAGGTCGTCCTCTCCGACTCCTTACCGAGGCCCCATCGCCATGCTGGTCACGTGGGCCCCAACTTCGCAATCATGGCCTTCACCATGGACAACATGCGTGGATGCTAGCGGCGCGCAACTCCAGAACATCGTCAGTGAAGGTGATCCCATCTCGAAACACTCTGGACGTCTGATCGGTGATGGGGCAATCCTCGCATCGGAATAAAGTGCCTCTTTCCTCCCCGTCTCGGTGGTACTCGAGCTGATTGGTGGCGTGAGCAGTGGAAGATCCAGCGCCCCTCCTGCCCGGGCAGTTGCCCGGACGGCGCAGTGTAACCTAAGTTTGCTCGGTGCTAAGAGTAGCGACGCCCTCCATTTGATGTCCTTGAGTACCGTACTGAAACAGCCCAAGTAAGGTTTGTTCAGACTACTGATCACCTCCAAACAATCGCTAGCAATGCACGGCTGACACGTTGATGAGAAGAATAAAAGGAGATGAGTTTAATTTGAAGCCCAACCCATGCGCGAGAAGTAGAAAAGCTAGCCCAGCCCAAGCTGACCTAGTCGTGGATCATGGCTAGATGGATCGATTTCGTCTCGTACGCATGTCGAAGGAAATAACAATTTAAAGATCGGCATCCAGGCGGCCGGTAGCTGTTTTTATCGAAAAAGAAACGAAAAAAACAAAGACCACGGATGGATGATCGTTCAAACGTGAAAGAAGTATGTTGCTGTTTTTTCTTTTCGCACTCAAACGTGAAAGAAGTAGCTAGCTAGCTAGCTAGCTAGTTTAAACACGTGTGTTATTTATTTTTGCTGGCCGATCCGGCACGCGCAGCACCATTGTCTCCACAGTGAACCCAGGTCCAAATCCAACCATGGCACCCCACTCGCCCGTCGCCCCGCCCTCCTCCCCCATTCGCCTCCGCTGCTCATCCAGCACGAAGATGATCGTCGCGCCGAGCATGTTCCCGTACTCTCTCAGCACGCTCCGGCTCGCCGCCAGCTTCTCTGGCTCCAACTCGAGAGCCCCGTCGATGTGGTCCAGTATCCCTCGCGCGCCCGGGTGCACCACAATGAAGAGCTTGTTCCATTCGCCTGCGCCGCACTCGATCCCAAGCGGCCGGAGCGCGTCCTCGAGACACCGCTCGATGTGCTGCGCGGCTAGAGGAATCAGCTCCCTCGTGAAGATGTGGCCGTCGAGGCCGGCTTCCGTGAGCTGCATGGTGAGCACGCCGTCGGTCCCCGATATCGTGAACTGCGAGGCAGACACCATCTCGAAGATCAGGCTCTCCTCGGGGTGTTGGGCTTCATCGTCGGCGGGCCAGCTAGGCCGTATATGGACGATGGGCTCTCGCTGCAGCAGTCAGCAGCCTACTTTTGTAGGCGTGCCAGCTAGGCCGTATATGGACGTCTTTGGTTATGGGATAGCCATGAAAGGCAGGACACGCACTAGCTGTTTGCAAATTGGATTAGGCAGAGCATCCAAGACTGGTACTACCAGATACAGTTCATTTCTGGGCCAAGTGAGGCCTACCAACAAGACACCAAAGCTCTCATTATCGGCAACACTACTTCAGGGGAGCTCTGTTTCACACGGCTTCATTTAGTCGACCATCGAGTTCCTACATCCACCTAAGGCAATGACACATAGTTACGCCCTTAACGCCAACATGCGATCCACAAGGTCTGTTTGTCATCCTATATAGTATACACCTACTATATTTTTCTTTGAAACGAAGTCAAAAACTATATATACACCTATACGATAGAAAGGTACATGCATGCAGGTGCAGAAGAAATGTCTACTATATGTATCTGCTTATTCTTGTAAACTGTATACGTAAGATCGATCGATGTATGATTGTTGTTTCGTCCGTATTTTAATACATCAAAACTTATACAAACTGTGTATAATTAACCATCAGTACCGAGGTTAACGTCCTGCTCGACGAGCTCGCTCATTTAACCCTTTAACGATAATGGGCAAAAATCACTGACTCGCCGTACTTCGAGATCCATGTCCAACCCTGAGACACAATGAAAGTAATGTTAAGCTACGCATGACACTAGGGGGGCTCACTGCCTCTAGAATGAACGAACGTACACGTGCCACCGTGTAAAAAATATGAACCCTATAAACTTGTTTTAGGAGACCCTATAACCCTTTTTCTAGAAAAACCCTATAACATTTTTTTAGAATTATAACCTTTATTTAAAAAGGAGTTTAGGGTAGTTCAACTGGGCCATGAACTTGTTTTTAGGACGCCGGGGGGGCCTCACTGCCTCTGGAATGAACGAAAGTACAGGTGCCACCATGTAGAAAAATATGAACCCTATAATATATATCTTTAGGAGACCCTATAACGTTTTTTTGTTGAGAAAAACCCTATAACCTTTATTTGGGCTAATATGGGCTATCTATTTGGGCCACCGCACCCCAGACAGGCTCAATCCACTCCACTGGACAACGGACAGTGAGTCCACGGCGGAGCCATAGGTAACTCGCCGTCAGTAACTTGCCGTCGTCGCAGGGACGGAGCCAGAAATTGGAGATAGGGGGGCTAGAACTAGAAGCATCAGTTCAACACAATCAACACACGCTGGCCTAATGATTGCCCTGTTAAAGAAAATTTCACCATGACAAGGCGATTATGGGAAGGCGACGCACGTTGTTCATCGCACCGCGCTTGAGTTCGCTCTACATAAATTTTGAGGATAAAAATCAAATCATAGAAGACGTATATAGCATGAAAAAGTTCTGAGTTGATCCTATTATTATCTTCCTTTCAATGTCTACACACACCTGGCAATCGAATATTATCCTTTTTTATATATTTGTAAGTTCTATACAATTTTCTTTATAGTTTTGAAGGCTTAAATACTACACTATAACAGAGCTCGTGGGTTTCCGGCCTTCTGCTCGCCCTGTCTCCCTTTGGCTTATCTGTCACAGCCCAAATCTTGGTACGCCTTTCTTAACAAAATTCTAAATGCCAAAAAATTGGAACCCATAAAAACTTTTCCTAAATGTGGTGTTTTGCCTGATGTGATGACTGATTCTTGTTTAATTTGTTGATTTGATTGACTAGTGTAGAAGTGTGACTTGTTTGATCTCCTGATGAATAACACTAAACAAAAATGCAACTCAAAACAACACACTCTAAACTACTCACAATTATAAATCCTAGCCTAAAGCCCTAGAAAACCCCTTTAGAGTGTACTGTTTTTGAGCTCTTAATTGATGAACTTGTGACGTTCTTTAATTACGATCCATGTCATGGTACTGGAGTATTGTGCTTGTATTTCATGATAAAGCCAAGACATTTCATGTTGGGATTGATTATGATCATGAGATCATGCTCTCAATTTGCTATGAAATATCAGGGCAGAAAACAGTTAAAACATACAGTTTCTCTCTATTTAATTTTCCTACCTAGTATCCTTTCCTGGATGCAATTCTTGTTTGTCATCCATGTTTGTGGTGAGTACTGGTCTATAAAATCATCTCACTCAAAGTGGACATTCCTAGATCTTGTTTGCATCTGTTAAACATAGCTACTTGTTAACAGAAACTAGGACTTAGCAAATTTTCACTAAGTCTACAACACTGAATTTTCTGAAACTGTTGTTTCGGTTGAATTCAAAATTGGACTTGAATTCGAATCAAACCTCACTCAAACTCTCACCTAGCAACTACAGATCAACTCACACACTCGTGTTTGTGCTATGTGTGTTTGTGACGTGCCAGGAGACCGTGCGTGGCCGTGTCAACAACGGTGTCCATCTAGGACACAACACACGCACACAACTCACACACATCACCACGGCCACGTCCACCGTGTCAACCCACGCCAGCACCACCCCAACAACCCACCCCGAAAACCCGGGCACGCGAGGGAGAAGAAATCCCGCGCACAACGCCTCTGCCCAACCCGCGCCCGAGCAGCGGCATAATGCCCTCCTACCCCTCTCCCTCTCCCTCGACTGCACCCCTCCCTCCCTCTCACTCGCGCGCAGACCGCAGAGGTCGAGGCCGCGCTCGATACCGCCCCATTGCCCAACCAGAGAGCACGGTTGCCACTCGGACAACACCACCTCTCCCTCCCGTTGAAAACTCGGGATAAATCCCACGCCCTAGCCATCCACACTGCCACTCCACCCCACTTCCCTCACCTCTCCACTCCCAAGCACACCACACCTCTCCCGAGCTCTCTGGAGACCAACCATGGCGTGAACTCACCGTAGCCTTGCCATGGAGGTCGCCGTTGATTCGCTCCCTCTCCTCGCACCATTCTTGCACTGGCTGCAAGCTCTACTCGAGGAACACCTCACTGACACTCCCTTTCCTTTTATCGTTTCCCAGATCGACGGATCCGTGCTGGACCCGACGACGGGACACCCGAGTTCGCCGACGCTAGGAGTTGCCGTTCGAGTTCTTCATCAAGCCAAGCTCTTCCCCAGGCCTCTGCTACACCTACACCACCTAGCCGCATCCACTTGACGCCCCTGGGTGAGCCACACTTTGCTCGAACACCTTGTTCGCGTCTCTGCCTCCGTTCTGTGCATCGCGAGGAAGGAGATGAAACCCAGCCGTTCATCTCCAGATCTACGGCTCCCGTTGAATCCAGCGTTCCCGCGCACGCGCACGGCCGCGTGGGCCGAATCTCACTGCTGGGCCACGTACTGTAGCAGATCTGGCCCAGTTCACAGTTTTCTTTTAGATTTAACCTTTTCTGTAATTAGCTGTTTCTGTACTGCTAGTTTAAATCATTTTATAATAGTTAAACCTAGAACTTGAGCAAACTAAAAATCACAGAGGTAGCTAAGTGAGTTTGGAACCACATGCAACTTGCAGATCTGGAAAATATTAATTTGTGTGAGCTTGATAATTACTGTACTGCCACTGGTCTAAATCAAAGAAATCCAGTTGATTTGGAAAGCTAATAACAGTAGCTTTCAGTAGAATTTTACCTCATGTGTTTGTGATGCATAGAGTTAAAATGGCATGTGTTTGTAGTTTAGACCAGTAGGGTTTTTAGACATTTATCTAATTTTCTGTGAATAAAATTTTGGACTAAATCCAATTGCAGTAGCTTCTAATACATACAGAGAACATAGATCTAGCTTTGCATAAAATTTGGATCAACAGAACATCCTAGACTTAATAATCACTAAAATGGTACTTTCTGCCTAATAAAATAGTAAAGTGATTTGTTTGTCTCTTTGTGAAAATGTTGTTACTATTGTTTGTGAAATATTTAGGTACTGTAGCTCACTGATTATTGATGGTTGAAATATGTTAGTACTGTTAGTGTTTAAGTAAAGCTAATTTGGAATCAGTAGTAAAGTACTAGTGTACCTAAAGAAAGAACAACTTGCTTAATCATGTTTTAGTGATTAAAATCGAAGTAGGAGTTAAAGTAGCCATTTTAATTAAATGGTTTAGCTACTGATTGTGTAAAGAATGTTAGTTGTGCTTGCCTTGTTTGCTAGTTGATTGATGTGTTGAAATGCTTGTCCTGCTGTATGTTGATTGTGTGTTTTTACTTTGCGATGCTAGAAACTCGCGAGGAGGGATTATCTGCTGAGGAGTATTGTGGAGATTGTTTGGATTATCAGCAGCAGGAGCAGACCACTGATCAAGGCAAGCCATCTCAAAAGATTGCAACTACACCTATTTTGTTTTACCTGTCTTTATGCATATTTTACTTGCATTAGATATATATATACCTGTTCTACACCCCTGTTCTGGTATATACTCCAGATCGTAGTTAAAACTGTAGGAAACCCTATACCCCTAAACACCACTTACTAGTGTAAGAAAGATGGAAATTTTAGGTTGGACACCCTTGTGTTGTTTTTGGAAGAACAAAAATGATTTATGAAAACTCCCTTAGGAAGGTTGAACCTTGCCTAAGTGGTGGAATGAGGATGAGAATTGTCGGAAGTGTGTTTTTCTAAAAACGACACATACCCTAGTCTTCGCTGGACAGTATTAACCGTACAACCACATTACTCAAAATGAGCACGGGCTTAATGGAAGCTTGTTTGTGTTAGTATGAGATTTTACCTCAATTAGCGAGAGGGTTCGAGTCCCTTCATCCGAAGTGTCGCCGTAAGAAAAACGGGACATACAAAGGGGAGATTAAACTTACTCCCGGTGGCAACAGTTGGGTCTCCTGTCATGGCGGTGTGATGACTAGGGGTAACCGGATCGATACGGCTAGCTCACTCGGTGCCGGGGAGAACAAACCCACTGAAGAGGTAGTCACATACTAGCATCGACATAGTGGAAGTTAGGATCGATTATCTGATGGTTACATACTGTCTAGGACAGTCCGTGAGTGATATCACGGCAGATGTACCGGATGGTGTGGTGAAAGTGTACACACTCTGCAGAGTCTAAACTATTCGAATTGCCGCGTCCTCGGTCATGGACAGCTGAAAGGCCATGGTTAACTAGCTTTGTGTCGATGTTTTTCGAAAAATGGTGTTATGTTGAAAGGAAAGTAAGTACTTGGGAAGTACTGGATGAAAGGGAAAAATAGTATCTTTGAGGTACGGTGTTGATAAATGGAAAACTCCAAGGAACCTTAGTTCCAAGAAATTCTGCAAAGAAAACTTAGGATGAAAATGTTTTGTTCAAACCTCGAAGATACTGGTTATCTAAGAGAGAAATACTATCTTATCTTTTGAAGTATCTTTTTTAACAAAGATATAGAGATGTCATGTTATCATGGTGAACCTTCGTCCACCATGAGTAGTGAACCCTAATTACAAGCCTACCTACCACAGCCTTATAAGCATACTTGCATCTATTAGCTGGTTTTTGGATAGAGCTTGTTGAGTACCTTCAAACGTACTCATATGGTTTCGCCCCTGGCTATTGTCCTAGCCAGACCTGTACTACGAGGAGCCTCAGGAGGAAGTTCAGGAGGAGGAGGGCTTCGTTGACGACTACGCGAACTAGGACGTCTCCCGGTCAGCAGCCTGTAGGTGTTAAGGCGTGACATGGGCTTTACTGCGTTTTGTTGAGACTTCCGCTGTGATCCTGCCCTGCGTGGCAGTTATGAGAACTTGGTCATGTGACCATTTATTGTAAGACTATTTTTAATTCGTGTACTGGATGATGTAATCTGCAATGCCAACTCAAGTATGTTGTTCACGACTACTGATCACGGGATCGTGAATGTATGCATACGGGTGTTCCTGGACAGCTAGTCTGGGGGCTCCACAGAGTTGGTATCAGAGCCATCATGACCATAGGAGACCATAGTTAGCATGGGCGTTAGATAGAAGCCAAAAACTTATTTTCTAAAAACTATAAACCCGGAGATGACAATGATGCTTATGTCTCTTCTCCCTATTTTTCTATTTAAGAGTTTACTTACATTAAACCCATGTTTCATATACTCTAAAATTTTGCACACTATTGCTAACTTAAACTATACTTAAAATTTGTGTAGATGGCGTTCGTCTTCACCGAGTCCTTACAGTTGGGACTTACCACTGACACTTCTTTTCGCTTTGAGAAGGAGCTGGTCGAGATGACCAACCTCCTTGGTCGACCACTACCTGAGCTGAGGGGAGGACTGGTAGACGGTGCTAGTCGAGACTTGTCTTGGCTAGTAGAGTGTACCATCCGTCCGCCGCTGACGACACCTTCTGCACCGACCTACACCTTCCAGATGATCGACTGCTCCTGGAATGACGGGGCTGTCGGATCATCCAGCAGACGATAGCACGACTGGCTCACCTGTGCGACTACCGGTTCATCGGCACCCGGTTTGAGTTGTACGGGAGGCGTGGGGAGGATGGAGCACCTGTTCCTTTCCCGTACCCCCCGAACGACTTGGGCTATCACCTCGACGATATGGAGTTTCTTCTCCATCGCACTCAGTTCACCCTCACCACCCTCCGACTTGAGCATGAGCTCCAGGTCACGAGGAACCGTGCCTTGGAGAGGCAGTTGCGGGCTACCCGACTTGCCCACACTCGCCTCGCCAAGAAGAAGGAGACGCTTTAGGCCGCCAACATCACCCTTCGCGGTCGCCTGAAGACGGTTAGAGAGGACCTAGCCACGCGGGACTCGCGGATTGAGGAGCTAGAGGAGGAGCACGCCGAGCTCCAGAAGGAGTACGACGACCTTCTTCCTGACGACGACATTCCATCTGATTGGATGGACATGAGCGAGCCGAGTGACCAGGAGGACGACGACCTCGCAAGAGACGAGGAGGAGGACCCTGAGGAGATCCTTTTCGACGGTGACGACGGAGAGGATTAGATAGGGTGCTGTTTTGTTGAGAGTGTCCCGTTGGACAAGTTGTAGTAGGATGCGATGTCCCCATGAGTCGCGTATTTTGCTTGTGTGGTTCTTATGCAAACCTTGTTTGTCTTGATATGACTGTGATGGATGCTATGAACTTATATGATGTGATATGATGTTAAGTATGTTAGTTGTGGCACAAAGCTTTGCCTTCCTACCCGCTTTTGTTTTCATGCCTTCTTTTATGCCTAACCGTTGCCTCGCAAACCGAACTGTTTTGTCCCAATCTCATATCATTTTTACTTCAGCATGGCTCCGCCTCCACCACCCAACCTGACCATGGCCCAACTTCTGGCCCTAGTGATGGAGGACCGGGAAGCTGCTCGTGCCGAGCGCGCGGATACTCTTGCGACCCTTCAGCATTTAGCTCAACTTCGAGCTAATAATAATAATCCTGGAGGGAATGGCAACAATGAGGGCCGTTCCAATGAAGGACTTTCAAAACACCAACCCTCCCGTGTTTGCCAAGATCACTAAACCTCTCGATGCGGACGACTGGCTCCGTACCATCGGGAACAATCTGGAGGTAGCCGGAGTCGATGAAGGGGACAAGGTCCTTTATGCCACTCACTTTCTCGCTGGACCGGCAAGGACTTGGTGGGAATCCATCAAGGCCGTCACCCCAGCCGACCATGTCATCAATTGGGATGAATTTGTGACCAAATTTCGGAAGCGCCACATCCCCACTGGTGTGATGAACATCATGCGTGATAAATTCCTGAAGCTGAGGCAAGGAGGCATGACTGTTGGGAAGTACTTTGAGGAGTTCACCACTCTAGCCCGGTATGCTCCCAATGATGTGGACTCTGAGGAGAAGAAGATGGAGAGATTTATGAATGGGCTGCACGATGAGCTGCAGTGTGTTCTAGTTGTGATGCCATTCCAAGACTTGGAGTCTCTTGCTGATGCTGCTATCTTGATGGAGCACAAGCGCCTTAATGCTTTTGAGAACCGCAAGAGGAAGATGATGCAGCAGCAAGGAAGCCCCAGTCTCCCAAGGCCTCGTTCTACACCACCGGCCCGGCCGGTGCCGCCACCTCTGAGGGCGCCAGGCTATGCACCCCGTCCAAGCTATCCGACCGGACCCAGGCCAAACTACCCCAACCGTCCCTACAACGGACCACGCCCTGGTGGGAACCCCGCTGGTACTGGTTTCCCCTACCGTGCCCCTACCCCTGCCCCAAGGCCTGCAACCACCTGCTTTGCATTTGGAAAGAGTGGGCATTACTCCCGAGAGTGTCCCGGCAAGAACCCAGCTCCCACTCGTCCCAATGCAACCAAGATGAACCAGGGGACAGCCCAGAAGAAGCCCGGCAATCCTGTCAAAGGGCACCTAAACCACATCAACGAGGAAGCTCCCGACATGGTGATGGGTATGTTTCCTATCAACTCAGTACCTGCCTTAGTTCTGTTTGACTCGGGTGCATCACATTCCTTTGTCACCAAGCCTTTTGCTGTGAAGAGTTGTTTGAAAGGATGTCGAATGCCCAACCCTATGCTTGTACAAATACCTGGTAGCACCTACAAAGCCGACCAATCCTGCAATAATGTGCCCTTAGACATCGAAGGGAAAACATTTAACGCAGATCTTGTAGTTTTGGGATCTCAAGGGATTGAAGTAGTTCTTGGCATGAATTGGATGGCCAAGTACAAAAGAGTCATAGACTGCACCAAGAAGCCCATCTCCATGGTTAGTGAGGATGGAATGGAGGTTCAATACACAACCACTAAACCGTCATCCCAAGTTCACTGCCACAAGAGCATTATCGATCCCACCCTCGGCCAAGTTCCAGTGGTATGCGAATACCCGGATGTTTTTCCAGAAGAATTACCCGGTATGTCTCCTAACAGGGATATCGAGTTCGTCATCGAGTTAGTACCCGGAACTGGACCAATAGCTCAAAAGCCCTATCAGATGAACCCCGAGGAGTTAGAAGAATTGAAGAGGCAACTAGACGACATGTTGCAAAAGGGTTTAATTCGCCCTAGTGCGTCACCCTGGGGATCGCCTGCCATCTTTGTTGACAAGAGGGATGGTACCACTCGCTTGTGTGTGGATTACCGGAAGCTTAATGATGTCACCATCAAGAATAAGTACCCTCTGCCTAAGATAGAAGACTTGTTTCACCAAATGATTGGGGCCCGTATTTTCTCCAAGATTGATCTTTGCACTGGCTATCATCAGCTGAAAGTGCGGGAGACGGAGATCCCCAAGACCGCGTTCACCACCCGCTACGGTTTGTTTGAATACACCGTGATGTCTTTCGGCCTGACCAATGCCCCTGCCTACTTCATGAATCTCATGAACAAAGTATTCATGGATTATCTTGACAAGTTCGTAGTGGTTTTCATTGACGACATACTTGTCTACTCCAAATCCGAAGAAGAGCACGCTGAGCACCTGAGGCTAGTGCTTGGTACTCTCAGGGAGCATCAACTCTATGCCAAGTTCAGCAAGTGTCAATTTTGGCTCAAGGAAGTGGGATTCCTTGGTCATGTTGTATCCGCTGGTGGAATCTCTGTCGACCCTGCGTTAGTCCAGTCTGTTTTGGAACGTCTGGCCCCCACCAACAAGACCGAGCTGAGATCATTCCTTGGCTTAGCTGGCTACTATCGCAAGTTCGTAGAAGGATTCTCTAGCATCGCCAGACCCCTTACCCAACTACTCAAGAAGAACGTAAAGTTTTTGTGGACCGCCCAATGTGAAGAAGCTTTCCAAGAGCTCAAGAGACGCCTGGTCTCTGCCCCTATCCTCACCATGCCGACGTATCCTAGCCGTTTGATGTCTACAACGACGCCTCCAAGCTCGGACTTGGAAGTGTTCTGATGCAAGGAGGGAAGGTTGTATCCTACATCTCCAGACAGCTTCGGCCTCATGAACAAAAATACCATACCCATGATTTGGAACTTGCGGCTGTTGTCCATGCCCTCAAAGCGTGGCGACATTTTCTTATGGGGAATAGATGTGAAATCTATACAGACCATAAGAGCCTCAAGTATATTTTTACTCAGCGTGAGCTGGACATGAGGCAGCGAAGATGGATTGAGCTCATCAAAGATTATGACCTTGACATCCATTATCACCCTGGAAAGGCTAATGTTGTGGCTGATGCCCTTAGCCGTGAGCCTGTTTCCCTGAACTCCATGATCAAAATCACTCAACCTAAGCTATGGGAAGAGTTGGAACAACTAGGAATCGAAGTGGTTAGTCACGGAATGTTGAACTCTCTTGAGGTTCAGCCTACTTTGTTTGATCAGATTAGACAAGCCCAGAAAGGACACCCTAGCATTGAAGGGATCAAGACTCGTATGGGACGCGAAACGGTCCCAACCATTGATTCCGATGGAGCCTTATGGTATAATGGCCGTATATGTGTGCCCAATGACCACCCACTCAAGCAAATGATTATGCAAGAGGCCCATGACACCCCATATTCCATCCACCCCGGAGGTACCAAGATGTACCAGGACCTTAAGGAACTTTTCTGGTGGCACGGTATGAAGCGAGAAATTGCTCTGTTCATTGCCAAATGTGATGTTTGCCAACGAGTGAAAGCAGAGCATCAGCGACCCGCTGGATTGCTTCAACCTCTTAAAGTACCCCTGTGGAAGTGGGAAGAAGTAGGAATGGATTTTATCACGGGACTGCCTTTGTCAAACCGCGGCCATGACTCGATATGGGTTATTGTGGACAGACTCACTAAAGTCGCTCACTTTATTCCAGTCCAGACCACCTACCGTGGGGACCAACATGCGGATTTGTATATCTCAAGAATAGTCAGTCTTCACGGAGTACCGGTCAAGATCGTGTCTGACCGAGGCTCTCAGTTCACCTCTCGGTTCTGGCACAAACTTCACGAAGCTCTTGGAACCAAGCTATCTTTTAGCACTGCTTATCACCCCCAGACTGGAGGTCAAACTGAGCGAGTCAACCAAATTCTGGAAGATATGCTTCGCGCTTGCGTGTTATCCTATGGATCTAAGTGGGAAAATTGCCTGCCTTTCGCGGAGTTTTCCTACAACAACAGCTATCAATCAAGCCTTCAAATGGCACCTTTTGAAGCCCTGTATGGACGCAAGTGTCGTACCCCTCTTAACTGGTCAGAGACCGGAGACGGTAAAATCTTTGGAGTGGATTTACTGCGTGACGCAGAAGAGCAAGTCCACTCATTCGGGATCGTCTCAAAAGCGCAATCTAGGCAAAAGAGTTACGCTGACTCCAAGCGACGTGAAGTCACATTCCAAGTGGGTGATTTCGCGTACCTTCGAGTTACGCTGCTCAAAGGGATGCAGTGTTTTCATGTCAAGGGAAAGCTGGCACCCCGTTATATTGGCCCTTTCAAAGTCCTAGCTCGCCGTGGAGAGGTGTCCTATAAACTAGAACTGCCTGTCGAGCTCTCAGAATTCCATGATGTTTTCCACGTGTCTTTACTCCGGAAATGTCTCCAAGTGCCGGAGAAGGATCTATCTCACAAAGGCATTGACCTCAAGACCATCGACCTAAACCAAGACCTGACCTACCGTGAGAGACCTATCCGTATCCTTGAGGAAGAGGTGCGTGTCACCAGAAGACGCAAACTTAAATTCTTCAAGGTACAATGGACCAATCATACCAAGGAAGAAGCTACCTGGGAAAGCGAAGACTATCTCAAGCAAGAATTTCCCGAACTCCTTTTTCCTGAAAAACCCGAATCTCGGGACGAGATTCTTCTTAGTGGGGGAGGTCTGTCACAGCCCAAATCTTGGTAAGCCTTTCTTAACAAAATTTAAATGCCAAAAAAATTGGAACCAATAAAACCTTTTCCTAAATGTGGTGTTTTGCCTGATGTGATGGCTGATTCTTGTTTAACTAGTAATCGTGCACGTGCAATGCACGTATTTTGTATGTTATATGTTGACAAGTACATAAAAAGTTAGATTACATGTTTCCTATTAGATGAAAAATCATATATGCTTTCAGGTTAATGATGATATGTAGGCATAATATTGCAGTGTCGCAAAAGCATGCAATGCTTTCAAGTGTTACCAACTTCAAAGGAACTAAAATGATTTAAGGCATTTGAGAATACTGTATAGGCAGAGACATAAATCATTCAAGCAACTCAAGAACAAACGATTTACAAGCCCGGAGGTGGTGTGTCCATTGTAAACCTCCAAGTAACATACAAACTTGTTTGGTAACATAAACAATGTTGTGTTTCCACTTCTTTGACTTACAACAGAGCATTGCATCCATCCACTCATGGAGAAACTTTGAATATTTTACGCGGACCTTACGTTGAAACCCACCTTCTACGGTTCTGCGTGTTTCATATTATTTGACCCAACAGAATACTTGCTAAAATTGATACAAACCATACTAAAGGGGGAAAGCAACTAAAATGGATCATTTTGTCATAGCTAATTGTTTTGCACCATCTTTTCGTGTATAGGGTAGCGGCAGCAAAACAGAAGTTCAATCCCAAAAGAATCTTCAAAAAATGAGGGAAATAAACACCTCCAGGAAGCGTCATAACTGGAGGGTGCAGCACAGCTGCCCTTCTTAAGCGACTATAATTTCAAATCATGACAACATAGGAATTATCCAATGATCGTATAGAAATAGTAAACATGCACATGTAACACATGTGTAATAATAATAAATACAATAAAATCCTCACATGTAGATGGGTATAGAAGGTACTGGTGTGCAGAAGGTACTGACTATTCAATAGCAATCATCTTACAATAAAAAAGAAACAAGTATGTAAATCATGTAAGAGAAACAAGGATGTCATCGGTAATTCTTGAATCTAAAATGGTTTCATTTCTACAATTGTAGTCCTGTTTCAGTTGAACCTGTCAAGAAACTTGTGAATTCAATCAGCAGCAAATTTCCAATTCTAGTATAAATAATCTTACTCCCTCCGTTCGGATTTAATTGACACACATTTTGTTACACAAGGATGTATCTAGACATCAAACAAGTATAGATACATCCATATTTGGACAAAACCAAGTCAATTAATTTGGAACGGAGGGAGTAGTTTGCAATATAAATGGGCTGCCAACAATTTTGTGCTGAATAAAAGAAGGATGTATGAGATTTGTTAGTACCTTGGATCCCAAATAAGTGCCTAAGATTACAGAACTGATGTGAAAATATCAAATACCAGAATAAAAAAGGGAGATGTACACATGGACAACAGAGCACCTCACATAATGGTCATGTCCGTTGTTTAGAAGAATTTCAGGTTGAGCAAGAGTGCAATGGTGGCCAGTTACCTTGCTACCCTTTTCATATATAATGGATAAATAAGTTACCTTGCCAAATAAACAAAATATGACAACTTATTGATCCATTATAATCTCTTATCTAAACACTTTTTAATGTATGGAACCCGGGATGATTATAATTCCTATTTCTAGGCTAGCTTTGGCCCATCATAGTTTGGGTCAGAAATATAATATTTTAAAATTTACAAGCTATATCATTACAGTATATATAATACAGTCAGAAAGTAGAGTTTGCTTCTCAGAAAATACCACCATGATGTGTGCTTGGATGTTCATTCTTACTGCTTGAATTGTTCTTGGATGACAATGCACCATGATGTCTTCCTGGATGCTCAATCTTGACTTGCAGGGGAGATCATCAGGGAAATTGCACAAGAAATTATCCATTAGATGAAAATCATTCTTACTCCCTTCCAGGCTTGAAGCAGTGACAATATTGACTTGCCGAATGTGAAGGAGTACCCTTTACTCCAGGAAGACCAATTTATCACTTGTTGTGGAAAAATAAATAAACTGAAGGCCCCAGTTAGATACCATAGTCTTGAATTATGCTTCCGCAACAGCAGATCACCTGCAGGTCACAATCCAACCATATCAATGTAAACAAGGCAGCTATTTCACTTCCCCAATATAATTTTCCTATAAATGAGAATTCAGAAACCTAGACCTTAATTCAGATTTGTACTCTATTCTTGGATAGAGAGCAAAAAAAAATGATCAAATATGCCGGTGGATTATGTCCAAATAAACATAGCACCCCAACTGTGCTAGCCTGCAGCCATGAGCGACAACGGCTGATGCTGTCGCCCAAGATCCGGCTCTTAGAACTCCCAGGAAATATTATGAATAAAAAAAGCACAAAGGAAGGAATGATATTAACTTCTCACCATCTAACCAGTGAATAAAGGAATATACCAGATTGCATAAATCCAAGGCTACGTCCAGCTATAAACCTGGCCCAAGAACATCACATACCCTTATAATACAGCTGATTGTTGCACTTGAGAACTTAAAGTCCAAAACATCAGAATAGAATAATAAGTTTCTCATGTATAGTAAAATTCTATTGCACAGCTGAACAACAGTTATTGGATCAGTATTCATGTAGATCTACTTGCCTACTCGCGTAAATCAAACAATATGTAAAACTACAGACCTCAACTTCCAGCAGATGAATCAGAAGAGGAGAACAGAGAATACACCTTGCTAGTTTTGGGTAAACAAAATAATTATGGCAAGCTACACTCGGTCGATACTGGTATAATTAGATTTCCCTAAAAAGATGAAAGATCACATGAAGATTATCTTTCTGGGATCGTTGTCAGAGCTGAGGGTGCAGACCTTGTGGCCAGCCGTCAGAGCTGAGGGCAGGGACCTTGTGACAGCACCCGTCAGAGCTCTGGTTGGAGAGCGACGTATGAGCGGCAGCGGATGACATGCCAGACACGGTGACAGGAAGAGACCTCAGACCGGCGCTTGATCCACGCATATCTGGGTGGCGCGTCGGCGGAAGGGCCGGCGAGACGTCGGCTGGAGGAATCCCGGCTGGAGCGGGGTGAGCCAAGGCAACGGTGGCCGCGCGATGCCGCCGCGGGTGGAGGCGGCCGGCACCGGTGGCGGCGGATCTGTGCCTGCTCACTGTGGCTGGAGGAGGGAAGCGGCATGGACAGAGGCGTCCGCGCGTCGGATGGTGGTTGCTAGAAGATGGAAGCGTCGCTCCGCCGCTCGCTGCCTTCGAGTTCGACCGTGCCCGCACCCAGGAGGAGGGCGTCGCCTGGCCGTGGGCGAGAAACTCCGCAAGGAGGGCCTCGCGAGGAGGGCGCCACGCAACGACGGGGTCGAGGAGCTCGCCGCTTGCCGATCTCGGTGACCGCCCCGGTCGGCCAGTTCACAACGTCGGTGCCGCCGCGCGCATTGAGGAGGATGCCGATGCGCGATGCGGAGGCAGTGGCGTGGAGAGCGTCGCCGACGCTCGCTAAAGGAACCGTTTCTCGATTACGATCTGATTAGTGGAGTTGAGGGTGCGGGTCGTGAGCTCAACATTGGGAGAATTCTGGACGTTGGATTCAGCGGATGGACGGTTGTTAGTAGGGGGGTACGACTACATCATTGGTTTAATCTTGATCATCAGATGATGCTCATCTAAGGGCTGACGTTATTTGGATCAGCCACCTCTGGGTCTTTTTATATTAGTGGAGATTTGTTGATTTGATTGA
This sequence comes from Poa pratensis, assembly GCA_947311845.1. Classification (NCBI taxonomy): domain Eukaryota; kingdom Viridiplantae; phylum Streptophyta; class Magnoliopsida; order Poales; family Poaceae; genus Poa; species Poa pratensis. Next base: position 70,415,993 of record CAMZMU010000045.1, on the reverse strand, counting down.
CTAGTGTAGAAGTGTGACTTGTTTGATCTCCTGATGAATAACACTAAACAAAAATGCAACTCAAAACAACACACTCTAAACTACTCACAATTATAAATCCTAGCCTAAAACCCTAGAAAACCCCTTTAGAGAGTACTGTTTTTGAGCTCTTAATTGATGAACTTGTGACGTTCTTTAATTATGATCCATGTCATGGTACTGGAGTATTGTGCTTGTACTTCATGGTAAAGCCAAGACATTTCATGTTGGGATTGATTATGATCATGAGATCATGCTCTCAATTTGCTATGAAATATCAGGGCAAAAACAGTTAAAACATACAGTTTCTCTCTATTTAATTTTCCTACCTAGTATCCTTTCCTGGATGCAATTCTTGTTTGTCATCCATGTTTGTGGTGAGTACTGGTCTATAAAAATCATCTCACTCAAAGTGGACATTCCTAGATCTTGTGTGCATCTGTTAAACATAGCTACTTGTTAACAGAAACTAGGACTTAGCAAATTTTCACTAAGTCTATAACACTGAATTTTCTGAAACTGTTGTTTCGGTTGAATTCAAAATTGGACTTGAATTCGAATCAAACCTCACTCAAACTCTCACCTAGCAACTACAGATCAACTCACACACTCGTGTTTGTGCTATGTGTGTTTGTGACGTGCCAGGAGACCGTGTGCGACCGTGTCAACAACGGTGTCCATCTAGGACACAACACACGCACACAACTCACACACACCACCACGGCCACGTCCACCGTGTCAACCCACGCCAGCACCACCCCAACAACCCACCCCGAAAACCCGGGCACGCGAGGGAGAAGAAATCCCGCGCACATCGCCTCTGCCCAACCCGCGCCCGAGCAGCGGCATAATGCCCTCCTGCCCCTCTCCCTCTCCCTCGACTGCACCCCTCCCTCCCTCTCACTCGCGCGCAGACCGCAGAGGTCGAGGCCGCGCTCGATACCGCCCCATTCCCAACCAGAGAGCACGGTTGCCACTCGGACAGCACCGCCTCTTCCTCCCGTTGAAAACTCGGGATAAATCCCACGCCCTAGCCATCCACACTGCCACTCCACCCCACTTCCCTCACCTCTCCACTCCCAAGCACACCACACCTCTCCCGAGCTCTCTGGAGACCAACCATGGCGTGAACTCGCCGTAGACTTGCCGTGGAGGTCGTCGTTGATTCGCTCCCTCTCCTCGCACCATTCTTGCACTGGCTGCAAGCTCTGCTCGAGGAACACCTCACTGACACTCCCTTTCCTTTTATCGTTTCCCAGATCGACGGATCCGTGCTGGACCCGACGACGGGACACCCGAGTTCGACGACGCTTGGAGTTGCCGTTCGAGTTCTTCATCAAGCCAAGCTCTTCCCCAGGCCTCTGCTACACCTACGCCACCTAGCCACATCCACTTGACGCCCCTGGGTGAGCCACACTTTGCTCGAACACCTTGTCCGCGTCTCTGCCTCCGTTCTGTGCATCGCGAGGAAGGAGATGAAACCCAGCCGTTCATCTCCAGATCTACGGCTCCCGTTGAATCCAGCGTTCCCGCGCGCGCGCACGGCCGCGTGGGCCGAATTTCACTGCTGGGCCACAAACTGTAGCAGATCTGGCCCAGTTCACAGTTTTTCTTTTAGATTTAATATTTTTCTGTAATTAGCTGTTTCTGTACTGTTAGTTTAAATCATTTTAAAATAGTTAAACCTGGAACTTGAGCAAACTAAAAATCACAGAGGTAGCTAAGTGAGTTTGGAACCACATGCAACTTGCAGATCTGGAAAATATTAATTTGTGTGAGCTTGATAATTACTGTACTGCCACTGGTCTAAATCAAAGAACTAATATTAACTTGAGAAATATGAATCCAACATTAATAAATCTAGTTGATTTGGAAAGCTAATAACAGTAGCTTTCAGTAGAATTTTACCTCATGTGTTTGTGATGCTTAGAGTTAAAATGGCATGTGTTTGTAGTTTAGACCAGTAGGGTTTTTAGACATTTATCTAATTTTCTGTGAATAAAATTTTGGACTAAATCCAATTGCAGTAGCTTCTAATACATACAGAGAACATAGATCTAGCTTTGCATAAAATTTGGATCAACAGAACAACCTAGACTTAATAATCACTAAAATGGTACTTTCTGCCTAATAAAATAGTAAAGTGATTTGTTTGTCTCTTTGTGAAAATGTTGTTACTGTTGTTTGTGAAATGTTTAGGTACTGTAGCTCACTGATTATTGATGGTTGAAATATGTTAGTACTGTTAGTGTTTAAGTAAAGCTAATTTGGAATCAGTAGTAAAGTACTAGTGTACCTAAAGAAAGAACAACTTGCTTAATCTGGTTTTAGTGATTAAAATCAAAGTAGGAGCTAAAGTAGCCATTTTAATTAAATGGTTTAGCTACTGATTGTGTAAAGAATGTTAGTTGTGCTTGCCTTGTTTGCTAGTTGATTGATGTGTTGAAATGCTTGTCCTGCTGTATGTTGATTGTGTGTTTTTACTTTGCGACGCTAGAAACTCGCGAGGAGGGATTATCTGCTGAGGAGTATTGTGGAGATTGTTTGGATTATCAGCAGCAGGAGCAGACCACTGATCAAGGCAAGCCATCTCAAAAGATTGCAACTACACCTATTTTGTTTTACCTGTCTTTATGCATATTTTACTTGCATTAGATATATATATACCTGTTCTACACCCCTGTTCTGGTATATACTCCAGATCGTAGTTAAAACTGTAGGAAACCCTATACCCCTAAACACCACTTACTAGTGTAAGAAAGATGGAAATTTTAGGTTGGACACCCTTGTGTTGTTTTTGGAAGAACAAAAATGATTTATGAAAACTCCCTTAGGAAGGTTGGACCTTGCCTAAGTGGTGGAATGAGGATGAGAATTGTCGGAATTGTGTTTTTCTAAAAACGACACATACCCTAGTCTTCGCTGGACAGTCTTAACCGTACAACCACATTACTCAAAATGGGCACGGGCTTAATGGAAGCTTGTTTGTGTTAGTATGAGATTTTACCTCAATTGGCGAGAGGGTTCGAGTCCCTTCATCCGAAGTGTCGCCGTAAGAAAAATGAGACATACAAAGGGGAGATTAAACTTACTCCCGGTGGCAACAGTTGGGTCTCCTGTCATGGCGGTGTGATGACTAGGGGTAACCGGATCGATACGGCTAGCTCACTCGGTGCCGGGGAGAACAAACCCACTGAAGAGGTAGTCACATACTAGCATCGACATAGTGGAAGTTAGGATCGGTTATCTGATGGTTACATACTGTCTAGGACAGTCCGTGAGTGATATCACGGCAGATGTACCGGATGGTGTGGTGAAAGTGTACACACTCTGCAGAGTCTAAACTATTCGAATAGCCGCGTCCTCGGTCATGGACAGCTGAAAGGCCATGGTTAACTAGCTTTGTGTCGATGTTTTTCGAAAAATGGTGTTGTGTTGAAAGGAAAGTAAGTACTTGGGAAGTACTGCATGAAAGGGAAAGATAGTATCTTTGAGGTACGGTGTTGATAAATGGAAAACTCCAAGGAACCTTAGTTCCAAGAAGTTCTGCAAAGAAAACTTAGGATGAAAATGTTTTGTTCAAACCTCTAAGATACTGGTTATCTGAGAGAGAAATACTATCTTATCTTTTGAAGTATCTTTTTCAACAAAGATATAGAGATGTCATGTTATCATGGTGAACCTTCGTCCACCATGAGTAGTGAACCCTAATTACAAGCCTACCTACCACAACCTTATAAGCATACTTGCATCTATTAGCTTGTTTTTTGATAGAGCTTGTTGAGTACCTTCAAACGTACTCATATGGTTTCGCCCTGGCTATTGTCCTAGCCAGACCTGGACTACGAGGAGCCTCAGGAGGAAGTTCAGGAGGAGGAGGGCTTCGTTGACGACTACGCGAACTAGGACGTCTCCCGGTCAGCAGCCTGTAGGTGTTAAGGCGTGACATGGGCTTTACTGCGTTTTGTTGAGACTTCCGCTGTGATCCTGCCCTGCGTGGCAGTTATGAGAACTTGGTCATGTGACCATTTATTGTAAGACTATTTTTAATTCGTGTACTGGATGATGTAATCTGCAATGCCAACTCAAGTATGTTGTTCACGACTACTGATCACGGGATCGTGAATGTATGCATACGGGTGTTCCTGAACAGCTAGTCTGGGGGCACCACATTATCATGGAGTGACGCGTGTTGCCTGGCAGGGGACGTGTGCTGCTCTGGTTGGCTGCGTTGGTGCCGCTCGGTGCCTTCTTTGTCTGCTTCTTCATGTTCGTCGTATGTGCTTGTGTTTCTGTCGGTTGCTACCCGTGCTTTCTTTCCCTGGTGCTCATCGTTCCACGCTTCGCCTTTGTCGGTGACGCCGGTCCAGGCTTCGCCTCAGCCGGTCACGCCGGTGTTTGTGGGGTTTTCCCGGGCGTGGCCGGTTGTTTACTTGATGCTCTCCCGGTTGCTCTTTGTCTGTTTGGGCTGTGATCGGTTGCTCCTTTTGAGTTGTCGTTGCTTGCTCTAGTTTGTCTTTTGGTGGGCGATGGTTGAACCGTGCGTGCGACTATTTGCCTTGTTCTTTTCTTTCTCTCTTTTGTCTTATATCGGGGAGGTTTGTTCCTTGGCTACGCGTGCTTTGCGCGTCGGTGGAGTTTGCCTGTTGTCTTCCCGTGTGTATCTTTGCTCGCAGTCTGCGGCTTGTTGTCTTCCCGTGTGTATCTTTGTTCGCAGTCTGCCTGTATTCGTTTCTGCTTGTATCTTTACTCGCGTGCATCTTCGCGTTGTCTGGAGACGGCAATCGGCTTGTTTCTTCTCCTCTTATATATGCCCCCTGTCTCGCCTGTTCTTCATTTTGCTTCCATGGTTGGCGCTTAGATCCGAACCTATTTCTTGTTGGAAGCCATGATGAAACAAGTGCATCTCCGAGCACTTGTATGTATGACCTATACAGGTGCCGCGCGCCGGAGGCCCGAGTTGGCCATTGGAAACGAGGGACGAACAGAGAAGAGGATGGCGAGGAAGAAGGAAGGGCAGAACAAAAAAGACGGAGAGATGGTGTCGGTCCTACTGTTCCTACGAGACGGTGTACGCGGTGATTTGTTGACGTCTCGTTTGGTTGTCTTGTTGCAGGGTAGTAGTGTTTTCAGTGTGGTGTGTTACAGCGTGGGTTCTGGGTAGGCTGTGTTGTTGGCTTTCTCTGCTTTTGCTTCGGTTTGATTGTGTTCACGCTTTTTCCCGCGGATAGGGCCCGTGTTGTTTTCCGTGTTGTGCTCTTGGTGCGGGGTTTGGGGAGGCGGCGTTATGTGCTCCTCTGGGTGGCGTTGCTGCAGGCGGATGTTTGCGGTGGTGGAGGCGTCGTCGGTGGGCTCGGTGGTGTTGGTCTGTGACGCCCGAGTCGGCCTGTGTCGATCGAGTCTGCGTGTGGGGATGATGGCGGCTCGTGATACACGTGCTTGTTGTCTGTGTTGCGGTAGTCGGGAGTGCCGCATACTGCGTTGAAGAGCCGCCTATCCGGGGTGCTCCAAGCGGTGCCGGGTGCGTGTGGGTTGTGGGATAGGGTAGTCGTCGCTTTTATGAGGTGGGTCCACCTATGTGGCCGTGGATGCGAGCGGTTGTTTGCTGGGTGTCACACGGTGTTACGCGGCCTTCTAGGCGCCCGGTGTATGGGGTTACGAGCCGTTTGACGGTTCCGCTGGTGATCGTGCGGTAGTTAATGTGCGCCTCGGTGATATATTTGCGTGGGTTTCTCCTGGATGGGCATGTCCGTCCTTTGTGTTTTGCCCTTGCTTCTTCCTCACGGTGCTCTTGTCTGTTCGTCCCTCGTTTCCAATAACGAACTCGGTGCTCCGTCGCGCGTCTGGGGAAGGTGGTTTGCCATGGACGGGCTCCCACGTGACGACTGGGGATCTAGAGCGTCTATCGTCCGTCGGGCTTATCCCCAGTGCTAGCCGGTGTTCCTGGCGGGTTCCCATCACGGAGCAGGCGCCTCTCCCTCGTCGCGACGAGTGTGTTTTTTTTATTAGCCATTTGGAGAGGGGGTTTTGCCCATAACGTTTGTTGATCCTAATTTTCTTTACTCCCTCTGTAATGAAAATATGAATACTCTGCTCGTAGGTTATACTGCACCCGGGTCAAGCAAGAGTCTTGTCAGTCCGTGAGAATGCAAGATTGCAGGGTTTTCCTGACTACTATCGGATGTGGGGTCCTATTAGACAGAAGTGAGTTTTATTTACATAAGTGTCTAGTTATTATGTGTTTGATCTTTGTTTCTCCCGTGATGAATCAGAATCGTCGCTCAACATTTTTTTGTGTGTGTGATGATGCTAGGTACATCCAGGTGGGTAATGCCGTGGCCGTCCCTGTCGCTCGGGCATTGGGCTACTCTCTCGGTCGGGCATACCAGGTCGACTCGGAAGGGTCTGACCCATCGCTTCTTGTGCTTCCCGACAGCTTCACTTCCTTGGGGCAGGCTGCTGCGGTTCCAGCGAGCGCGTCCCCTGTCAACATACCTGTAGGCGAAGTGGTAGAGACGTAGAGTAGTTACAGGGTTCAATTCCAGCCCCACCGGAGAGATAGGCAGATAGCATTCTAGTAGGGTTCAATTCAAGCCCACGAGAGAGATAGCATTCTAGTGTATCTCCAAACATTGCAAGCTACAGTTCTGACATGTCAGTATTACAATTTCTTCATTCATCGTATCAATTCCTGTGCCTGCATGGCGATCTTTGTTGCTGCGTTGCTTCGTTCATATCAATTTTAGTGGTAGTTCCGAACATTCCAAAGCTACAGCTTTGTTGCGTCATTTCCTTCAAACCTTGAGGGACATGTATTTGCTGCATTTTGTCTGCAACTCATTTCCATGGGCAGTTAACACTGTATGCATATTTGGGTAGACATTGCTGTGGTACTGTCAGTGTCGCTACCATCTCGGCCGAAATCCCGTTTTGACCTGGAGTTGAGCCTGGGGTGTTCCTAAGGTCGTGTTCACTGAGTGGTAGCCGTTTCATGAAAAATCCAGTTTTAGAAATGTGTTTCCAACATGTGAGTGCCTTCGATAACCTGAATGTTTATTGATTGAGAGAAGACAGGTATGCACGAGTTGTAACAAGGCAGTAACAAGGAATGCATTTTTCGTTGAACCTTCCATTTGCCCACTTGAATAAAAGGCAGTATGTTGATGTTTTTTCTTTTCGCACACGGACGCGTATGTTTTTTCTTTTCTTGTTTCAAATCTTATGTGATCTTTACTTGTAATAAGGATTGTAATAATCGTACTTTTTAAACTTCATGATAAAATTGGTTGTGTGCCTTTATTGATGCAGACTATTCTAACACATGCTACGTTCTTAGTTCTTACTGAAAAGCCTGCATACCTGGAGGTTGGCTTTCTGTTACAGCTGATATTTCAGATTCATGACACTCAAACGTGAAAGAAGTAGCTAGCTAGCTTAAACAAACGTGCCATTTATTTTTGCTGGCCGTCCGGCACGCGCAGCACCATTGTCTCCACAGTGAACCCAGGTCCAAATCCAACCATGGCACCCCACTCGCCCGTCGCCCTGCCCTCCTCCTCCATTCGCCTCCGCTGCTCATCCAGCACGAAGATGATCGTCGCGCCGAGCATGTTCCCGTACTCTCTCAGCACGTTCCGGCTCGCCGTCAGCTTCCCGGGCTCCAACCCGAGAGCCCCGTCGATGTGGTCCAGTATCCCTCGCGCGCCCGGGTGCACCACAAAGAAGAGCTTGTTCCATTCGCCTGCGCCGCAGTCGATCCCAAGCGGCTGGAGCGCGTCCTCGAGGCACCGCTCGATGTGCTGCGCGGCTAGAGGAAACAGCTCCCTGGTGAAGATGTGGCCGTCGAGGCCGGCTTCCGTGAGCTGCATGGTGAGCACGCCGTCGGTTTCCGGTATCGTGAACTGCGAGGCAGACACCATCTCGAAGATCGGGCTCTCCTCAGGGTGTTGGGCTTCATCGTCCGCGGCGCCGACGATGACCGCGCCCGCGCCGTCCCCGAAGACCGCCTGGCTGATGAGCGTGTGCGGGTGCGCCTCCTCGTCCTCGGGGCCACGGAAGGCGACCACGGTGAGCTCCACGCAAACCACCAGGACGCGCGCGCCGCGGCTGTTCTCGGCCATATCCTTAGCGAGGCGTAGCGACGCTGAACCGGAAGAGCAACCATTAAGGTGGAGCATGGTGCGGCGGACGGACGCGCGGAGCCCCAGGAGAGAGGCTAGCCGGAGGTCGATGGAAGGGGCGTGCGCGCCGGAGTTGGTGCTGACGATAAGGTGGGTGAGGTCGGTGGCCGGACGGCCCCACTTGGCTATGGCCTTGGCTGCAGCTGACGCGGCGAGCTCCGGCGCAGTGGCAGCCACGATGGCGAGCCGTGCGTCGAGGGAAGGCTTGCCGCGGCAGAGGAAGTCAGGGTGGGCGTCGAGGAGCTGCTCCGTGTGGTGGAAGTAACGCTTCTTCGTGGTTGTCATCTCAGCTGGTGGATCATATTCATGTTACCAAACAAACATCTTAATTCATGCGTCACAAGTTAAGTGGCGCTCACTCACACATGGTCTTGAGCTTCTGTTTAAGCTGGGTGAGGTGTTGGCTCTTGGTGACGCGGAAGTAGTAGTCCGGGAACTCCTCCTGGGACACGCAGTTGGGCGGGTTTGCGGTGCCGATGGCCAGCACGGCCGCAGGCCCGTCGGCACACTGCGAACGCCGGATCTCGAGCATCGTCGGCAGGGTGCTGCTGGCCATGGTCCTGAATCAGAGTATCAACGAATTTGGAATTATATCTATAATTTATAAATTACAAACATAAATTACTTGCAGAAACAAATGAGCTACAAGTTTGCTGGGTCATTAAGAAAGAGAAAAGAAGCAAGAAATACCCAAGGAGCGTGCACTCAGTGCAAACAAAGAAGATGGGAGAAGGTAGGGGGACAAAACTGCTTCAAGATTGTTTGCTTTACGAGATGGGAAAGATAGATGAAGCAGGTGCCAAGTATTTATAAGGATGGGAACGGAGCAGGCAGCACGGCTGAGGTGCCAATGAAATGAGGCTCTCTCAGCTAGTTGTTTCAAAAACCAGCTGGGATACTTACACAATTCTCTTCGGTTTATTTTAAGAAACGACTAGGCATATCATATTCCGTCATAAATAAAAACTGACTCACATAGTGCATGTTTTTCGAGCCTGTTATCTAGGTTGAGTGGGTTCATGTTGCAGGAACACTGATATGAATCTTACTTGTCCTTTGTATGTATCTATTAGCTAACTAAATCTTATCCACCGATATGAAGTTTGAACGAAGAATCTTTGTTATTTAAGTTGAGTGGATTTCTATTTGACATTGTACAAAATACAACAACTTGAAAATTTAATGTTTCTTGATATCAAGCTTAACCTCCATTGCAGGTTATCAAAATATCATTCCTCTTAACATTTTTGAATTATTTCTTGACTAACTAAACTGTTTTTCCATGATACAAAGTTGTACCAAGAATATTTAGCACATGATGGTCACATGTTAGGTTGATAAGGACATGATTAGCCTAGATATGACCAAAATTATTATTCTCAGACATGTTTTCCAGATGATTTCTATTACTGATAATTTTATATATTATTTTAATATAAAAGAACTAGATACATCACCTCTTTTTATTACATGCAGAATTAACAGATATCTATACAAACCACGTGTGAAGATACGGTCATATGTACAAGTTGCAGTCACTCATGTTTCAGCCGTGAGGTCATTGCATGCAAGCCTGGTTTTGCCATCGATCAAAGTAATGAAAAACAATCAAGCACACGTGCCATGCATGCGGAGACAGGGTGGGCCCAAGCCAAGGAGACGTGCATCTTGGTTAATAAAGAGCAACACATGTGCAACGTTGATCGAGGCCCAATGATAAGGACATGATTAGCCTGCATATGACCAAAATTATTATTCTTAGACATGTTTTCCAGGTGATTTCTATTACTGATAATTTTATATATTATTTTAATATAAAAGAACTAGATACATCACCTCTTTTTATTACATGCAGAATTAACAGATATCTATACAAACCACGTGTGAAGATACGGTCATATGTACAAGTTGCAGTCACTCATGTTTCAGCCGTGAGGTCATTGCATGCAAGCCTATTTTTGCCATCGATCAAAGTAATGAAAAACAATCAAGCACATGCATGTGCCATGCATGCGGAGACAGGGTGGGCACAAGCCAAGGAGACGTGCATCTTGGTCAAGAAAGAGCAGCACATGTGCAACGTTGATCGAGGCCCAAGCCCATTCGAGCGAGACCGGCGAACCGACGTCTGCCGCTGCTATAAATAATTAGCCACCGATTAGGGTTAAGATTGGATTTTGTTTAGCTAAAAGACTGCCTAGTATATTGCCGCATCTTCGTGTACTTGATTTGTGTCCAACGACCAGATTAAGACCACTTACGGAGTCTCACTTTTTCAATAAAGCTCATCTTATATCCGCAATTTTTTATTACAATATTGGTTCTTACTTGTTCCTCGATCGCAGGTAGAACTAGACCTATTGGTCAGGCCGATCGTGCATCTGCAGGATTGGTAACCTCGGGAGATTGGTTTAACGATTGCATTGGCGCTGCGTACGTGTGCGTAGTAGTCGGATCGCCAAGGTCGAACTCCACCAGAATCGACATATCTTCATCTTATCGAAAGATCGGACACTTTTGAGTTGATTGTTTTTCATTACTTTGATCGATGGCAAAACCAGGCTTGCATGCAATGACCTCACGGCTGAAACATGAGTGACTGCAACTTGTACATATGACCGTATCTTCACACGTGGTTTGCATAGATATCTGTTAATTCTGCATGTAATAAAAAGAGGTGATGTATCTAGTTCTTTTATATTAAAATAATATATAAAATTATCAGTAATAGAAATCACCTGGAAAACATGTTTGAGAATAATAAATTTGGTCATATCCAGGCTAATCATGTCCTTATCATAGGTTCTATGCCTATTTTTTGTTCTACACATGGCACAGTGTCTGTAAACTTGACAATCTTAATATTTGTTGGTGGTACATAACTTACCTACTCTTTATTTTTAATTAAGTAACCTTCATCTAGCCTTTGCTAGGTCCCGTTGCTCATATATTTGTTGATTTTATACCATGTCAAATTTAGTTGATGACAAAACAAGGCATGCAAATTTAGTTTAAAGTTAATGTTGTCTAAGTATGATCATGTTTCTAGACAAAATATAAATTCTACAATACCAAATCAATAGCGATAGATCTAACACAAAATATATTCAATAAGGAATTTATGATATTGCTATTTTCGTATATCTGTTTGGTCGAACTTGGTAAACTTTGACAAAATTTATAGGTGTTGTTTTATGAAAGAGATTTAGTTTATGTGTCTACATTGATTGTACCACATATCAACTTGACAATCTTAATGCTGTCAACGACCACTTACGATCATAGTACACACCAAGATCTAGCACATTGTTCAATAGATTCATTAGGCGCTACATCTCCTCTTTTTTTGTTTGACATTGTACAATACACGTCATAACATTGTAACTTATTTGTCAACTTGATAATATTAATATATTTATATAAAGTATGAGGAAATCATCCATATGGATCTCGTATGTCTAAATGTGTATGGTTTGGACTCTATATGTTGCTATATGCAACTTGTGTGAACTTGTAGGAACACTTGATGGATCTCGTGTATGCACTCTATTTGTGGCCTTATTATATGCACTCTATTTGTGGCGTTGGATCTTGTATGTGATCTATTTATGGCAATAGATCATTGTATTGTGTATTTGATGTTATATGCATTGAAATATGTTGCTATTGTGCCACAGATGTTGGCTTTATACATATTTGTGATATTTGTATTTGAATTGCTGGGAATAATGGGAAAACAGGCAAAACAAAAAATGTTGGGGCCTTTGCCATGTGCATGCACACGGCAAAGGGTGTGAACCTGGGACCAAATGGTGCCTTTGCCGTGCTGGCGTCTGAAAAAGCGCACGGCAAACCTTGTTGCACGGCACCGTGGCGGCACACGGCAAAGAAGCGACCACGGCAAAGAGAGCGGGCACACGGCAAAGAAAGCCCACGGCAAAGCCTTTGCCGTGTAAAGCGCACGGCAAAGAGGCCGTCACGGCAGAAGAAGGCACACGGAAACGCACGGCGCACGGCAAAATTCTCAGGGTGGGACCCACCTACAAACACAAGGCAAAGCGGTGGTGGGACCACTGTCACGGCGCCGTCTCGGCCGTGACGGCGTCAAGTTACTTTTGTGTGCCGTGCAATGCAATTTTGCGCACGGCAAAGGATTTGCCGTGCGTTTTTTTTGCTTTGCCGTGTCCCGTGTGTAACACGGCAAAGAATGCGTTTCCAGGTGATACATGTGGCCCAAGGTCGCGTGAAAATTTCAGAAAATGTGCCCGAACGGTTGTATCGTGTATTGGTGATTTCTCCAGGACATGCGCGAAGTCACTGTCAAATCGTACGTTGGGTCGAGGCCCGAGGGTGAACAGAATGGTCGGCCGATGTGTAAGTCCATGGCGGCCTATCGTTCACAGGGAAATTAGTTAATGGTAGCTCTGTTCCATATCTGTTCATCAATGTTTTTCATATGCCGCAAACGGATTGAGATTGACTAGCAACTGGCCGGCCGGTACAATCTGAACCATGTATACTCTTTGCAATAAGATGCTAGCTATTTTTTCTTAAATAATGCATTTTTTTAAAGAAATTTCAAAAATAATATGCGTTATCAGAAAATTTCAAAAATATTGCACCCTCGGCTATGCGTAGCCGAGCATGCCCTGTCGGCCACGCTGCAGCCGAGCAAGTGAACAGCCTGTGCGCTAGGCTAGGTGTGTGCACTTATCGGCCAAGGCGCAACCAACAGGGCCAGTTGGCCGCGGCGCAGCCGATAAGGACGCCAGGAAGGGAGGTGCACTCCTCGCCGGCCGTGCGTGCGTGCTAGCTCTCGTCGGCCGGCCGTGCGTGCATGCTATGTAGCTCTCCCCGGCCGTGCGTGCTAAGCCGTCCGCGCGCTCTCGGCGGAACGCTGCCGCGCTCGTCCAGCAGCCCGGGAACGACGCCCCGGTCGCCCAGCCGAACAGGAACGACGTCCAGCTGCCCGGGAACGCCGCCGCTCTCGCCCACCTGCCCGGGACCGCCGCCACGCTTGCCCAATGCCCAGCAGCCCGAGAACGACGCCGCGGTCGCCCAGAAGCATGGGCACGGAGCCCAGTTACCAGGGAATGCCGCCGCTCTCGCCCAGCTGTCCGGCGCGCGAGAGACGCAGAGCTCGCGGGAGAGCACGCGCTCTGCCGCGACGGCATCGTCGACCTCCAGGCGCTCTGGTGCTCTCCCGCGACGGCATCGTCGACCTCCAGGCGCTCTGGCTGCGTGCGCAAGGGAGGCGGCCGCGCCCGCCCGCCCGCCAGCGCGATGGTATCGTCGACCTCCAGGCGCTCTGGCGGCGTGCACAAGGGAGGCGGCCGCCAGCCCGCTCTTGGCAGCTCGCCGCACCCCGTGTGGCGTCTCTGCGCTCTCCGGCCATGGCCGTGCGTGCACATCGGCAGCGCCACGCCTGCACGCCATGGTCCCGCGCCGCGTCGCCTGCCCGCCAGCCCGCTCTCGCCTGCGCACCTGCCCGCGCCTGCCCGGCCCTCCAGCTCGCGTCCGTGCCACGCCCATGCACCAGTCGGCCGGTCGGCGAGAGCTAGCACGCACGGCCAGCCGACGAGAGCTAGCACGCACGCACGGCCAGCGAGAGTGCACCTCCCTTCCCGGCGTCCTTATCGGCTGCGCCGCGGCCGACTGGCCCTGTCGGTTGCGCCTTGGCCGATAAGTGCCCACACCTAGCCTAGCGCATAGGCCGTTCACCTGCTCGGCTGCAGCGTGGCCGACAGGGCCTGCTCGGCTACTGTGCAATATTTATGAAATTTTCTGCATATTATTTTTGAAATTTCTTTAAAAAATTCATTATTAAAAAAAATTAGCTAGCATCTTATTGCAAAGAGTATACATGGTTCAGATTGTACCGGCCGGCCTGTTGCTAGTCAATCCGTTTGCGGCATATGAAAAACATTGATGAACAGTACTAGTTTCCCTGTGAACGATAGGCCGCCATGGACTTACACATCGGCTGACTGGTCAGCCCTCGGGTACGATTTGACAGTGACTTTGCGCATGTCCTGGAGAAATCACCAATACATGATACAACCGTTCGGGCACATTTTCTGAAATTTCCACGCGACCTTGGGCCACATGTATCACCTGGAAACGCATTCTTTGCCGTGTTACACACGGGACACGGCAAAGCCAAAAAAACGCACGGCAAATCCTTCACCGTGTCACGCACACGGCAAAGAGCACCACGGCAACGTTTGGGACAGCAAAATGGGCTTTGCCGTGTGGACTGTAAAAAAGACACGGCAAAGCCTTTGTCGTGCGCAAAATTGCATTGCACGACACACAAAAGTAACTTGACGCCGCCGCGGCCGAGACGACGCCGTGACAGTGGTCCCACCACCGCTTTGCCGTGTGTCTTGTAGGTGGGTCCCACCCCGAGAATTTTGACGTGCGCCGTGCGTTTCCGTGTGCCTTCTTCTGCCGTGACGGCCTCTTTGCCGTGCGCTTTACACGACAAAGGCTTTGCAGTGGGCTTTCTTTGCCGTGTGCCCGCTCCCTTTGCCGTGGTCGCTTCTTTGCCGTGTGCCGCCACGGTGCCGTGCAACAAGGTTTGCTGTGCGCTTTCTTCAGACGCCAGCACGGCAAAGACACCATTTGGTCCAGGTTCACACCCTTTGCCGTGTGCATGCACACGGCAAAGGCCCCAGCATTTTTTGTTTTGCCTGTTTTCCCATTATTCCTAGCAATTCAAATACAAATATCACAAATATGTATAAAGCCAACATCTGTGGCACAATAGTAACATATTTCAATGCATATAACATCAAATACACAATACAATGATCTATTGCCATAAATAGATCACATACAAGATCTAACGCCACAAATAGAGTGCATATGTTCATAATAAGGCCACAAATAGAGTGCATACACGAGATCCATCAAGTGTTCCTACAAGTTCACACAAGTTGCATGTACTATATCGATGGCTATTTATTGACCGACTTCATCTAGTTTGTCCACACTCTGTTTCAAACACACGTAGTAATTGAGAGGCATGCAAGTGCGCAATTGTTTTTAGACATTAGCGTTTGGATGACATGATATACACTATTGTTTGCGCCGTACACTTGTACTACATGCATGTGTAGTCCGGGGGCAAGAACCTGGACAGACCTTTAAGAGACATGATTAGTGTGTGTAATTATCAATTCAATTATCATTTCACTATTTCAGTAGCTTACATATTCATGCATGACCATGCTATAAAAACCCTGGAGTACCTTCATCCGAAGCCACCACAATAAGTAACAAGATAGAGGTACTCGCCACTGTTAATTACTCCATACTGCAGTTTGTTAGCTCGATCACTACTTAGTTCGCTATGCAAACAAAAATGAGTGCTGTCGTCGAGGGCGGGGACATCGCCGTGGACCTCTATCCATTCATACGCGAATACAAGGACGGCCGTCTCGAGCGCTTCCTGTGCAGTTCATTCGTGGCGGCGTCAGAGGACGCCACTGCTAACCGCGGCGTGGCCACGAGGGACGTGGTCATCGACAAAACCACCGGCGTGTCCGCACGCCTGTTCCTCCCCTCCGCTGCTGCCGCCGCCGCCGCCGCCGCCGGTGGCGAGCCGCTGCCCGTCATCATGTACGTCCACGGTGGATCCTTCTGCACGGAGAGCGCGTTCGGCCGCACCTACCATAACTACGCCAGGTCCCTGGCGGCGCGCGCCGGGGCCCTCGTGGTGTCCGTGGAGTACCGCCTAGCACCGGAGCATCCCGTGCCGACGGCCTACGACGATGCATGGGCCGCGCTCCGGTGGGTGGCGTCCCTCTCCGACCCCTGGCTCTCCGCGTACGCCGACCCCGGGCGGACGTTTCTCGCCGGCGACAGCGCCGGTGCCAACATAGCCTACAACACGGCGGTGCGTGCCAGCCGCCTCAACCTGGACATCGAGGGGCTAGTCATTGTGCACCCCTACTTCTGGGGGGTCGATCGGCTGAGCTCGGAGACGGCCTGGGACGGTATCGCCATGTTCACGCCTGAGCGGATTGACAGGCTTTGGCCGTTCGTCACGGCTGGCAAGCTTGGTGACGATGATCCCATGTTGAACCCTGTAGACGAGGACATTGCCTCGCTGACGTGCCAACGCGTACTGGTTGCTGTCGCCGGGAAGGACAGCCTGCGCCACCGTGGGTCTCGGTTGGCCGCTCGCATGCGCGACTGTGCATGGGCCGACGACGAGAGTGCGGTGACACTGGTGGAGTCCGAGGCCGAAGACCATGGCTTCCACCTCTACAACCCGCTACGCGCGAGCAGCAAGATGCTCATGGACAGCATAGTGCAGTTCGTGAACCAGCCCAGGGCATTGCCGTTGCCGGCTGCTTTGCTTCCGGAGCTGGAGGAGCTGCATGCATGCCAAGGTAAGAAGAAGACATCAGCTGCGGGTGAGACGATGGGCTCTCGCGGCACCAGTCGTCAGCATACTTTTGTAGGCGTGCCAGCTAGGCCGTATATGGACGTCTTTGGTTATGGGATGGCCATGAAAGGCACGACACGCGCTAGCTGTTTGCAAATTGGATTAGGCAGAGCATCCAAGACTGGTACTACCAGATATGGTTCATTTCTGGGCCAAGTGAGGCTTACCAACAAGACACCAAAGCTCTCATTATCGGCAACACTACTTCAGGGGAGCTCTGTTTCACACGGCTTCATTTAGTGGACCATCGAGTTTCTACATCCACATAAGGTAATAACACGAACAATATGCGATCCACAAGGTCTGTTTGTCGTCCTATATATACACCTACTATATTTTTCTTTGAAACGAAGGCAAAAACTATGTATACACATGTACGATCGACATGTACATGCATGCAGGTGCAGAAGAAATGTCTACTATATGTATCTGCTTATTCTTGTAAACTGTATACGTAAGATCGATCGATCGATGTATGATTGTTGTTTCGTCCGTATTTTAATACATCAAAATTTATACAAACTGTGTATAATTAGCCATCAGTACCGAGGTTAACGGGCTGCTCGACGAGCTCGCTCACTTAACCCTTTAACGATAATGGGCAAAAATCACGGACTCGCCGTGCTTCGAGATTCATGTCCAACCCTGAGACACAATGAAAGTAATGTTAAGCTACGCACGACATGAGGGGGGCTCATGCAGTGCCTCTGGAATGAACGAACAGGCCAGTCCTAAAATTTCAGGGCCCGGGGCGAAATAAAAATCTGGGCCCCTAGAAATCAAAAATTGTAATTTATTTATGTGTAAATTTTAGTAGTAAAATAATCCACGTGAATACAGGAGCCGTACCGATATGAAATAATGTATACATATCTTCATAACATTTTATTTACTGATGATGGTATGCAAATTCACTGATGATGGTATGGGTGTAGTAGGATCTCCTCTTGACATCTCGGCTTCTCACCTCTCAGTTTGTCTGCATGAGGGTCGATGATGGTTCGACTCTAGGTCCCCATGGAACGATAGAATGGTGTCGGACACGACACAATTTAGATGGTGAATTATACTCATACCTATTTGATCAAACAAATCAAACACATGTTGGAAAAGAAAAATGAGCTGATTGTTTGT
The DNA here is from genome assembly GCA_947311845.1 of Poa pratensis. NCBI lineage: Eukaryota > Viridiplantae > Streptophyta > Magnoliopsida > Poales > Poaceae > Poa > Poa pratensis. Next base: position 70,398,206 of record CAMZMU010000045.1, on the reverse strand, counting down.
AGATTGATTTTCTTGCCATGGTCGAGACACCCTGACCCAACCTTTTTTAGTTAATCGCCTTCAGAAAACAAGTTTACAATGATCCAAACGATTAACTTGCCAAGCATGGTAACGTATATCAGAATACTCGGAGCTTCAAGCAAACCTATATGTTATTTTATTTGAAGAGATATATTCAAAATTTTCCATTCTCAAACTGTTCGTGATGACGGATGACCACACCAGCGAGGCCACACAGCCATTTCTTTGTTGAAATTAAGACCCACCTCATTTAATCCCTTCACAGCTGTAAAAAAAGGGCCGAGCTAACTAACAAGCCCAAACCGAAGAAAAGAGGCCCAAGCAGGGAAAGGAGCATAACGCTTCGTCCTCCTCACGCACAGAAAAACTGTCTGCAATGCCACTGCCATAGGAGATAGGACTGGAGCTCCTCCACCGCTGCATCTACCACCTGGGGGGCCCCTTGGTTTCGGGGGCCCGGGGCGGCCGCCCCTCCTGCCACCCCTCAGGGCCGGGCCTGTGAACGAACGTACACGTGCCACCGTGTAAAAAAATATGAACCCTATAAACTTGTTTTTGGAGACCCTATACCCTTTTTTTTTGTTGAGAAAAACCCTATAACATTTTTTTTAGAATTATAACCTTTATTTAAAAAGGAGTTTAGAGTACATCAACTGGGCCATGAACTTGTTTTTAGGACGCCAGGGGGGCCTCACTGCCTCTGGAATGAACGAAAGTAACACGTGCCACCATGTAAAAAAATATGAACCCTACAATATACTAGTATTTTTTAGGAGACCCTATAACTTTTTTGTTGTTGAGAAAAACCCTATAACCTTTATTTGGGCTACCGCACCCCAGACGGGCTCAATCCACGGACATGAGTCCACGGCGGAGCCATCATCACTCGGTAACTCGCCTTGTTTCAAAAAAAAAACAAAAAAAAACTGGGTAACTCGCCGTGCCGTCGTCGTTCCCATTTCAGTTCGAGTACACTCTACGTTGGGTCCACCCCTCTTTACTCCACCGTCCCTCACAGCTCACGGCGCGCGGCCCAGCCGAGTTGGTGGCGCATCTCCTCTGCACGAACTCCCCACCACCGCCGGCCGTCCCCATCCCCTCCGCCACCCGCGTCGCCGCGAAATGGCCATCCCCGTCGAGGAGGCCATCGCCGCGCTCTCCACCTTCTCCCTCGAGGTAAAACCCCGCCCCGTCCCCTCTCCCCTGTTCCCCGCCTCGCGCCCGATCTGCTCGGACTCGAGCTCGAAGAAGCGCTCCGCGGGAATGCGGTCTCCTCCGGGCCGTGGTGGGCTTCTACCCGTCCCTCGCTGCTCGAGTGGCGTCGCGAATTGGCCGCGGGTAGCTCGGGGGTTCGTGAGGAGGCTTGTGTTGTGTTCAGGGTTCAACGACCCCCGGTGAAATGCGGGCGTAGGGTTGCCGGTGCTGCATCGGCTTCGCGCTACTCCCTGTTGAGTTCCAGCGTTTCATCGATTCCCTCGATTTTAAACACTTAAAGAGGACTGGAGTGTAGCAGAGGTGTGTGTGTGCATTTCGATGCTTTCGTGAATCTAACTAGCCCCGAATGGTGGGCTGCTGCCGACCGCCCTTTAGAATTGGCTCCTGCGCTTGATTTCGAGCCCCTGGTTCAGATGAAATGTGGAACACTTGACGGTTTCCTTCCGGTGCACTCTGAGGTGAAATGTTGGACGACGTGACTGCTTCCCAGGAGCTGCTTTAGATAGAATAGGTCTGGCAGCGTGAGATTTGCAAACTGTTGCGCTTGTCGAGCTCATCTCCAGGCTAGTTCTCAGGTTTTTATATCTAGGAGTATCTGTTTGATTATTTTTGTAGGTATCCAAATTTATGCAAATTTGGAGCCTCACGATTGCCGTGGCTTCAACTGTGATACACTATTATGTAAAGTTCAGGTTCATGCTTATTGGGAGCTGATGTGGACTGGGTATAACCATGTTCGCTTAGGTGTTAGGCAGTTTGTTATACGTGGCCATACACTTCTTATATGTAGTTCTGCTGTGTTGACGCGTGTGAAAATTTCAGATCCTTCCATAACTACGACATGCTATATAGTTACATATTCTCTGCTGTGCTTGATTGCGAGCTTCTGTTGATTAAGTATATTTTACATTTCAGGACGAGCAGCCAGAGGTGCAGGGACTAGCTGTGCTCCTGTCAAGTGAGAGATATGCAACTAATAGTCCTATTGGTATGTGAATGCGATAATTTCTTTCATCTTGCTCATGCTTTGACACTAGTATGCACAATTGTTGACCTGATGCCTGATGGGCAGATGTCACCCACAGTCACAACTACAAAGCATGAATCTACCCATCCCATTGCAAGCACCGTGATTCATTTTCTTTGTTTTGCTACAAACAGAAGAATTGCTCAAGAAAGACTTCATTGTTTCAATTAATCTTGAGTTGACTATTGCAATCTAAAACTTGCACTTCTATGTTCAGAGTACAGTGATGTTGCTGCGTATCGTCTATCGTTAGGAGAAGATACAAAAGCAATCAACCAGCTGGTATGTAATTGCTATCTTGCTTGTTCTTGCATTGTGCATGACTTTTTTTTCCTTTCTATCAGTAGATATTTGGTCCCTTGTGGTTAGTTTTTTTGTCTCCATGTGACATACTTGTAACTAACTAATTCTATTCTGCCATTTGATCCATAGGTGTTTAGTCCCACTCTTTTGGGGCAGTTGTTGTATTTAAGTGATCTGTATGTGAATAACAATGTCTGTGCCATTACCGTCCTGTTTGATGTATAAAACTGTTGATTAAAGAATCAATCTTACTCATTGAAGTTTGTACTCTCGCCGCCGACCCAAAACATCCAATTCCCCCTCAAAAGCCAGAACACATATGCATACATGAACGTGCACCCAAACATATGCATAGGTATTTTTCCATGGCATCATCATCGCTATTGACTACGTATATAGTGTATATACTATCCACTCTTATCTCAATCACAACTATTCACAATTTTGTGTCTACTTTCTTTCTCCCATCACTACTTGATGAACTACATCACCACAAGTCCTCAACTTATCTAATGCCTGCATTATGAACACTAACTGCCCTTTCTTTTGTTTCGTTTTGTGATGGAAGAAATTATAATCAAGTAGTGAAGATTGCTGAGTTTATATGGGTATCAGCTGCTTAATAATAGCAACTGTACTGTAGCAATGCTTAAGTAGCAAAGTGCTCTTGGTGGTATATAACCTAAGAAAAAAGTTATGGTGTCAAGGACCTCGAAAGGATTGCATATTTTGATATGTTGTAGCTCAGTTTGTTATGCTCCTTTTTTTCCTATTTTGATCCTTTCTTCTGTTCACCTCTTAATGCAACTACATTTCTTCATGTCCCTTTAAATGAAAGTGCTTACCTTCTTTCTTCCAATCATGTGGATGAAAATGAACTGCAGAACACTCTGATTCAAGAGGGAAAAGAAATGGCTTCTTTGCTATACACATACCGGAGCTGTGTTAAAGCACTACCTCAGGTTAACTTCTGCTTACTCTGTCCATTCACTTATTTCCATCTAAATAATCGCTACATTATGCCATTATGCTGTTGACATCTGTAAAAAAGTTTCCCATCACTTTGTTTTTCTATCATATCAACGGCATAAGACAACAGTAAGTCACTGGTAATCCTGCAATGTTATCAACAAAGAAAGTAACTAATATTTCTACATTGAGTTCTTGCCTTGGCTACTATGTTCCAGTCTTCTGTAGTTCTCTCATTAATTTGTGACATTAACCTGCTATAACACAGCTACTCACTTTTCCCACTTCCTGATGGCTAATCAAGATATGTGCAAACATCTATTAGTTTATTATGTTGATCGAATCACATCCTCTTTGAGCTGGCTCTTGTTTGGGTTAATTAGTTTAATGACATTTCATCTTGTAGATTCTGGAACCAAATATTATCATTTACATTTATAGAGTATCTGTTTTGTATTGAGTTCTTTTCTCTAATGCTCATATCAGATTGTTCATAGACGTCTCCAAGTGTTGTATAAATTTCTCACCATTAAGTAAAGTATTCCCTACTATAGTCTTGACTGAGTATCATAGACTGTTGAACATTGAATGCAGCTGCCAGATTCAATGAAGCATAGCCAAGCAGATTTGTACCTGGAAACGTATCAAGTTCTTGACTTGGAAATGAGCCGTTTACGCGAAATTCAGAGATGGCAAGCATCTGCTGCTTCAAAGGTAGGACCTCCATTGTGTTTAATTCCTTTGGGTGTGAATGAGGTTACATGGCCAACATTTCATTTCTTATGCTTATATTAATGGGAAGCGAGTAAGAACTGTCCAAAGACCCCTGAAACTTGAAATACATGTACATAATTCCCCATTGATTTCGCACGGCATGTGTTCATACACTGATTTAGATTAGGACAAGTGTCCTGTTATCTTCAGCTATCAACTAACTTGGGTTTGACCCGCAAAAAAAAACTAACTTGGGTTTGGGTTTGGACCTATTTCATCCCCACATTTTCCTTGTGGTGCCTTTGTAACTTGTTAGCATTGGTCAGCAGTTCAACAACTTCAGAAAGTTTTCAGCATGCATTGCAGATTCTAACAGCATTTTGTCATGTGGTGCAGCTGGCAGCTGATATGCAGAGGTTCTCTAGGCCCGAGAGACTGGTCAATGGACCCACAGTAACTCATTTTTGGTTTGTTCTTTTGCCCTGGCGACTGTTGTTAAGTTTTCTTTCCGTTAAGAGAGACGATAATAATGTTTCTTTATTAATATTAATTGCACACTTGTTTACTCTAGATGTATTAAAGTATTACTCCCTCCGTTCCCAAATATAAGATGTTTTAGACTTTGTGCACATACACATGTACACAAATGTATCTAGACACATTTCATGTGTATGTTCACTCATTTGTGTATGTATCTAGATTCTAGACAACATGTGTAACATCTCAAACATCTTACATTTAGGAACGGAGGGAGTAGATGAAGTGAATCATGATGAAATTGTGCTCTAAGTAGTCTGGTTCTGGTATCCAGTACTCTGTCTCTTGAATACCCACTTATAGGTCTAGCAGGCATGAACATAGATATTTCTGTCGTACAATTGCACAGAGCTGCTATAAATGGGATCCATTATGCACCATTCTGGCTTCCCAGAAGATTTTGGTATATGTTGTGATACTTCCTTAACCTATAGAGGAAAAATAGAGTTTCCAAGCTTAACCTATTTCCATTAATTGCCTTTAGAGCAGCATTCTTAAGGTCATGTTTTTTTGTGTTGTAATTCAGTATAAGGTGTGTATTTATTTTTTCATTAATAATCAGTCATATGGTTTTATCTTGATGCTGCTCGTGTTGATTTCAATGCAGGTCTATGCTGAAACTGCTCGATGTCCTTCTACAGCTCGATCATCTTAAGAATGCAAAAGCAAGTATACCTAATGATTTTTCGTGGTACAAGAGGTACATGGTCATGCTTTGACTTTTAATTTCCAGATGACCTACCACAACCATTAATAACAAAGCTGTTCGAATGCATTAGCATTGACAACAAAACTCTCTTCTTAGGTAGGGTAGTCGGCAGTAGGGAATTAAGGATAGCTGGAGTCCACATTCACCTTCAGTATAGTTATGTTCTAGGTACTTCTAATAAGTAATTACATGCTAGCCTTTTCCATGTTTTTTTGCATGCATAATATAAGGCGAGGTATTTATTAGCTAGTTCAGGGATCAAGATACTAAAGAAAGTTTCAGTAACCTACTGAGTACATAGTAGTGAGATGATTGCATGAATGTTCTAGACTGCTTGAGCATTGCTTTAAGTGGCGACTGTAACTGAGTAAATCTTGCAACTTTCAACAGGCTGTAGTTACTACCGATACATATTGGCATATCAGATAGTTATGGTTCCACTCCCAACATAGTTTCGTGGATGCTGTAGTTGATAGTAAAAACGAAACCATTTATTAGTTAGTACCTCGGTTAGTTACTTTGGACCAGTCAGTCATAGCCACTTTACCATTTAAAGATTGAACTACTTTGCTACCTACCTATTAGAGCATAAACATGTACCAATGTTTTCCGAACTGATTTATATGGAAAATGCTAAATTTTATTTTCTTGGGATGTATGGTTTGAAGGTGCATCCATATTTGCGTATGTCTCTCTTCACGTGGATGTTTCAGTAATTTGTTATTACTTGCTCTTTGATGCAGAACATTTACTCAAGTAAGCACCCAGTGGCAAGACACTGACACTATGAGAGAAGAGCTGGATGATCTTCAGGTTTCTGAATTGCCATGTCATTGAAAATCAAAGTCACCATGACCATGGTTATTCTGCATATATTTTAAGTATTTTCAAGAATGGGCACCGTTTCACTTTTATTTAAAGAAATGGACTTAGAGGCCAATACCGACCATTGAGTCATTGCCATAAAAATATATAATGGCATCGATGCATTTTAACTTAATTTCTTGCTGCCATTTGCAGATATTTCTGAGCACCAGATGGGCCATCTTGTTAAATTTGCATGCCGAGATGTTCCGAACAAATACGTATCCTACATTCCTACTATCTCCTTTCCCTTTTTGAAATGACTATGCACGCGCTTTTGGCAAATTATTAGGAAAATAACACATGTCCGAGATAGATACCTTTGATATATCTACCAGACCACCACAAGGATCTTTGATGCCCATATTACAGAGGTTTTCCAGCTGGAGGGAATAGTATAAGCTACTTTACAGGATCTGACTGACGGAAAAATATTTCAGCTTCGTTAGGAGCATTGTAGGGATGCATCTCCGCATTTGACATTGTTGCTTATAATGCATGTATGTGAACAGTTGCAACAAATCGTTAGTGGTCATGTACAATTGTAGATGGCTGCTTAATCTTTTTTTGTAGAAATGAATCTTATCATTATGTACCTAGTTCGTACTAGAGCTACTGTTCTTGCATGTGGCTTTTATTTTCCTTGTCATCATGAGTTATGATTCCCTTGACTTTAAGAATAGTGTCGAGGACATTCTACAGGTCCTTATAGTATTCTGCGTGGAGTCAGTGGAATTAGACTTTGCTCTTCTTTTCCCTGAGCGTCATACCCTACTTCGTGTTCTCCCAGTTTTGGTTGTTCTAGCAACCTCGTCGGAGAAAGAGAGTGAGGCACTCTATAAGAGAGTGAAGATAAACCGTCTTCTAAGTATTTTTAAGGTTTGTTTATCACCTTTAAGCTGTTCAGTTGACCTAATTATTGCTTTTTAGAAAAAAAATTATCTACCGGTTTCTGCTTTCATGCCGTATTTACCATTTACTTACTATTACTCTCACATAATTTTTGCAGAATGATCCAGTTATTCCAGCCTTTCCCGATCTGCATCTTTCTCCTGCTGCAATCTTGAAGGAACTGTCATCATATTTTCAAAATTTCTCCAGTCAAACTCGTCTTCTTACTCTTCCAGCCCCCCATGAAATTCCTCCTCGTGAACTACAAGAATATCCTTTCTGCAAAGTCTTCTATGTTTTTGTTAACTGACCAGATTGAGTATTCGACAAATGTTGGCTTTAACCCAAAGTCTCAAACAGATGTGACTATTGTCCAACAAAAAGACTTATTCCAGTAAAGAAGATGATAAAATCGAACTAAATATTCTTGGAGATGTAAACACCATGACACTAATGAACTGTATTCACATATGGCAAGTTGTATCATGCTTTAAATTTCTTAACTAAACCACCTATCAGAGGCATTACTTGATTCTGAACCACATGGGAACTATCAGAGCTGAGCACGATGACTTTTCCATACGTTTCTCCTCTGCAATGAACCAGGTACATTATTGTCGTTTTGAGTTACCAGTAAAGTAATTGCAGTGCTGAAATTAATATCTCATGAATTGTCGTTACCAGTTTACACCTCTCCTTGATGAAAATAGTAACCACTGTCGCAAACATTGTCTTGAACATTTCTGCGAACTGTACACAATACCTCATAGTGATGCAGCGCATGTGTTATTCATGTAGATTTAAAATAGTATTTTTTCGAAAATAATTTTTTTTCTTGGCTGATGACGCATATTTTCTTTGGTGGGCTGTGAGCTACATTGACAAGCTGTATTTTCAGATGATAATATTGAAGTCATCAGATGGTGCAGATAATGACTGGTCTAGAGAAATTAAGGGGAACATGTATGATACTGTTGTTGAAGGCTTCCAGCTTCTTAGCCGATGGACTGGCAGGATATGGGAACAGTGCGCTTGGAAATTTTCACGCCCTTGCAAAGAACCACCTGTTTCAGATTCTCAACAAGACTCAACGACGTTTTTTGACTACGAAAAGGTCTATTTTTTCTTCATAAGTAGCATTTGTAGCATCCATCGTGTCTTGCATTTTTCTTTCACTTTAAAGCTTGAATGACTACAGTATCATTTAAGTGAGTGGAGAAGGTGAACAAGTTGGAAAAAATAACAAACAAAATGTTATACCATAGCCATTCCCTCAACGAATAGCTGCTTGAGGTCTTAACCAGTTAATGCAACTTGTGACCGAGTGCCGTTTTATTTTGTGTCTCTAATTTGTTTCGCCCTTGTAACATCCTAGTGGTTTTTAAACAAAACATCATAACTTTTTTGTCATTCCATTCTTAATTTCATTCAGTTTTAGCTTTGTAATTTCAAGTGGCATGTTCTTATTTTGAACTGAAAGAGGCATGTTCTAGTTCAGACAACAGTTTTCATCTATTGTTTAAATCGTTTGCAATCTTGTGAATGCTGGAAAACTTAGCCTTGATGCAGCTATTTGCATGATTCTCTATCCCTGCTCCCTTGATTGTCCTGTGTATGTTAATTAAGCTTGAGATATGTGGGCACAAAAATGTTCCCACTCCCACATTTTCATTCCGAGACTAGCTGATCAAGTGTTTCTGTGCATGAGAGTACAAAGTAGTTTTCCTCGTTGGCATGCAAAGAGGGTGGCTAGTAACTGCCGTGGTCTCTCTCAAACAGATAATATGAGCATAAATTTTATGCTATTCATGTTTTTTGTAAAATCGTCTTTGTATTTCATAAGCCGTAAGAACGATTTTAAGTTTTTGTGATCATAACTAATTTTATTTACTATTTACAACTTGCGTGCAGGTAGTGCGCTGGAACTATACTGCAGAAGAACGAAGGGCTCTGCTTGAATTAATTGGTTACATAAAGAGTATTGGATTGATGATGCAACATTGTGACACACTAGTGTCTGAAGCTTTGTGGGAAACAATACATATGGAGGTCCAAGATTTTGTACAGGATAAACTAGACACAATGCTTCGTACAACATTTCGGAAGAAGAAGGACCTTTCTCGGTAACTTGCTCTGTCTCAATCATCCTTGTGTTTGCATTATATTGAGATTTCCATCCACAGCTCCAATAGTCTCAGATGGGTATCGGCGTATCGGTCTCTGTTTGACTGGCCCCACATAACAATGCATTTAGTTTGGGATTGGCATAGTCTCTATATGTGTTGTCTTTGTGATCAATATTTATTTTTGTGGTGAATCGTTCTTTCTAAATCGTGAAAATGTACTGAGGGAACCTTTATAATGTTTTGTTCATTTTTCTTCACTATTCTTTCAGGATTCTCTCTGATATGCGAACCCTCTCCGCAGATTGGATGGCCAACACTAGTAAGGCAGATCCTGAGCAGCGTTCGCTACACCAAGAAACTGAGGAAATGAGACAAAGCACATTTTATCCAAGACCAGTTGCACCAACAGCTGCACAGGTTCTTGTCTCTGCACCTGCTCGTTTACAGTAACAAAGACTAAATGGTTTAACATCGCATCCAACAGGCTAACGGCCTAGCACCTAACCTGCAGTATCATGTATATCAGCGTATTTTGAGCATTGGACATTTCTGCCATATCTTAAACTATTTGAGGACGTGAAGAAATAGAACCTATGCAAACTTGTGTTGTTTCTAACATGTGACGCCAGCAGCTCAAATTCGAACAACCCCAGATTTGAAGCTTGTAATTATAGGTGGCTAAGTGGCATTGATTTTATCGAACAACATTATTGTTCTATTGATTTTCAATAATATAAAAGGTATAATGGTGTAAATTAAACCAAATCCACTGACTGAGCCACCAGAGACTAACTTCTTTCTAACCAGCTCACGGGAACTTCCAGTATTCTGGTTACAGCCCCTATTTACTTTTTGCTACTACAGTGTACTATTCTGATGAGGAGATAAATGGGTCAGAGTCATAGTTGAAATGTAAGTCATGTATCACTTACCATCACCTGAGAAATCTCAAATAATTTGTAGCTAACATGTATCTAGCCTTCTGGGTCTTCTCGAAAGGTGATTTTGTTTCCTCTTCACTGTAAACCTATGTATGTCCTATTTGCACTAACATGAAATAAAATCATAGAGTAAAATAATTGTTGGTTCTACTTATTTTTATACTTTTGTTTGTGATATGTTGATGGTTTTCAGAAAATCTTTCCCTTTTTTTTTCTTGGTGAAAAGTTTGAGCAATTTCCCAAGGAGTGAGTTGACTAGAATCCTATTTCAAATTATAAAATGTTTAATTTTTTAGTTTTACATCTTGCTGTAATTTTTTTATGGTTAAGAATATTTTGTTTACTCTGGTAATGATTTCTAACTTCTTTTTCTGTTTTCAAACGTCTTGCAGATTCATTGTTTGCAATTTCTCATCTGTGAACTTGTATCTGGTGGTAATCTGAGAAAACCTGGAGGGCTATTTGGGAACAGTGGTTCTGGAATACCCGTGGAAGATCTTAAACAGCTAGAGACGTTTTTCTACAAGCTCAGTTTTTTCTTGCATATTTTGGACTATACAGGTACCTGTTCTGGGTTGAAATCAGGAATAGCAATTGTCGTATGCGTGCAGTTACTGCTGTACATTTGTTACATTTCTTGCGCACACTACTTGGTGATAATCAACTTCTAATCTTCTATATTGTATTCATTGGAAAATACATTCAATTTATTCTAACTCCTTCTATTATTATAGAATACCAATCTAAATTTGGGAAGTTCATATTTAGTGTTTGTCATTTCCTCCCGTTTGTATAATGTAAATAACGTCAACTTCTGTGGACACATGCAGCAACAATTGGTACGCTTACTGATCTTGGATTTCTTTGGTTCAGAGAGTTTTACCTGGAATCTTCCCGTGTTATCCAGGTGCAGCATTTTTGCATTGCTTAGTAAAGTATAACTAAATTCAAAATCATAGCAAGTATTAATGAGATTAAGATATAATTTTGAATTTTAACCTTTGTGGTGTCCTGGTGTTACGATTGCCACATTGAATCTTTGGCAAGTTTCCCATTCCTTTTTGTTTCTTTTTCATTGTTTATGCGCAACTTAGTTCTCCAAGTCCTATTTGATTCATGATCATAATTCTAGTTTAATTCGGATTAGGGCAAAAGAACGATTGCACAGAGAAGCTTGGAGAAGCATGGTGAATAGTGAATACTGACATATACAATGAGTTGAGGACACTTAGTTTAGGATATCATGTGATACTTTTGTAGTTATCTGTATATCAGATCGCACAAATAAGACTCAATTACAAATGAGATAGCAATGCGCTGATTTTGCAGTGGGCATCAAACTATTCACTACAAAAATACCAACCACCTTTTCAAGTTCTTAATTCTTACTACCATTGCACGAAGGGAAAATTTGCTACAAGACACCATTATTTTGTGTCCTTTGCTCAAACACACTAAACTTTTGTGGATTTGCTGAGTACCATTACAATTTTATGGTCATTTGCTACAACACACCAATTGTACTAAAATGGAAAGGGGAGAAGTGGCCCGCAGAGCAGCGGGGTGGGGCGGGGAGCCACCGACCGGCTTGATCAATAACATACGTGAATAGCTAGCTAAAGCAGATCGATCGATTCCATTGAGGTTTGTGCCTGCTTGCTTAGCTGATTCGTGCGTGCGTTGTCAGAATTCTACGAGCAGCTTTTGCTGCGTATATTCTCCGGAAGTCTGCATCATGAAGATCAGGCCTACGCCGACATCAGCAACGCAGACGTTAGCTCCGGCCGCTGCAGCAAGGTTAGCATGCGCGTGGCGTGGTTAGCAGCGACCGGACCCGGGGTGTCGGCGGAGCGACGAAGTGTCAGGGCGACGGATGGCGTGATCGCCGACGCGATCGAGGTCGACCGAGCGGCGCTGTTTTGGCCAGGTGGCATGGTCGCTGGCGCAATCAAAGGTCGCCGGGGCACGACGCGAATGAGACAAGTGGGTTACGCGGACGGCCATCTAGGACGGGTAGTGCAGCGGCGGAGCACCACGGCTGAAATGCGTGACAGTATATAGTTTTACATTTTTACTTGATAAGTTGTCATGGAAAGGTTTTTAATCATTGTACCAATGTAAGGAGCGTGAATAGTAACATACCTATATATCTGTGATGGTGATTTACCACTTCCAGTAGAGCCTTTTGTTGACTGGTGTGTTTTCCGATTTCCAGTTTGCCTTTCGAGAATAAACTAGCGAATGCCCTACCTGTCGAGACATACTGCGAAATAACATATGTAGGCAGCAAAAAGTGTTGTCAACTTTAACTCAACATACTAGATCATGCTTACCTAGTCGTTGCAATTAGCGAAGGTTGTCACTCCATATTTTTGTTTATACAGCTTATGGTTGTGGACTGTTCACACTAATTTACTTCTTGGTGGCAGTTTTGTTCATACTAATTTACTTCTTGGTGGCAGTTTTGTTCATACTAATTTACTTCTTGCTGGCAGTTTCCAATCGAATGTTCTCTCCCCTGGATGCTGGTGGACCATGTCATTGAATCTCAAGATGCTGGTCTTCTTGAAAGCATTTTGATACCACTTGACCTTTACAATGACTCTGCTCAACATGCACTGACTTATCTCAAACAGAGATTTCTCTATGATGAAATTGAAGCTGAGGTAACCAATTACAATTGTCGCATTTGCCCTTTTCTAGTCTGTACTGCTATATTTCCAGTCTGTACTTGTTATGTTCAACAGATAAAATAACATTTGTTCATTTGTGCGGTAAGTAACTAGTCTAGGATCTCAAAGTATGTGTCATCATATAAAATGGAACGCAGTGGAAGGAGAATGATGTTAAGTAGAAACTAATTTTATATCACAATTATGCTTCCAAGGAAGGGGGTTCACCGTCTTCAACTCCTGTCATTGCATTTATGCTTTTTTCATGGAAGGTAGAGGAGCCGAAGAATATGTGCAATCATTTTCGCCTTTTTATTAAGCATCTGTGCAAATTTCTTAGAAAAATTGCTATCACACCCTGTTCCTTCTCATTACTCTCTAGCTTTTTTCTAACTGAACCATCTCCTTCCCTTCTCACAACCTCTATAAATAAGAAAGTATACTAAGGCAAACTCATGATTCTGATATGATCTGATCTGATCTGATATTGTTTTAATCTGTACTAAATGATGTGCTGATATGTAAACTGGTGTTATGTACATGTTTGAATAAATTTCCATAATCACCTTAGATATTCTCATTTACCACGATGATTTTTTGTCTTTTATTAGTCTATACCCTAGTACATATACATTCTTACAATAAACTCTGGCACTGAGCTAAAGTGTTATATTATCTTCTCATTGTCACTTACAGGTGTAACTATCTGGACACACCTCGTGTAATTATGTCATGTCCCGTCCCTCAGTAACAACCATACTGTTTCTACCACATTTCAATTTTCAGTAATTTTACCGCTTGCAGTTAAAAAATTGTATGCATGATTGTATGCTCACCATTAGTGTAATACCAGAGCCCATTATACTTTGGGGGATGAACATGGTTAGGTGTAGAAACCTAGTCGTCGCTATGGGCTGGAAGTACCTGAAACTTTATAATATTTGAAACATCTTACCAGTGTCTCATGTGTGCTGATTTGTAGGTCGATCTTTCCTTTGATCTTCTGGTTCAGAAGCTTAATGAGATCATCTTTACATATTATAAGAGTTGTGCCGCAAGGTATACCTTTTCTTTTCATTTTACCTGTGCACCGGTTGACCTGAGATGCCTTTTTGTTTTGTACTGATGAATCCCTCCTCCCTCATATGCAGTACTCTTCTTGATAGTTCATTTACCTATGCATGTGATGATGGTGAGAAGTACTCTGTTAAACCCTTGAGATTTGATGCCATTTTCAAGTTAAGAAGAGTCATGGTAAGTGTTTATTTGGTATTGTTTATGTTAAGCTTTCAGTTTCTATTGATTAAAAGCAGTTATTCATGCAATCATGTGCATTTAAGAATCATATACCTTTTTTCTCCTCTAAATGCTAAGGATCCTTAAAACCTAATTGGTTAATTACATACTGTTTTTGATAACAGATTGTTTAGAAATCTACTTTCCTATATTTTGAGTCACGTCACTTTTTCCAAGTTTGTTGTTTACATTGGTAGTAGTGCCCACCCATGAGAGATATTGCACATACTGTAACTATAAGGCTGCTAGTGCCAAGGGCACTGTTGTTGGATGTCATATGGAGTTATATTTTTATTTTGTTATGATATTTACTTTCTGCTACACTATGTATGTTGTGATTTCTTAAATTTGCATGCACAATCTAGACTTCGCGGGTTTACGTTTCAATTGTCTTTCACAGCTTTGCTTTTAGCCTCTGAACCAGTATTGAATATTTGACCTTAGGTCCGTCCTCTGACTTTGAGTCAAGGACGCAAGATCATCTGATTTCATGCTCAATTTATCTGCCTTGATTTAACATTTTCATTTCAGGCTACAATTTGTATGGTTTTTTATTTAGCACGCGCACTGTTACTGAATCAGTTCATTTCACATCTCAGATTTTAGGGAGGACAATTGACCTAAGAAGCCTAATTACTCAGAGAATGAACGCACTGTTCAGAGAAAATATTGATTTCCTACTGGCGCGCTTCGAAAATGGAGATCTATGTGGTGTTGTGGTAAGCTTCTCTTTTATTTTGTACTACCTCTCATGTATTTAAATTCAATTGCATCTTTTAAAGCAATTTACCTATTTGTTTGGAACATTGACTTTGTCTTTCAAATTAGGAACTGCAACAACTATTGGATATTTTGGAGCTTACACATCAGTCAATATCAAGATATCTTGAATTGGATTCTTACTCTCTTATGCTCAGTGAGATGAAAGAGAACCTTTCACTGGTTTCATATTCGAGTCGTATCTCCTCTCAGGTTTTTGGCCTTTACCATTTCACTTCCATGTGTAATTTAAGCAATAACATTTTATATTGACATGCCTGGTAGCCATGATCTGTAATTTGTGACTTGTCTTAGCTTATTCTTCCTTTGGCTGGACAATTCCCTAGTTGTTGATTTTTGTTAAATTCTTCGGTTGCGCAACTAGTTAATGATGTATTATTTGGTGGTAATTACATATGAAAGGCAGATCCTTATCTTTTTTTTCTGGGAGGTCACAGTATCAGTAGTAGTATTGCAATATGATATACATGTTTGTGCCTATCCTGCAAAAACTGCTGATTAATCCTGTTAAACTTCAATCCTAATTTGTATTTTTTGTATCAACCCAGATATGGAATGAGATGCAAACGGATTTCTTGCCCAATTTCATCCTATGTAATACCACACAACGGTTTGTTAGATCATTAAAAGGAGCTAATCACTCCTCTCGGAGATCAAATGCTTCTACTGGGAAGCCTTACTTCTACTGCGGATCACATGTAAGCACCTTTGATTAAATCTATCGCTTGCTATTTCCAGTATCTGTTACAGAATATGCCCTTGCCATTTCCAGTATTTGTTTTACATGTGATGATGCAAGTGTTAGCATCATGGACTAATGAGCAACTCTGGAAATAAGGCATTTTAGAGATTATTTGGATATGCTGGGATGTTCGTATACTACAGAATGCAAATTCCAAGATATGGCATCATTGCATCTCATACTTTGTGATGTTCTCATACGTCCAAAACGTGTTACACTCTTTATCTGGCAACATTCTATCCACCATGGACCTTAATCTCTACTACACCCTCTCGTTATCTTTGTAGGATTTGACCATGGCATACCAGGGTCTCGCTGGTCTGTACCGTGACTTCTTTGGGATCCCTCACATGTTTGCAGTTGTTAAACTTCTCGGTTCCAGATCATTACCTGGCATTATCCGTGCTTTACTGGATCATATATCAAGTAAGGTGAGTGGTATAACTTGTAACTCTATAAGGTATCATGCACGTGAAGGCACACTATCCTAATAAGCAAAGTAAATTAGTGGATGGAAATATGCTTGAGTGCTGTCATGACAGCTGTGTCTCTGATAACCAGAATACTAGGAAGGCAGAACTAGAAGAGACACGAAGCTTACTAAGTAACTGATTATTTGCTCTTCCTGTTCAGATAACAGCGATGGTGCCAAAAATAACTGCATTGCAAGAAGCACTACCAAAATCTATTGGACTTCTTTCATTTGATGGTGGTATATCAGGTAATATATTAGCTGGCGGCAGTAGGAGTTCCAAATCCCAGTGGGAATGGGCTCCCGTCCTGGCTTTCTGCAATACCTGCCTGCAACATAACATAGTTCATAATGTTTGAAAGGACTGAATCCAATGCAAATATGAGATAGCATTGGACCATTGATGATAACACTGCATAATGAACCCAATCCTGCCTAGGTGTCATGCATTGCCTCTCATTTATGTACAGTTGCCCAGTCCGTTCTACTTGATTTTATCTAGGCAAACTAAGTTTCCGTGGAAGTTTCATTTTAGATGATGTACTAGTACTATATGGTATCTCCTCAGGAACATAGGGCTACATAAGGAGCATAGTTTTCTTGCTACTAACTCGGTACATTGTCAGTGTGGTTCTGAAGTAGTAGAATCTAATCTATAGCTGCTGTTATAAGTTAATAATATTTTCTTAGCATAAAATAGGATGGTTCTGAACAATGTAAGTTTTGGCAGGTTACTTTGGTAGTTAAACTCTTCTTATTTTAGTTCGGAGAAGAATGAAATGTATGGTGCATTTATTATAGGCTGCCAGAAGATAATTCATGAAATATTGACATGGGAAGCGAAATCAGATGAGAAAATCGAAGTTCTTCATGATCTTAAGGAAATTGGAAGTGCTTTGTATTGGATGAGCCTTCTGGACATTGTTTTGGTGAGCAATATTTCTGTAGGCAACTTTGTGGGTTTCTTAGATTGTCAAATTGAATATTTGCTGCTTTGCTTTATGCTATCCTTCGAATGCTAGTCTACCCTGTTATGTAGGCTTGTATTTAGCATTGGTATTTTAATGAAGCAGCTGAAAGGGACCTTTAGTAGAGAACTAGCACTTTGCAGTGCACCTATTGAGTAGCTGAATGGCACCTATTGAATGGTATCTTTAGTAGAGAACTAGCTAAGGTCCTTTGATCTCAGCGCCTGAGAATATTAAGTGAAAAGTCGTATTGTTTACTTGAGTCATTTGTATTTTATCAATAGCAGATGGATTTCCCGAGGAAACTTGGTCACCTCGCGCCAATTGTACTGCTGGACCTGTTATACTACTTACGCATGTTAATGTTTTTGTCCGTTCCACGTTCGTCTAAGTTGTTTGGTTTATAAACACATCGTTGGTCTGCGTTCTTTTTTTTTTGAGATAATGGAAGCTTTTATTACGCCAGCCTATGCATCATAGATGCATACGGCCCAGCATCCTTTCTTATGTAATCAAAGGTCATCGGTTGTGTTTTATTTCTGGTCTGTCACTTTTTCTGCCCCTCTTGTTTTGTACTGTTATAAAATATTCTATTTATCTTACTGGTCCGTGATTTGTTTCTCCAATAGAGACAAATCGACACTACACAGTTCATGCAGTCAGCTCCATGGTTGGGATTGGTTCCAGGAAATGATGGGCAAGTGAAGCAGGCCAACTCTGATAATACTCCATTTACCACATTGCTAAGTGCTGCCACCAATGCCGTTGCATCAAGTCCAGCATGCTCAAATCCATCTTCATTTCTTGTCATGTCAAAGCAGGCTGAAGCTGCCAGTAAGTCCATATTTATATGTCTTAAATGATATTTTTTGCTTTCCATCTTTCCAAAAAAACAAAGGTCTGTGGACACTTACCCTCCAGACTAGGCATCTCATTTTGAATAATGCTAGTTAGCCCTTGCTCCCGTCCCATCCAAGCCGGACCTTAGAGCACGCAAATCTGTGTTTCTCGTATCTACTAATTTTACCATGTTACAAGTTTAAAGTTTAAACTAAACATTTCCCCCCACAGGCCTATTATACAAGTCAAATCTCAACTCAGGGAGCGTGCTGGAGTATGCTCTTGCTTTCACAAGTGCTGCCCTGGATAGACATTACAGCAAATGGAGTGCAACTCCAAAGACAGGTTTTATTGACATAACCACATCGAAGGACTTCTATCGTGTTTTCAGCGGTCTTCAGTATGTAAGTAAACCATAAGACACTGTTCTGTATATCTGTGCCATCCTCATCATTGACAGGCTTTTAGCTGCAGCTGCTTAATGTTTGTTTCACCTGTTTACAAGATAACTGCTTAGATGACAAAATCATATCTTGTTTCTCTGTAGCCTCCACCCTATTCCCATTTTGCTCTACTTTCTTTCGTATTGCGTGCTATTTCCTCCGGCATGGCATAGAACTTCAGAGCTATGGATGCTTTTCTTTTATGTTTCTAGCGTAATTCTGGTGATTCACCCTTTGCTGTGACTGAAAAAGTAGTTTTGCTTCTTATCCAGAGCTACTTGGAAGATAGCATTACCAATCCTTCAAAGAAACGGGAAATTTTGGGCGACTCTGTAGCATGGGCTGGCTGTACAATCATGTACTTGCTGGGGCAGCAGCTACATTTCGAGCTTTTTGATTTCTCTTATCAGTTCCTCAACGTGGCAGAAATAGAAAACACGACGGTTTCACTCTACCAATCTGGAGATAGGAGCAAGAGCCCAAATATTTTCCAGGTGAGACAATTTCCTACTGTCTTGAAGCTAAAGATTCTCTTAATACTGTCCATGATTTTGAAGGTTCACATTGTTTTTGCATATGATGTGTGTGAGAAGGGCTACGAGACAATCCTTGAAGCGATGAGGAAGGCTAGGAGGCTGAACAACCACGTGTTCTCCATGCTGAGAGCGCGCTGCCCCCTCGAGGACAAGGTTGCGTGCGCTATCAAGCCAAGTGGGGCGCCCCTTCACCGCATGAAGTTTAGCAACACAGTTTCTGCGTTCGAGACGTTGCCGCAGAGAGCAAATGCATAGCACTAGGCCGATGCGTCCTTTCTTTCTGATCCTATCATGTATGTATGCGAGCTTGTATGTGTGTGTCGTCATGGACCTAATGTGTGTATATATATTTATGTAACTGTAGTCATAAACTCGGGAGCTAGGCGGATGTGAACTTGGGAACTTGAACAAAATACCTTGTGTATCCAAGCTGCATCTGATCCTACATAATAGGTGCTGACATGCATTGTGTATCCAAATATAGCTAAAGGTTATGTGACCAATTTGTTGTTACTGGTATGCGCTTAGCATCAAAAGTAGGTGTTAAGATATCCACATACTACCACTGGTAACTGTTGCTGGCTTAGGTATTTTCATACAGTTCGCCCGCCAGCAATCTGCCATTCAGGCCAAGGCATTCAGCCTGATGTTAGCGTCCC
Organism: Poa pratensis; assembly: GCA_947311845.1. Classification (NCBI taxonomy): domain Eukaryota; kingdom Viridiplantae; phylum Streptophyta; class Magnoliopsida; order Poales; family Poaceae; genus Poa; species Poa pratensis. The sequence continues at coordinate 70,378,481 of CAMZMU010000045.1, read as the reverse complement.
AGATTGCAGGAAGGCCAAGGCATTCAGGCCACAACATCTGCCATGCAGACATGGCTGCAGTTTCATGCATCACGCAACGCAAGCTTGTACATGTACTCAATGGAAGCTTCTGTGTTAAAATAAAATAGCAGCACCCATATTTGCAAGTGGAATTTAAAAATGAAAGCAGCCAGCTAAAGGAGGTTATCATGACCTGCTGGGATCAGTGAGGTAACCAGTAATGTTTCAGAGTTTCATGGGCCTTCAACAGTTCTATTATTCCAAGGCGTGCCCGCTATTGCTCCATGTAATGGTTCAGGTAAAGCTACTTGAGTTCCGCATGAATAATGAATTTACCGATAAGTACAATGCTATGGTAATTTTTTTTCGAGAATCAATGCTATGGTAATTCATCGGCCGAAAACATCACAAGTCATGTACATTTGCTTGCAACAGAGATAGTCAGTCGTCTCCTAGCCTAACTCAAACCTTCGACCTCAAGATATAAATACCACCGATGAACAAGAAACTGAAAATGAGCTTTGACTCTGAACTCGCGTCCAATAATTAGGTGCTGGATCTTGTATATTTACACTGGCAGCTGGTAACTTGCCATCTGATCACTGAAAGTTGCGGCGAATAGTATCAGATCTTGTCGGAGAGACTGGCCATCTGAGAAACCGCGCTCTCGAGGCTCGACAGGTGTGCCGTGAACCTGTCCCTGAGCTCTGCCGAGTCGGTTCCGTCAAGGGCGCTCCGCATGACCTTGAGACCGTTCTGCAGCAGCGCCATCCCTTCGGCGATCCCGTCCGGCATCTTCCTCTTCTTTGCGTTGACGCCATTTGAAACCACCGCTGTAGCTTTTTTCTCGGTCTCTGGAGCTGGTGGAGTCTCAGAAGTTGTTTCAACAACCAGTTTCTTCTTCAGCGCTGTGCCCTCTGTAACCAGAAACCGGGTCTGCTCTTGGGACCATTTGTCGGCGCCTCGTAGGGCAGCCTCTTTCTGAAGGAAAGCTCTCAGCTCCGACATGAACCCGTTCTCGTCAATGTCCACCCCCGTGTTTGCATTGTACGAAAGGGCGGCGTCTCCGGGGATGAATCTCCAGAGCTGCGTGAAGGACGTGCGGGCGGCGAAGTATCCGAAGGATCCCATCGCGATATGGATGAGCGCCCAGTGCCGTTCCCTGACCAGGAGATGGTATAGATCAGGCATGGCTGAACAGAGCGCGTTGGCGTCAGCTTCAGTAGTGTTCAGGTGGCCGAGCATCGACATAAAGGAAGCTAGAGACGGTTTGCACTGAGATAGCAGCGCTGCCTTTGGATTATCGGAACTGGATGTGAAGAGGGCGTGCAGTTCTAGCGTTAGCTTCTCCATCTGATAGAATGCGCAGAGATGCCTCACTTTCGAGATGATATCCAGTATGGAACTGATGTGCTGGGCAAGGTGATCCTTGCTGCTGTCAGGTGCAGTCCTATACAGATTAATGAGGGAGAAGCTGAACTTAAAGATAGCTGTAATACTCTTCCCATCTACGGCGCTGCAGTCCTTTATTTCGCTGCACAACAGAAAGAAGAGCATAAGAAAAACAGCATCCTGGCATCATATATACTTGGTAAATACAACGGGAGAAGGGACTTACCATCGTTGCAACGCAGAGGCTAGAGCATGTACAGGAAGACCTATTACACCCGAACTAGAAGTTGGCAAATCAGTCGCGCCATGATTCTTCAAGTAGCTCTGTAGATACCAGGCAAAAGATGTGAACAACTGTTTCACAGCCCGCGCCTTTACGCCATCCGATAACGAATCAAAAGGAAACCCTTCCATCAACAGTGCCAAATGCAGGATCGATGATTTGGGAGAGTTATGATCGTTCAGCACAGAGGTATAAGTCTGATCAATCGTCGCACAAGATGCATAGCTCAAGATGATACAGGATGCACGTGCAACCTTCCGCAAAGCACTGAGAGGCGCAAGAACGTTCTCTGGGGACGCTACAGTCTTCAACAGAAGAAATAGTTGATTGATTAAATAAGCCGAAGCTTCATTTTCAGCATAGCGCATGAAGAAACACCATAGCTCTGTTAGGACTTCCAAGCAAAGGAAATGGGGATGGAAAAGGCTCTCAAGTAGGAAGGCTTCCAACTCATTCCAAGCAGCACCTGAAGCGGCAGCAGCAATCATATAAGTCTTCAGGGCTTGTATGAGGAAAGTATACACAGGTTGCCAGGCAACCACAGGAGGATGGTCAGCACCATAGAATGTAGCAATTTGGCAGCCAAGGACAAATGAGTAGACATCTTCCAATGTTAAGGTATTAAGAAGAACAGGTAGCTTTTTAGATAATTCGATGACCATCTCTTCTCCCAAGTTTGGGGAAATATTGAGGAAGTGCAAGAACACAATAAGTTCAGCAGGTAAAAGTGCTCTGTTTCTATTACCAACATCAGGATCCACAGAGAAAATGCAAGCCAATGAAGTCAAATTTATCTCTCTCTGATCATCCTGCACAATTTGAGCTGGGCTGTTAGCTTCTTCATTTTCTAAAAAATACTGCACAATCTGGCATTTTGACTCCAGTTTTACTTCTGATGACTTCATAAGTGTGTCTAGTAAAAGAAAGGAGCTAGGCTCCAATAGTTCAACAAGTGCCTCATTTGCTGCCTTCAACAGGGGATCTCTGCTGAATAAAATACTTGAGGATGATATCACCAACACACACCTGATTATGTCCTTATATATAGTCAGTGCTTCAGATGGGTAAACAGAACAAATCCTTACAGCATTTATTAAGAAAAATTTGATTGGTAGGAGTGCCCTTCTAGCTTCCGAGATACCAAGGACTTCTTGTAGCGACATGCACCATGTATCTGCAGCAACCCTCAGAGATTCGACGACAAGAGATATTAGGGTCGAGACGATATCACTGACACTTACTTTTACTTCTATCAATCCTTTGCCAAGTTGCAGTAAGGAAACTACACCCTTCCATGATACATTCAATAAGGCCACCTGGCTTCCACCACTGGATGCTGCATATGTTCCTATTTTACACAAGGTCTGAATAGTGCATGTTGTAATCCTGGTCACATCACTAGTAAGATCTGGTACCTCGTGTTTCACAGTTGTACCTTCTGTAAGCATGCTCATTCTGCTTATATCTGACTTTGCAGCCTCACAGTATGCTCTGCACAGCTTAATGGTTTCATCCAGAAAAACAGGTGCAGCCTTGGCAAAATGTGCTGCAGCTCCAGGAATTATCTGTCAACAGATATCTATCAGAGGGAATTGCTGCAACATTAACATTTCAATATGGTATATACCATTGCCTTTTAGTATGATCCAATGCAGAAAAATCAATAAAAACTTAGTCTGTTGAAGACATGTATTAGTCAAGACCATGAAAAGTCTTCCGTTTTTAAGGACGCAAATCCAACATTTTCACAAAATAGCCCACTTGAAGTAGCTAAAAGAAGCATGGTTAAAAAAGGCGCACCTAGGCGCTAGGAGACAGAAAAACGCCTAGTGCTTGGCCGTGCTATGTGTGCGCTTAAGGCGACTAGGTGAGATAGACGCTGGGCAGAGGCAAAACTAGGAATTAACACCTGGCTCTTTTTTGAACCTTGAAAAAATGTGTAAGTAATTTGAGTCTGGAAAGGTCTAATCAGTGACATCGTGTGAGAGGTAACATATCTACTTTAACAAGCAGCACATTATTTCCATTCTTCACTTACATACCGTTGTTACATAATTTTCAGGAGGGAGGAAGCTAAGATATAAAACTATTTAGAGGACATAAAATCTAATGGGGTGATTATAAAACGAAATAAAGTGATTTAGTTCTCAGAAAACGTAGCTTTCTTCCATGCAGCTTACACAAACCTCTTCCCACTGCCTATGCTAGTTAGCCAGTTAATGCAACACTTGCAGAAGATTGGGGATGTTACCTTGTCGACTATTGAGCTTTCCGCGAGTGTTAGCAATTCCGAAATAAAATCACCAGTAGTATGCACCACATCAACAGTAATGCATTTTGCCGCCATTGGAAGCAGCTTGATAGAGATATTTAAGGTCAGTGAAATTATCTGCAGTCAAGGAGTTGAATCTTCATAAGAATTATTTAGAGAGAACCTCTACCACGTGAATTAAAAAAGATGCAATGACACTCCAGACGAAAAAGCATTTGACTGCAAACTTAAAAGAACATCTTAGTGGAGAAATTTGTCAATTAATACTGTTATACCGTATACCTTATATCGCCTGTATCTAAATATAAAGTGTTTGTCTTGTAAGGATTCATACACATTTTCTTTGTGCTATACCTAGATTCATGTGTCCATACAATAAGATGTGATGCCCATAGTTTGTTCAAGAAGTGCAATATAGGTCCCAGTGACAGCTATACAGAACAAGGTGAAATCACAAATAAGGCAGGATCAATAGTTTAGAACTTGGGGTACTTTAGGCTATAAGATATCTGGAGGTCGGAGAAGCCTTAGCCCCGCGGAACATATTCTGTTAACCAAGCTATCCATTTCTAACCAAAGGAGCACAAACAAGCCGAACAAACTTAAAGGTGTAGATCCCTCAACCTCTAGGCATAAGCTATTGTGCTCTTCCTCCTGAACCGCTTCAGATTCATCAATAGATTCGACGAACCAAGTGAGATGCTTCCCACACCAGGAGCTGGCCTGGTACAGAAACCGTTGATTCAGGAAGATAGCAGATACACAGCTATGGTTGGCAGGTCAAGTGAAGCAGAACTGCATTTGAAAAAAAAAGGCAAGAGGTACCTTTGCGCCAAGAGTAAGAAATTGGCCCAGACAGGCGGCTGTATCTGACCCGGTGCATTTCAGAGCAACCTGCAGAACTGACTTGTGTAGTGTGCAGTGTGATACGCCTGAACATGTGGAGTCATCCCAAGATACCTAAGATGCCGTTAAGGGAACACACACAACGAAAGTGACAGCAATTACTTAAAGGCATGTATCAGATTAGTAAGTGATGGAGGGACTCAGAATCACACCTAAATAAATTAACAAAACGGGGAAAGGATACAGCAAGGCTTTCCAGTATGAGGCCCAGATCATCGGCAGAAAACTGGGAAGACCTCTCAAGCTGGTTGATAAGGGCGATCCTGTTCTCCAAAACCTGTTGTTAAGACCAGCAGAAGTTAGCGCACAGCAATTGATTGTACGACATACCCATCGAAATTTAGCCTCTAATCGCCGTGCTGAATAAAATCATGTGGTAAACCGCTGCCTAGAACCACACAAATCGAGCAGGGTGATCACCAATACAGACAGGAGGGCCGTCACGGGTACCACCAAATTCCAGCTAAGAACGCCCGCTCCCGAACCTCCGGTTGGCAATGCAACCGAATCCCGCTGTCGCACGCGCGCGCGCGTATCGAGCCGGAGCGCGGCCGCGGAGCCTCAAACGGAGTAGGTAAACCCTAGAGAGGGGGCGCGGAAATGGACGGCCGCGAGGTCGACGAAGGGACGCGCGCCGGTTGGGGGTGGGGGGAGATGACTCACCTCGGAGGTCTTGATGGCTTCGAGGAGGGGTACCAGCTCGCTTCTCCCCCTCTCCTCCGCCTTGCCGCCGCCGCCGCCGCCATCGCCGTCGATTTCCATTCCTCTCTCTCTCTCTCCCGGCGCGCGTAGTGGCTTCCCTTTTCCCGCCCCGCCCCGCCGCCTTTGTTGGGCCGCCGTCTGGGCTTCTTCGATGCTGTGCAAATTTGGCCCGATAACAGCCCACAGAAACGTAGCACCGTTTCCCGTTTAGCTAAAGGATTTAAATCGTGGGCTCGGCCCATTTAACTGCCTTCGCTCGTTCCGCCTCCCATCTGCTTTCCGTTTCTTTTTTTTCGAGTAACCTCTCGAAGAGGGCAGGGCGTTCCTGCAATTCGTATAGAAGAAAGAATTGACCCAGTTTATAAGGAAAACCGGGCCCAAAAACCGTACAAATGCCCTGTTTATGAGGAAAACAGGGCCAAAAAACCGCACAGACGAGGGACCGCCGCCCACACGACGCTAGTCCACCGAACGCCACAAAAACGCGCCACCAACCCGGGGCCGCCACCCCGACTTAGGGCATCTCCAGCCGTTCGCCCCCCCCCCCCCCCCCAGGTTTTGGTGCGGAGCTTTTTAGGGTTAGCGCCGCCCCGCACCAAAACCTGGGGGCGATTTCACCAGCCGTTCGGCGGCCCAGGAAAAAACACATAGCCCAGAAATTCGAAAGTTCTTCTTCCCGCCCCCAAAAAATAGCCCGAGTTCGGCGATCACAGCAGCCATAGTTGGGCAATCATTACAAAAACGCCACAGTTGGGCGATCAAATAGTCTTGATCAAGCCACAGTCGGGCGATCACGGCCACATTCGGCATTCTGCTGATGCACAGATCAGATAGAGGCCGGCGACGCCGCAGCGTCAGAGTCGACGTCGACGATGGGCGTGGTGGTCGGAGCTGGCGCCGAGCTCGGAGTGGCCTCGAGGTTGACGACGGGCGTGGCAGCCTCCAGGTCGATGGCCGTGGCAGCTGTCTCGGCGTCCTCCCTGCTCGTCCACTTGATGCGAGGCTCGACGGGCGGCTTCGGCGCCACCTTGGACCCCTTCCTGGGATGGCGGCCGCCCGTGTCGCATCCTCACCTCGGCTCCCTCCGCAGCTGCAGGCGCCGTCTCGTTCTCTCCTTCTTCGCATCCGCATCCGCCTCCTCTGTGCCAACACCGGCGCCATACGCACCTTGGCCGTAATCCCCGCCGCCCCGCGAGAAAAACTCCCCGCCTTGCGAGAGGAAGCCCGGGCACGCGCTGCCGCCATCGAGCCGGTGGTGATGATCTCGTCCATGAGGTCCTGGGGCATCCCGCCCAACAAGGACTGGGCGGCGAAGGGGAGGGCACGGCGGAGCGACGGCGAGGATGCGTAGCCTGGTGAGCTGACGTACATCATCGGCGGATGGTGGGGGAAGGTGAGGTCGGGGTTTGAAACCACCATGGGGGTCGGCGTCGGCGTACCCATGGAGGAGTGCGGGGACGCGTTCCAGCGCGGCGACGGCGATGGCGAGGCGACTGCGGTTTGGCTCCATCCGGCGAACGGATGAGGATGAGGAGCCACCCTCCGCTTGACCGGCGGCGCCGCAGACGCAGCCGGAGTTGGCGGCTCATCCAGCTCCTCTTCTTCTTCTTCCTCGCCGACGGCCTGGGCCTCGGCCTCCGCCAGGTGCGCGGCCAGCTTCCTCTGCCGCTGCGCCTTCTCCCTCGTCCGTCGCTGGAGGTTCTCCGCCTCCAGGCGCGCTTTCTCGGCGATCCACTTGGCGTTGCTCATGCCCGGCGGCTTCTCCTTCGGCGCTCTCGGCTTCCGCGGCTTCTTGCCGATCATGGAGGTGGCGGAGGACGCGGGGACGGCGACGGCGCGGGGTCCTGTAAATCGGGCGGGAGCCATGGCGGCCAGATGTGTGGGGAAATGGCGGGAACGGGGCGGGGTGAGGGGTATATGTGGGGAAGAAATGGAGGGAAAGATCAAAATTATGGAGGTAAGAAGGCAAATTATGGAGGGAAATCGCCTTCCCTCACCGACAAGGCTGGCCCGCGGACGCCTTTTGCCCCCCCAAGCGGAACCCAGCGCGCTGGGTTTGGGCTGGGTTCGCCGGCGCGAAACGGCGCTTAAAACGGCGGAAATCGGCGCTAAATCGACTTCTGGGGGGGCGACTGGTGGATTTTTGTTAGCGCCGGCGCTAAAAAGGTCTCCTGGGGGGGCGCTGGGGGGACGGCTAGAGATGCCCTTACACCACTCGGCACCAAAGCCGCACACGAGCCACAACGCCGCACGACCCAACCGTCTCGTAGCCCTTGCTACCCTCGCTAAAGACGACCGCCCGCAGACCTCAACGTCGCGCCAAATCTGGGCCGCCGCCCCGGCGTAGCAACCAGATCAAACTCCGCATTGCCCGGAGCCGAACCAGCCGGGCCGACACACTTGCTGCCCGTGCAGCACCAGATCGCCACCCAGACCTCGCCAGGAGATGGCCCTGCCCCATAGGACCGTCGCTGTAGAGGGGACCGAGGCCGCCGCCTCGAAATACCACCACCGTCCGGGGTCGCCACCCCGGCATCCGCTTCCCCCGACCGCAGAGCCATTTCCGTTTCTTTCTAGTTCCCTCACCGTCTGTTCTTTTCTTTATAGTTTCGCATCCCGACTTCTTCCTTCCTTTGCACCGCCTCTTAGGAGGTTTGTTCCTTCATGTTCCCGCTTTTTTATTCCCGTAAAATGTGCACCAAACGGAACAAGGAGACTCGCGAAACAGTCTCTTGTTCCTTCATGTTCCCGCTTTTTTATTCCCGTAAAATGTGCACCAAACGGAACAAGGAGACTCGCGAAACAGTCTTGTTCCTCCGTGTTCCCGAACAATGAGTCTTGTTCCTTTGTGTTCCCGTTTATTGTTCCCAAAAAGTGTGCAGCAAACGGATCAAGTGCAGCGTGCAACGTTTGTTTTGTCCCACCTCAGAAGCCGAAGGTGATCCGCACCAGCTTAGCTCAGTCTGTCCACTGTTGTACGAGCAATATGAAGGCAATCAATACCATCTGACAACCCGGACCCACCGCCGAAGGAACCAGCTGAACGAAAAGGAACAGGAAGCATACTACAAAGGAACAGGAACATGCACAACGAGTAACTGGGCCACCAGCCCAACCGGGCGATTCTAGAGCAAGAGATCCGCTGCCGTCCACGTCATGGATGGAGGGAGCCGCCGGAGAAGCTACAGCTGGCGCTGTCTGAGTGTTGCCACCATGGCCGGCCGAGTTCGACGACCTGTTCGCCGGCGAGAGGTGGGTGTTGATGAGCTCATCGTCGGCGGTGGTAGAGCCTGCTTGCTTCCCCACTCCTCCTTGACTGTATGTCATATAGGAATGATCAGTACATAACAACATATACATCGATACACATGTGTTTTAGTTTGTTACTCGCTCTGTTCTTAAGATCCCTCACATGTTGACTAGGTACGGATTCAAATGAGTAAACATATACACTAAAATATGTCTAAATACATGTATATATATGTAAATCTGAACAAAAGATAAAACATCTTGTATTTAGAAACGGGGTGAGTATCCATCAGCTGTCGTTCATGGATCGATAGATGGATGCAGAATTTGAGGGGCCAATGGAGTCACTGGCCTAGAAATAGCACATCTCTTCTACATATATAATATGGATTAACGACCGTAAATCTCGTACGACCGTAAATCTCGTACGCCGTGGCCTTTTTGCATTTTACCCCCTTAATTTTTTTGATAGAACCTCCTTATCGCGCAGCCCTGCCTATGGTCAAGGCGCAGCTCGGCACGGCGCCAGCCCTCTCCTTTCTCGATGGTGTCTCTGTTTCCCCCGGTCGCCGGCGCTCGGAGACTTGCAGAAGTGCAGATTCCCTCAGACGGTTCACGACGGAGGATGGGACGCACAGCCAAACCCGCGTCACGAAACAAGGCGTGCATAGGAGTGGAACTACGGCGGTCGGCAGGGTGGCGGTTATGTTTATCGGGGGCGCAGCTCGGCACGGCGCCAGCCCTCTCCTTTCTCGATGGTGTCTCTGTTTCCCCTAGTCGCCGGCGCTCGGAGACTTGCAGAAGTGCAGATTCCCTCAGACGGTTCACGGCGGAGGATGGGACGCACAGCCAAACCCGCGTCACGAAACAAGGCGTGCATAGGAGGTGGAACTACGGCGGTCGGCAGGGTGGCGGTTATGTTTATCGGGGGAGGTAGTGCAGTGTATGGTTGGCCGGATCCGTTCGTCCATGTCCGTCCCCGTGAAGTACTCTCCTTCCAAAATGATGCTCCGTTTCTCTTCCCAGTCCAATCGTTTTATACTCCTGTGACTGTGACTGATACTATTTCTTTGTGCAAGGCAATGCCCTCAAGGAGTTTGACGAATTGTTCCGGTATGCCCATGGCCTCGCGCTCCGTGAATGGCACCTCTACCTGATGTCGCGATCTCGTGGTCCAGAGTTCAGAAGGTGCTGGTTCGCCGTCATGCAGGTTTGAGCTGGGCGTCAGGTTCAGTTTTACTAGCCATGTATGTTTCGTGAAACTTTCACGACATTTTTATGTTCACGTGCTATTTTGTAAAATCCATTGAAATTACAAGCATGTGATCGACATGTCGTTCAACAACTTATCACTATGGCCAAACTTCCTTAGAGAATCTATGAACTCTGTCATGGTGAAACTCCGGTACATTGCCGGCTTTTCCGTTGTAACAAGCTCTGGGAGAGGACCAAGCAAGTCGGAGTCGCCGCGGCTGCCTGCAGGATTGAAAAAGACGGCAAGAGAGGCCCTGGCATCTTGGCTAGACTTGATCCTCACCCTATGGTCCACGCTATGGTACTCATTGTTCGAAACAAGCTGTAAATTTTTGTGGGAAGAAAACAGTTAGGTATTTCCACATTGTTTTTAATATCTTGTGCTAATTATTTTATACTAGTTTGTTAAATGAGAGACCCGGAGAATAAAGTTTTCTTTATTATGCGGGTCTTTACCTTGAGCACGTCCCCAACGTTGACGAGAAGTGCGCCCTGCACCGGCGGCACATCCACCCACTGCCCGTCGTTGTCGCCGCCGTTGACGCGCACCTGAAGCCCTCCGATGGCGTCCTGTGCTAGAACGGTGAAGAGGGAGGGGTCGGTGTGCACCGCCGCGCCCTCCACCCGCGCGGGCTCCGGGCATGGCGGGTAATAGTTGCACGCCATCAGCCAACCTTCCACCTGCGTCGCCGTGTCCAGCCGCTCAGCTTCGACGCCCAGCGCCTGCGACAGCAGCCTGGCCATCTTCTTTCCCAGCTCCTCAATGCACCGCAGGTACTCCAGCAGCGCGTCCCGGCATGCTGCAGGGAGACGGCCAAGGTCGGATGGCAAGTCAACCCGGAGAGTGGCGCGCCATGGGAGGAGGGGGTCGACGCCGTCGAGGCTATTGGCGGGCTTGAAGGGAAGGGTAGAGTAGTTCATACCGCCGGCGGACGCGGTCGTGTTGAACGCGGACCGGACCTCCGCAGGAAGCTCGTGGAAGGCCCAAATGGCGAACAACGCGGCGTCGGCATCGACTCCGTGGTTGGTGACATGGAAAAACCCGCACGTGTGTGCAGCGGCGCCGACGAGAGGCACCGAGTCTGAGAGCGGAAGAGAGAGGTCAATGGTCGGGACAGCGATGTCCGTTGGTGGATGGGAAGCAGTGCTGCTGGACGCGAGGAAGAGAGGTGGCACGGAGACGATTCGGGACTCCACGAGGTCCTGGACGGTTCCGCGGGAAGCGTGGAACTCGGCCAAGGTGGCCATGGAGTCGTAATCCTCGACTACCGCTGCTGCTGCTGCTGCTGCTGCGGCCATGTCTTGGAAATGGAGATTTGCAGATTGGGGTTGCTGAGGCTATGAAGAAAAGCGTATTCCCTAGGAGGGAGGTGTATGTACGTGTTTATATTGAGAACAGATCACAATGTTTGATACGGTGGAGATCTTCCTTGATCCTCAAATCGACTATACAAGTAGCAAAAGATAGAGGGAGATCATGACCGACCTGATTACACGGGATACACAACACCCCATACACGGACACGATCGATCTTTTTTTTTTTTGCGAAACACAATACAACGCAGGCGTTCATATACACGCGCACACACTCACCCCTATGAACGCACGCACGTACACCCTACCCCTATGAGCACCTCAGAGAGACTGAGTCGGCGGGTCGAGTCTTGAGATTGACGAAGTCACCACGGGCGCCTCGCTGTCGACGGGAACGTCGCCTCCCACTGAAGAATATTCCGACTTAAATGAGAAACACCAGCGTCAAACCTGGGGTTTGAACTCTGGTGGGCTGGGGATACAACCATCTACCTAACCATCTTGCCACAGGCAAGTTCTCGATCAATCTTTCTTTTTTGAACGAAAACAAAAAAGAAACTACCTATAGCTATAGGCGACGCTTGATCTCATTTGGACGCTTGGAGGTGGCTACGACTCTGTACCGGTAGGAGTGCAGTCTACTGGGAAAGTAAATATTCTCCCCCTGCAATCCTCGAGCTGCTACGGGAGTGTAGCTCCTCCAGGTTTTGGGTGGCGCGGGGGGTGACGGAACATGGAAGTCCGCCATCAACCACTGCTAATTGCTCTCAAAGAATATCATCGGCATATAAAATCAATCCGCCTGGTAGCTGCATTTTAAAATCTGGTATAGGCATATCAAATCAACCTAGCTGGTAGCTGCATTTAAAAATTTGGTAATTAATCTTGAAGAAAACGTTAGGTACTATATCAAATCAACCCGATAGTTGCATTTAAATATCTGGTAACCGCTCTGAAATAAAATTAGGCATATCATATCAAATCAACTTGTTAGCTGGATTTAAGAAAATCCGCTAATTGATCTCGAAGAAAATGATAGGTATATCAAATCAACTACGTGGCTGCATTTAAATGTCTGCTAATTGCTCTCTAAGAAATTGATAGGCATATCAAATCAATCTGCTAGCTGCATTTAGAAATCTGGTAATTGCTCTCAAAGACAATGATATGTATATCGGATCGATCTGGTAGCTGCATTTAAAAATCTGATTTTTTTTTTGATTTTCAACGGGCTTTTAGATTAACCATGCACAGCAATATCGCTGGCTAAAAGAGTAGCAATACAATTGGGAGCAACAGCATCCCACTACAAGTCCGAAGACTCAGAAATTGTGCCCCGCTTTGCAAGCTCATGGGCGACATTGTTACAAGCGCGACGGCTGAAAGAAAACTGAAAAGATTCAAAGTTCAGAATGCAGAGGCTTCTAGCTTCTTTCACCAGCACACCAATTTCGGACTTGTCGTAGTCGCTAGTATTGAGCGCTAGCACCAGGTTTGAAGCGTCAGACTCAAAGATGACTCGATTCGCTCCAATACTTTCAGCTCCCTCGATCGCAGCCAGACAAGCAACACTTTCGGAATGCAAGGAATCCCTCAAGTGTACCGAATTACCCGCTCCAGCAGCAATAAAGTTGCCTGCCTGATCTCGGATAACATAGCCCCAACCTCCCAGCCCCGACGTCACATCAAAGGCACCATCGAAATTGATCTTCACATAGTTGTCAGGAGGCTTTGTCCACTGATGAATATCCGGAGGTTTTGCAGGCTTGTCAGGTTTGCGGAAGCAAGAGAAGTCCATCAATAACTTCTCCACACGATGACACACTTCAAGAGGGGTGGATCAACCATCTCCAGCATTAGCTTTGTTTCTGACATTCCACCACTCCCACATGAGGGTAACAGCTTTGGTTTGGGTCTCAGCCGGCGAGTTCCAGAGCTTCAATAAAAGATTCTTTGCAGAATCGCAGAGAGAGAGAGAGAGAGAGAGAGAGAGAGAGAGAGATTCACGCAGCTCGGCAAGACCCAGCCTACTCCAGCATTCCCGAATTTTCTTGCATTTGAGAAAGACATGACCACCATCCTCATTAAATCTGTTGCAAACTGGGCACCTTGTATCCAGCTCAACACCAAGCTTGTGAATTTTCATACGATTTGCGAGGTTGTTGTGGGCCAATCTCCAAACGAACATCTTTACCTTAGAAGTGACCTTCAATTGCCAAATGAGATTCCAGTCAAAAGAGGATGGGGACACGCCAGAAGAAGAGTCTGAGATGGAAGCATCCGAGCCCAACTTCCTATCTCTCAGCTTCACCCCCACTTTGTATGCGAACTTGACAGAAAAGAGACCCCTAGGGTCAAAGTGCCAAGCACAGTTGTCCTCCATACCCTCACAAATGCTAATAGAGAGAATTGCATTTGCATCTTCAGGCTGAAAATGATCCCCAATAAGAGCAGGGTCCCAACCACCCGTCACAGGATCCAGAAGGTCAGCCACCAAGGTGGCAGGGCAATTTCCTTGCAAAGACATCTGATAATTGCTCTTGAAGAAAATGATAGTTTCAGACTCTATAATGGAAGCGGAATATGTGACAGCATATGAAGCTACCAATTATGGCTACTAGATCAAGATATTCATCACTGAACTTGGTGTGATTCTTTCCGCCATGCATGGACCTGGCATCCTTCTTTACTTACCTCTTCGCAAACAACGCATCCAATCTATATCTACTAGCACGTGTGTTGTAACGGGAGAGAAAAGGCATGTTGACCGCTAATGACCCGACTACCGATCACTTGCTTACTGTTGGACGTGTCGTGGGCCGCCTGATGGGATGCATGATAGTCGACCTCGCGGTCTACCAAGCGGATTGCTCGGCGTCGCCATCATCCGCGAGAAGCAGTCGTGTTCCACGGAGAGCCGTTGCCTCCACGATGAGCTCATTGTCGGCGGTGGCAGCGCCTGCTTTCCCACTCCTACTCTCCATGTCCAAGTACCTACGTCCCTATCCCCTAGAGGCATGGGCGCCGTCCCTCGTGGAGTACTCTCCTTCCAAAACGATGCTCCTTTTCTCTTCCCAATCCAATCTATACTCATGTGACTGCTACTATTTCTTTGTGCAAGGCAATGCCCTCAAGGAGTTTGACGAATTGCTCTGGTATGCCCCTGGCCTCGCGCTCTGTGGACGCAACCTGACACTACAAGGAAACAGCTAATCACTGGCGTGGCGATTTTGACATCACTGACGAGAAACCCACACGCCGTTAACTTCACGCTAGTGCTATTTGGGATCATCGACGTGTGTGAGGCCACGCCAGTGATATTTTCGGATCACCGGCATATGGAGGCACGTCAGTGATAGTTTGGTATTACTGGCGAGGGAGACCACACCAGTGATGATTTTTCAGAAATTAAAAGAAGGTGTTGTTATTGAATTTCATAGACGACAATTAACAGCAAAATAGACGGAACATAAACATAAATAGCACTGGCAGCAGCTGCGCCACTAAACAGACACTCAACAAAGTTCTCATTGTTCATCTCATTAACTTATTCGTAACTACGTGGCTAGTCATCTAGGGTAGTGATCACCTGAGGCATAAAGTCGTGATCATGTCTAGGGTCATGATGCTCAAACTCGGAACTGTCGGAGTTGTCCGGGCC
The DNA here is from genome assembly GCA_947311845.1 of Poa pratensis. Lineage (NCBI taxonomy): Eukaryota > Viridiplantae > Streptophyta > Magnoliopsida > Poales > Poaceae > Poa > Poa pratensis. The sequence continues at coordinate 70,363,447 of CAMZMU010000045.1, read as the reverse complement.
CTATAAATGAAGTAGCTCTCGGCGTCATCATGGTCGAGAAAGAAGCTGCACCTCTCAACAGGTTGCATGCCGTAGAAATCAAAAAGTTCTGTCCAACGAGCGTCACTGAAGTATGTCTGGCCCATCGTGTTGGTGCATAGAACTCTGAAACTCCGGGTGGGCACCGTCATCTAGACCAGGTTGATGTCAAATGTCACGTGGTTGGTAAAGGCAAGGCTCACATGCTCCAAGGAGTCACGTATAGCCCTGCGCGGGATGGTCTGAGAAAAACAACAATTAGACATTAGTGTTATTATAAGTCTAGGATAATACAACAGTTTAATCAACGGAATAAGAGAATAATTAACAAGAAACATGTATAAAAATGTGCCTCATATGAACATTCCACGTCATGAACTTTCTAAGAGTTTCAATCATTGACACATGGATCAAACATATGTATATGTTTACCAAGTATCAACAAGAAAAGTAAGCTCATAACATGTCGAATTTAAACGTACCATTCTCGTTTGAACCTCCTATGGCAGAATTATGCCAAACTTCCTATTCATGCACTCGGGGTAAGTATCCGGGTCAGCTGTCCCAACGGCTGACCCGAACACCTGATGTTGCTGCTCCCGCTCCTCCCAGAACCCCTCCCAGTCCTTCGGCCAGTCCCCCTGCTACTGCTCCTCCTCCTCCAAGACCCCCCAGCGAGTGTCGTCCTCCTCAGAAGGACCGACGCTGTGGGAAGGACCGGCGCCGTGGGACGAGGCCACACCGAACTGCTGGTACGACAGAATATCCGGCTCCTGCTGCAGTAGACATCTCACCCGCGGGTCGTCGTGGGGGCGGACGTTGCGTCGTGCGATCTGCGCCTCGCTCCTGCTCCTTGGCGGCGCGGGCGCTCTAGCGCCCGCAAAGCCCGCCTTCCTGCACCGCTTGCAAAATTCGGCTCGGACCAGTCGTCGTAACAAGGTTGGCCTCCAGCCTCCCGTACTAGTTCGCGTCAAATAACGACGTCGTTGCTCACTTCTCTGCTTTGGCACCTAGGGACAAGTGATCCCACTTCTTAAGAAATTCGAAAACTGCACTTTTGTGTTTCAAAATATTCTAGGAAAAAGTATACGGAATTACATATGCATATTTACTATGTACGCGCTGAATTTTGTTGAAAATACGTTGTATTTTAAGCTACACAAAAAAGATAAAATTTGGGACAGAATAGAAGATTTTTACTATACTTCATACGGCCACAAATTTGTTATTTTTTCGTAGCCCTAACTTTTTTATTTGTAACCGAAACTTTGCACTAGCATGTGTATGTAGTTACGTTCAAAAAACTGAATTTTTTTTAAACTCAAAAGTAGTATTTTCGATTTTTTTAAAATGGGATCACTTGTGCACAGATTTGACGCGGCCGAGTTTCGCAGTATTGCTGGTTTGGTTTGGTTTGGTTTGGTTTGGTTTGGGTTGGGCCTGGATTTGGGCAGTGCAGATACTATGAATTAACACAAGCAGTAACTAGCACGAGGTGGAGGAAGTGCTAATCATGCAAAATTCAACAAGTACAAAGCTAACACTTGAGTTGTAACATTCTCAACCACAGCATGATTAATCATAGGTTCCCAAGGGGTTAGCACGTTTAGAATATTGATGACATAGCTGGCTAACGATCAGGTTTGATCTTAGACTGATACGACATTAATTAGGCTGATTTGATTTGATTCAGTTGCTGTAATCTGTACTGACACTGCTGTATATATGAGGCTATACACGCCGTCGACACTTCGCGGATGAGCGCAACATATCCATCTCTCTCTCGTTTGTTTCTCAATCAATGGACGAAGCGGAATGCCTGCCGGCCAGCCGTGGCTATGGCGTACGCCGCCATTTCCTGATCGTGACCCACGGAAGCCAGAGCCACCTCAACCCGTGTCGCATCCTCGCACGCAGGCTTGTGCAGCTCCACGATCTAGACGGATCTGGCCCCGTCCTCGCCACGCTCTCGGTTCCGTTGTTCACCCACCGCCGCATGTTCCCTTCGTCCGGCAAAGGTGTGTTGGAGGAGGAGGAGGAGGAGGCAACAGCGGTGTCATCTCCTACGCCCCCTACTCGAACGGCGTCGACGAGGGCACCGACGCCAAGGACGCCGATGGGAGGGCGCGCCGCCGCCGCACGAGTTTCGAGAGCCTCTCGTCTCGGCTATCGTCGCGCGAGTCGCAACACGCGGTTGGCCCGTCACGTGCATCGTGTGCAGCCTTGTGCTCACCTGTGCACTGGACGTCGCGCGCGAGCACGCCATTCCCATGGCCGTGTTCTGGATCCAGCCGGCCGCCGTCCTCGCCGCCTACTACCACTACTTCCACGGCTACGGCGAGCTCATCGCGTCCCACGTCGCGGACCCCGAGCACGAGGTGACCCTGCCAGGACTGTGCCAGGCTCTCCGGATCCGCGATTTCCCGTCGTTCCTTGTAAAACGTGGTTTGGGCAACTGCTCGACACCCTAATCGTGGGTGCGGCTATCTCATTATATGGAGGGGTACACAATACGTGTACAATACAAGTTACAGGTTATGTACAACTACTCCGTATATGTACAGTCTAACACCCTCCCTCAATCTTAACTATGGCCTGAGGTACAAAGCAAGTTAAGATTGCGCCTACAACCTACAAACTGAGGCTGTGGTAGAGGCTTCGTGAAGATGTCAGCAAGTTGATCCTTGGAGGGGATGAACTTGATTTGGAGTAGCTTCTGTGCAACGCGTTCCCTCACAAAATGATAGTCAACTTCGATGTGTTTCGTTCGGGCATGAAATACCGGATTAGAAGAAAGGTAGGTAGCACCGATGTTATCACACCAAAGGACTGGAGGCTGAGCTTGAGAGACTCCCAACTCCCGCAATAGCGACTGTACCCATATGATCTCAGCTGTGGCATTAGCAATTGCCTTGTATTCAGCTTCAGTACTGCTGCGAGACACTGTAGCTTGCTTGCGAGCATTCCAGGCGATCAAATTGGGACCAAAGAAGACCGCGTAGCCCCCCGTGGATCGCCTGTCATCAGGACTGCCAGCCCAATCTGCATCCGAGAACGCTGAGAGATCACATGATGGTGCAGGTTGGAGATGCAATCCATATGAGGCAGTGAGACAGATATAGCGCAATATGCGCTTGACAGCTGACAAATGTGAAGTCCTGGGAGCATGAAGATACTGACACACACGATTAACTGCATAGGAGATATCAGGTCTGGTGATAGTCAAGTACTGCAGGCCACCAACAATACTGCGGTACTCAGTGGCATCATCAGAAGGGAGTGGGTCTCCATCAAGGGCAGACAAGCGGTCAGTGGCAACATAGGAGTGGTGAAAGTCTTGCACTTGAGCATACCTGCTCGGCGCAGCAAATCCATGGAGTACTTATGCTGAGTAAGAGACAATCCAGCAGAAGACCGCGAGACTTCCAATCCAAGGAAGTAGTGCAAAGTACCCAGATCCTTCACAGCAAAATCACTACTCAGAGAAGACAATAGGCGATCAGCAGCAGCATCTGAAGAGCTAATAAGAATGATGTCATCAACATATACCAGCAGGTACATCGTGATCTCAGGACGCTGAAGGAGGAACAAAGACGTGTCAGCAGTAGATGGAACAAACCCGTGAGCCCGAAGAACAGAGCCAAGCCGTGCATGCCAAGCACGAGGAGCCTGCTTCAGACCATAGAGCGCCTTAACAAGGCGACACAGATGCTGAGGGCGAGCAGGATCAACAAACCCTGGGGGCTGACGCATATAAACCTCCTCTTCCAATACACCATGCAGAAAAGCATTCTGAACATCCAGCTGGCGCAACGACCACCCTCGTGTAACAGCCAAAGAGAGTAGCAAACGAATAGTAGTAGGCTTAACAACTGGGCTGAACGTATCCTCATAATCAAGACCATACCTTGTTTGAAGCCCTTGGCCACCAACCGTGCCTTGTAGCGTTCAATAGAACCATCAGCATGTCTCTTGACTTTGAAGACCCACTTGGAGTCAATGATGTTGACCCCGGAAACAGGAGGAACCAGCTGCCAAGTATCATTTTTCAAGAGTGACTGAAACTCCTGTTCCATAGCACTGCGCCAATGAGGAATACCGAGAGCAGCCTGAAAATGTCGAGGTTCCGCAGTGGGATCACCCTTAGCCTGTGCCACACAAGATGCAATCCATGCAACTGTCCCGTCAGTGCGCTCTTTCGGGCGGAATATGCCAGCTTGGCTGCGCGTACGAGGACGCAGAGCAGCCGGCGCTGGAGCAGGCGGCGGTGGCGCGTCCGTGGACGCAGACGCCGCGGGAGAAGTAGCCGTGTCCGGCGATGCTGAGGGCGCAGGCGAGGCTCCTGGACCAGGCGAGGACAGCCCAGGAGTCGAAGCCACGGGAGAAACTGGGCCGGGGAACATCGGCCCAGTCAACGTCGGCACAGGGGAGGCGGGAGCCCCGCGCGGTGTGGAAGGACCCTGCGCTGGGCCGGGTGAAGACGGCCCATCCGGTGCTGGGCCGAGCGAAGGCGACCCATCCGGCGACGAGGACGGAGTGGCCGAAGCAGGGGGCGCCAGGCCGCCACGATCGACGTCTGCAGTGCATGGCGCATGCACGCGATCGTCGTGCGGCCCTGGAGCCGACGCGCCTGACGGTGACGAGGGAGATTCCTCGAGAAGCTGAAGACGCGCTCCTCTGCCGGTACCTGCAGCATGATTAGGTAGCAAAGCAGGAGAGTGTGCAACATCTACAAACTGGTCAGGCAACGGTAAGTATGAATGCATAGGTGTATCGGATGTGGTGGTGGTGTCGGAAGTGCTGAAAAAGGAAAAACGTTTTCATCAAACACGACGTCACGAGAGATGTAGACACGGTTAGACGGAACATGCAGACATTTATATCCTTTATGAAGAGCACTATACCCAAGAAAGACACACTTCTTAGACCGAAACTCAAGCTTATGTTTATTATAGGGTCGAAGATGAGGCCAACACGCACATCCAAAGACTTTCAAAAAAGTATAGTCTGGAAGTTCATTGAGCAAGAGTTCTAATGGGGTTTTCATCTGGAGGAGTCGTGTGGGAAGCCTATTTATCAGAAAACAGGCTGTGAAGAAAGCATCACTCCAGAAACGAAAGGAGCGGAGGCATGAGCTAGCAAAGTCAGGCCAGTCTCTACAACATGACGATGCTTACGTTCGGCTGCGCCATTCTGCTGATGTGTATGAGGACAAGCTACACGGTGCGAAATCCCAAGCTTATTAAAGAAAGAATTGAGGTTGCGATACTCACCCCCCCAATCAGACTGAACATGAATAATCTTATGCTTAAGGAGACGCTCAACATGTGCTTGAAACTGAAGAAAAACATCGAAGACATCAGATTTACGCTTAAGAAGATAAAGCCAAGTAAACCGACTATAAGCATCAATAAAACTGACATAGTAATTATGGCCACTGACAGATGTTTGGGCAGGACCCCATACATCAGAGAAAATAAGCTCAAGTGGAGTTTTAACTACACGACTCGACTCTGAAAACGGAAGTTGATGACTCTTGCCTTGCTGACAGGCATCACAAACTGAATCAACATTATTATGGGACACTACTGGGAGCTCATGGCGGTGGAGAACATGACGAACTATGGGTGTAGCAGGATGACCAAGACGCGCATGCCAGTGAGTGGACGACACACGCACACCGCTGAACGCCTGGGAGACTGGTGGCACATCAAGTGCATATAGCCCATGGCGCAGACGACCTCTAAGAAGCACGGCCCTCGTGTCCAGATCCTTGATATAAAAATGAAAACGGTGAAATTCAGCAAAGACATTATTATCACGAGTAAGTTGAGGAACAGACAACAAACTACGTGTAGCAGAAGGAACTCTAAGGACATTGAGGAGATGCAATTTTCTGGAATTATGTGCAAGAAGCGAAGCCTGACCAATATGTGAGATGTGCATACCTGCTCCGTTGGCGGTGCGAACCTGATCATTGCCGCGATACGGCTCCTGGGTAGAAAGCTTGCCCATCTCACTCGTCAAGTGATTGGTAGCTCCCGTATCCATGTACCATGTAGGATCAATGGGGTATGACGGGGTGCTCCCTTGCTCATGACTCGCAAGGGCCACCTGTTTGTCATTCCCTTTACCATTATTGCCGATACCCAGGAAGTCCCGCTTGAAGCGGCGATGGCAGCGTGAGGCGATGTGGCCTTCCAGACCGCATAGCTGGCAGGTCTGCTGAGCGCCACAACAGGGGCAGCAGGCACGCGGGCGGCCCCCAGTGGTGACGGCGGGGGGCGCGCTGCGGGCGGTGGCTGCTGCGACGAAGAGGGCGCGGTCGGCGGCTTGCCCCCACCTGCGGGTGGCTTGGGGGCTTTGCCGCCACCACGATATGCAGCGTTGGCCGTCGAGGAGTGGAGTGCTTCCTCTTGACACGCTGCTCCGTCGCAAGGAGGCGCGAATACAGCTCACGCGGCGGAATAGGAGTCTCACGAGCATCGATATTCTCGCAGAGATTGTCGTAGTCGCCGTCTAGCCCGTTCAGGACGTACGAGGTGAAGTCCTCAGGGCGGAGCGGCTGGCCGATGGCAGCAAGGGTGTCGGCGAGGCCCGTGACCATGTTGAAGTACTCGGTGACGGTGCGATCGAGCAGCTTAACCTCGCCAAGCTGAGTGCGGATGGCGTGGGACCGCGCCTGAGACTGCGACGCGAAGCTCGCGTGGAGAGCACCCCACGCATCCCGAGACGTGGTGGCGAAGACGACCAGGGACGACACGCTCTCCGTGAGCGAGGACTGGATGGCAGAGAGGATGGCCTGATCCTGGGCCACCCAGGCATGGTACGCCGGATCATACGGCGAGGGGCACGGGTAGGTGCCGTCAACGTAGCCTTCCAGGTAGCGGCTGCGAAGAAGGGGAAGCACCTGCGCGCGCCACGCAAGATAGTTGTCCACCTTGAGCTTCACCGGGATGAGGTGAGCGAAGTAGAAGGGTCCAGAGGCACTGCCAGTGTGCTCCGGAGGCGGAGGTGGAGGTGGCGCCGGCATGGAGTACGGCGGCGCATAGAAGCCGACGTCCGTAGACGAGGCAGCAGCAGCAGATGGGGGGGCGATCGGCCACCCTCCAGAAACGCCATAGGACGGCAACGGATACCCGCCATAGGCGTGGGCAGCGTAGGCAGATGATGCGGGGGCGCCGTACGTGGCCGGCGCAGTCGATGCCGAGGCACCATAGGCTGGCGGAGCTGGCGGCCATCCTCCTGGAACGCCATAGGGGAGCGGACGTGGGGCAGGAGGCCACCCGCCAGGAGCGCCGTAGGCAGGCGCGGGTGGGGCAGGCGGCCACCAGGCGGAGTTGCCGTACGGCCCTGCCGCCATCGCGGGATGAGGCGGTGCACGAGAGCCGAGCGGGGCAGCGTGGCCGTCCGGGGCAGCGTGGCCGGCCGGGGCGGGGGTCTCGACGGAGGCATGCAGCGGGGGCGCCGGAGCCGTTTGGACGGCAGGCGCGGACAGGGGCGCCGCCATGGCGGGCGAGCGCGGGAACGACGGCCTCCAGACGAGAGGCTGAGAGGCGAGGAACGGCGAAGCCGGGGCGGCAGCGGGCACCGGAGGCGACGCAGTCGCGGCGGCGGCGGGCGCAGCAGCTGTGGGCGGCGGTGCGCTGGCGGCGGCGGCCGAATCGAGGGCAGCGGAAGACATGAGACCTAAACCTAATATGATACCATGTAAAACGTGGTTTGGGCAACTGCTCGACACCCTAATCGTGGGTGCGGCTATCTCATTATATGGAGGGGTACACAATACGTGTACAATACAAGTTACAGGTTATGTACAAGTACTCCATATATGTACAGTCTAACATTCCTCGTCGATAGCACCGGCGAAGAGATGGTCAAGGTCCAGAACGGCGCGCTGCGCGAGCTGTTCGAGTTCATGGACGAACCGGGAGAGAGTGCCAAGTTCCTCGTCAACACTTTCGAGGACCTGGAACCTGCGGCACTCGCGGCCATGAGGCAGCACCTGAACGTGTTCGCCGTCGGGCCCGTGGTTGGGTCCTCGGCCCACGCGCGGATCCACCTGTTCAACCACGCCAGCGCCGACAAGAAGAGGTACATGGAGTGGCTCGGGGCACAGCAAGAGATGTCGGTGGTTTATGTCTCGTTCGGCAGCATATGGACGTACAGCAAGCAGCAGATGGAGGAGATCGCGCACGGGCTGCGGCAGTGCGGCCGTCCGTACCTGCTCGTCGTGCGCAAGGACGGGCGGCAGGAGGACGTGAGCAGCTGCCTCGACGACGTCGTGCGGGAGGGGAAGGGGATGGTGGTGGAGTGGTGCGATCAGCCGGCGGTCCTGTCGCACCCTTCCATGGGATGCTTCATCACGCACTGCGGCTGGAACTCGACGCTGGAGGCCATGGCCTTGGGCGTGCCGGTCGTTGCCGTGCCCAGCATGTTGGACCAGCCAACGAACGCGTTCTTGGTAGAGGAGGAGTGGGCTGTCGGCGTCAGAGGAGACCGCAACGGCGAGGGAGTTTTTTCCGGTGAGGAGCTCGCAAGGTGCGTCGAGCTGGTCATGGGCGGTGGCGCGAGGGGCGTGGAGATAAGGGAAAGAGTGGAGGCGCTGAAAGGGATGGCGCGAGACGCAATGGCTTCTGGCGGGCCCGCTGAGAGAGGGCTGCGAAGCTTCCTCACAGCGGCCAGCGCTACGGATAAAACTTAGGTCCGAGTCGATTCGTCGCCTTTGGCGTATGTATGGCGTCTCCGATCCCTTGGCGGTTGGAACGGAGGAAGGTATAGATGTAGCAGACACGTAGGATACACCTGTATATCCATCAACTATCATGACCGTCGAATCTGCATCCAGCGAATGATATAATTCCTAATTGATGTACTGATACAAAAAATCATGAGTAAAATAAATAGGGATGAATGCCAAAAATGGATTTTCCGGAAATGAGTAAAATAAAGCCCTACGGATGCTATCAATCTTTAGAAGGGCTTCCACCGGCATCCCGAGCACGGTAATAAAATTGATGACAACACTAGTGAGCACCGCCTTCACGAGAACCGCCCATCCTCCCATGGCAGCATGCCTTCCAATCCAAGGGACTAGCTTACCGGCCATCCTATCTTCCTAGCTAGTGTTGAAACTGAGCACGCCTTAGTCGAGTGACCGACAAGGGAAGCCCAAGATACTTCATGTGGGGAGGGAAGCATGGACCGCTGGGAAGGCTTGGAGAATATCATCAAGGTTGATTCCCGCACATCGGATAGGGGCCACTTGGCTCTTTGCGCAATTGGTAACGAGGCCGGTGACCAAGCCGAATTGAGCTAGAGTGCTTGCCAAAAATTGAATGTCGCTTTTAATCGGAGCCATGAAGATAGCTGCATCATCGGCGTAGAGGGAGGTGCGGACCGTGGGCGATCTTCCTCGAATCTTGTGGAGGCGCCCTTGCATGGTGGCTTTGCGGAGAATATGATGTAGAGGGTCAATGGCCAACACAAAGAGGAGTGGGGATAGGGGATCACCTTGCCGAAGGCCTCTACCATGCTTTATTTGGTCACCGGCAATGCCATTTAGGAGCACCCTCGAGGAAGACGAAGAAAGGAAAGCCGCAAGCCAATCCGAAATTTAGGAGGAAAGCTCAAGTGTTGGAGGAGGTCCAAAAGGTAGTCCCATCTCACCGAATCAAATGCTTTCTTGATGTCAAGCTTAAAGAGGAGCGTTAGAGTTCTCGATTTGTGGAGCGTTCTTGCAGGCGTGGGGGTTTCCCACGCGACAGTGGCGGGCGTGGTCCTGCCGATGGCGGAGGCCGTCACAACGGCGGATACAACGGAAACGGTGGCCATGGCAACAACCCTGGGTGTGACGGTAATGCTCAAGGCGGAGGGCACGTGCCAGATATGTGGCATCTACGGCCACTATGATCTACGGTGCTATTTGCGTCTCAATCACGGCGATTCAGCCTAAATCGTCCAACCAAGCCACCAATGACAACAACACCGGTGAAGGATATACCAGCTATCCAAACTTGTATATGGATCCACCGACCACATGACAGAAAGACATGGAGCGACTTCACGGCCACGAGAATTACAGGGGCAACGAACGCATCGAAGTTGCTAATGGTGCGCACATATAATGTCGAGATGTGCATGCAGAACTTTTGTTTGGAATTTTTGACATTTCATGATGTTTTTTGGGTGACAGGATAATATATTGCCATGTGTCAAAGTAATTTTTCCTGCGAAATGATTCTATTACATTCGACCTAGTTTCACAACCAAACACACCCGCCACCAAGTACGTTAAGGCCGACCTGGGCCGTGGCCCGCCCAGAAATTGGTCAGTCCTTCGTATTTCTTGCTGGGCCGGCCCTATAGGACTCCAACTTTAAAGGAAAAGCTTCTTCTTCTGCAACCTGGCCCGCCAGGAATTATGCTGAAGCTCCATCCAATTAATATAATCACCCCATGGGGTATCCCTACGAAAAGGGTACCCTTTCAAAAGGGAACACCAGGAACAGGAGCGTGCCACGTGGTGGACACAAACTGAACAAAGCGAATCCGAATTTCCCCAGGCTCTCGCGTGCCGTACGTCCGCGCGTAGCATACGCGTGCCTGGACTAGCCTCCCGCGGCGTACGTTTGTCCAGCCGAAGCCCCCCACGTACTGGACCTATTCCGTACATCCGAAGCCCCCACGCTGCTTCCTGGAGCCTGGAGGCACTGCTGGCCTGTACATCGGAAGCACCCCACGCTACTTTCTCGTACGCGGTTGAGAATATAAGTAGAAAACGAAAAAAAGACGAGATGTACAAACGATGTACAAACTAAATAGAGTAGGAGCTTTTTACGTGCGCTACTGTACATGCTGCCTCCCGCGTATGTGTACAATTCAACCATCATCTAGTGTACAATTCAATCTACGGTAGTTGTACATGCATGAATATCAAGTTGTACAGATTATGAGCTATTGGTTGTACAAAGTACGGTGCACAAATTACACAAAACAAGATGTACAAAATTAATAGAATTGGGAGTACAAAAACATACGGTGTACAAATTATACAGAACAGGTTGTACAACTATACATGCATAGGTTGTACAACTAACCAGACAAAGTTTGTACAGACACATGTTGTACAACTAGACAGACATAGGTTGTACAAACGCAGGTTGTACAACTAGACAGACACGGGTTGTACAGACACAGGTTGTACAACTAGACAGATACAGGTTGTACAACTTGACAGACATAGATTGTACAGATACAGGTTGTACAACTATACATAACCGATTGTACAAAAAAAAAAAGTTCGTCGAAACATATCAACATGGGATCTAATTTTGAATATCTCGACGCGAGGAGCTCAAAAGTGAAAACGGTTCGTAATTTGGATAAACGGTTCTCAAGATATTTCGTTTTTAAAATTCGGATTTGAAAAATAAAAGGCAAAAAGGAAAACTGTATGCACACGTACGTGTATGCCCTTACTTTCTTTCTCATACTCCCCCACTTTCAATCTAATTGTGACACATGACAGACATGTAGACAACCAAAATTGGATCATGTGAGGAGAAACCGACACTTGTCACAATTAGAACGATGGTAAGGTTACCTTTGCAAAGACACCCGAATTTCCTGGTGGTACTCACTGTAGGGAGTATACAAATAATCCAGTACCTGGTGTCAAATGTTCTATGTCAGCAAAGGACCAATGTCCCTGTACCTGGTGAAAACCATGATTACACCATCATTGTTCAAAGACCTGGCAGAGCTACGACCATGGCGCCGACTCTCAATCACCACCTGTAACAATGTAATACTAACATATAACACTTGAGCTAAAAAAAACTTATAACACGGTTCCATAATCAGACTGCCAGTACGAAAAACAAGATCAAACACAGAGGATGCGAGTAATATAATGACCCCCACGACGCCTGCCTAATCTCACCTCCCGCAGATGATTGCTTTGAGGCGACACCGCCCCAAGTTGGAGATCCAAAAGGCCAGGACAGTGCCGCGCCTTCCGATGCCAAACCGTCAAGCTCACCGGCAACGTGCAGTGCATTACTACTATTTTTTCTTTGACTTGATAGCATCAATTGGGTGGTGTTGTAGCTTTTGTTTCGACAAGAGGCCTCAGTTTAGTTTCCTCTCCAAAGAGAAGGCCAGGCCCGAATATCCTGGCGGTACTACTACTACTACGGAGTTGTTTTTTTTTTTTTTTGCGAAAGGGATGATATATTAATTCTCCGAACTTACAGAAAGGTCCAGAAACAAAGGAAAAATTACAAGGAAGCCCTCTGGATCCCGACGACGACGACGACGAGCCGGAGCTGACGATGGCGCGCCGCTGCTGAAGCTCCCCAAACATTGGGTAGTACTAGTATCAGAAATTAATTTGGTAGTAGTGCTATAGTACTGACCTCGTGTCAAATCTATGCCCCTTTTTATGCCAGCAAGGGCCACTGGACAAGAATCAAATGAAGAGGTGGATCGAGCACAACTTTACAAAACGACGAGCAAAATGCTGTGCATCCAAAAGCGCTTTACTGCCTTCCCAAATTCCAGCTTTCAGAAAAGATGGAGCTAGCTCCAGTCCAGAGAGCAATGCACATACCTGAGATCCGGGGCCAGAAACTCTTCTCCCGTTTCATCAACAACAGACCACGGAAAAACACCGTGCCCTGGTTTGCTACCCTTCTTACAGCGGTGGAACGGGTCTGAAACTCTGAATCCACAACCTGGTCGATGAAACAAGTGTGAGGAAACTTGCTGAAATGTAGTCCCACATGGCCACATTAACTTCAAGCATCACCATGGAACAGGAACTCATCAACAAGTTCAGAAAATATAGTTACTTCACAGAACACCAGGCTCTGTCTTAGCTCTCATTGTTGGCTGAGCCAGGTAACCAGTCTCTCCATTGTCTGTCCATTTGACATAGCAATCAGAAAACAGCAATAGCTTGCATGAAGATAGAGGCATCCCTACAAGTACCAGTCTTGAGTATTAGCAAATTGAGCATATCAAAAGATAGTGTACACAAATTCCAAGCCGTGCAGCTAGAGCAAGATACACAAAATTACTGAAATCTGTTTTCAGAACTGCAGCACGCCGGTGGATGAGCTCAGTGGCGGACGCAGCGTCCCTGCTGCCCGGGCACTTGCCCGGGCTTCCGGCCGGCCGGCAGTGTAATTTGGATGCTATTTAACAACAAATTAGCACAATTTAGCATAATAAGACTTTTAGTCAACAGATTGCCCGGGCTTCAGATTATTCTTGGGTCCGCTATTGGATGAGCTGCCGCAGCCGTTGCGTGCCAGGGGACCTATTCTTCTCCAGCAGCAGCAACTATGAGATGGTGCGCCTAGTTTTGGCCAGAGCCACAAAAACAGTGAGGAACTACCACAGCCTCGTCATCAACACCTTCAACGCTCTGGAAAACCGCTGAGCTCGAGAGGATCCGCCATGAGCCACATACCGCCACGGTTGCCGTGACGGAGTGACCGCGGGTGCACATGTGGGGCAAAATCTAGACCAGTTTTTTGGAAGACGCAACTTTGTGACTAATGTGCACGTGCCGGGCAAGTTCGTAGACTAAAGATGTATTTCTCTTGTTCACGACCTGGCAGAGCTACACCTATCGTGCCGACTCTCAATCACCACCAGTAATAATGTACTAACATAGCCAAACAATATCAAAACAGACTGGGAGTACAAACCAAAAAAATATATCAAAACAGAAGGTGCGGCTCAAAAGCATCGCCATATCTGACTAATATAATCACCCCACGATGCCTAATCTCACCTCCAGCTGATGATTGGATTCCATGCTTCAAGGCTACCCAAGTTCGAGATCCCAAAGGCCGGGACAGTGCCGCGCCTTTCCATCTCAGTTTGCCAAGTTCACCGGCAACGTGCAATGCATTACTACTGTTTGCTTTCGATTTTCTGTTGTTTTCTTACTCGATAGCAGCAACTGGGTGTTGTGTTTCGACAAGAGGCCTCAATTTCCTCTCCAAATATACAAGACACCCGAATTTCATAGTGGTGCTAGTACAAGGTATATATAATAATACTAGTATACGGACAACATGTCAAATTCATGCCCGTTTTATGTCAGTCCACAGGGACAAAACAGAACAAATAGTGCATCCAAAAGCGCTTTACCTGAGATCCGGGACAAGAAATTCTCTCCCGTTTCATCATCTTCAGACTTGATTCCACAACCTGATCGATGAGATCGGGTTGTGACGAAACAGGGCAGTGAACCGCCGGAGCTGTCGTTCTGTAAACTGCTGAAAAGTAGTCCCACATGGCCATATTAACATCTCTCGAGATTCAAGCAGGCAGGCAACATCACCATGGAACAGCAACTCATTGCAAGTGATGGAACGAGACTGTTTTTTTTTCCTGTCCCAGCTACAACAAAATTAACAACTAGACCAATCAAAAAATATCAAGACATCACACATTAAGAATCTATAACATAGTTCTGTGTTGACTGAGCCTGGTAACCAAACTCATGCTACCGTTGAACATAGCTATCAGTGGAAAAAGCAATATCTTACACCATTTAAAAGGTATCCCTGTAACTACACCTCTTTGACTGTTAGTCAATTGAGCATATCAAAAGATAGTACCAAAAAACAAACAAAATTCTGGAAATAACACAGAAGCAAAACTGATATACCTCTAAATCTTGCAAGGATTTACGGAACATTATTGCGCCAAAAAAACAAAGAAAACTTCTAGTGTGAAAAGTATATATAGAGACAAGAAACGGCTATGTGTCATAGTTTTCTCAAACGTGGTTTTGGCACCACTTCTTAACACGCCTGTAGGGGCTGTATCATCAACAACATACATGATCACCAAGGGACTTTTAACGGCATATCTGCATCAGAGCGCCTTCACTGAGGGCAATTCTTTTGCACCCTTCATCTCATCTTCTAAGAGCAGCTAGTTGTACAGAACGGTCTACTTCTGACCTCCCCGTTCGATCTTCCAAGAATTCTTGGCTGCAGACAAGTCGCCGCCGGAGTCAGCGCCTTTGTCGACCTTGGGCTTGGAGAAGAACGGATCCCACTCATGGGGTCCGATCGTCCGCTGCCCTTCCTCTAACAGATCATACTTCCAGCTGTTCTCTTCGACGAAATCTTTGTCCTCGCTGTTTGAGACGATGTCTCTTCTCATCTGTGTCACTTTCTTGATGATCGCCGCTACCGATACATCAAATGCGTCCTTGAGGGTTTCCAGCTTCGACCTTGGATCGGCGTATATCACCCTTGGTATGAGACTGATGACCTCTTCCCTCATCTGCTTGACGACATCTGGATGGATACTTCTCAGTATCGCCTCAATGCTGACATTTCCCTTGCGGACACCGCCTTCTGGAATGAAGACGGAGTACCTCGTGTGGTTCTTCGGGAGGTGCCATGTATACTGGACGTACGCTGAACCGGGATGGAAGAAAACAGGAATGCAGCCTGCTAACATGGAGTCGAAGGCAGATCTTCTGGTGTAGGAATCACCCTGTGGCTGCAGGCAGAACAGAGAGCTCTGGAACATCTTCATGATCTCGCTCGGGGAGTGGCACTTGCTTTCTCCAAGGTCACACTCAAGCAATTTACAGTAACTCGACGCCCTGCACTGATCGATGAGCTTCCCCCGAATGGACATCGGATCACCTGGACGAGGAGCCCCCGCGAAGGAGAAGAGCCACGGCCTCTCCAGGCTCCTCATCCTGTCCTGCCAGAGGAACACGTCGGCGTCCTTGGCAGGGTGGAAGTAGGTCGGATACGGTACCGCGAAATCATTGGCATTCCACGGGCTGGACTCCACCACCAGCATCGACATGTTCTTGGCGGCCGGCATGAACAGCAGCTTGTTGCCCCAATCGGATTCTGCATCAGTCAACCGCCTGAAATCCCAGGCGATCCTGCCCCCAACCAAGAAATGGTCGCGCCCGCCCATGACGTCCCACTCGGGCCTCTTCCTGAGCCACTCCACCAGGTCACGCGACGCGGCGTCCCGCATCGAGATGTTGTACCCCCAGAGGTACCTGGCGACGTCGAAGCCGGCGTAGAAGGGCACGAAGACGGCGGCGGCGAGGGAGGAGTCGTTGGTGAGGCAGTCGTACTGCTTCATGCGGTTGCCGAAGATGACGTCGACGGCGAACTGGTTGGTGGCGTGCCAGCCGGTGGCGGAGAAGACCCCCTCGTCGTCGTCCAGCGGCGGGCCGAGCCCGTCGTTGCTCATGAACTTGCACATGTTGGTCCAGAGGCTGAGGCGCTGGCACTCCCGGATCATGTCGGAGTTGAAGCGCGGCGGGAGGTCGTGCACGTAGATGTACCGCCCCCCGCACGCGTCGCTCCCGTTCTCCGCCGCGGCCAGGGCGCGCTGGAACGGGTACTCTATCTGCCTCGGGGGCGCCTGCTGGACGACGGCGGCCGAGGGCTCCTTGGGAAGGGTGGTGGTAGGGGGTGGCGGCGGCTCCGAGGCGAGGACGGGGGCGGGTCAGAGACGCGGGAATCGCGGGCAATGCGGGTGGCGGCGGCGACGTCGGGGTCGACGACGGCGAAGTGGAGGTAGAAGATGAGGACCCAGAACATGACGCAGAGGGAGGCGAGGAAGCAGAGGCGCGACTGCGGCGGCTTCCCGCCGCCCTTCTCCGCGTCGTCGAGGTGGGACGGCAGGACGGGGCGCCGCCTCATGGTGGATGCCGGCCTCGCCCGCCCCCGCGCTCGCGCCGTGCCGCCGCCGCCCGATTCGCCGGTCAAAGGCAAGCGCCGTCCGGGTCCCTCCGCGTCAACGCCGGAACCACCGCCCAGAACTCGGGGCGCGCCGCGGGAGAAACGGATCGGTGGAGGGGGGAAGGTTTTGGCTTTGGTTTTGATTTTGATTTTGATTTTGGGGGAGGAAGGAATGGGAGGCTTATTACGAGGAAGAAGATTTTGCTGGCGGGCGGCGTGGGATTATTTTCGATTTGGGGGTGGCCGGAGGATGTTTCAATGGCGTCTTATTTTTTGGCCGGAATGGGGAGGAATAAATGTGGGCGGAACGTGGCGGCCGACGACGAGGCCATCCTCTGTCTGATGGCGTGGGGGAGTGTCGGTAGGAAGGAGATCGATGATGGAATATCAGGGCTCCTTTTTTTGGGGTGTATTTTTTGTACTACCTCCGATCCATATCCCTATGAGAGTTGTTAAATTCTACTACCTCCGTATCAAAATGTAAGACCGCTAACTAGAACAACCCAGTAAACCTCCCGCCCCGTAAACTCCGCTCCCGTGCGGGGCCACCTCCAGGTCTCCTCCGCGCCAGCCTTCCTCTCCCGCCGCCGCCGCCGGTAGCGTCGCCGGTCAAAGCCTGTGCGGCGCGGCGGCGGCGGCGGAAAATCTCCTCAGCCTCGGATGGTCAGCGGCGGCGGCGTTCGCTTCGGCCGTTCAGCGGCAGTGACGCGGGGTCACGGCGGCCAGATTCGACGGGCTGGTGGCGGCGGACGGCGGGAAGGTCAGCGGGCAGCGACGACCTTGGTCGGGCCCGATCTGGGCCCAGATGGGCTTGGACGGGCCGCGGCCAGGCTATTGCTCCTGCTGCATTTCGTCGACCCCAACGTCGACATGCTGGACTCTGGGATGGTCCCGTAGCACGAGGAAGCCAGGGGCTCCGGCTCCGGACGCGGTGGTGGTGGCCTCCTTCTCTGCCGGAGGTGGTCGGTCGGTTGGCTGCGACGGATCACTTGATTCCATAGTTGACCCCGGCAGCGAGTTGGGGGAGGCGTGGCGGCCGGTAAAAACCGAGTTCTGACTACGGTCATGACCGGCGATGGCGGCGCCTACGTGCCGCTACCTTGTTGAAGGCATCGTCGCTGCAGCTACTGTCTACCCGCTTGCACTGCTCTGGGGGAAACCTCAGATTCCGGGGTTCCCGGGTCGGACAATGGCGGCGCTTTCGGTGCCGCTCTCCCTCTTGAGGGCATTGTTTTTGGAGCAGCTGCTGGAGGGAGGTTGCATGAAGCGGAGCGGTTTACATCTACCACGTTGACGACGGCGAGTCTCGGCGGCGCGGCGCAGCGGGGTCTCAACGATGATGAGCGTATGATGATGGACTCGCGCAGGTTGGTGGAGTTGTCTGGCGTCGTGGCGATGCCGATGGCAGGCCTTGCAAGGTCTTCACGTTGATCGCTCCTGAAGATGGGATGGCGGAAGATGGTAGCAGCGGCTTCTGTTGTGCGCATGCGGCGTTGACTGAGGATCGGCTGGACCGGTTTGTGCTTCCGGCATGTTGTCGGGCGGCCTGGTTGAAGACTCCAGATTTAGATGATGTGCGTAGGTGCGTGAGATCAGGCATCGGCTCTGATTGTTCCACCCCCTTCATCAAGTTTGCAGGTGTAGCGAGTTTTCGCCTGGATGGTGGTTCTTTTGGTTGATCGATGTATTTCTTTGTAAAGCTTAGTGCTTACTGCTTTTTCATATTAATAAAACTCGGCTGTGTGCATCCTTTGGATGCAGAGGCTGGGGGCACACCCTCCATTTCTAAAAAATCAAAATGTAAGACTTTCTAACCTTTTTGTGTTTGTTCAAATTCGTTACTAAATGAGTGAATCAACACTCTAAAACATGTCTACATAAGTACGAACTATAACGTGTCGATCCAGAGGCGACCACCGCAACAGTGTTGTCGTTCAATGTGATTGTGAAAAGGACATAGTGGTGCACTCGTGTAGAAAAAGGAGTCAAACCGTTGTGATACAACGGAAGCGAATGCTCGCGTCGAGACGCTCCCAAATACTCCCTCCGTTTTTTAATATAAAATATTTTAGTTGTTCTACATGTTGTCTACATTTATACTAAAATGAGTGAACATGCAACTAAAATGTGTCTAGATATATTTGTATGCATGTGCATGTGGACAAATGGCAAAACATCTTATATTTGTATGCATGTGCATGTGCATGTGGACAAACAGGTAGCGGATTTGTCATTAGATAATTTTGGACCAGCTCTTGGTCATTTACCATGCATTCCAATAAACTATTTCATAGATAATTCATACGTGAACATCGACTCCCCGAACTTTGGCAACTACAAATTCAACTCAATTTTATTAATAACTACTTATGAGACGTTTTTGCCACATGGTCGTCATCTTACGGTTATTGACCAAACAAATCTCTAGCTAAAAACTATATGCGAGAGAAAGTGGGTTGTTTCGGTCGTGGATGATTGACGAGGCCGAGATAAGACCAACCAGGACTAACCCTGGTGGCTTATTTTATAGAAGAAGATCACTCGGGTGGGATGCCAAATATTCGCTCCTGACAGGATTTATTAGATCCTTAGAAATTCATGCGAGAATTTTTCATATCCATAGAGTGTAGATTTTATGAAATGTTTGCCGTGAAACCAAAGGAAAAAAAAGGAGACCTTGGTTTATGTATCTATCAAAGTAGAGTTTTTTCTTCAAAATGGATTATGTTGATCGTGACATCAAGTCGGAGGAAATTATTAGTAATACAAAAAGGCAAGGTCAACTACTATGCTCAATCATCATGTTCGTAGTGCGGCCTATGTTCGAGTGGTTGGGTGTAAACAAACGAAGGTGATGAAAACCACCGGCGGGATCCTGCCGACACCGGTTTTCACCGAATCTGCTGCCGCGGCAGCGCTCGACCGACAAGGACAAGGGTCGGGTCTGGAAGCTCGGGAAACCTTGCGCGTATCCCGCTGGTCCTGGCAACCTGGTGATGATAGAATAATCAATCCGCTTATGCACAGCAGAGGTAATAGAGGCAACATGTAGTGGCTGTAACAATACGAGGAGGTTATCAGTAGAAAAGAAGAATTAACCAAATTAAGACTCGGCGCAAAACACAACGGCAGAGGTAGTAGTAGTACTTACACATACTCAGTAGTAAAGTGCAATTTGGTCAAACAAGGTCCGGATGATTAGGAGTTACCCTTTTCCTCTTCTACTCCATTTGCTGTCTCCACTGGTAGAACACTTGTGCACTCCTAGCCATAGTTTTAAATAACACGCTATATCCGAGAGAGGACAAATGGCTCCTGAGCTAAATGGAGCCCTTGGAAAATTCATATTTTGAAGTTTTAATTTTTTTTTTGGAACAAATAGGTGTGGATAATGTTGTATTCCACCAACATGTAAATTATAGAAAAACGTTATATTTTGGGTTGTACCAAAAAGACAAAATCTGAAATTGTAAAATACTCAGTGAACAGTGCAAAAGAATTTTAAAACATTACTAGCCGGTCCCTGTATTCTACGGCTCTGTCCCGGAGCAAAGCATCATCATCTCCAGCAGCGTGAGTAGCAGGAGGAGCCGCCAACTGTCAGCCGCTTAACCATATATAGCTTCAAACAGCAAGATTAAGGAAGGTAAATATACTACAACCTCCGATCCATATTAATGGACTCAAGTTTATCTAGATACGGATGTATCTAGTTAAGTGTTTAGACTAGATGCATCCGTATCTAGACAATGTTGAGACCATTAATATGGATCGGAGAGAGTACAGTAATTCTGGGCGGTATGCTGGGTCCACGATCACCGGCCGTCTGTCTCATGGCTTACAAAACTATTGTTCTTTTGTGTGTCCATCTCCCACTGTCCCATGTTAAGGAAGTTGTCGTGACCCGATCGAGATGGCCACGTTCCTTACATTATTCTTTTTTAACAGACGTTTCCATACTACAGTAGTAGTGAGGTTTTTAGTGTGTGCTTCGACCGAAAATCGGTAGTGGCGTGGCTCCGAGCCCACCGGTATCCGTTTTTTGAAATTTTTGAAAACTCTACTTCTAGGTTGACGGAAATCTGGAACTTGGTACACAAATACATATATACATCATGTAAAGTTTTGTCCTCTTGTTTTTGCTCCGAAGAAACTCCTTCACCTTCTTGATCCCCCGTATCCTTCCTCGACAGGGGGCAAGCAATCTTTTGCCACATCCAGGGATAGCCGTCTCCAAATTAACGAAGGTCGCAAAAATCTTTTGCAAAGAGCACCTCAGAGTCAAGGCAAGTGGCCGGCTAGGCTCCAGAGATGGTGAAGGCGTCCGCGGCTGCTTGATAGATTGTTCTTACTATCTTGAGTTGTCGCGTCAGTGGTTTGTTCGTTGAGATGCGGTGATTGATGTGTGTGTTCACTTGTAGCGGGCTGGGAGAGTGGTTTGATTTGCCTCGGTGGTGATCCGTCAAGTTGCATGCACTGGGAAATACCCTGCGTGTGCTTTTGTTGTAATAGTTTTTATCTGATTTTCTGTTAATTAACTGGGCAATTCAATTCTTCTTAATTAATGGATTAGGGCAAACCTTCTGTCCCCGTTTCAGAAAAAGTTTTGTTAAAAAATATAATATTTTGGGCTACACAAAAAGAGAAATCTCTGACAAATGGAGGATACTGTTTACCCTTTTTTGTGGCAAGAATTTTATTATTTTTGTCTAGCTTGGAATACGAATTTATGCACCGAATATTGGCATATACATAAAAAAATGTATATGTATCATTTTTTTGTAGCCCATACTACAAACTACTATTGCAGGCCAGACGTGCGCGTGCCGGCGACATCATCGTCGGTGGCCGGTCAAAGCCAGTGTGCAGGCGGGTGCGACGTGCCCCCGCCACTGGTCACGCGGTGCATGCGCTGTCTACGCCACACTGTGTGCGTACTCCACGGATCTTTATCAGATTCGCCCATCATTTTCTCAAACTCCCCCAGCCAGCCGGTCCCCAAAGCACAACCATCTAGACGTCTCACACAGTATGACAGACAGTACTACTCCATCCTGCATGCGTAAAACAAAACATATTAATAGTATAAAAAAAGATACAAGATACACCCAGGCTCTGCAATAACAAAATATTCAAATATAGTCTAAGACATTGAGTTAGCACAGCCAGAAAGAAAAATAAAAGAGAAGAAGAAAAAAAAACCGCCAAATCGACCAGTGCCTCGCAGCAACATAAACAAATTACCACCATAGATGACATGACACCTATACTAGGTATGAAGGTTCTCCGAAACAACGCATCCAAAACGTTAAATGTTACTTCTACTAGGATGCAGATTTGTGGCACACGAAGCACCATTGAACCCCATAAATTTTGTTTTTGGAATTTGAGTTTGAAAAGAATCCGAAAAAAATATATGCATGTTCCCTACATACGTGTCAAGTTTCGGCGCAAAAGACGTCGTAGTCTGAGCTGTATAAAAATAACAA
The DNA here is from genome assembly GCA_947311845.1 of Poa pratensis. Lineage (NCBI taxonomy): Eukaryota > Viridiplantae > Streptophyta > Magnoliopsida > Poales > Poaceae > Poa > Poa pratensis. Next base: position 70,341,189 of record CAMZMU010000045.1, on the reverse strand, counting down.
CAATCCGTGGACATAAGAAAGGGTATATATTATGTTGAATAACTTTCTCTTTTTTGCTTAGCCCAAAATATAATAAATTTTTTTACGAAACTTCTGACGTACTTAAGTAATGTGTATATGCATCTGTGTAAGAAAATTCAGATTTTTTGGAAGCAAAAAAGTTTGATTTTCAATTTTTTTTCAAAAAACAAGCTCACTCGTGCTCGGAGCCACAACGGATTTCCGCTTTTACTAGTACTCTCTCCGTCAAAAATAAGTGTCTCAGATTTGCATAAAAATAGATGTATCTGTACATCTTTCATGTCTAGATAAATCAACTTTTGGGCAGATCTAATACAGTTATTTTGGGATGGAGGAAGTACTATTCTTTTTAAAAAATTGAATTGGACTACTGGTCGCACTGGACTGATTCAGATGCTAGTCCTCGACACGCAATCTACCTATCGATCAGAGACCACCCTGGAGAGTTTGCTTTCCAAGGTAAACGCCTAGAGAGTTGAGATCGATCAACCACCCCTACTTTTCCAAGAATCCAAGGATCGCTTCCGGTTAACACCATGATCTAGATGCTCCAGCTTTTGCTCGTTAGTTTCAGCTGAAGACAGCACTTTTCGTAGGGAACCTGCAGGCTGGAGAATTATGTTTTTTTTTTAGGGAAGGCTGGAGAATTAAGTGAGCCTCGTCGCTTCGGTCCATGTGCAATCACTGCATGGCTCGTAGATTTGGGCTGTCTGGTAGGCCGGCTACGTTCACGATTTGGGTTGAATACCAGGTCTCCTAGTGGCCGAGACAGCCCAATTCTCTCGCGTTCCTAACCTGTGCTCTCTCTGATCTGTCCATCTGGAGCCCCATTTTCTCACGTTCCTCACCTCACCTCTCCTTCCTCCAGTAGGCCCATCCGTGGAACCCAATATAGCAACAAAAACAAAACAAAACTTCCCTTTCGCATTTAAGAGTAAAATATTTGCTTGTTTTAAGCCATGGGATTTTAAAAGCTACTAGCACAAAACCCGTGCGTTGCTACGGGTATAGCAAATGTTTAGTCCATGTATTTAGCAAAACAGTTAGAGTTCATGTTTACTAAATGCCAATAATCATGTTCACATCTTATTTGATTTGTATACTCTAAAATATTTTGTAATTGATTGTCTTTACTCTGCATCACTGTATCTAAACTTGATACTGTCAATACCATGCGTGATGATTTAATTCGTTCCTTGCAAGGAGAAGTCGATGCGTTTGACAAGATGCACCACCTGATTTGATAGATCGAGAGGCATTATGGTGTCAGTTTCCAGTTTCACTTAGAAATCATTTTTTTCTCGATTGGGAAGTCATGCTTCGGTCTTAACTAATTGAGCGAGAATATTATGAAAATTTCTTTTAATAAACGAAATAGTAGAATTTTTTAGAAAATAAATATATGAACTCATCTTACCTTTTGGTCTATTATAACCTTATTTTTATTTATTTTAGACATGTGCTTTGTATCATTAACCTACTGGCCAGCGGTAATTTTTGTTAACAACTAAAAGGAGAAATATGTCACTATCTCGCGTGTGATAGTATAATGTAAGACACGTTAGCATCTCACGTTACTCATTCTCACTTGGTTCTTCTCATATCGATCCAATCCGGTAGTCATCATGGTAAAGCTTTAGCCACTCGACAAGACAAAAAAACAATACAACACCAAAGTTTGACTCCAGCTAAAGAACGCCACACATGGAAAGTTCGAGACTTGACGTTTTGCTGGGAAGCTCATACTGGGCCGTCTGCTCAGCACAGCTTGCTCGGGCCATCACCAGTGCAAGCTCTGCCTGGCCCATCAGCCGTCATAGACCTTGTCGAGCATCTGAACAATCCACAAGCTTGTTGGACATGTATAGTATAGGAGCCGGACAACACTATGGTAATTAACTTGAACCGAGCCCGGACAGTCAGCGATCTGGCGGGTGATCGGGCGTTTTTTTCCTTGTTCTCTTGACGTACCGTCGCCAACCATCACCTTTAACGATATTATATAGTAGAGATATATAGAACATATCTACATATTCCTCCCACTTTTTTGTCTGTCCATTATGCGCATCTACAATATCGTAAGTCGAATCGCTCAGTCAAATACACCATTTCTTTTATATAAAAAGAGAACACGATAATATCAAAATTGATGCCAAATGCACCAGCGTTCCTGAGAACTAGGAAAATACCCCGCGCGTTGCAGCGCAAACCTTAAAAATAATTATATTATAAAATAAATGATATTTTATGCATGAAATGAAAAAAAATCTCACAAATATGGAGAATTTGATTAGCCACAATATCGAAAATATAAATTTGCATAATATGAAATGTCTGTATATTTAACCGCTAAAATTGATGATGCGTAAAATTTTATGGCTAAAAGAATTTATAATAGCTTGCATGTATGGATGAATATCATGACAAAATATGGAATAACATGGATAGATAAATGTCTCTAATAGTGAATGATGTGGTGATGAACGTGGATAAATGAATGGCTCAAATAGTGGATGATATGGACACCTTACATGTAGAGATAGACTAATTTAATGCATGCTAGTGTAGTTTTGTCTTATAAAAAGTATAGATACATATAGTTCACGAGAGATCAAATTTTTAATTCCAAACCGTGGTGTTCAACTAACAATCCCTGATTAAAGCTACAAATGATCTCAACACGCCTTTGTATTGACGCCTCTATTTTACTGACGAAATAGACTTAGTATGTCTGGCTCGAGCTATCGAACCGGCCAACAATGTGGAAGCGTGTATACTTCCCATCTAGTGGGGTGAGGGTACTAATGTCTCGAGAGTGGTGATGTCTTTGGTCTTGGACTGAATCTATCACATTGGACGCATATCTGGGATCCTGGAGAAATTACTCTTCATGAATTTGGAGAAGTTAGATTGGGCCATACCATATCATGGAAGTGTAGAAAGTGCAACAAGATTAGAATATTGTTATTTAAAGTGACACACCTCTATAGAGTGGAAAATATTATGGCCAGTCACTGCTTGTTTCACGAGGAAACTAGATCGAGCAGAAAAGAAACCCTGTGAGATTCTAACAACCAGTCAAGATTCACAAACATAGTTTAACTATCAGGGTAAAACTTGACTTGTAGAAAAAATGTTTACAAAACATCATTTTGCTTATGACCTACGGTCATGGTTGTAGCTAGAATATTTGAAACACTTATTCTTCTATCTGAACTTGCTGAGTAGGTTATACTCATGTGTTCCATCTTAGAATATTTCTTGGACTTCAAAGATATGAACGAGGTAGGTATGGAGTATACGATGAAGGGGAAGTCTAATATGAAGCACTTGATCGGGGGAATGGAGGGACCCAACTACATGATCGCGTATGGAGCTGACGTCAACAAAGAAGAGCTAGAGTTATAGGCTTATCTACTAGTTATAGAAACCGAGCCAAGAAACATTAGTCTAGCCTAAATAATTTGTTGAGATCGATTGGTTATAAGTTGTGTACCTTTTATCCATGCAATCTATTCCGGGATGAGTATCTGGAAATTTTATCCCTGTAATCTAATGGATATGATTGTAAGCATGTCGATTTTGTCAGCAAGTTTCTCGTTTTGATTGTACTATGTGCAAATTGTTCCCACATGCGGGCATATGAGGTTTAGCCGTCGGCTCCACTGGCGCCCCACCATCAACACAGATCAGGGCACGTCCATCACTGATTCTTCTTGTCCCTTAGTTTCCTCCCCTCGCAGGCTCGTTGATCCGGTCCGCGGCATGTTAAATATGGAGCGGTGGTAGTAGAGGAGGAGGAGCCAGGGCGTGGCCGTTAGGGTGGCCAGGAAGAGGAGGCGAGGCAGCCATCATTTGCCGTGTGTAGCCGTCGATCTATCTATGGTCATAATCTCTCACTCACACTTGCGACTACTTTAAGCAGTAAGTAGTACTACAATGTACCTAGACCATGAAAAAAATAGCGCAATATTTTGGCGCTAATAGCACACTATATCACATCTGCAGAGTCCACGCTAAATCTTAATTAACGCGCTAGATGTGATCATGTTTGACTCTAGGGCCGGCCTTGAGGGGGTCAGGAGGGGCGACCGCCGCGGCCCCCGGATCCAAGGGGCCCTTGCCAGGTATGGTATATGTGGTGCATCGGTAGGGCCATTAGAGGCATAGTCTACGCTCTAAATAAATAAATTAGAGGCATTGTCTGAAGCTTTTTTTTCATCGCGTGTATTTCAGGGTGAGTGGCGATGACGGACAGAGCACCGAATCGTTATCTTCCTAGTGGGTTGCACCGCACCTTGGGCTTTCTCTCCTTTTCTCGCTTGGGCCGATTCTTATTTTGTTCTGTACAATTGCACAAAATGTTACGGTGATTAAGTGGCCCGCTTAAAAAAACAAGTGACCCGCTCAAAAAGAATAAAAAAGATTAAGTGGAGCCACAAGACCAATTCATAGATTGGATCACATAATAGAGGATTTCCTATTCCACCTCCGCCTTGAAAGAAAATCCGTTTCATGTGGCGCCGATTTCACTAATTATTACCAAGCGGAATATTCAACCCACCCTAATGCGACAAACACAATAATGGCGTGATGTCAGTAAAACACAGATAAGACGCAACACGATGAGTCTGCATGGTCCATGGGAACACCCAACATATACGACAGACGGTCGAGTGCCTCTTAGGCAGTGGCAGCAGACGATAGTCTAACAAAGGTATGATTTACCAAAAATAATAATCAGAATTTAAGTTTGGATAGAAGTTCATAGAAAAAACAAAGATAATGCAAGGTCATGGCATGTGGGGCACCGCTCGATCGTTCCCTAGACCCCATCCCTGGCCCTCATGCGTCCACGCCAAAAGGCGAGAGGCCCAATCCCCGAGCGGCTACCTCATCACGCCCACGGGCCACCACGACAACGTGATTCGAGTGAGAGTCGATGTGACAATCATTAAGAATGATCTATCAATAACGAGTTAGCGTCTATGTATGTTAGAAGAAACCTCTAGCACAATAATTATATTTTTATAGTTGATATTTTTTCATTGTAACATTATAAATAAACATATAATAATTTGTATCAGGAAGTTTGTATTGAGGCTCGCCTTCTAAGTTGGCCCCGGCCCCCGAAATTTCAGGACCGACCCTATTTGACTCTTGCTGAAATCCTTTGTTTTAAGCTATATCTGTTTTCTTTTCAAAATACAATTTCAAATATAGCACGCTAGAGTTTATAGGACGCCGCCGCTATCTTGTTTGAGCATGCTATTTCTTTAGCTTAACCTAGACTAGACGCACGCGCCGGCATCAGTTCGGCCATGTGTGAAGCGTCTATGGGAGGCCGCACTATTTTGTACTATTTACCTTGACCTAGCATCAGTTCGGCCATGTCTGACTCTCATTCCATTGGTGCGATCTCTCAGCGAGCGATGACTTTCTGAGACTACCCATAGTGGGAGTAACTTCACTAGTAACATAGATGCCACCTAAGCAAAAAATCCTATGTGGCATGTAATTAACGAGGAGAGATGCAAATAGAGTAACTTAGCTAGTTACTTGTAACACTAGTAACATCACACTTTTCAAGGAAAAATGAGTCTATAGAGTAATAAATGAGACCATATATGACACCACCTCTTTGTTACTTTGCACTATGAGGGTAGTAACATAATCTAGTAATATGTGTATGTTACTAGTTGAAGTTACTCCCCACTATGGCTAGTCTGAGAACGAGCCGCGCATTGATGAACCATGCACGATCGGATCGGAGAGAGAGAGAGAGCGCGCTACTAACCATCGGATTCCTCGAAGGCAGCAGCAGCGCCTTCTATTCTTTTGCCCAGTTGCCCCTGCCTGCCTGCCTGCCTGCCTGCAGCGATCGTTGCCAGAAGTTCTGACACTCAATTTTTTTTTAAAAAATGTTTGAATTTCATTCAAACTTAACATCCTTCACAAAACGGGAGGCTGACCCCAGCAGGGCGGCAGCTCCTCCTCCACGTCCTCCTCTTAGAGGAGTTGGGTGCGGCGGCGGCACCTGTGCGCGCGACTGCTGTCAGGGTGGCCCAGGTGATGGGGAGGTGGCGGACCATTTTCGGAATTGGACGGTGAAATGAAGCAGGGCGGATACGAAGACACGACAGACTATTTTATAGGGGGCTTTGACCTCGGCGAAACAGTGGCGAACGCGTGAAGAACCGGGTGGTTGGGATGCGTCACTTCGGTTTAATACCGGCGACACGTAGGGAAGATGTGCCGCCGTCGCGCCGGGAAGTGGTATAGCCAGCCTCGAGAATCGAAGAGGTTGTTGTCGCCAATAATCAAGACTGGTCGACCCGCGTTGATGACATGTTGGATGCACCTGTCGTTCGGGTGTGTCCGGCACCCTCGAGCCCACCCTGAAGGTTGGGGCGGCAAGAGGTTGTCGGACACATTTTTGGGCCGTCCGGACAAATGAGGGCGCTGCTCAGGACCATTTTTGTGTTTGAACCCCAATTGGGCCGATGGGAAGATTAACGGGACACATTTTTGGGCCGTCTGGAACTTTTCTTCGTGCCCCATAAACCGCCTTTTAAACCGGACAGGAGGGAGTATATATTCCTCAGTCGATGCTCTAAATTATTTGACGTAAATACCGAGGGCTTATTTGATTCATAGGAATTCGGAATAGATAGGAACAAGAAAGGATAGATGGTGTAAAACTTGTCTCGTTCCTTGTGCACAGGAACCAAATCATGAGGTTTGAGGGTCCTTTGATTCAAAGGGATTTCATAGAATTTTTTGGAGAATTTGATCCTTGGGAATTTTGTCTATGTGCATTATTTGTTTGGTAGGATTAGATCATTATGATTTTCCCCATATAATCGCTATGTTTTGAAGGAAAATTTCTCCACTATAACCTCGCGTTATAATTCATTTTTTTCCTGTGATCCAAACATTTCTTTATGTGAAGTTTCGTAGGTTCCAAATCCTATAGAATTCAACTGGATATGTTATTCTAAGGGCCTTTTGTTCATGGCATTTGAAAACCACGGTATGAATATTGTGGGAATATGATGTCATGACATCTGGAATGTTACAGAAATAAAAAACGCAAGAAACGGTAGCAGCTGTTGGTTGGTTGTACACATGAACACACAATACATTTGTATATGGATTGAGTGCATGCCATATAAACATAGGAATTTTTCCGAGAGGTTCCACCTCTTGCTGGAAATCCTATAGGATTATAGTGTAGGGAAGCAATTCATGGGAATTGTGGAGGATTCATTGCTTTGAACCTAATGAACTCTGTTGGAAAAATTCCTATGGGTTCAAATTTTGTACAATACCTTTGAAAAACTTTTAAATCAAAGAGGCCCTAAACCTGGGTTTTATCTATTCCCATGTACGATTCAAAGAGGCCCCGAGTGGATTTTCCCCCCTCCATCAAAGGAGTAAAAAATAGCATCTCTTGAAAACTTCCTACCCCTCCAATTTTCGTTGGTTCTACTCTGGATTGTTATGAGCAAAACAAGATCGAAAATGAGAATTCAACTACTCAAGCATACTTCACACGAGAGAAGAGAAACGAATTTAGGTGGTGCACAATGATCACACCTTTCCTTTGTTCTTCATTCGTGTAAATGCACATGAATAGCTATTTCCTCCATCCGGAACCTAGAGGTCGCTTCGGTGACACGCTGTGATTGTCAGTGGCCGCTCGGCTCCCCCTGGCCGCTGCTACCTTGCTGATGATGCCCTCCACGGCGACGTCGAAGGCGTCCCTCACCGTCTCCAGCTTCGACCTCGGGTCTGCGTACAGCAGCGTGGGTATCATCCCGATCACCTCCTCCCGCATCCGCTCCACCGTCGCCGGCAGGATCGCCCGGAGCACCGCCTCGATGCTCACGTTGTGCGTCCGCACGTCGTCCTCCGTGATGAACACCGAGTACTTGTCGGGATCCTCTGGGAGGTGCCACTTGTACTGCATGTACGATGTCATCCTGTCGAAGAACACAGGGATGCAGCCGGCGACCATGGAGTCGAACACCGACCGCCGCGTGTAGGAGTCCCCCGGCGGCTGCAGGCAGAAGGTGGCCGTCTGGAACAGCCGCATGATCTTGTTGGGGGAGTGGCACTGGCTGCTGCCGAACGCGCAGCCCAGCTGGCCGCACGCGCTGGGCGCCGCCGCGCACTGCGCGATGATCCACTGCCGGATGTTCTTCGGGTTGTCCGGCCGCGGCGCGCCGACGAACGCCATGAGCCAGCGCCGCTCCAGGCCGCGAACGCTGTCCTGCCACCGGCGCACCTCTGCGTCTGACCTCGGATGGAAGTAGGTCGGGTACGGCACGGAGTACTCGTGCTCGTGCAGGAGAGAGCATTCCAGCACGAGCACCGTCATGTCCCGGCCGCCTGGCATGACGAGGAGGTCGGTGCCCCAGTCGGGGTTGATGTTGTTGCTGCGCCGGAAGTCCCACCCCGTCCTGCCGGCGACGACGAAGTGGTCGCGTCCTCCGAATCGCTTCCACTCGGGCATCCGCATGAGCCACTGGGTCAGGTCCACCGACGCGGCGTCCTTGGTGGCGTTGTCGTATCCCCAGTGGTAGCGCACGAAGTCGAAGCCGGCGTAGAAAGGGACGAAGACGGCATCCGCCATGCCGGAGTGGTTGGTGAGGCACTCGTACCGCTTCATCCGGTTGTGGAAGATCGCGTCCAAAGCGAACTGGTGCGTGGCGTACCAGCCGTTGTCGCCGGTGAAGACAGTGTCGAGCGGGTCGGCGAGCGGGCGGCCCAGGCCGGCGTTGCTGACGAAGCCGCACATGTCCGGCCAGTGGTCATCGGTCTTGCGGCAGTCGCGGAGGATGTCCGCGTTGAAGCGCGGCGGCAGGTCTTGCACGTAGACGTACCGTCCCCGGCAGGGGTCGGCGGCGTCGCTCTGGCCACCGGCCACCAGCGGCGCCCCACCGTCGCCCTCCTGCAGTACTGAAAGCTTGTAGTAGAGGAAGGAGATCCACCCCACCACGACGAGCACGACGATGAACCGCAGCGGCGGGGACGCGCTCGAGGTCTTCTGGTTCGCCGGCGCCCCCTTCATTAGCCACTCGCCCCGTCGCGGTCGGGAACCGCTGCCGCCCTTCTGTGCGGGTTGGATCAGCTGGTAGTTCATGTGCGGACTGGAAAAATTTAGGTACGCGTGGCCGCGCTCACCAGATATGGAGTTCGCGACAATTTGCATGGCATGAAGCTTTGGTGCACGCACTTGTTTTTCTAGTTAGATGCTAAGCAAACTAGTGGGGCAGATGGGCCAATTTTTTTCCGCGACTTGTGCAATGAGTCTTAAATTTTTGTTCGACATATTCTAATTCTTTATAACTTGTGGTCGTGATTCTCATGTGTTTGATTTTTTTTTCTGATTGGACTAAATTTATGTTCCGCTTGTAATCACGAGTTCTTCCACGTACTCTATGGTACAAATTTGATCCACTTGTAGATGCAATTTTGCGTTTCTCATAATATTCGACTACATAGAACATGTCACCCATGTAACCTCCATGCCAGGGTGATGCACCACATCGCACGTTATGGGAGTCCTGTCGGAAGTGTGATACACAAGACAATTCAGCCGATTCTATTAAGAACCCAAAACCCCGCTCGTACGAGAGGGACACCATCAAGTCTCGTGACAGCTATGCACTGAATGTCGGTGTTTCATAACCAGTTAGTGAACTTCTATGTAGATAAAGTCTTGTGACCACGATCAAACGGGCTAACAACGTCAAGCACATAAGAATGTATACAAGTTCAGACCCCGGGACCGTCTCCGGTAGAATCCCTACTCCTGCTGGGATCGATTATATTCCAGCGTGTGAGCCACTCAAGGTATAAGATGAAGCCGGCTAGGTGGATGGCGGTTTCTCCGATGGAAGGTGGATGGTTTTGTTTGTGGGTGTATGTGTGTGAATGAATGATCTCTCCTCTTCTAAGGAGAGAGGTGTGCCTTATATAGAACTCACTACCGCATTATAGATGTGGCAGGTAGTGTTATAAGCAAGGGTAGAGGCTATGATGGGATGGAAGCTCCACTAGGTTGTTGTAGCTGACGTCCGCCTGTCTGGTCCGTACGTATAGTGGCGTCGAGCCACCACACCACTTGTCACTAATGACTTTTGGGGATTAAGGTGACTTTCCTACCCTGATTGTTTGGGATGGGCAAGATAAAAAATGTTCATAAATTCCAAAAAAGGTTCAGAAAAATGAATGAAATTCCAAAAATTATTAATGGGTTCGAGAACATATGTTCACAAAATTCAAAAAATGTCATGAAGTTAAAAATATTGATGGTTTTGTAAGACAAATAAGTTCTTTATTCCGAACTACCGGTTAAAAAAAATGTATGGTAGCAATTATTCATGTTATGCTAAAAATATTTTTTAACAATAGTAATATTGACGAAAAAGAAAACATTAAATCGAGAGTACATTTTTTTTGGTTTTTCATTCTTTTAAAAATAATGTTCTTGATTTAAAAATGTTGAAATTCAGAAAAATGTGTTTTTCTAAAAAGTCGTGCAAGGTTAAAAATACACCAGGATGTTCGAAACAATGTTCGCGAGAAAAATGTTTTTTGCGTAAAAAGTGTTAACGATGTTAAGAAGATATTCACATGTTTTTAAAAATCATTCATTGTCCACAAAAATATTTTGACATGTATTCAAAAGGTTGTTCACTATTTTGAAAAAAGTTCAGAGAGGGGCACGAAAAATGTTCATGGGTTCAAAAAAGAGTTAACGGGGTTAAAGATACGGCCACAAGATGAAAAGATGTTCATCGATTCGAGAAAATACTCAGAGGGTTTCTAAGAATATTTTCAGAGTTTCAAAAGAATAGTGGTTATTAAACAAATGTTCATTGTTTCGACAAATATATTCATGGTTTTTTATTTAGATTGATTTTATGATTGATTCAAATGAAATTATAATCAATTAGGAAGTTGGCTTATTGTGAGATTTATTAAAATATATTTTAGGAATAAATAAATAAATACAAACTATTTATAAAAAATTAGGCACGTACAAATAAAAAGCTATTGCTAGCAAGCACACTAGCTCTGGCTAATAACTACACCCAACTCATTTTTTCAACCATGGCTAATTAATCATTGTCGGACCACATAGTTACAACCAGCTCATATTTTATTGATCAGCTAGTACACCCCGCGCGAGCTGGCTCGGCTTAATGGGCCGACCCATCTCCAGTTCGCTCTAGGCGGCTGTAGTCTCCCATGCCGCAACTGGCCGTGTAGGGGATCACTCCTGGACCAAGTCCATAACACATTATTTTTGGGCTGGGTAAAATTAGGCTTTGGGTAGTACCCAACTGTTACAGGACCGAGCTAGCCAACCATCCCAATGTACTCATGCTTCTCTTCAGTGCTTCCTCTGATATATCCATCTAGAGCCCAATTTAGAAGAAAAAACAAATATTTTTCATTTTCCTTATATTGTGGGTTCTTTGATTCAAATGTTTTTCATATGAGCTTTTCAGGATTTTATATCAGGCAAATATTCATTACTTTTCTTCGTGACGCAGTCGAAATCACATACAATTTGAAAGGGTGTGACACTAGTATCTTGCATTTTTCCTACCCGTGGATCATAAAGGCCCGAGTTATGGTCTCTTGATATTTCGCTTCGGCTTCTGAATCGCTATATATTTTCTTGCAATATTGTAGGCCATTCAAATTTGCAAGTTTCACGCGATGAGATGTTTAGAGCTAATGGATATATCAGTATATTTTGGCAATTTTTCTTATAACCATAATGTGCATCCTAAAGGAGAACATATCTAGTGCCCCCACCATATGAGGTGCTACCGTATTTTTTTAAACGGTAGCACCTTATGAGGTGGGAGAACTAGATATATTCTCCATCCTAATGTGGGTACAGAGTCCCTCTTTGGTGATGGAGGAGGGTGATGTGTCAACTTAACCACGCGGAGCTGACGAGCTCATGATCTTCCTCAAGCTAGCAGATTGATCATTTTCCATTTACTTCTTCTCTAATGCTTGTGTGGCTTCAAGTTGTGTTTACTTTCTTTCTATGTGAGTGTGCTTGCTATGGTTGGTAACTTGCGAGTTCTTATTTAGCATCCGAGTACCTTTTGGTTTGTTTTGGGCTTGAACCACTTTTTCCCCGTAAAAGATACCATAATAGTATCAAAATTGATAGTCTCTCCAACAGTACTACGCGCCAAGAGCTACTCTAAAGACCACCTTAAATAACGTTCACGAGAGATCAATTTTTTTAAACTGATGCATCAACTATGGATATTTCATACACCTTTTTCTTTACGTAGTACTCCCTCCGATCCATATAAAGTGTCGGAGTGAATCAGCATGCCATGCTCAACTTTATTGCTATACTACCGACACTTTTTTATGGATATGAGGGAGTATTTTTTTACTATAACTATTGAGGTAGCATTATAGACCATATTGTTACTCTTACTAACACCAGGATAGATCTGTCCTCTTTCTCGGTTTCCCCTACATATATAGGATATTTTAAGAAATGAGCATCTTGATGAATTTGTTTTAATTTCAAACCGGGTTCAACCGATAATCCATGGTTACAAACGATCTCAACATGTTTTTGCATATATTTTGCTTACAGAACAAAACAAACAAAATTCTGTTTCACCCTAATTTTCCGTGCTGGACGCCTTCGTCGCCCCATGATCAGCCATCTCCTTCCTGATCTTGGTGACCCTGTTGATGACGGCCTCGAGCGTGACATCCACGGCATCCTTCAGCGTCTCTAGCCTCGACCTCGGGTCAGCGTAGACGAGCCTGGGTATGAGCCCGATGACCGTCTCTGTCATGCGCTCCGCCACCTGCTGCGGGATCCTCCGCAGCGTCTCCTGCACCACGCTGGCGTTGCCGCTCCGCACGTCCTCCTCGGAGATGAACACGGAGTAGGCGGCGTGGTTGTCGGGGAGGTGCCACCGGTACTGGCTGTACGCCGAGTCTTTGTGGAAGAACACGGGCACGCACCCGGCGAGGATGGCGTCGAACGCCGACCGCCGCGTGTAGGTATCCCCAGCCGGCTGCAGGCAGAAGCGCGCCGTCTGGAAGACGTGCATAAAGGTGCTGGGCACGAGGCACTCTCTCTTCCGGCACTGGACGAGGTTGCAGGAGGACGACCCGTTGCACTCGCGGATGAGGTGGTGCCGGATAGAGTAGGGGTCGTCGGGCCGCTCGCCGCCGGCGAAGGCGAAGAGCCAGTCGCGCTTCATGCCGCGCATCCGGTCCTGCCACTGGAAAACGTCGGCGTCTCTTGCCGGGTGGAAGTAGGTCGGGTACGGCACGGCGAAGTCGAAGTCCGTCCACGGCACCTTCTCGACGAAGAGCACCGTCATGTTTTGCACCGCCGGCAAGCGGAGCAGCTTGTTTCCCCATTCGGAGTCGCTTTCCGTCTGCCGCTGGTGGTCCCACGCGGTCCTCCCGGAGAGCATGAAGTGGTCGCGCCCGCCCATGGCGCGCCACTCGGGCCGCCGCGCGAGCCAGTCTGCGAGGTCGAGGGGCGCGCCGTCCTTCGCCGTTGCGTTGTTGCCCAGAGGTGCCGCACGACGTCGAAGCCAGCGTAGTAGGGCACGAATACGGCGGCGGCGCGGGCGGAGTCCTTGGTGAGGCAGGCGTACTGGCGGACGCGGGCGTGGAAGATGACGTCGAGGCCGAAGTGGTCGGTGGCGTACCATCCCCTGTCGGCGAACGCGCCGTCTGAGTTGTCGATGGGCGCGCCGAGGCCGGCGTTGGCGAGGTACTGGCACATGTCGATCCACGGGTACCAGTTGCGGCAGTCGGCGAGGGCGTCCGCGTTGAACCGCGGCGGCAGGTCGTGGATGTACAGGTACCGGCCTCGGCAGGGGTCGACGTCGGAGTCGCCCTGCCGGTGCGCCCCTGCTGCGGCGGAGGTGGTCGGGAGCTTCTTGAGCTGCTCCTTGTGCAGGGAGAGGAAGCGCGGGTGGGAGGGCGGCGCGTCGAAGACGGAGCGGTGGCAGTAGATGATGAGGAGCCATGACGTGGCCGACAGGGCGGCGAGCAAGAGGAGGCGAGGCCGCCAGCGTTTGCCGTGGGCAGCCGTCGTCCTCTCCATCCTCTCGCTCACACTCGCGACTGCTTAGAGCAGTACGTAATACTGTCTGCGGTGTACCTAGACTAGACGTACGTGGCGGCGATCAGCTCGGCCATGGCTGACTTTCCTTTCCATTGGTGCGAGCTCTGAGCGCAGAATCTCTCTGCGAGCTCTGACTTTTGAGTAGGAGCCGAGCATTGATGAACCACGATCGGAGACTGCAACAGCTAGATCGACTGAGCATGCTATTTCTTTAGCTTAACCTAGACTAGACGCACGCGCCGGCATCAGTTCGGCCATGTGTGAAGCGTCTATGGGAGGCCGCACTATTTTGTACTATTTACCTTGACCTAGCATCAGTTCGGCCATGTCTGACTCTCATTCCATTGGTGCGATCTCTCAGCGAGCGATGACTTTCTGAGAACGAGCCGCGCATTGATGAACCATGCACGATCGGATCGGAGAGAGAGAGAGAGCGCTACTAACCATCGGATTCCTCGAAGGCAGCAGCAGCTAGACCGATCTCGAAGTGATTGGCGCTGCTGGATCGGCGCCGTAACGCACGCCTTCTATTCTTTTGCCCAGTTGCCCCTGCTTGCCTGCAGCGATCGTTGCCAGAAGCTTCTGAATATGTTTTCTGACACGGCACGATTTTACACCAGATTTCTGGAATTATTACTGCGATTTTTTAGCATCGGCGACAAGTCCAAAGTAGTACGTACTGGGCTACTGGCTACCAGAGGCTAGCTTCTCAAGAGATGCAGACTGGAGATCGAAGTACTCCCTCAGTTCTAAATTAGTTGACTTGCATTTGTTTAAATACAGATGTATCTGTACTTATTTAGTATCTAGATACATCTATGTTTTGACAAATGTGAGTCAATTAATTTGGAATGAAGTGATTATTAGGTACCGCGAGTGTTCAGCACCGGTGGCCTTTGCTGCGGAATAGCACTAGCATCCCGATCTAGAAAACAGCAGAACAAAAGCCAATTTCCCTTTCTTAAGTAAGATGATTTGTCGAGTTTTTCTTTGTCTTTCTTTATTTTGGTGTTCCACGATAACTTTTCGCGAGATGTTTTATTTTTACGTAGGCCACAAAATATATATTTCTTCGAACTTTTTTTTTGCGAAAACTTCACCGATCTATTAATATATAATTATCAAAAGCAGTACTACAAAGTTCCCAAAAGTAATAAAAGTTACAGATAGGCCGTTGGACCACCTAGCGACGACTACCACCACTGAAGCGAGTCGAAGACGCGCCGCCGTCCTCACACCTCCCTCATCGGAGCCGGGCAAAGCTTCTCATAGTAGAGCTTGTTATAGTAGACAGACGGGAAGTCGTCGTGCTAAGGTCACAAAAGACCAGCGCATCAGAGTAGCAACCGTCGCCATAGATGAAAATCGTAGATCGGAAGAGTCAGACCTGTAACCACACCAACAAACACGAAAAACGGACTGGATCCCAGGAGATCCGCCGTACACACAACTCCACGTGCCCTCCGCCAGCACTAGGAGCACCAACAGAGCGAGGATAGGGCGGGGAGGACCTTATTCTGACATCGGGATGTCGCTGCCGCCTCACCATCCCGACGAAGACACGAAGATTAACTAAAATAAGAAACGAAAATCCTCCCGCCGACTGGCCGTGGTCCGCCGCCCCTCCTAGACCTGAAAGGCCATCGGAGGCGGGCATACCAGTGGCAGCGCCGGTGGAGGGGATGAACTCTGGCGGCCGCCGCATGTAGATCGCCTTTTCTCCTCCGTGTCTCACGTACCGGTTATTTGTTCGAACTTTGCGGGCGAACATAAAATGTTCGGATGTATGCCTACTTTATTTCAGGATTTTTAACATTTTGAAATTCTATTAAAAATGCACATTTTATAGCGGGAGCTTCTCCCCTTATGAGGGAAAACATCATGTCCCTATATGAGTCCGACACCCCGAAATGGTGGCTTTGGTGATGCCAAACACATGTTCAAACAAAAATGGGAGGATGTCCCAGCGGCGTCCCAATAATATATATTTTAAGCGAACACTCGAAATTAAACAAAATGCTCAAATTTCTTCTAAATTTAAGGATAATCTTGAATGCAATTTAAACCAAAAAATAAGGGGAGAATGCCCAATAACCCCCGGGTCACTTAAACCCCACATGTCAGTGACAGCGAAAAGGGGCCTGTGGGCGATACTTAAGTGACCAGGGGGGTTATCGGAGATTATCCCAAAAAATAAACCTAAACCTAATGTAGGTCGATGCTGACATGCTCGCTGCTGCCTCCAGCCTCCTCTCCGTTCCTGCTTCGCGCGTCGCTTGGCGGTGCGTCTCCTCCATCCGGAGGCGGCCTACGATGCCTCCCTCCGGGCTGGTAGCGACATGCCGACTTGTTGCCCATCTGTATGAGCTAGCGGGTTGCGGCTTCCTTCGCCAAAGTGGTGAAGGAGATAAGCTGCTTGATGAAGTCATTGGTCTTCTCTAGGACCAACTCTCATATTCAAGCCTCTTATGGTGGGTGTCGTAGGAGGCGAGCTAGATGGTCTGCTCCGCCGAGCATGGTGGCAACTCCTCCTCCATGTCCTCCTCTTCGTCATTGTATGAAGGTGGAGGTGTGGGCTGCGGTGGTGGCACCTACGCGAGACTGCTGTTGGGGTCACCAATGTGGTGGGCCATTTTTTCGTAATTGGACGGTGAAATGGAAGTATGGCGGATCGACAACACGATGAACCACTTTATAGAGCGCTTGTACCTCGGCGGGAAACGATGGCGAAGGCGCAAAGCACCAGGTGTTCTGGAGGCGACACGTCGGTTTAATGCCACTGACACGTGGGGAAGCCGCACCGCCGTCGCGCTTGGATGCGGTAGCGCCAGCCTCAAGAATCAAAGAGGTTGGTGGCACCATTAATCAAGGCTGACCGTATCGTGCCGATGACATGTCGTACGCACCTGTTGTCCGGGCGTGTCCGCACCTCCGAGCCTGCCCCGAAGGTTGGGGCGAACAAGAGGTTGCCGAACATATTTTCGGGCCGCCGGGACAAATGAGGGCGCCGTCGGGGGTCATTTTTGGTGTCTGAACTTCCATTAGGACAATGGAGAGGCCTATCAGGGGCGCCGGTGAGGATGCTCTTACGTGAGATTTTTAAGAGGATTGATTGGCTAAAACAAATCGCTGGAACTTTTCTCCACGCATGGGTCGCAGCTCTCCCCATAACGTGTCTTTTAAACTAAACCAGAGGGATATACTCCTAAGTCAATGCCAGAAATTGTCTGATCTAAATGACGATGGCTTCTTTCATTCACAGATAGGACAACCGAAAGAATACGAAAGAGATACGAACAAGCAAGGATGGCGGGTGTAAAACTTGCCTCGTTTAGAAGACCATG
Organism: Poa pratensis; assembly: GCA_947311845.1. Lineage (NCBI taxonomy): Eukaryota > Viridiplantae > Streptophyta > Magnoliopsida > Poales > Poaceae > Poa > Poa pratensis. Next base: position 70,323,669 of record CAMZMU010000045.1, on the reverse strand, counting down.
TCCAACCGAATTCCACATGATTTGAAACCTACATGAATTTTCATAAAGAAGTTCGTATGATTTGAGAACCATTGTAATAGGAATATTGCAATAATATGATGCCATTACTTTAGAGTCCTAAGGGAACCAAAACCGCAGGAAAACGTAGCAGGCGTTGTTTGGTGCACCTCTTGAAAACCAGAGTAAATTTCTATAGAAATTGAGTGCATGTCATAGAAAAATGAATTTTGGATTGTAGAGTAGGGAAGCAATCCATACGAATTTTTGAGAATTTATTACTTTGAACAAAATGTACTATGTAAGAAAAAATCCTATGGGTTAAAATTCTATGCAATTTATTTGTCTCAAAGAGGTCCTAATCCCGCCTTTTCCTATTCCTATGTTTTTAGAATCCTGTGAATCAAAGAGGCCCTTAGTGGATTATTTTTTCTTTGTTTTGCACTGAAAGTAAGATCCATAGGAAAAATTCATATGGTTTTCCCTTCCACCGTTCCTCTGAATTAAAGGAGTGAATAATAGCATCTCTTGAAAATTTCCTAATCCTCCATTTTTTGTTGGTTTCTACCTGGTGCTACACAATGACCGTGTAGAAAGTTGTAGAAACCTAATATTTTGTTGTGTATTGATCTCACCCTCGTAGGGGTATATAAGGAGTATAAGACTTGAGAGGCAAGATACCTATGACTTGGGATACAAGAAGATCTCCATAATCCTAGTCTATCTCTATCCGTCCATGTATACACCCCTCATTCGTAGCGGGAGTGAAACGGACGATTGCCACCTGCTTTGAAGTCTTGCGCTTCCGTCGTCGTCTCCTCTGCGTCATGTATACATATTCTAACAGACCGCACCTTTTCTTGGTCCTTTCTTTGCTTCTTATAGGCGTTTACAGATATGAGTCCACAACACGAGACGGCTACACCAAACCCAACACGACCTGACCCAGTACACAACTCATACGCGGTTTAGATTCTTCGTATCCTTTTCCTAACTCGAACGAAATTTTACCTAATCTTTAAACTCTTGGACGAAAAGATTAAACACCAACAATTTTCCTCCAAATCAAAGCAATCTTGAGATTCTTGTAAATGAACAGGAATAGCTATTTAAATTTCCTCCATCCGGAACCTAGACCTCGCCACGGCGACACGTTGTGCTTGTCAGTGGCCCCTGCTACCTTGCCGACGATGCCCTCTACGGCGACGTCGAAGGCGTCCCTCACCGTCTCCAGCTTCGACCTCGGGTCCGCGTACAGCAGCCTGGGTATCATCCCGATTACCTCCTCCCGCATCCGCTCCACCGTCTCCGGCAGGATCGCCCGGAGCACCGCCTCGATGCTCACGTTGCGCGTCCGCACGTCGTCCCCCGTGATGAACACAGAGTACTTGTCGTGGTCCTCGGGGAGGTACCACTTGTACTGCAGGTACGCCGTCATTCGGTGGAAGAACACCGGGATGCAGCCGGCGACCATGGAGTCGAACACCGACCGCCGCGTGTAGGAGTCCCCCGGCGGCTGCAGGCAGAAGGTGGCCGTCTGGAACAGCCGCATGATCTTGTTGGGGGAGTGGCACTGGCTGCTGCCGAACGCGCAGCCCAGCTGGCCGCACGCGCTAGGCGTCGCCGCGCACTGCGCGATGATCCACTGCCGGATGTTCTTCGAGTTGTCCGGCCGCGGCGCGCCGACGAACGCCATGAGCCAGCGCCGCTCCAGACCGCGGACGCTGTCCTGCCACCGGCGCACCTCGGCGTCTGACCTCGGGTGGAAGTAGGTCGGGTACGGCACGGAATACAACCGCTTCTTCTTCAAAGAACGTTCCAGCGCGAGCACTGACATCTCCCGGCCGCCCGGCATGACGAGAAGGTCCGTGCCCCACTCGGGGTTGACGTTGTTGCTCCGCCAGAAGTCGTACCCCGTCCTGCCGGCGACGAGGAAGTGGTCGCGCCCTCCCGCTCGCCGCCACTCCGGCCGGCCCATGAGCCACTGGGTCAGGTCCACCGTCGCGGCATCCCTGGTGGCATTGTTGTATCCCCAGTGGTACCGCACGAAGTCGAAACCGGCGTAGAAAGGGACGAAGACGGCATCGGCCATGCCGGAGTGGTTAGTGAGGCACTCGTACCGCTTCATCCGGTTGTGGAAGATCGCATCCAAGGCGAACTGGTGCGTGGCGTACCAGCCGTTGTCGCCTGTGAAGACCCTGTCGAGTGGGTCGGCGAGCGGGCGGCCCAGGCCGGCGTTGCTGACGAAGCCGCACATATCCGGCCAGTGGTCATCGGTCTTGCGGCAGTCGCGGAGGATGTCTGCGTTGAAGCGCGGCGGCAGTTCATGCACGTAGACGTACCGTCCCCGGCAGGAGTCGGCGCCGTCGCTCCGGCCACCGGCCACCAGAGGCGCGCCGCCGTTGCCCGCCTGCAGCACCGATAGCTTGTAGTATAGGAAGGAGATACACCACACGAGCACGAGCACGACGATGAACCGCAGCACCGGGGCCGCTCTCGAGGTCTTCTGGTCCGCCGGCACGCCCTTCATTAGCCCCTCGCCCCGTCGCGGCCGCATCGCCGCCGCCATTCTGTGCGGACTGGAGCAGCTGGCAGTTCATGCAAGGTGAAGTGAAATGCAAGCGAAACAAGTGGACGCACTTGTTTCTCTAGTGCAAAGCGCAATCTTTTCTTACTCTTGTTCGTGCACAGGCGCCAATGTTGGTTAAGCAAACCAGTGGGGCACCAGTTAGATGCTTGTTTAATTAATGTTGGTTAAGCAAACCAGTGGGGCACAGGCGCCAATTTTTATCCACCTATAGTCTGTGACTTGCGCAATGAGTCTTATACTTTTGCTCGACATATTCTAAAATTGTTTAACTTGTGGCCGTGAATTGTTTGTCATGTGTCTAAATTTTGTCCCGACTGAGTAATCGTGAGTTGCTCCACGTACTCTATGGTAAATTTTGTTCCGCCTTGATAATACTCAACTACATGTATTAATATGGAACGGACTACATGTTTACAAGCAAGATTTCATGAAGATGGGGAGAGCTCTACGTCAAGGAGTTGATCTCATGAAGATGGTGCTGCAAGAAATTTTCAACATGTCGAGTGGATGGGCGCCGCTATGTCAAAGAATAGACAGTGGTTAAGCTTCATCACCAGTGATTGCACCTGGGCGCTGATGTTAGGCCTAGGAGGATCGTTTCGTTGTAGTTTAACTTCGTTTCATATTGTTTCTTACTCCCTCAGTCCCAAAATATAAGGCGTCCTTAAATTTTGTTAGTGAAGCGCCATAAAAGTTTAACCATGATTTATACTTACAATATGTTCATAAATTCATAAATGATATATAAAATGAAAGAATTTTACAAAATGAATCTAACAGTACATTTTATACATTCTTTAACCATAAAATTTCGCATATATTATTGGTCAAATTTAAGCATCAAAGACCAGTATAAAAATAGAACGCCTTATAATTTGGTACGGAGGGAGTATGTCTTATGCCTCATCTGGCTTGTTGAAAAAAACCACAAGGTTTTTTACATTTTTGTCAGCCTGTGTTGGCAAAAAGGCAGAAACCTGAGAAATAATTGTAAAGAACATTGTAGCCCAATGCTTTTTTTTGAAAGGATTGCGGTAGGGGAACCCGTACAGCGGATTGTTTATTAAATAATAAGCTGAACCCAAATATGCGTCCGCGAGATTTGAACTTGAGTGGCTAGGTTATACATCCACTTCCCTAACCAAGTGAGCTGAGCTCACTTCTTTAGCCTTATGCTTCGTTAATGAAGTTGGGAGCGTGCCCCTTTTGATAAAAAAACAAGCTAGATTTCATAAACAACTCCTACTTGTAAATTAGGAAAAAGTCTTGTTCCGCCTTCGTACTGGATTCAGACCCAAGAGTTCGGGTTGAACTAGACTCAATATAGGAATGGACCTCCTCCTAGATGTATCAGGATTGAACTCGTCTCGCCATCGTGTCAGAGTTGACCCTGTCTTGGTCTTCAGGCAGGAGAAGGTTCCCATCTTTCGTCGTAACTTTCAATCTTTCATTGAAAGATGATACTAAAAGATCTCGTACAAATTTTTGTAAAAACTTAGTCAAACTTTACATTACTTGACTTTTTAGAAGAAATATACGCCTTACTTTTAGAAACAGAGTGAGTAACATAATAATATCAAAATTGATGCTCCCTCCATCCCAGAATATTAGGCGCCCTTAAATTTCGCTGGTAACTATGTTAGAGTTGTATATACGTTTGTATATGTATTGTAACCTACTTGTATTAGACTAGGACTCTTTGGCTTTTTCACTTTATATAATCACCGGAACCCCCACGTTTACGTGTGAGAGGCTTCCCCCAAACCCTTGCTATCTTCCTACATGGTATCAGATTGATATCGATCCTAACCTAGCCTCCCACTTCGCATCTAGCCGAGCCGCCGGTTCATCTTCCGCTGCCTCCCATGGCCTCCACGCCGAGCCACCTCTCCTCCGTCTCGGGTGCTCTCATGCCGGCCACCACCGGCGTTGTGCCCGCTGGCGGCGCGCCGCGGCATGTCGCCCCCGTGGTGCTCTCCTTCGAGGCCAACAACTACACGAAGTGGAGTATATATCTCAAGGCTTCTCTCGGGCGCGCCGGTCTCATCGGCCACCTCGACGGCACTACGCCCTCCACGTTCACCGACGCGGCGTGGATCGCCGACGACTACACCGCGCTCAACCACCTCCACTCGGCCATCCATGAAGATGTCGCCGACATGGTGCTCGCGCGCGACCAGACCGCCCGCCAGCTTTGGCTCGCCATCATCGAGCTCTTCTCCGCCAACAAGGCGAGCAAGGCGGTCTACCTCGAGAACGACTTCCACCAGCTCTCCCAGGGCACGTCGTCCATCACCGAGTATTGCCGCCGCCAGAAACAGATCGCGGACGCCCTCGCCGACAACGACTCTCCCGTCTCGGCCCGCGCCCTCGTCCTCAACACTCTGCGTGGCCTCGGGCCTCAGTTTGCCTCCGCAGCCACCATCATCTCAATGACGGATCCGCTGCCTACCTTCCTCCGTGCGCGGAGCATGCTCCTCATGGAGGAGATGCAGCAGGCCAACGCGGCTACTCTCGCCGCCTCCACTGCCCTCGTCGCTCAGGCGCGCCCCCCTGCCCCGGCTTGCACCGGCACGGCATGTCGCGGCCAGCCCCCCACGTCCGGCACGCCCTCCACCTCCGGCACGCCTCGCAGGAAGAAGAACAAGAACGGCGGGAAGCAGGGCGCTGCTCCGTTCCGCGCCGCGACTCCCGCCCCCGCAGGCCCGTGGGTCTGTTTCTCGCCTGGTGCTTCTGGCATGGGCCAGTGGCGGGCTCCCTCCAACGCCAGCATCCTAGGCCTGCGTCCTCAGGCGTACACCACCACCACGGCTCCCCTGTACCAGTCGGCGCCGTCGTCTTCCACTCCACCAGCCTGGGACAACGCTGGCTTGATCGGCGCCCTAAACAACTTATACCAGCAGAGCGGCTGGGTCATGGACTCCGGAGCTACTTCTCACATGACAAACGACGAGGGTAATATTCTGTTCTCCGCACCCCTCTCTCGTTCCCACTTTGTCACTGTCGGGAACGGTACATCCGTACCGATTTCTTCTTCTGGTTTCACCTCTTTAAAATCTACTTCTGGTCATGTTTTTAAACTTAACCATGTTCTTCTAGTCCCTCACTTAATTCGCAACCTACTCTCTATCCGCAAATTTACTAAAGACAATTCATGTTCCGTTGAGTTTGACGCTCTTGGTTTTTCTGTGAAGGACCTGAAGACTCGTCGTGTGATCCTTCGCTGCAACAGTGAAGGAGGCCTCTACACGTTTCCCGGCACCCCACATCGTCCACCACCCGTCGCCATGCTCGCCTCCACCACCGCTGATCTATGGCACCGAAGGCTTGGACACCCCGGTCGAGATGCTATGTCGGCGCTTCATAAGTTGTCTTTAATAAATTGTAATAGAGCTAGGCGCTCCTCTGTTTGTCATGCATGCCAACTTGGTAAACATGTGCGTCTACCGTTTAGTTTGTCTACTTCTGTGTCTAGTGCCAAGTTTGAGTTAATACATTGTGATTTGTGGACATCTCCAATTATAAGTAATTCTGATTTTCGATATTATTTGGTTATTGTCGACGACTATTCTCACTTCTATTGGACTTTTCCTTTGCGTCAAAAGTCGTGTGCTTCACGCACCCTTGAAAACTTTTTCACTTATGTACGTACTCAATTTGGCACCACCATACGTTCTATTCAAACAGACAATGGCACTGAGTTTGTCAACTCGCTAGTAGACACCTTACTCTCCTCTCACGGCTCCACACTCCGTTTATCCTGCCCCTACACGTCTCAACAAAACGGCAAGTCCGAGCGCGCAATTCGTACCATAAACGATACCATGCGCACTCTCATGTTCCAAGCACATCTGCCCGAACAATTTTGGGCTGAATCTCTTGCAACCGCAACTTACTTGCTAAATCGACGTCCTAGCAAAGCCATTAACTCGATGGTTCCTTATACACGCCTACATGATCGTGCTCCACCCTATGACATGCTGCGTGTTTTCGGATGTCTTTGCTTTCCAAATATTGCGTCCACCGCCAAGCACAAGCTCTCCCCTCGTTCTCTGCCATGTGTTTTCCTTGGATATCCGCCGCAACACCGTGGCTATCGCTGTTTTGATCCCGTTTCAGGAAAAATCATCGTTTCACGACATGTGGTTTTCGATGAGGCTATTTTCCCATTTCAGCATGCAGCCAGGGTACAAGGATCCCCTATACCCTCTTCGCCACGGCGATTGGACTTCCTCTACGACGGCATCTGGGACCCACCTGCTCGCGTGGTCCCACGACCAGCCGCCGCCGCAGCACCTGCTGCTGCACCTGATGGCCCCCGGCTGGATTCGCCTGTCCTCGAGCTGCACGCTGCTGCTCGGCAACCTGTCGTCGCTGCCCGACAGCCTGCTGCAGCTGCTCGACAGCCCGCTGCTATTGCTCCGCAGCCCACTGGCAACGGGCAGCGCACCACGGTCGAGCGTAGGTCCTCTACATCCACTCGGACACGCGCTTCTACATCGACTGCTGCTCCATCGGATCCAGCTCCTACGACACGGTCTGGTCGCCGCGTACGTCCAGTTGATCGGTTGAACCTCTCTGCTGTGGACAGTACTGCTGTTGTTGTGCCCTCTACGTTTCGACAAGCCATGCAGAGTTCACATTGGCGTCAGGCGATGGCAGACGAACACAAAGCTCTTGTTGACAACAAGACATGGTCCCTCGTTCCTCGACCACCGCGGGCTAATGTGGTGTCTGGCAAGTGGATTTACCGGCATAAGTTCCACTCTGACGGGACGCTCGCTCGCTACAAGGCTAGATGGGTTGTTCGCGGGTTCTCTCAACGCCCAGGTCTTGACTATGATGAGACTTTCAGCCCCATTGTTAAGCCTGCCACGATCCGACTGGTCCTTCAACTCGCCATCTCCAGCAATTGGCCAATTCGTCAGCTAGATGTCAAGAACGCTTTCCTGAATGGCTACCTTGATGAAGTGGTATACTGCCAGCAGCCTCCTGGATTTGTTGATGCAACTCGACCTGATCATGTCTGTCATCTCCATAAGTCACTATATGGTCTGAAACAAGCTCCACGTGCCTGGTACCAACGGTTTGCAGCTCACCTTGCTACACTGGGTTTTGTTGCTTCCATCACAGACACCTCATTGTTCGTTTTGCGATCTGGCGCCGACACCGCCTACTTGCTCCTCTACGTCGACGACATAGTTGTGACTGCCTCCTCCTCGAGTCTGCTGCAGCGTCTCCTCGGTCAGTTACACAGTGCTTTTGCCATGACAGATCTTGGGGATCTCCACTTTTTCCTCGGAATTGCTGTCACGCAATCGTCGGACGGCTTGTTTCTTTCACAACGACAGTATGCTGTGGAACTTCTTCAGCGAGCCGGCATGGCTGAATGTCACCCATCCATCACACCGATTGATACTCATGCCAAGCTCTCTGATTCTGATGGTGAGCTCCTCTCTGATGCTACGGAACATAGGAGCCTCGCAGGTGCATTGCAGTATCTTACCTTGACGCGTCCGGATATATCGTATGCAGTTCAGCAGATTTGCCTCCACATGCATGCCCCTCGTCAGCCTCACCTCGCTCTTGTGAAGCGGGTGCTACGTTATGTACGTGGTACTATGGAGTTCGGTCTACAACTTCACGCTTCATCCTCGACCAGCTTGACAGCTTATTCAGACGCTGACTGGGCTGGCTGCCCCGACACTCGACGCTCTACGTCTGGATACTGTGTCTACTACGGTGATAGTTTGATTTCATGGTCTTCCAAGCGACAAACAACCGTGTCCCGCTCTAGTGCTGAGGCTGAGTATCGAGCTGTCGCCCACGCCGTTGCTGAGTGTTGTTGGCTTCGTCAATTGCTGCAGGAACTTCATCGCCCTCTTCAGTCAGCTATGCTCATCTATTGTGACAACGTCTCAGCCATCTACATGTCATCTAATCCGGTGCAGCACCGCCGCACAAAGCATATTGAGATTGACATTCACTTCGTCCGCGAGAAGGTTTCTCTCGGCGAAGCTCGAGTTATGCACGTTCCCTCTGCGCTTCAGTTTGCTGATGTTATGACCAAGGGACTGCCGACCCAGTTATTCCTTGATTTTCGATCCAGTCTTTGCGTCCGAAAACCTCCCGCTGCGACTGCGGGGGGTGTTAGAGTTGTATATACGTTTGTATATGTATTGTAACCTACTTGTATTAGACTAGGACTCTTTGGCTTTTGCCCTTTATATAATCACCGGAACCCCCACGTTTACGTGTGAGAGGCTTCCCCCAAACCCTTGCTATCTTCCTACAAACGAGATACAACTTTGACCATGATTTTTACTCACAATATGTACACAAATTCATTATATCGATAGATGAAATAAAATATTTTTTAAAGACGAGTCCAACAATACCATTTGTACGTTCTCAGAGCAGATGATTTACGATATATCAGTGATCAAAATCGGGTATGAAACACCACCATAAAAATAACGCGTCTTAGGTAGGGATGGAGTACTAGGTCCACCCGGGTCTATGACAATACTTCTGCAAGAGCTACACGAAATTAAGACCACCTTAAAAAACGTTCCCGAGAGATCAAAATTAAATTCCAAACCGTGTTTAACTGACAATCCATGGTTAAAGTTACAAACGATCTCAACATGCTTTTGCATCGAGGCCTCTATTTTGCTTACAGAAGGAGTACTAATTATCCGAGCTACTAGCTTTGGTAGATGCCTTGGTCGCCGTGTGCATGCGAAGGTTCCCTGGTGCGGCCGTCGCCACGTGACCAACAGCCATCTCCTTCCTGATCTCGCTGACCCTGTTGATGATGGCCTCGAGTGCGACATCCACGGCGTCCTTGAGCGTCTCCAGCTTGAACCTAGGGTCCGCGTACACTAGCCTGGGGATGAGCCCGATGACCGTCTCCGTCATCCGCTCCGCCACCTCCCGCGGGATCCTCCGCAACGTCTCCTCCACGCTGCCGCTGGCGTTGCCGCTCCGCACGTCCTCCTCGGAGATGAACACGGAGTAGCTCTCGTGGTTGTCGGGAAGGTGCCACCTGTACTGCCTGTACGCGGAGTCCTGGTGGAAGAATACGGGCACGCACCCGGCGAGGATGGCGTCGAACGCCGACCGCCGCGTGTACGTGTCCCCCGCCGGCTGCAGGCAGAAGCGCGCGGTCTGGAAGACATGCATGAAGGTGCTAGGCACGAGGCACCGCTGCTCGCCCTTCCGGCACTGGACGAGGTTGCAGCTAGCGGCGTCGGCGCACTCCCTGATGAGGTGGTGCCGGATGGAGTTGGGGTCGCCGGGCCGCTCGCCGCCGGCGAAGGCGAAGAGCCAGTCGCGCTTCATGCCGCGCATCCGGTCCTGCCATTGGAACACGTCAGCGTCCTTGGCCGGGTGGAAGTAGGTCGGGTACGGGACCGCGAAGTCGAAGTCCGTCCACGGCGCCTTCTCGACGAAGAGCACCGTCATGTTCCACACCGCCGGCAGGCGGAGCAGCTTGTTGCCCCACTCGGAGTCGCTTTCTGTCTGCCGCTGGTGGTCCCACGCGGTCCTCCCTGACAAGACAAAGTGGTCACGCCCGCCCATGGCGCGCCACTCTGGCCGCCGCGCCAGCCAGTCGACGAGAGCCAGCGGCGCGGCGTCCTTGGCGGTGGCGTTGTTGCTCCAGAGATGCCGAACGACGTCAAAGCCGGCGTAGTAGGGCACGAAGATGGCGGCGGCGCGGGCGGAGTCGTTGGTGAGGCAGGCGTACTGCCGGACGTGGGCGTGGAAGATGACGTCGAGGCCGAAGTGGTCGGTTGCGTACCATCCCCTGTCGGCGAACGCGCCGTCGGAGTTATCGATGGGCGCGCCGAGGCCGGCGTTGGCGAGGTACTGGCACATGTCGATCCACTGGTACCAGTGGCGGCAGTCGGCGAGGACGTCCGCGTTGAACCGCGGCGGCAGGTCGTGGATGTACAGGTACCTGCCTCGGCAGGGGTCGACGTGGACGTCGCTGCGCACTGCTGCCGCGGCGGAGAGCGAGCGGGAGGAGGTGGTCGGGAGCTTCTTGAGCTGCGCCTCCTGCACGGAGAGGAAGCTGAGCTGGTGCTGGGCGCCGTCCGAGGGCGGGCGCGGGGAGCCGACCGGCGGCGCGTCGAAGACGGAGTGGTGGCAGTAGACGATGAGGAGCCAGGGTGTGGCCGACAGGGCGGCGAGCAAGAGGAGGCGAGGCAGCCAGCGTTTGCCGCCGCCGTGGGCGGCCGTCGACCTCTCCATGGTCTCGCGCTCACTCACAGACTCGCCACTTATTCTTAGAGCAAGTACCTACAGGTACGTGCCGGAATCTTGAAATGGGTAAGCTCGGGATCAGCTTGGCCACCGGGAAGCTACGATAGAGGCGATTTTCTTTTGGTTCTCTCGCTCTGACTTATTTTTAGTAAGATAAGATGGAGCTGTGCAGATCGGAGACGACTACACGCGCTACGAACCATCGGATCCCTGGAAGAAGGAGCTAGCTCGACGATCAACACATGGGTCGCAGCCCTCGATCGGGGTTCACACGCCACCGTATAGTGTAGCACGGCTTCTTTGTTTTTGCCCTCGACGGCTCGATCGAGGGAAGCATTCTAGTGATTCCGGCTCCGATGGTTTCCGCCCAATCATCGCTCATCGCCGTGTCCGCCGCCCTTTCTCGCCGGTTCGTTCTTTGTTGTCGATCTTCTCTCACCACCGGTTCCGGTGTCCGCAGCCTGCTTCTCTCCCAGTGTTGACTCCTCCAGTCCTCCCTGGTTCAGCCTTCGTCGCCGGTGAAAACCCTGCCGCCCGCTACGTCCCTCCTCCGGATTGCTCGCAATCGCTGTCGACGTGACTGTCGCTTACCGACTCCGTCAGGCCCTTAGGTAGACTAGTCACAGTGGAGAGTAACTTCAAGTAGTAACATACACATATTTCTATACTATGTTACTATCATTATAGTGCAAAGTAACATAGAGATAATGTCATAGATGGTCTCATTTATTACTTTATAGACTCAGTTTCTCTTGAAAAGTGTGATGTGATGGTAACTAGTAGCTAAGTTACTATATTTGTCTATCTCCTCATTAACAACATGCTACATCAGATTTTTTACTTAGGTGGCACCTATTTTACTACTTAAGTTTACTCCCATTGTGAGCAGCCGTATAGAGTATCTAGGTACTTTAGCACGATATCAAAGTCCGGTTTAGTTTGGTTCAGTCGTTTATTCAAATACAGAATGTTGTCACTGACTTTTGAGCTTAACTAATATGTTAATATTATGGATGACGCCAGCTCAAGTTGATTGTAAGATTGAAAATACCAATGATGAATCCAGCAGTAAGGATGGATCTTTGATCATCCTACGGAAGTTTTTCTCCCGATGGTGGCCTATTTTGCATCCCAGATAATACCAAAAAAATTGATGATTTTTTTTGGAAAATGTGATAATTATTCGTGGCGAAGATGTACAACAACGGAGGCCAGCCAGGGGCACAGACGCGAGGTGGAGTTCCATAGAGAGGCCAGAGGGGTGGCCATGAGCCCATCTCACGCACCCCCCCCCCCCCCTCGCGTCGCCCCTTCGCCTATTTATACCTCGTAATCTAAAAATGTTGAAGGAGGAGTCGCTTTAAAAAATACGATACAGAAACACTGTCATCGTGAATATAATTCCAAAAACCTATTCTGGTGCTCTGCCATAGGAGAGAATCATCACCAGTGTCCTCTACACCACCGTTGGCGTCTTCACGATAATGCATGAGTAGTCCACTTTGGACCATGGGTTCATAGCAGTAGCGAGATTGCACTCACTCTTCCTAATTTTTCAATACAAAAATCTCGTGAGCTGCCCTATATGATCAAGATTCATATGATGTTACTATTTTATGGTATGTTTGCTGGGATATGATGACATGCGACTTTATGATCAGTTTGTTCATTTTGCAGTATGATGCTATTTGTTATCATGACTGCTCTATTTTATAGTCCTACATGGTCTCCATTATATGTGTTTACATTCGCCAAAATTATGTGTAGATCTCTAAGACAGAGTTTTGTGTTCGATAGCGGGTTCATACCATGCAAATTCATATACCCGAGTTGGAGAGTACGGGAAAGGTCTAAATGTGTTGTTTTCACTAAGGATAAAACAATAGTTTCTCATCATTTTTTATATATTTGGTTGACGATGTTTACTGTTAACATTATGTATCATGTTAAGGCAATATTCCGTTCTTAACTTACTTAGAGATACAAACATATAATCAGTCTTGAGGTGGAGTATTAGTTATAGATGTGTTTCAGTAACGATATACATATATGTTTAACATAATGCCTATATAAAATATTGCCATGAACATCCAATCATAATTAATTTTTCAAGTACAATTCTGTCAATTGACCAAACGTAATTTCTTTATCCTACATCATTTCATCTTTATGGAGAGATTCCTCTACTGAACCTATGGCACTCGATCCATCTTTTTTAAATTATTACAACCTCGTTTACTTGCTTTCCACCATTAGATTCTCGATGGTCCGTTTTTACTTTATTATTTTCATCAATTTCATCCATATACTATACATTTAATTTTGGTAACTACCAGGACGGAGAGTTTGACAACCTTTCTAGATGTTGGGCACAAGGTGTTTTTTGTTTGTTTTGGGTGCATGTACCGTTAACTTGGTTAAGAACGTGATATTTTTACTGGTTCGATAACTCTTGATTCTCCACAGAGAGAAATACTTGTTAGTAACTGCATCACCCTTATACTTGGGGTTTCCAACAATATCGTTAGTGGCCGACGTGGTGTGGATATGATGGATGGTTGTGGGCTATGCTCCTCGGGCCCAAATTACTTTGCCGATGATGTCGTGATGGGGATGGCATTGTGCTCCTCACCGAGAGCAACTCTAGAATAAAGTCTACGACCTCTTGAACTCCGCTACGTCTAAGAATGAAGGGCAAAAAACACATGATGCCAGATCCTCTACCTTGTCAACTATCATAAAAAATAGCGCATTCCCTAAAACCACTCCTCTATCGAACTAAACTATCTGCACACATGCGACCGCGGGGGGGGGGGGGGGGGGGGGGGGGGGGGGGTTACACTTGGTCGCGCCACAGTGCTTCTCCGCGCCCATCAATTCTTTCGAGTTTCGTTCTTGCGAACATACTCCCCAGATCGGATACTTAACACGTTAGCTCCGACTAACTACGAAACTAAGTTAGTCCATATTTTGTAGTAGTTTGAAAGAAATGCAACTCCACATCTATAAGGATCTCCCCGCTTATTTTAGATGTCTAAATGCTTTATGATCCGTGCATAAATTATCAATGAATGTTTAAATATTTATGCATTATTAGTAATTTCTGAATTTATGTAATTTAATTTTTATGTTCATGTACTAACAAGAAATTTCTATAGATGCATTGACAAAAAAATAAAACCATGCATTAGCATATTTTTTGTTTATCAATACATCATTAGTAGGAATAATATCGTTCATTGGATGCAAAATCGACAGGCATGATAAAAGGGATGATAAGCGCGGGAGATCCTCATATTTGTGGAAAAAATGTGTTGGTATTTTGCGACCAGTTACGAAGCGATCATCCTGTGCAAACTTGTTTTGTCATTTCTCCCGCTATGGAGAAACAACTATATATTCCTAACTCGATTCTAGAAATCATTTGATCTAAATACTGAGATTCGTGTAAATACATAGGAATAGGAATGTTTCAAGCAACTACTACACTTCTAAAGTGGCGCGCAACCCGTATCTAGGCCGTCCGTTTCGGCGATCCGACGGCCCAGATTCGCCGTGGACCGGTCAATTTTTATCCGCGGTCAACGGCGAATCTGGGCCGTCGGATCGCCGAAACGGACGGCCCAGATACGGGTTGCGCGCCATATGAGTTGCACAAACTCATAACCGACTTCTAAACAGGTCGAGAAAAAACTATTGCCTCCATCCGGAACCTAGACCTCGCCACGGCGACACGTTGTGGTTATCGGTGGCAGCTCGGCTCCCCCTGGCCTCGGTTACCTTGCCGATTATGCTCTCAACGGCGACGTCGAAGGCGTCCCTCACCGTCTCCAGCTTCGACCTGGGGTCCGAATACAGCAGCGTGGGTATCATCCCTACCACCTCCTCTCGCATCCGCTCTACCGTCTCCGGCGGGATCGCCCGGAGCACCGCCTCGATGCTCACGTTGCGCGTCCGCACGTCCTCCTCCGCGATGAACACTGAGTACTTGGCGTGATCCTCAGGGAGGTACCACTTGTACTGCAGGTACGCCGACACCCGGTGGAAAAACACCGGGATGCATCCAGCGACCATGGAGTCGAACACCGACCGCCGCGTATAGGAGTCCCCCGGCGGTTGCAGGCAGAAGGTGGCCGTCTGGAATAGGCGCATGATCTTTTTGGGGGAGTGGCACTGACTGCTGCCGAACGCGCAGCCCAGCTGGGCGCACGCGCCGGGCGCCGCCGCGCACTGCGCGATGATCCAATGCCGGATGTTCTTCGGATTGTCCGGCCTGGGTGCGCCGACAAACGCCATGAGCCACCGCCGCTCCAGACTGCGGACGCTGTCCTGCCATCGGCGTACCTCGGCGTCTGACCTCGGGTGGAAGTAGGTCGGGTACGGCACGGAGTACTCTCGCTCGTGCACCAGAGAGCATTCCAGCACGAGCACCGTCATTTCCCGGCCGCCTGGTATGACGAGGAGGTCGGTGCCCCAGTTTGGGTTGATGTTGTTGCTCCGCCGGAAGTCCCACCCTGTCCTGCCGGCGACGAGGAAGTGGTCGCGTCCTCCCGCTCGCTTCCACTCGGGCCGCCGCATGAGCCACTGGGTGAGGTCCACCGACGCGGCGTCCCTGGTGGCGTTGTCGTAGCCCCAGTGGTAGCGCACGAAGTCGAAGCCGGCGTAGAAGGGGACGAAGACGGCGTCGGCCATGGCGGAGTGGTTGGTGAGGCACTCGTACCGCTTCATCCGGTTGTGGAAGATGGCGTCGAGCGCGAACTGGTGCGTGGCGTACCAGCCGTTGTCGCCGGTGAAGACCCTGTCGAGCGGGTCGGCGAGGGGGCGGCCAAGGCCGGCGTTGCCGACGAAGCCGCACATGTCCGGCCAGTGGTCATCGGTCTTGCGGCAGTCGCGTAGGATGTCGGCGTTGAAGCGCGGCGGAAGGTCGTGCACGTAGATGTACCGTCCCCGGCAGGGGTCGGCGCCGGCCACCAGCGGCGCCCCGCGGTCGCCCACCAGCACCGAGAACTGGTAGTAGAGGAAGGTGATCCACCCAACGACCACGAGCACGACGATGAACCGCAGCGGCGGGGCAGCGCCCGAGATCTTCTGGTCCCCCGGCGTGCCCTTCATCAGCCCCTCGCCCCGTCGCGGCCAGGCACCGCCGCCGCCCCTCGCTGGAGACTGGATCAACTGGCAGTTCATGCAAGGTGAAGAGAAATGCAAGCGAAACATGAATCCACACACAAGGGGGAAATTAAGGGGTTACGTACGTATGCGTGGCGCGCTCACCAGCTTTATGACGATGGAGTTGGCGACGCCAATTTGCATGGCATGGAGTAGGATTCACGAGAGTGAGAAGAAGCCGCTTGTCGTCAAGAACATCGCGTGCCGTGGAGTTCTAGAGGTAGCCTATGGAGTAGTAGTAACCATTGTTAGATCTCCTAGCAGCTAGCAATCTCGATCGCCGATGCACGCACCTGTTTTTCTAGTGCAAATTAAGCGCGATCACCAACTTGGTCCACACCACTTAGATGCTTGTCTAACTACTTAATGGTGGTTAAGCAACTGGGAGTAGTGTACTTTCCTTGTTTGACCATGTTACGGGGTTTGAAACTCTCGGTCAACACAGAGTTCAATGTACGTTTGTGTCAATCGAATCAAATTGGATAGTTAATGGTTCTGCTACAAATAAATTGAGTACTGGCCGAATCTATCATAGCTCATGCACATGCAGCAGGTCAATGGACGGTTCTTGGGTTTCTTCCTTATTTCGTCAAATCTAAGCCCGCTGCTTGTACCGGATCTTTGTGGCATGTTTTCTCCGGACAGCTATGCTTAATTAAGTAAGAATCTTTGTAGCACATTTGTGAGCTACCCCATTAAGACCTCTCTCATTGTGAAATTTTTGAACTAAGGAAGTGGAGGTAAGCCTGCAGGAATCCAGCAATTGTAGTACTTCTTGTATCCCAATGCAGCAAAGAGTGATCCAGTTTCCTCTAGGCGGCCACCTTGGCCAAGCTTTGATTATCTGTGAGGAAAGTTGGATTCTAAATGTTAAGCACCTGCGCCACTGTTGTTGTAAATATAAGAACTTTCACCTCCGCCGGGAATGTTGAAGAAGGTTGCTGTGTTGAGGCCTGCACCATCATATTGCATATTCTTCTTTGCAACCCCAACTTGATGTACACACCTACTCAAGTAACCTTCATATGATGAACTCCCGGAGTGGCCCTATACTTCCAAGCACCATCAGAGAAAATAAGAGTCGAGGGATGTTTGCGTCGGGGGCAGTAGTCTACCCCTGACCAAACATGTCCTGCATGTCATGGTTGAGCTTCGGATTCTAGGTGTCTGCATTTGGAGAGACTGCCAGTTAAAGGTTATTTAAAAGTGCTTGAGCATGCAGGCTTACTTGGTAGGGTTATGTTTCCATCCTGCCAACAAGAAATCATTCCTACATTTCCATGTATACCACATGAAGTTGAGTATGTTGGACAAAGAGCCATGTGGGTGGTTCATAGTGAGCAGGTTCATAATGGTTTGTGTTAAGGAGGTTTTATTTTGAATGGTTATATCAGTTGAATAAACCATGGCTGTAGAAACCAAGCCGCTTTAACAAAAGGACATGTGAAAAAAAGTAAACCTCATCTTCTTCAAGTCCACACCTGCAACAGAGTTTTTTTTCTAAAAGGGTACCCCCAGCCTCTGCATCAAAATGATGCATACGGCCGCTTTTTTCGAAAAGGGTACCCCAGCCTCTGCATCAAGTTGTTCTTTAGTTCAATACAAATTCACGGATCACAACAGAGTTTACTTATATGTTTTGAGAATCTGCCCACTCTAGCTCCAGTGGGAAGCGCTTTCCTAAGAAACTTCCATGCAAAGGTCTGAATTCTTGGTATCAACTCTTTACTCTTCCAGACCTGGTTAAGGAGTTTAGTTGTGGCTTTAGATTGGCTATGTGCCATGTATTCTCGAGGGTGATATAAATCATGCACACGGGCATAATATGCACTTTTTTCATGGCATTTACCGTTAGTTGTCAGCTTCCAATACGGGATCATCATCTGTTGAATTAATAATGGGAGTTGATTTGGTGATCTGAGCTATATGGGATCTGAAAATCTGAAAACAGTGTCTATGAGATCCTCATTCCAAGCCTTTTGATTTGGGACCAAAGGTCCTTGACAACGGCAGAGTGGGGAAAACCAGGAGGTTGTATGATAAGATCCTCATAAATAGAATTCCAAGGCTCACACAAGGATGTACACGAGATTTAGACCTTCCCTTCTGATAGTTGGTACGGAGTAGAAGGAATGGGTTTTCAATATGTGTGGAATTTTGAGAACAGATTCCAAAAGGCTGATTTGGGAATATTGGGCTTGGGCTGCCAAATAGATAAGTCGGGGAAGTATTTTTCCTTGAGAACTTTGTGAAGATTGTCATTAGGGTTTTGTGCTATTCGCGCCAAGAAGAGATAAGAATAAGGCTTTCATTAAGAGCCTGCAAAAGTTCCTAATTGCTAGACCGCGCGCCCTCCTTCTTTGCAGCACAAAATGTCACGCCAGGCTTTGAGACAAAGGCTTCGAGTGTTTTCCTCCATTATACTTGTCCACGAGAAGGTTTGAATGATAGCTGCCATCTTCCCAATAAACTTTTTAGAAAATAAGATGTTAGACATACGGGATTGCTGGAATGAGCTCATTTTCTTTGAGATTCAAGCTTCTCCTCACATTCGGTACAAACATTGGTTCTTCAGCAACTTGCATTGAATATACCTTACATAATTGGTGCACGCGTGAAGCTTCAAAAAAAATCCCGAGCAGGCTTCAACTAAACACACTTCAAATAAAGAACCAGAAATCTAACCCGTATGCACAATTGTTCTATGGCCTCAGCGAGCGATGGCCTCTAACCTCAGTGTGATTGTTCTGTGAGGTCGGCGATTCCCCGCCACCGTCGGGGGTGGACGACCGGAGGTTAACTATTTGGAAGTGGATAATAGTGTGTCATCTTGCTAAGGAGATATGATCTACCGGCACAAGAATATACTATTAATCTAATAAAATCAAAAATATGTCCACGCGTTCTCTTTTCCAAATGGAAAGACACCACACGATAGGGGGTAAAACGCGTTGGTTGAAAATGAGCATGAGAATGAAATAATTCGACAAAGGATTCTTGATACATCAATGTCAATAACATCAATTATGCCCACAAAGAAAATAACATCAATTATTGAGGTGCCAAAGTATGGTATTCATAAACATATACAATTACAGAATTACTACAAAGATGATATATGCTCGATCAATTTATCAATGGCCAACACAGAAGACCCGCCGCTCTCTAAGCAAGATGTCACTTTTTTCTTGAGCTCTCTAGCTCTTTCCCTCATCGCCTCTCCAGGCCTCCCTTTCATAAGGTTTCGGGTCGCCTCCTCAATTTTGTTTCTCTCTAGCTTGCCCTCGAGTTCAAACCCTACGCCCCACGCCGCCTCCACGTATCTCGCGTTCATCATTTGGTCCGCGAACTGAGGCCTGCACATCATCGGGAGACCCTCGCTGATGCTCTCCAACGTCGAGTTCCACCCGTTATGGGTCCAGAACCCACCCACTGCAGGGTGGGCCAGCACCTCCTGTTGTGGGGCCCATGGGATGACCTTGCCTCTACCCTCCACCGCGCGATCGAATCCCTCCGGTAGACCTGGTGCATCCGACCCCCGCACGAGGTCATGTCGGACCACCCATAGGAAAGGCTGCCCGCTGTTGGCCAGCCCCCACGCGACCTCGGAGAGCTCGCCCGAGTCCATGGACGCCAAGCTTCCGAAGCTCACGTACAACACGGACCCCGCGGCCTGCGTGTCCAGCCACTCGATGCAGCTGCGGTCCTGCTGCAGTAGGCTGCTCCCGGTGCTCCGGGTGGAGAGCTTGTGGAGCGGGCCGGTGGCGAGCACGAAGGCGACATCAGCTAGCTCTCCACGGATCCTGTCCAGCTCTGCGGTTTCCAAGACGTCGAAGGTGTTGATGACGAGGCCGTGGGAGTTCCTCACTGTCTCGGTGGCTCTGGCCAGAACTTGGCGCACCATCTCATGGTTGCTGCTGCTGGATAAGAACAGGTCCCTGACACGTAACGGCGGCAGCTCCTCCACAGGCGTGTAGAGCTCTGATTCTGAAACATTCATACAGATTATTTCAACAGTTGTTTTTAATTCATTAACTGCTAGTACACAAGATTCGAATACATATATACTTTTTGTAAATATGACAAATCAACGAAAGGATTAATAATATGGCAAGATGAATTGGGCTAGTACCTTTGGGAGGCAGATAGCCTTTCTGGTGTAGCATGGGATAGGCGAGGAAGCAGCTGAAGCAGGCAGCGCTGCCGGTGCGCAGCACCACGGTCGGGAGCCCGAGCGCGGCGGCGGCCTTCTGCACGGCCAGGAGGTTGGCATCGATGAACAGGCACACGGCGGCAGGTTCCTCGGCGAGAACGGACGCGAGGACGTCGCGGACCGCGCCGGACGCCTCCATGGCGGCGTTCATGGCGAGGATGATGGAGATGATGCTCCCGGATGCGGCAACGTCGGCGGGGATGCCGTCGGGCACGGGGACGAAGGCGAACTCGGGGTGGAGCGCGGGGTCGAGCGCGTTGAACTGGGTGTGGAGGACGGTGACGGCGAGGCCGCCCCGGGAGTGCAGCACGTCGGCGAGCTGCATCATCGGGTTGATGTGGCCCTGGAACGGTAGCGGGAACACCAGCACGCGGCGGCTCGGTGGTCTCCGGCCGTCGCCGTTGGCTGATGCTGCCATTTTCCTTGTGTTCTCAGCTCGATCGGAACTGCTGACTGGCTCTGTTTTCCTGGAATTTGTACTATGAACGGTCACTGCCAAAAGTGGCAGTCTCACTCACACACAGGTGGTCGTCGCGACGTAGTTGGCTGCTAGGTTTGCACGTCACTGCTGACGTTGTTTACTCGTGTGGCTTGGTGTCGCCAGCACGTCGTTTTTGCTGAGACTTTGGAAAACTCGAAAAATGTGGGCAATATAGCCAATTGATCGAAAAACTCCGAACGATAGAGAGAGACCAATATATTCCAACAGACCAGCCCTCTGGGCTTCTTTCATTCGTATGATTCTAAATATGTAGGAAATAGGAAACCGTATGATTGCAATGCCATGCCTACTTCAATCTTACATGATTTGATATGCATAAAAGTATGTTTGATTCCATCAAAGGAAAGTAAAATATTCTAAAGAGAACTTTGAGTGGATTTTAGAATTACTATGAAATCAATAGTGCAAAGGATTTCTTAGGAAAACAGAAGTGATATTACAAACCAAGATTCTTACAGAAAAACCCAGAACAAAGTGAAATTACAACAAAGCCCTTCTGGATCCCAGCACCATCCTCGTCGAGCAGCACGCTCCGCCGGCAAAACCCGCCGCCTCTCCTCCACTCAAACCTTGGACTGGGAGGAGCCCCCATGCGGCAAGGAAGTCGACGGTCCTCGGCACCGCAGCACCTCCATCCTGCATCACGAACGGCGGCGCCAGCTTGGTTCATCACATCACCTCCGTCAGGATCTACAAACACCGGAACCGCCACCACGGTCGCCGGCCAGGGGAAGCGTCGTCCGCATCTCCGACGAGACGCAGACACGCGGGGGACGGCAGATCCGCCGCAGAGCTCCACCGGAGCGCCTGAAGCAGAGGAGGGGGACGCCGCCCACAAAAGTCTCTCCGTCGACGCCACTGCCTCCATAGCGCCGCCGGCAGACACCCTACTACAAACTACGCTATATACACGCCATGACCCGTCGATTCCCCTACCTCCAGCCGCCGGAGCGGCCGCCGGAGGCGGGGAATCAAGCGGATCGACGGCGGCGAGGTGGCTGGAGTGAGGGACGAAACAAATCGCCTTTCTCTACTGTTGGTGGGGAAAGGTAGCGGTCCAAGCTCGCTCTAGTAAAAATTGCTATAGGGTTCAATCCTATGAATCAAATGACCAATATACGAAAAATTCCAAGGGATTTGATTTCTACATATTGTCTATTCAAATTCTATGAATCAAAGAGGCCCTCAGCCTCAGTCAGGTCTTATCCACGTGAGTTGTACCAGCAGTGTGTTGGCCGGGGCGCCACAAAGTATAGCCAGTACTCTCTCCTTTCATAATTCTTGTCATAATTTTAGATTTATGAAACATAGGTAGTAACTATTTTTGTTATCATCAATGATGAGTGCATTCCATCTAGAGAGTATTCATGTGTGTATCCAATTGTCTAAAAAATGTTAGTACCTCTGTTCAAATATGATGAGTGCGTTCTTCTAGATTATTTTTTAGGGGCAAATATTATGAGATAGATGTACTTTTTTTTAGAAGCATGAGATAGATGTACTAACTATGCTTTTTCGGGAGTGGCCTGAGTGCCGAGCCTGACTAATTGTCATCTTGTGGGCTGTGAACAATGTTCTGGTTCTTGCTACATGGTTTGACAGGTGGCATTAGAGCATCTCCACCGGGGGTCTCCAAATTCGTGTCCGGCACCTTCCAATGGGGCCTCCATTGGGGGTGCCGGACATGTGTCCGCCCTGTTTTCGACCGCGTCCACAGCGGCGCACCCCAAACGTCCGCCCCCAAATGCGAGCAAATCATCTAACACCTTGTGGGCGGAAACTTGTGTCGGTCGCGGCATTCGAACTATTTTTAAAACATACAAATTTAAATTAAACCGATACAAGTTGCAAACTTAGGCTAACACGTTTGCAAACTTAGACTAACACGTTTGCAAAGTAAAACTAAAACGATAACCAAAGCCTAATCTAAACGCCGCCGCTCGGGCCAGCCTCGTCGTCGTGCGCGGCCTTGGCTAAGCGGGAGCGCACACGTCTCTCCTGCCGGAGCTGACTCGCCGCCCGGCGCATGGCATCCCTCTCGGCCACGTCTGGTTCAGCTCGTCGTGCGCGTCCCGCTCGGCCCATCTGGTTCAGCTCCTCGTGTGCCTCCTGCTCGGCGCGCAGCCGGGAGGCCGCATCCACTAGCTCCTCTGCCTGGGCGATGAGCTGTTGCTGCGTGGGCTCCTCCGCCTGGGCGTTGAGCTGCTCGTACGCCGCCCGCTCGGTGGCCATGAAGGCGCGGCAACGCTCGTCGCGCTCCGCGGTCAGGATGGAGGCCTGGATGATTGCGGCCTCCACGGCGTCCCCAGTCGCCTCGTAGCCAAGCCTGACCTGGCGGCTTGCCTGCTCGTTGCGCCAGCTCTCAAACGAGTTGGCGGCAACCACCTGGTCAGGCCACAACGGCGGCATGAGCGGCTGCTGATGACCCACAAGTATAGGGGGTGTATCGTAGTACTTTCGATAAATAAGAGTGTCGAACCCAACGAGGAGCAGAAGGTGCTGACAAGGAGTTTCGGTAAAGGTTTCACTGTAAATGCTAGCAGACAAGTTTTTAGCGGTTTTTGATATAGCAGGTAAATAAAATGCGAGTAAGTAAAA
This sequence comes from Poa pratensis, assembly GCA_947311845.1. Taxonomy (NCBI): domain Eukaryota; kingdom Viridiplantae; phylum Streptophyta; class Magnoliopsida; order Poales; family Poaceae; genus Poa; species Poa pratensis. Next base: position 70,300,335 of record CAMZMU010000045.1, on the reverse strand, counting down.
GACAGTAATAATAATTGCAGCAAGCGGCCCAATCCTTTTTAGAGCAAAGGACAAGCCGGTTGGTTTACTTATGATGACAAAATGTTCTTGAGGACACACGGGATTCTAGTCAAGTGTTTTCGCTTCACATAGTTGATTAATCTTTATTGTTTTGATAAGTGTTGTGTGGGTGAACCTATGCTAATGCACCGCCCTTAATTGGACTAATACATACTTGTGATTATACCTCTTGCAAGCGTCCGCAGTTACAAGAAAGTAATTAAGATAAATCTAAATACAGCCTTAAACTCTGAGATCCTACGCTCCCTTGTGCACCGGTATACTAACGGGGGTTTAGGTTTCTGTCACTCCGGCAACCCCACAATTAGCAACCAAATACACAATGCACTCCTCTAGGCCCATAAAGGTGAAGTGTCATGTAGTCGACGTTCACACGACACCACTAGAAGAATAACACCACAACTTAAATATCAAACCATTAAATATTACTCAACATAATTCCACTACTAACAGCGTGACTTCTCCCATGTCCTCAAGAACTAACCAAACTATTCACGAGACATCATATGGATCATGATCAGAGGTGATATAATGATGGATAACGATCTGAACATATACTTTAATTCACCGATAAAACTCAATAGCATCAACCACAAGGAGTAATTAACACCGGGAGAGTTTACCCTATGAACTAAACAAGGTATAGCCCTAGATGTTACAGCGGAACGAGATGGTGCAGCGGTGATGGTGGTGATGGCGGTGGTGATGATGATGATGATGATCCCGATGAAGTCCAACGCGATGACGATGAGGATGGCGATGATCTTCCCCCTCCGGGAAGGAATTTCCCCGGCAGATTTCTCCCTGCCGGAGAGCTTTTCTCTCTCTGTGGTTTCCGCCTCGTGGAGGTGGCGGAATATTTTCTCACGGACTCCCCGTGTCTTAGGGTTTCTGGGGGATGAAGTACGCGAAGGGGGAGCGCCTGAGGTGGGCCAGGGGCACCACACCTGGCCAGGGCGCGGCCAAGGTGGGCCCCGCGCCCAGGGGTGGTGTGGGCCCCTCCTGGCCCATCTCAGCCTCCCCTTTTGGCTTAGTCCATCTTCTGATAAAATAGGAACATCTGTCTTCTCGGAAATATTTTTAGTGCTCCAGAAATATAGTGCCTTGACGTTGCTTTTTCTAGCTGAAATCTGACTCCGGCAGTTAATTATCCAATGATCATCAAACATGCAAAATAAGACAAAATAACATAAGTAACTCCTCTTAATATGAAATATATCATTGAATAACAGTAAATTATGTTATAAAATAGTGATGCGAAACGGACGTATCAGCTGCTGCGGCGCCTGCTGCGGCGGCGGCGGTGCCTCGTCGAGCTCCGGCGGCGGCTCCTGGCCGGGGTACGGGTCCTGCACCGGCTCCTGCTCCTCTTGCTCGTCGACGTCGACGTCGTCCACATCCGCCCAGTCGAACGGCTGTTCGTCGGCGGCGGCGGCGGCGTCCTCCTGCGCCGTGCCGTGAGCACGGCGCGCTGCCTGGGTGAGCGTGGCCCATGAGGTGGCGATGCGGCGAGGCATGGCTATGTGCTCAACTGGCTACGGCTGGACCATGTGCTCAAATGGCTACCGGCGAGCGTTGATGCTGGTGTGGCGAAATGGCTGCACGGCGGGGGCCTCTTTATAGCCAGCCCAATGTCTCGGCGGGAAGCGGTGGCTCAGGGCGGGAAGCGCCGGGTGGGTGAGCACGCGTCGCGTCGGAGTTAATGGCGGCGACACGTCTCCGCCACTGCGCCGCTTGGGAAGCCGAGAAAGGCTGGGCGCTCAGCAGGCGCCGCCGTAAATGCGAGGCGTGCGGGAGACGCATCGCCGTTCCATCCCTTCGTCGCCTGCGGAAACGCGTCGCCATAACGCGGGTGGAACGGCCTCTTGCACGGCGCCTTAAACCCATGGCGAGGCGGGCGCTGTCTCTATGACGGGCGGGCCACCCATGTCAGAGCCCATGTCCGGGCAATGTCCGGCACCCCGAAGAGGCCTCCAAATTTGGAGGCCTCTTCGGGGTGCCGGACATGTTTTTGCTCGGGGTGACCCTTTGAGGGTGTCGCTGGTGGCGTTTTTTGCCGTCCGGACCCCCAATGGACCTTTGGGGGGTCACTTGGAGACCCCCGGTGGAGATGCTCTTATCGCTTCAAGTTTCAGGCTTCCAAGCCCAAATGAGGTCGCTGCTGAAAGGCCTTCCCAGGCCGTCGAAGTACCGGCCTAGTTCATTAGATGGTTGGGGATAGCGTGATTCTTTATGTAGCCTTTTCATAAATAAGATAAAAAAAGACACAACAACGTTCAATGGTTCCTCCTTTTCCCATCGTGATCTTAATTGATACTAGTATAGTTGATAAACAAACCACCAACCGTGCATAATTATCTAAGTATGTAGCTAGAGAGACTCAGGCAATATGTTTAGATCATAATCTGCGATTCTGTTACAACACGAAATAAGAAACAAAACGATGAAACAAACAAAGAAACGAAAGAAATAACGAAACAAGTAGAAAAATAAAACCATGGACAAAGAAGAAAACAAACAAAGCGTGAAATGTCGCTGCGGCGAATCCAACTGACGATATAGATAAAAGAAACGACGTCAACACGAATGCACGTAACCAAGAAGGGAATTCATTCTTTTTTCGCATGTTCAGCTTATCATCCAAGAAAAGGAAATGAAGTTGGTCACGGTTTAGTTGCCTTGCCAGATTGCGCAGAGCACGGAAGGCGAATCGGTGATTAAAGGAGGCGAACGAACGTGCATGAGAGCTACTTAAATATGTTTTTATAACATCTACTTAAATATGTACTCCCTCTGTTCCACAATATAATTTGTTTTGGCTAGCTATTTTAGCTACCAAAACGGCTTATATTATGGAACATATTAATAGTTGTGCGCTATGTGTGTGTTGTGGACCCCACGATGTTTTGGACTTGGCTCATTTATCACGTTGTTTTTCCGTATCTCCAGCGACTAACGTAATTTTCTAAGGTTTTTCTTTTGTTCGTGAATTTTCTCTCATTTTCTGTTTTTGTTTTTGTTTTTTCTTGATTTCTACGTTTTTTATTAATTTTTAATTCCTTTTCATTTCTCTATGTCTATTTCGTTTTCCTTTTTTATTTTTGAACTTTATATTGTGGAAAAATATTCATGTCGAACAAATAAGTTCATGAGGTTTGGAAAAAATGTTCATGGAATTCAAAAATTATTCATGAGGTTCAAAGCATGTTCATGTCTTCAAAAAAATCATCGATTTAAATAAAGTTAACCAATTTTATAAAATATTCACAAGTTCAAGAAATGTCCACGGGTTTGAGAAAAATTACATTCGGCTGAATAAAAAAATGTTGACGCGTTCACAAAACATACTATGGGTTCGAAATCTTCACGGTTAAAAAATAGTATATTCATGGGTTCCAAAAAAGTTCACTAGTTCGACAAGCCTGAGATGTTTCCATTTTTCAACTCCAAGAAAATTCCAATATTACACATACTTATGAATATATGAAAACATGATTTTTCTTTATTTATTGGAAAAGTATAGAATGAATGATTAAAAGAGCACCACCTGTTAGAGCATCTCCAACCAGCTCCCCCAAAAAAAAAACCCCAAACGTACGAGCGGACAGCCCGGACACATGAGAGAGAGAGAGAGTAAAATAGTGTACCAACCATGGTCCCCAAACACTCTCTATACGTCTGGCCTGTTCGGCAATCCTCAAACTCAACCTTTATGTGGGGAGAGTTTGGGGGTAGGATTAGCCTTTCCGGGCATGACTGAGCTGTCCGCTTGGACCACCTTTTTGATTTCTTTTCCCTTCTTTTGTCTTTCATTTATTCTTCTCTCTCCTGCTTCACCAATCATATGCAAGTGACCCCACAATTTGGAGTAATTTTGGAGGACACGGTTGGATGAGGCCATATTTCAGATTTGTCCGGTCACTGTCCGCTGACACGCGGACAGTTTGTGGTGGCCGGTTGGAGATGCTCTTATCGGGCCACATTGGTGTGTCCTATAAAGGGAAAATAGCAAACAGAGTCTCCATAGGGCACCCTTAAAATGGTAAGTGGGTAAAATGAAAAAAAGGCTGACCTCTAAGATGGGCGGTTGGTGCAGCACGGGTCATTCCTCCGCTGACACATGTCGCGCAAGCGCGGGCCTACCAATATCGAAATACAAAACTGCCGAAGTACAAGAAAAATATCAAAATAAGAGTAAAAAACTCCAAAGTACAAGTACAATGAAATTTGAAGCATAAAAATCATGAATTAGAAAAATTCCAAAATACAAAACTTCCGAACAAAAAAATTTCGTGTGTTGTACAGTGTGTATTGAAACCCCGAAGTACAAAACTATAACTACACAAAAACCCAAATTTCGGAAGTACAATAACGGAAAAAAATCGTCAACAATTTGCGTGAAGTATACATGACAGTAGACTGAAATTCTCCAAGAGCACTGAAATCCAAAATACAGGTATACAATTTCTGGAAGTACAAAACGATTTGGTATAACAAACTCTGCCTAAACTCTAGTCTAATCCTTTCATTTCACAAGGGCCACCGTGCTAGTCATGGGTGAAAGGTGGCATTTAAGCGTGGGGTTTATTATATTGGATTATGATGCTTTTGAGCCGCATCTTCCCTTTTAATCTTCATTTGTTATAGTGAACGTGGAGCGCCTGCAGAGTGATCGTTCATAAGAAATCGTGGAAGATATCTTATCGAACCGCCCCGATCGAGCTGAGAGCATGAGTTAATAATTCTGGAGACATCTGTAGCAGCATGTGAGTTCGTACCTGCCACTGCTAGTGGCACTTCATACAAGATCCTAGAAAAATTAGCCAATCCGCGGAGAGCATCAGAGAAATGGCCAGTGTCCAAGAAGCATCGTCCAATGGCGACGGCCGGCGCCGCGTGCTGGTGTTCCCGCTGCCGTTCCAGGGCCACATCAACCCGATGCTGCAGCTCGCCGACGTGCTGCACTCCCGGGGCCTCGCCATCACCGTCCTCCACGCCCGGTTCAACGCGCTCGACCCCACGCTCCACCCCGAGTTCGCCTTCGTCGCCGTGCCCGACGGCATCCCCGCCGACGTCGTCGACTCTGGGAGCGTCCCCTTCATCATCCTCGCCATGAACGCCGCCATGGAGGCGTCCGGGGTGGTCCACGACGTCCTCGCGTCCGTGCTCGCCAATGCCGCGTGCCTGTTCATCGACGCCAACCTCCTGGCCGTGCAGAAAGACGCCGCGGCCCTCGGACTCCCGACCGTGGTGCTGCGCATGGATCGGATGGACCAAATCTGCCGGAGGGATTTGATCGTGCGGTCCAGCGAAGGGGCAAGGTGAATATGTGGGCTCCGCAGCAGGAAGTGTTGGCCCACTCTGCAGTGGGTGGGTTCTGGACCCACAATGGCTGGAACTCAACACTCGAAAGCATCAGCGAGGGTATCCCAATGATCTGCACGCCACAGTTCGCGGACCAAATGATGAACACGAGGTACGTGGAGGCAGTATGGGGTGTAGGGTTTGCGCTCGAGGGTGAACTAGAGAGAAACAAATTGAGGAGGCAATTTGAAATCTAATGAAGGGGAGTCGCGGAGAGGAAATGAGGGAACGAGCAAGAGAGCTTAAAAAGAAAGTGGTATCTTGCTTAGAGAGCGGCGGGTCTTCTTTATTGGCCATCGATAAATTGATCCAACATATATCATCATAGTAGTATTTATATTGGATATATTTATGAATATTATACTATTGCAAATAAGTGATGTTGTTGACATTTGTCTATCAAGCAATCCTTTAGTCAAATCACTTCATTCTCATGATCATCAACCAGCAGGTTTCCCCTCTATAATATGTGTCCATCAATTTGGAAACAGAAGTGTGTGGACATATTTCAGAGATTATTTCATGAGTATTAGTCTATTTGCGTGCTGGTAGATAATATGTCCTTAGTAAAACAACACAAGATGTGTTTAGTGCATGTTTCCATTGATAAATTTGATAGGACATGGACATATAGGTCTGCATTGTGCAGCCGATTCGGATTTTGTGCCTTCCTTGCAGAACTGGATGTGATCGATGTATCGACATCAATCCATATAGGATAAACTTCATTACATTCTTTTAAAACTATTTGAACTTAGAAACTGAACAAATCTGTTTAGCCCACTTGACGAGATAAAAATTTCCATAAGCTTAGGGCCTGTTTCGAACACAGGATTTTTGTAGGAATTTCACAGGATAGGAATTTTGCAAGAAATATTTCCTTTGTGCCATTTGGAACATACAAATAGGAAAAGGAGTTCAGCAGGATTAGATTGCTACCCTTCAGTTTTTTTTTTGATATCAAGCAAAATCCTACGCTTCAGCTTTCACAGGAAAAGAAACATCCGGTCCAATCTATTGGAAATTTTCCTGCGGAAACAACGCTCCGAGGCACGTCCACTTCCTCTCTCGCGTGGCAAAAAGGCCCGCGTAAAGGCCCACCCAATACCAAGGAAACACACTCCGGCCTTCAACTAGATTTAAACGAGGCAAAAGCTTTGCTTATTTCATTAATTAAGAAGAGTTTTAGATACAACTACGCCAAGCTGTAGCTTGGGAACAAGAATCTACTCTCGCGGCATAATATTACACAATTTTTTTGCCCTCACCGCCCCCCCCCCCCCCCCAAAGTGCGGCGTTTCTCTTAATTATATGAATAACAAAATTGGACATGGAGGCCACCTTGCGGAAGACTCTAGCGTTTCGCTCATTCCAAATCTCCCAAGCGGCAAGTAGGGTCAAGGAGGAAAGCCAACATAGTCGGCGCCCATTAACTCCGGAGATGGAGCACCACCACTCCTTTACCGAGGTATACGAACTCCATAGAGTGGTGTCGAAGTCCATCAACCCAAGCCACTCTTGAAGGCCGCGCCAAATCCGTAGGGAGTATCTATACTTGAACATAATGTGTGCCGCGGTCTCCGGTTCCCTCTTACAAAGTTGGCAAAGACCACAATTGGGCTCCTCCCAAATGCAAATTGTTCGCCTTCAACTAGATTGGCATGCATAGGGGCACACGCGGTGATAGTGCATGATTTGCAACCCGGTCTATCCTAAGGAATAGGACCAGCTAGTTACATGACTATACAGTGTGTTCAACACCTTCGGTTTGTTTCCTAGTTGTCTCCACCGTGATTAGTACTTTTGGTTGCCTTTTTTTAATTCTCTTTCACTGTGATTAGCTCAATTTATTGTATGGCAACAACTAGGTCTCAAGTAAGAAAGACAACGTTTCAAACACAAAATATTTCCTACATTATTCCTATCCTGCAATCCAAATGGTTACTATTTTCCATTCCTGCGTTTTGAATTCCCATAGGATTGCAGAGGTATGACATCTCAATTCCTATGGTTTTCATATTCCTTCGTTTTTCCTATACTGTGTTTCAAACGGGGCCTTACGGTTCGAAAAAAAACCAGATACATGTCAACTAACCTCTAGGTTTGCCAAAAATCAAAGATGATTTTCAGCCGTGGTGTGTCTATACATGTTGAATTGAGAGTCATAGTGTGTTTTTTCCCTACTTTTGCTTATCGTCTCTTTGTACATGGGACCTTCTAAGCTTAAGTTAAAGACACACAGATCGCCTACAGATTTCTGAAAATAAATAAATAGATGTTGGACAAGAACCCCAGGGCCTTAACGGCTCACCGACGCTGAAGTAACGCGGGCAAACCGTGTGCCACCTTTGCCTGCTGGAGTTATCAACGTTAGCTACTGAGGTTAGGTAAATTGAAATTGCGCTGCAACACCTAAGACTGGGCTTCATCTTTCCAGCTTCCAGGCCCAAATGGGACGCTGCCGAAAGGCGTTCCAGGCCGTCGAAGTAGCGGCCTAGTAGCTCAATAGGTGTTGAAGATAAAAAGCAACACTTCATGAAGAATACTGTTCCCTGTGTCCTATTATGACCTGATGATCAGGGGCGGATCCAGTGGGGGTGCCATGGATGCCATGGCACCCCTAAAAAATACGGATTTTGTAATCTAGTACCAATTTAGTCTACTTTTATGTGTATTACATGTGTTAGAAAAATATTTAAATGATATTTATGCCATGAATACTGAGTTTGGCACCCCCAACAATTTACTTCTACATCCGCCACTGCTGATGATAATCTAAGATAAACACTCAAACCACCAATGATGCACACAAACTTTTCCAACATGAGTAGCAGGCCAACCCACAGAAAGGTTCAATGTTTTGATCAATTAAAGGTACTACAACCTATACCCCAGTGATAATCGTTCGACTCAATCAGAAGCAACGACATATGTAGTTATGTACCATCAAGCCATTGATGTTGTGTATCCAGATCGCGGTCATTTGGGTTTTACAAACTTTTGCTTCTTTTGGGGCCCTGATTCATCATTGCTCACACCGCACTGCTCGACATTCTTCCTAAAAAGACAGCAAGTGATGAAGCATAAGTAACATGTCGCATTTTTCACTCGAAACACGACGAAATTTTTTTTACTCCACAAACTTCGGTACAAATCTTTCCCATCTTTCCGCCAGCTCATGTTTAGTTCGGAATTCCTGATTAGTTAACAGGAACTCATAAGTAACCACATCTTGAAAAAATAAACACATGGCAGCAACAGTAAAAGTACAAATGCACTTTACGGAAACACACCTGAATGTAAGAAATCGGATCCTTCATGTTCTTCATGCAGGCTTCCACAATTTTACGAACTTGTTTCAGTCCCTTGAAGGAACCCATGGCAGAAACGGTACTTCCCTGTCATGGTGGAGAATGCAACAGTGGTCAATATGAAGGTCATGCTATTCTCAAAAAAAAAATAGAACGTCATGAAGAGTAGCTAGGAATACAGAATGCAGTAGTAATACTGAGGTAAGGATTTAGGGAAAACCTTAACCAACATGTAGCAGCCAGTAAAAGCCTCTATGGCCTGTAGTGCAGTAAACAGTATGTGAACAAGTGGGTACACGGATAGACATCCAAATGACAGGAACCGTATGACAATTTTACCTGAAGGGTAGACATATTAGGTCCTAAAATGCGATCCCTCCTTAGAGCAAACCTTTTCTGTATATGGCACATTATTAGTGAACTGGAGGATAACCGCTAAATTCTTCATGAGCGGCAAAAAGAGCATGATAAAATGATTAATTTAAAAACACCATAACCTAAACCAAACCAAGAAGGTAAACGTTAAATTGTACATTATCAGACAAGTATTTTTATACTTGGACTCATGAAACTTTTTTGGATCAAACAGAGCACACCACACGCAAGTTTGCAACCATGTAACATGTGGGAGACATAATTCGATATATGTATATGATTGCAGCCAGGAAGTATATAATAACGCATGATAAAAGTGGAGAAAAAATAGCACGAAAACCAATAGTGACCATAAATATTACATTATAAAGAAAATTATCTGACTTATTGGTAATTTAGGGGTGTATCGCAAGAAATGAATAGAAAAATGTAGTACAGAAAGTGCAGATATCTTCATAAAAAAATTCCTAACAGGATCCGTTGTAGTACGTAATTTTGATGCACACATAAACTTAGCCTATGGAGTCCACAGAAAGAGAAAAAAAATCAAATTATAAAATTATGGGATTGCCTATTTCTAAGTCGGCTGAGAAATAATTATTGACATGTTGAACGGTCCAGACCATTAATTTTTTACCAACAGAAATTAAGTAGTTGCACATTTTTAAAATGGTGATTCGACTTTAGTGTTAAAAATGCGCAACTCGAATGTTGCACATTTGTAAAAGTTAAATGCATACCAATGTATGTGCAACTCTAGGTTCAAGGGTGAGCAGCTTGGCCTACTTACATATACCAGTTTCTCAGTTACCACACATATAGGAAATCCATAGTACTATCGTTTCTAGGTCACCTTATAAATAACAAGTAAATGATATTATCACTTGGTTGGTTCCCCCAACTTACTTTGGCAAGTGAGATATCTTTGCGTTGTTCATCCTACTAAAATATTTCATTCTAGCTAGTAGAGAATCACAGAAATAATGATTGGTTCCGTCGAAAGGCGGCGCAAACGCTCGAGGATGAAAGGGGCTTACCCTATTCCGTATGAGATTGCCGATCTTGATGATGTCGCAGCTTATATTATCATCGCTGAGTATTTTGAGGGCCTGAAAAATCGGTAAAATAAGTTGATGAACACCTCCAACACAAGAATAGTCGCATGTGAGCAATGAAGCAGTAGGCATTGACAACATGAGGGTATACCTGAGGTGCAGGGACACTCCGGGCCAAGAGCCGCATTAGGTCCCGGGCCTTGACAACAACGTAGGGGTCCCTGGTCTTCCTGGTGGTCGAAACCGCCATGGATCCCTCCTCCTGCACACATCGAGGGAGTGATCTCAATTAAAACAATCGAACAAGTACTTGAGCAAAAAAAAAAGTGGAAACAATATATTGAATAATGCAGTACCAAATTGAGCTTGCACTTGACCCCAAACTTCTTCAGCGCGGCCTTCATGGTCGGCCACGCCTCCTGCAGGTGCTCCCGTAACTCCTCTGTACGTACCAAAACCCCGTCGATCAGAAGAGAATTGCAGGAGGAGGAGGAGGAGGAGGAGGAGGAGGAGGAGGGAGAGTATGTTGATGGCGTGCCTCTGTCTTTGTTGAAGGAGGTGGAGAAGGAGCTGCCTTCCAGCATGCCACCCTCGTTCCAGGAGGGGTCGAACTGCTCCATCTTCCAGCGGTCGGTGCTGACGGGGTCGGCGACCCACGGTTGCTCCCTCGCCGGCGCCATGGTTGGAGAGGCTAGGGTTTGGTGGGGGTTGGGGATTGTAGCACTAGGAGGCGGCGGTAGTTCTGGGAGGCGCGGCCGTCGAGAAAGAATTGGACTCGACGAAGGAACGTGCGTGCGTGAGAACAAAATATATTTATGTGTAGCTGTTTTTTCTCCCTAGAGAGAGAGAGGGCGTTGCGGCCAAGCTGGGCCTTGAGAGCCCACTCGAGGGCCGCATGCAAGAGCGTAATGGACATGGACAGTGTCATGTTTTTCCTGCTTCTTGTAGCTCCTTCAAATTTCTCAGAATTTATGGAAACAAACAAATGATCGAAAAATTGTGGACACCCACCCACACGGTTTTTCTCACGGGTGATTGCTTTGCTGCATTGCCATGCGGCCCAAGGATGGATGGTGTACGTGTGTACTGCTGAGCAAGCACTGAACTGTAGTAACTAGAAAACCAAGCGCTGAAACAACTAGAGGATCAGTTGAGGCACGTTCGGATCCGGTGAAACCAAATCAAGGTCCGTGTAAACATAGATTGTGGATGCAACGTGCAATCAATCATAGGAGTAGGGGAGTAGGCGTACGTTCCAGCTCAATCCGTTATTGCACATGCTACATACATACATGTTGTAGCTAGAATGTAGTATAACAGCAAGTGGGCATTGTCCACCAGCCTTTCACCACCGAACATACATTCTCCTGATCCTGCCTGCCTGACACACCAAATTAGCCAACTAGGAAGCTAACCAAACAGGAGATCAAACTCACCAAGCCGCAAAAGATGTTTTGTGCGATTTTTTACACGGTTCTTGTAGATATTCTCTATGGATGTCGAGCGCCACTGCGATTGATATATAATTGCAATCCCCACTTGGAGGAGAAACTGAGTGACGACTAAATGGATACATGTTCCAACAGAAACTCTGTTCGTTCTCGCCAATATTCATAACAGAATACATGGACGAATTGTGGCCAATATGCCATTTGAATCAATCCACACATCGACGGAGTGCCATAATAATGCCCGGCCCAATAATCTCCTCTTTGCGGAGAGAATTTCAATAAATTCAGAATGTGCGTGCAAATGAAGAGGCTTCACATGGCCTCCATCTTAGCCCCCACGCTGTCCCTCCCATTCAACAAAACGGAGAAGGGAGAAGCAGGAGCAACGGCAGCAGGTACAGAGACGGTGGCCATGCATGTTCCCGTCCGTTAATCTTTCTATTTGAAACAAGGCAGGCAGGCCATGTGGGCTAGCGTAGCAACAGAACCGAGTTGGAAACGATGGAGGAGGCAGTTGGTGGCCGCGTCCAACTCCTGCATATACGCATGATTGCGTTGCATGGCCACCTTCTTGCCTCCATCGTTCTCTGCCCCTTGTTTGTTTGGTTCAGCCGCCGCCGTTCCCTGCCATTGTGGAGCACAAATATAACATTGTGGTAGAATTTGACACACAACTGTAGAAATGTGGCAGAGCTTGGCCGACTCTGACATAATTAGGTATATATGCCCCAAGGATTATGCGTCGGAGTGGTTTGCCTAGTCAGCTGCCAAATCATCCTGACAAGCTTATATCACATTAATTATTTCTCTAGTAGCCAAAATACACTGAATTTACATAAGGTGGGTAGGGCAAAGACAACATGACGCATGCATGTGGAAAGGATCTCCATGGGCGTATCTTCTATGCCAACGATGTGGGTTCAATAATTTCTCGCCCAGCTCTAACTCTTTACATGGGAAGGTTCTGAAGAAGGGGCCCGGAGCTGCGAGTGATTGGTGTGTTAGGGATCATGTTATTTGTTGTGTCATTCAACAACACGTACAGTACAGATAGGATTTGTTTTGTAGGATTAATAGTACGCTTGATAACAGTTGAGTCAGTTGGGCCGACTGTTTACAAGGAAGGACAAGGGTCCTCTCCTGCCGCCGGTACTTTTCAGCGCCTGTTTATAGCCCGGTGTTCCCTAGAATTGCTACTGCCTGCAAACTGAAAAAGAAAAAATACTTTGCTGACAGGATTAAATTAAAGGTGAACTCTGTGACCGGCAAACTGAACTTCTTTACTTATCTGTGATGGTCGGTGTATTGTTATATTTTGCTTCGTTTGATTACCTGTTTGGATTGCTAGGTGTTGTGAGGTTCCAGGAGTATAGATGGACGAGATGGTGTTGATTGACGTTCTTGGACTTGCTTCGGAGCTAGCTTAGCTTACCTCATTATCTACACCAGTAGTTTACTCCGGGTGCTTGGTCATGACAGCTTCCTAAAAAAAAATAGACAGCTTACAGACTTTCCAGGACAGTTCATCTGCAGTGAACCATACAAGCCAACGGAAATATATGTTGTCATCATGGTTTCTCCAATAAGGAAATAATATTTCTACCCTCGCCAAGATGACTGAAATTTGAACCTATGTGGAAAACAATAAATCAAATTATGACGAGTTCTGACCAGAATTTGGTTTAGTCCTGTACAAAAAAAAATCCAAACACCCGGTTCCTGCGGGAAAAAAATTAGTTGAGAAATACCGCGACGTTGCACGTGTACTTGATGGTTCGGACCTACCTATCAAATTTCTAGCAAGAATTTAGAAGGGTAAAAACAACTGGCACATTGCTAAATAGGTTAAGTAGGATGAAAACTTGCTAGGGGTATCACAGGGACCCTTTCCTCTCTCGCCCCCCCGAGGGCGACGGGGCCGCCCAAGCCACCAGCCGCGCCGCCCCTCCTCTAGCTTCCTCCCTCCTGCGCCACCGCCGGCACATTGCTAAATAGGTTAAGTAGGATGAAAACTTGCTAATTGGGGGTAAATACAGAAAATGGAAAACAGGGGTAAAGACTAGGATCCACTCTTAAAAACAAACGTTTTCACTGCCTCTTATTACATATATTTTATAGTAGCATGATTGTTTTCCACAAAGAGAATATATTAATTCAAGAAGATACCTATTACACCTGACCATATAATGTCAAGAGCATGTCAAATACTAAGGATGGACACAACCCAAAGAAAGAAAATAAATAGAAAGGGAATGAAAAAAGAACAACATCTCAACAAAGCAATCAGGAACTGGAACCAATAGGACACTACCACCACCATTGGCAACACCGGGATTTCTAAAAGATTATCCAACAACAGACGCCGCTACATTGTTAATGTGCCAAGCGGTGGCGTCACTCAATCTAACAAAAAAAGTCGGATCATAGGTTTTCACCTTGAATAAAGTCCGAGCAAACTTTAGACAATGCCTCTAACGAGATACAATATAGTATTCCTCCATTGTCAGGTAAAACAAATGAAATCTAGACATCTTCATCCCTTAGATCAAGACTTGGTAGTCGAATAACACCACAAAGAACAAAGCCCCGCTGTGTTGCCTCCCGACTTGCCAAGAATACTGCTACAAATAAACAATTGTCACGCTCGCCGAGAACACGCATAGGATTTTGACTGGATACCACCACGCAAATAAATCGTGTTCGCATTGATTTGTAACATCCTCTTCTCCTCACCTATTACGAACATCTTAAACTCGGTTTGAGCCATCGATATAGTGCTTTCACTCTCCAGAACCTTGTCAATCTCTTCCACCGCCATGGCATTCCCTGCCTCCACTAGAACCATGGTAATCATGGTGAAGGATTTACCGTGGTTGACATGCCCGATGGTGCCAACGAAACATATCCATCATGCAAATGGAGGACCTGAACTACTTGCTTAGGTGAAACCCCCCACGTCGTTGACATCAGACAGCAGCGAGGGCATGGCACCCTAGCCTCGAATAACCATCAGTCCGCCGTAGGATAGCGATGGCACGATGTAGCACTAGTGCAAATGTGTATATAGGGGCTCGTTACTAGTGGCACGCCAACTAAATGGCACGCCACTAGTAATTTGCCAAATACCCACTTCCGCGCCAAAATGCAGCCATTCCACAAATAAGATATTCCTAGTGGCGCAAATTATAGCCATGCCACTAATTAAGATGTGGAGGCCAACAACCGAACCTGCATAAGTTACTAGTGCCCCAATGCGCAGTCTCGGTAAAACAGGTATAACTTTTGCACACGAACTCGTGTTGAGCTGAGCTCAGTATTAAAAGGTATCGTCATAAGAATTTAGATCCGAATTAAATCTTTTGTTATCCGTTTTGGAAATATTTTAGAATTGTAAATTTGTCCCAAAAAAACAAGTTTTGGACGTTTTAATTTTCGGTGTAAAAACACTAGACGAGCCTAGGCTAATATGGCACGCTATTAGGTCATGCCACTATGAGGTTTTGCCGCGCCATGGATCCGTGTGACTCCATTTGGTTGGTCCGGTGGGAGTCACGGATCGATGACATGGTGCATCTGGACCGTTCGGTCTCAAGTTGAACGGCTCTCCCTCTCCTTTCTATCCTTATCCTCTCTTCTCTTCCTCTCTTTTTTGTCTATATCCTCTCTTCTCTCTCTCTCTCTCTCTCTCTCTCTCTCTCTCTCTCTCTCTCTCTCCCTCTTTCTTCGTCGAGCTCGTAGCCGGTCGTCGATGTCGCCCTGCTACAGCGACGACCGGAAGGGAGTAGTCGCACTAGAGCAACCACACGAGAGTAGCTGCATAGTAGAAAGCCGATGTTGTTCGAATTAAAGCAATCGGCGTCTCTCTTCTTCCCTCTTTCTCTCTCTGTTTGAATCAAAGTCGTCGCTCAATCGAAGCCACATAGGAGCTAACCAAAGATGCATTGACCCCTCAAATACCCACGGCCTCCCCATACCATCCCCGAGTTCAGAATGCCACGCCCCCAGCTCGTCGTCGCCTTCTTCCCGGCGCCGACGTGTCTGCTGCCGTGCGACTATCGGGCGCTGACGTTCATTTTAAAAATATATATAAGAAATTCCTAGTGGCGTGCAAATATGATGACCCGCCACTACTAAGTAGAATACTAGTTGCAAAGGGCACACCACTAGTATTGTTACTAGTTGTCACACAACTAGTAACAAATACTAGTGGCGCGCCACCTACCACTAGTAGGCAATTATGCACTCATGTAGATCCGTCGGAAAAGTTTCATTCGACCATGGACGGCAGCTAGACCGCACATACCGCCGTCCGAGCAGCCATGGCATGATCTCCTCCAAACCCAACACGTGTGCACATCGTTTAGAGATTGAGGGATATGGGAGGATGGAGGGCTAAGGAAGGAGGAAAGAACGGAAGAAGTCGCCCCGTTGTTGTCGTCCGCCGTGGGATGGCCTCCTCCGGCGGCAGTGATGGGGTTTCAAAAGGAAACTCGTTGTGAGAACCCATGAACAGTACCTCTAGAATAAAGATTCTCTTACATTTGACAATTTAGCACCATCAATGTGCTACAGGGAAACTAAATCATGATATCCCCTAGAATCTAATCAAGGATGAGAATACGATTTCCATGTGTTGGGAATAATGTGGCCTGGGCAAGTTGTGCATACTCCTTTCCACCACCATTAGAAAATGTTTATGTGTACCAACAAATTTGGTATGCATGTTCCTTCACTATTACACTCCTAATTTTGTATGAAAAAAGATGATCAATGCTACAGTGTTGAAATTTTACAGCTCAAGTGTCCCATTACAAAAGGTGAGGCCCTTTAGCATGATTTGATTTGTGTTAGACTCTGGAGAACAATCCCTGTAAAATGTGGCTGCCACTGCATGTAAATCATCATCAGAAGATTAATCATAGGATCGAGAGGCATGAAACACTTTTTTCGTCAGAAGGTTAAGCATAGCGAAATCATATTCTGATGTAACTTTCCACTCATGGCATGATACACTTTTATCTAGCAAATGGCATCAATAGACACTTCAACATAAGCTATTTTATCTTATACCTGGGACAGAATCTTACAGTCCCTACAGATTTCCCTGTTAGGATCACTGATAAAAGTTCCCTTGTAACCTGCCGGATAATACTCGTTCCAGAAGCGGTCATTAGTTTAAGACCCAAGACGCTTGCCCCTCCACCTCCTAAAGTACCTGGCTACTAAAGTAACCTTGCCGCTCACCATGCATGTCAACTTCAGTAAACTTCACATTTGAAAACAATTTTTGTATCAACTTCAAACTTTTTCAGCCACCATGTTCTGTGTGTGAAAAATGATTGCCGGGCACTTAGTTTAAAGCAACAAGACAAAATCCTCTCTCCAATTAATAGCGAGTGATGATAATCAAGACCTTCTTTTCCCACATTCCCTTCACCACATGGGCCATGTCTCCCAATAATCCCAAGAGCATTTTCCAGCCTATGTCCCAACCTTTACACTCTCACGCCGAGCTGTTCTTGTGCTGCCTATCTCCAATTACTAAACCATGTTATACCTAACACTACAACACATGCATGCACACACACCACACACCCACACTACTAGCTAGTGTTACCAATGCACTAGCATGATACTACTTAATTATTGAATCATGCTTAGAAAAAGAGGAGTAAATTATTCATCATCCAAGAGATTAAAGTAATGGTTTAATCCCATCCTAATCATGGAGACATCCTCCTATATACTTTCCTAGGAGTTTCCCTCCATTTCTCTATTGCTTCAAACAAGCAAGGCAATGGAAGCACAAAACTAGCTAGTAGCCAGTGATCAGCACCAAGGGAGTGGAGAAGGAGAAGGGAAGAAGAAGAAGAGGAGAACCCAAGCATGGCACGTAGCACTGCACGCTTCTTCTTCATCTCCCTGTCCTTCTCCTTGTCGCTCTTGTGCTGCGTGTCCAATGCCGCGGCCGGTGGTGACGAGGCCGCGGCGCTGCTGGCCATCAGGACCTCCCTCGTCGACCCGCTGGGGGAGCTCCGGGGTTGGGGCTCCGCGCCGCATTGCGGCTGGAAGGGCGTGCTCTGCGACGCCCGGGGCGCGGTCACCGGCCTCAACCTCGCCGGCATGAACCTCAGCGGCACCATCCCGGACGACATCCTCGGCCTCACGGGGCTCACGTCCATCGTCCTTCAGAGCAATGCCTTCGACCAGGAGCTGCCGCTGGCGCTCGTGTCCATCCCGACGCTCCGCGAGTTCGATGTCAGCGACAACAGCTTCACCGGCCGGTTCCCGCTGGCCTCGGCGCGTGCGCCTCGCTGGTGTACTTCAACGCGTCCGGCAACAACTTCGTCGGCCCGCTCCCGGCCGACATTGGTAATGCCACCGAGCTCGAGACGCTCGACGTCAGGGGCGGCTTCTTTTCCGGCACGATCCCCAAGAGCTACGGCAAGCTCCAGAAGCTCAAGTTCTTGGGGCTATCCGGGAACAACCTCAACGGCGCTCTCCCGGTCGAGGTGTTCGAGCTCGCGGCGTTGGAGCAGATGATCATCGGATACAACGAGTTCACTGGCCCAATCCCGGCTGCCATTGGGAAGCTCAAGAGCCTACAGTACCTTGACATGGCGATCGGTAACTTGGAAGGCCCCATCCCGGCGGAGCTCGGACAGCTGCCGGAGCTAAACACCGTCTTCCTTTACAAGAACACCATCGGTGGCAAGATTCC
The DNA here is from genome assembly GCA_947311845.1 of Poa pratensis. Lineage (NCBI taxonomy): Eukaryota > Viridiplantae > Streptophyta > Magnoliopsida > Poales > Poaceae > Poa > Poa pratensis. The sequence continues at coordinate 70,281,998 of CAMZMU010000045.1, read as the reverse complement.
CAAGGAGCTCGGCAACCTGTCGTCGCTCATCATGCTCGACCTCTCCGACAATGCGCTCACCGGCACGATCCCGCCGGAGCTGGCGCAGCTCACCAGCCTACAGCTGCTCAACCTCATGTGCAACCGGCTCAAGGGCGGCGTCCCGGCGGGCATCGGCGAGCTTCCCAAGCTGGAGGTGCTTGAGCTGTGGAACAACTCCCTCACCGGCCCGCTGCCACCGTCGCTCGGCGCCACGCAGCCGCTGCAATGGCTCGACGTGTCCACGAACGCGCTGTCCGGGACGGTGCCCACCGGCCTCTGTGAGAGCGGCAACCTCACGAAGCTGATACTGTTCAACAATGTCTTCACGGGCCCGATCCCGGCGGGGCTCACCACGTGCTCGTCGCTGGTCCGCGTGCGCGCACACAACAACCGGCTCAACGGCACGGTGCCGGCGGGTCTAGGGAAGCTGCCGCGGCTGCAGCGCCTGGAGCTGGCCGGCAACGAACTCTCTGGCGATATCCCCGACGACCTGGCGCTCTCGACGTCGCTCTCCTTCATCGATCTCTCGCACAACCAACTGCGGTCGGCGCTGCCATCGACCATCCTGTCCATTCCGACGCTGCAGACGTTCGCGGCGGCGGACAACGAGCTGATCGGAGGTGTGCCCGATGAGCTCGATGATTGCCGGTCCCTCTCCGCCCTTGACCTGTCGAGCAATCGGCTGTCCGGCGCGATTCCGGCCAGCCTCTCGTCATGCCAGAGGCTAGTCTCGCTGAACCTCCGTAGCAACCGCTTCACCGGGCAGATCCCCAGTGCGATCGCCATGATGCCGACATTGTCCGTCCTCGATCTCTCGAACAACTTCCTCTCCGGTGAGATTCCAAGCAACTTCGGCAGCTCGCCGGCGCTCGAGATGCTCAGCGTGGCGAACAACAACCTGACCGGGCCCGTGCCGGCGACAGGGCTGCTGAGGACAATTAATCCCGACGAGCTCGCTGGGAACCCGGGCCTCTGCGGCAGCGTCTGCCGCCGTGCGGAGCCAACGCTTTGCGGGCTTCGTCATCGACGTCGGGCCTCCGGCGTTCGCACGTCAAGCACATTGCCGCCGGATGGGCGATTGGCATCTCGATAGCGCTCTTGGCATGTGGTGCCGTCTTCCTTGGCAAGTTGACGTACCAGCGATGGTACCTCAACAGTGGATGCTGCGACGACGCTGTCGAGGATGACGGGAATGGCTCGTGGCCGTGGCGCCTGACGGCGTTCCAGCGGCTGAGTTTCACCAGCGCCGAGGTGCTCGCGTGCATCAAGGAGGACAACGTCATCGGCATGGGCGGCTCGGGGGTTGTGTACCGCGCCGACATGCCGCGCCACAACGCCGTCGTCGCCGTCAAGAAGCTCTGGCGCGCGGCCGGGTGTCCGGAGGAGGGCACGCTGGACGGGCGCCGGGACGTGGAAGCAGGATCAGGAGGCGAGTTCGCCGCCGAGGTGAAGCTGCTCGGCCGGCTCCGGCACAGGAACGTGGTGCGGATGCTGGGGTACGTGAGCAACGACGCGGACACGATGGTGATATACGAGTACATGGCCGGTGGCAGCCTTTGGGAGGCGCTGCACGGCCGCGGCAAGGGGAAGCAGCTGGTGGACTGGGTGTCCCGGTACAACGTGGCGGCGGGCGTCGCCGCCGGGCTGGCCTACCTGCACCACGACTGCCGGCCGCTGGTGATCCACCGCGACGTCAAGTCCAGCAACGTCCTCCTCGACCCCAACATGGAGGCTAAGATCGCCGACTTCGGCCTCGCCCGCGTCATGGCCCGGCCCAACGAGACCGTCTCCGTCGTGGCCGGGTCCTACGGCTATATCGCGCCCGAGTACGGGTACACGCTCAAGGTGGACCAGAAGAGCGACATCTACAGCTTCGGGGTGGTGCTCATGGAGCTCCTCACCGGCCGGCGGCCCATCGAGCCCGACTACGGCGAGAGCTGCGTCGACATCGTCGGGTGGATCAGGGATCGGCTGCGCACCAACACCGGCGTGGAGGAGCTACTCGACGCCGGCGTCGGGGGACGCGTCATCGAACACGTCCGCGAGGAGATGCTCCTCGTGCTGCGCATCGCGGTGCTCTGCACGGCCAAGTCCCCCAAGGACCGGCCCACCATGAGGGACGTGGTCACCATGCTCGGCGAGGCCAAGCCGCGCCGCAAGAGCAGCAGCGCCACAGTTGTGGCCGCCACTATCGTCGACAAGGACAAGCCCGTCTTCACCACCTCGCCAGACTCCGGTTACCTCTAGCTTTTTTTTTCACCGGATGAGGCTCTCAGACGTGACAACACTTACTATGTATGTAGCTCATGTAATCTACTTTTACAAAAAAATCTTTACATATATAGCTTTATTTGGGTTATATTTGGTTAATTTAGTTGAATCAGGGACAAGGAACAAATGTAAAAAACAATGTTCATACTTCTACACTTTTATTAGGATGTAATAGAGCAATTGGTCCCTTCCAAATTCAAATACCCTATCGGGAGCGTCCATTCTCGATCCAATGCAAGATAGTTTCGTTTTGCATTTGGTATAGATGCAAATCGATCCACTTGACATAGGCACCATACTTACCGCACCTGACTCGTCCGGTCCATTAGGGGCGTGTTTGGCAGCCAGCAGGAACTCGAATGAGGCCGCTAGCTCCAATTGCTTCGCGTTTGGTTGACCAAATGAGTGTTGAGCCAGGCTAGCACGCTCATCAAAGAAGCTCTCGGATAGGCCCAGCAAGCACGGCCGAATCGGCCGTTGTCATGGAGCCTGGCCCTGGAGGACGCAACTCGCAGCGCCACGGACGTGCAGTTGCACGTGTGGAGAAGCGCGGGAGACGACTCAATATCCACTCCCCACTCTCTCTTGCACTACTGTCACCACCCCACCTCTCTCTCTCTCTCTCTCCCTGTCTCTCTCTCTCTCTATCTATCTATCTATCTATCTATCTATCTATCTATCTCTCTATGTCCCATCAATTTCACCAAAGAAACCAAGGAGACTGACCAATGGCCGGTGCACGAACGCGTGCAGCTGGGTTCAAAGAAAAGGTGAAAAAACTTGAAGAAGAGAAGATGGGATTTGATTTTTATATTGCCGATATCGTTCATGATCATAAGATCAAGATGGATGCAACACGGTTGAAGATTAGAAAAATTAGAAGATATGCCACTGATAAGGAAGTTTGGTTTCATTATGTAGTTCGATTCATTGTTATCTTAGTTGCGATTTTGATCATAATTGTTGCTTTATTTGGATGCACTAGATAATTGTATGTTAGTTTAAGATTGATGTTTGTCGTGATGTTCGATATGCATGTGTATTAAGGTGTAATAGGATATGGCGTGCGAAGTATGTTACTCCCGGTGCGCTGATGGACAGTTCACTGAGTCCTCGTTCATTATTCAGCTACATGAGGGTCAACTAATTAACAATCAATTCTTTTTCATACACTTGTAACTTATGTTTTCATTTTACTATCTAGATAACATGTTTTTCCTTTTGTTTTTGTTGCATAGGCTGTACCGTGCAATATTCGGTTGGAGTTCAACGAGCTAGTTGGCAACATCATGCATTTTGATGTTCACGGACCAACTACAAGATAAGAGTGAAGAAAGAACGAAGACCCACTTCTACGGGGAACGATTGGCAGAACTCATGGCCACGAAGAATCTAAACGGGGTGATATATTTCATTTTTCTATGGCAGGACCACAATCTCAAATCAGCATTGCCTTTATGAACTATGGCAATGATGATTCCGAGAATGTCGTGAGTGTCAAGGAGGATAACATGAGTGTCGAGGAGGATGGCGAGAGTGACGAGGATATGGCGAGGAGGACGACACATTGTATGATGTGGTCATCGCCCAAAGAGCCAACTGTGGGAGCGTGAGAAGGAGCGTCTACTTCAGAGACTACCCCCGAGAGATAGATACGCCAGGGTGCCTTTCGTGCATCGCGTGACGAACACAAATGTCTCCAATATTAGCAGAAAACATGTCATGGTACGCTCTCCTCTCATCTTCCTATATTTGCTTATGTTATTATGCATTTGAGGCGGGTAGGTGACATAGTTCGTTTATTGTTTCTTGTGGTGCTATCTGTTACTCCACAAAATACCTAAGGCGGTAGCGGAAATCGTTGGTCAGCCGAATAGCAGTACTATTAGAGTACGCCATGGAGAAACAGAAGGGTCACCACCGTTCCATACACCACAGATATTGACGGCCCGTTGTCCTTAGCTCGTAAGCATGGAGGGAGTTCCATTCGGCCAGAGGTTTGGAGTTTGGCCAAGCTATTCTCATCACCATGAGAAACAGTGACATGCGCAACTTAGACATGATGTTGGTGATCAACTAGCTCTAAATCGATGGCCATTTCGTCGAGATTGCCAATAAATTAGAAGTTCATTTCTAGTGTAGTACTATGTTTCCTTTGCATTGTTAAGTGGCACAACTTTTGTAATTCGAGAGTACAAGAATTTGGTCACTTATATCACTATTTCGGTTCTAATGTTAAAAACTTGTTAATACTATTCTGATCACTTCTACTTTCGGCTAATCTATATCCGTGTTTGTTGTATAAATATCTGTACAAATATTGTATAAATACTGGCTAAATACTAAAGAAAAAATTAAATGCGCAAAATAATACTAGGGGTGTGACCAGTTAGCACACTGCAAGTAGCTTGGTTAGTGGTTGCGCGTTACCCACGCTGCAGGTAAGATAGTGGTAGTGTGGGGTCGAGGCGCGCTACCACTGACAGAACGTGGTCGCACCCGCGCTACCACTAACTTTTAACTGTAGCGTGGGTGTCCGCGCTGCCACTAGATTCTTACACGCGCACCAATAACTTTTTCCTACTAGCGATGACTTGAAAGTAACTATAACGGATGGGAAACGACTTTTAGAATTTTCATATCACTAGCATTGCTCTATAAACTATATACACGATATACGACCAAGAAAACCAAAGAGTCCGTTGTTGTACTCTAATAATATCATCTCCGAGTTTTCTTGGTATAATCTCCCTTTACCGGTGTGTGTACTTATTGATCAACCCAGGGGGTGTCACGTATTAGCCATCCGGGATGCATACATGTACGTACTAGCTCGCATATACATTGTGTGATGTATAATATGCACTTCTATTTTTGTGGACTCTTTTGGTTCTACAAGCGTAGAGATTTGTAGGATAGTGGCAAATTTATCTTAAGTGAATGACCGAAGGTTTATCAAATACACGAGAGGCGTATGGTGAATATATTCCTCTCGAACAGCCTACAATTAAGATACAAGAAGTGTTTGTGTCCCCAACACACGTAATACAATTGTCAGTTGTATAGGTGTACTAGTTCGACAGAGAGAAGATGATATGCGTCAAACAATGACACCGGAAAATAGCTTTGTTGACGGGGTATGAATTATGGAAGCAAGGTAACAAGTAGTAGAACTGAAAGTAAACGATATAGCAATGGTTGGAAACAAGGTCTAGTGTTCATACTTTCACTAGTGACGACTCACAACATTGTTAACACAATTAAATAATGATATCCCGTCTAAACATGCATGGTATTGGTCACTCCGAGTTCACTCTTCTTGTGGATCAAAATAGGATGAGACTTACGTAGGGCTACATAAACACACCTTAATGTTCATCTTTCTAATACATGGACACACCACGCTGTCACTTTGAGCATCCAAAATCATACTAAACAAAAAATTCATGATTTATGACTCTCTAATCTATTATCCACACAGTCCCCAATGTTCCACGGGCCTCTGGAAATTATACCAAATATGCATCAAGTTATCTCATGCTTTCATTATTCAATCCAACATATATAGAACAAACTCATGATCAGTATTGTTCAATCTATTATCCATAGAGTCCCCATGGGCCTCCAGAAATTAAACTAGACATCAATCAAGTGAGCAACATAATATCCAATACATAAGGGAATAGATAGGGAAACATGATATGATTCAACTACATTAACAAAGCTCATGATCACAATCAAGATCACATCATGGAGAGAGAGATAACCACATAGCTACTGGTACAAACCCTCACCTCCGAGGAGGGACTACTCCCACGTCATCATGGAGGCAGCACGATTGATGAAGATGCCTCCGGCGATGATTTCCCCATCCGGCAGGGTACCGGAACAGGACTCTAGGGCCCCCTGGGTAAGGGTTTTCCATGACAACAGCTGCTCTGTATCGTGTTCCATAAAATAGACTCCGTCCCCAAACTTTTTAGGTCAAGGCAAATATATAGGTGAAGATGTTGCGTCAGGGGACGCTCGAGGAGGTGGCGCGTATGGCCGGCGTGTGCTAGGTCTGGTCCAACTTCTGACTCTCCGTGTCTTATTTCTCCTGAAATAATTTTGGTAAAATTTTCAGATTTTTTTGAGAAAACTTTATTTTTCGCCTTTTTCTGCAATGCATAGACAAATAAGCACAAACTTGCACTGGGCACTAGATTAAGGTTAGTCAATAAAATGTTATAAACCATAGTAAAACATGCATGTAGCAATGATATAAAAGTAGCATGAAACAATTAAAAAATATAAATACGTTTTGGATGTATCAATGTGCACTGCTATACATGTGCAATTGCGCAGTTCCCTTCAATATGGTACCACACAAAGCAACAATCTTTTCACTATGATAAAAAATCATCGTTGACTCACTCTTCTCCCATTATACCTAACCAAGAAAATCAAATATTTGACCAAAGTAATGTATTCACTCTCTTCGACGTCTCTTAGATATTCGACCAAAGTGTGTTCCTAAGAAAAGCGATAATTGGTGTGTCACGTTTTCTTATACATGGTTGCCCCTCGATAAAAGAAATGTTTGTGTACTTTCCCTGTACTTCCTTGGTCTGAAAATAACTATCACTTAAATGGGTATATCTATACCTATTTCAATGCTAGATATATTTGTTTGAGCGACACTTATTTCCGGACGGAGGGAGTACATGGCATCCATTCGCGGAACTGCTCCTGGCCAGACGGTGTTCCGATACAAACTGCCCGATACAACCATGATGGAATTTGACATATAACTTCCAGGTCCAGTTTCTTGGCACGATGAGAGGAGCTTGGGGTGCAACCTGAAGAAGATGCTCGACGATGAGAAGGAGCTCAGGGTGCCTCACGGTGTCTTGATGAATGACAAAGGGATGGATAGGTACAACGACTCCCTCCTACCGGTTGGCATCGAGTATGCGACTATCACTTATATAATTGTAACCAACAATTTGTATCATCGAATGTTACTAGACATTTGGATTATGGACAATAGCAAGTATAGACATTAATTCTTTCCTGAAGAACGCTTTCTGATAACTATACTTTGTTGTACTCAATGTACGGCAGTATAGTTATTACCCCGTCTGACCTATAAGTCAATTAACCATGAGCCAAATGAACAAATTAATTCTTTTTTCGTATTGAAAGTAGTGTGGTCATGTCCTGGTATCCGTCCTCTTGATTGCGTAGTTCCCTTCAATACAGACAAAGTGGGTGATGCTTGCGGAGTATAGTGCATGTGTGCAGAACCTCTACCAACGAAGACGGAGAGTTAATGCCAACAACATGAACTCCCGAAAACTAACAAGTGTACTTATTTCCAATTTGTGCATCCCATTACTGTCGATTTTCTTGTTTGATTAGATTAGGTTGTGCTATTCATATTCTATTTATGTCCCTTGTGTCTCTATTTTTTCAAATTTGCATATTTACTACAGTCTTTGCACATTTATTTTTGAGTCGACATAGTCGATTCTTCAGTTAACGTTTTCAGGTTAATTTTCTAGGCTATGACTTGAAATTGCCTATAATAGATGGGAAATGACCTTTTGAATTGCTATATCACTACCATTGCTTTTTATCTACTCCAATAATGGCTTCTCCTTGTTTCGTTGTAATTATCTCCTTTTACCGTTGTGCATACATACTGGTCAACCCGGGGGGTGAGAACCCCCTCGGTAGCGAGTCATTTTTGAATTTTGCAATAGGTTCATGTCCTCTTCTTTTTCAAGTGCCTCTCTTGATAGTACGTCATACCTATGACTAAAGAAAAAATACAAATCAAGGTAGGCCACACATCCTCTCACCTTTTTAGGTTCATAATGATATATTCCACCTAGCAATTTGAACTAAAACCTGAAACACTTGACAAATTGTTTAGTTCCTTAATTTCTTTGCCATGAATCGTACAATACCTCATAGGTATCCTAGATGCAATTTCACCAAGGTAGATGAGCAGTGTATAAGAATATATCCTAGAACTGGAGCTGATACTGTGATAGATACCACAAAGGAAAATAGGGAGCTGAAGTGCCAAAGATGATGGCATATAGGGGGTAAGAAACAAGCTTTGCAAGTTGTCTTGGATGATCAAGTGAAGCGGTACCCTAAGCTAAGTGATTATTTGCATATAAGGATAGACACAAACCTTGAAAGTAGGTGCATTAGCATTGCAAAGGTGCTAGTAGAGCATCCAAGTCCAAACCCTAGATCACATGGTTTGTTCATTTGTATGAATGCATCAATTTCTCAAAGGGTGTACTATTTATTAGTAAGTTAATATTTGTTATGTTCTCTATTGTATATATTTGAGTCTTTCCTTGTCTAACATATGTTTGATCTATTCAGAAATAAATGGATGTTTCATAAAGCTTAGCACATGCCAGTAGATTCTTGCGTCGCTAGAAGGATTGAAACAACAACACATATCTAGTTGCTTCTCGACTTGTTGACAAGGAGGACACCGCAATGGCTCTGACACAACAGAAGTATGTTATTGGTGGAGATTAGGGGCACTTTGGCAAGTACACCACCATTTTAGAAGGTAAACATGCAATATTTTTATCGCAATTTATTAGCTTTATTATATGATTTGTTTCATTTTTGTCACATTTTATTTTCTTTATTAATTGTAATATTTTTTATCATAATCTATTAAATGACTAGCACCGTCATCAAGTTCATTACTATAGTATAGTATAGTGGAAGTGGACCATAGAAACTTGGGGCATTCTTTCCCACGACAAAATCATATGATAACTATAGTTTGTTGTATCCTTAGAGTGCGTGACAGATTATAATTATCCGGGAAGAGCACATACAAAGTGATATTGCCTTCCATCCAAGCAATTATTTGACTGAAGTAATGTTTTCACTTTCTCATGTATGCCTCTTAACTATCGGACCAAAGTGTTCCCAAGCAAAGCCATAACTGGCGTGCCACTTTATCTTGTACATGGTTCCCCCTCAATAGCACGACTACGCCTTAACTTAACTATTGAAAACGACAAGCAAAATCATCACTCTTATGATTGTAACAGACAATCTTGCCATCGACTGTTACTAACATGAGCAAGTCGAGACATTAATTCTTTCCCACGAGAACACGACATGGTAACTATAATTTGTCGTGTTCTATGTACGGCGAAGTACGGTTAGCACTGTGTGTGTGACCTATAAGGAAACCACCAACAAAATACACCATTTTCCATGTGCGACGTAGAGTATTCATGTGCACGTGTTTTCCTCTTAATTGCGAAGTTCCCTTCAATATGGTACAACACGAAGCAAAATCTTTATCTCGCGGTAAAAAAATTCCGCATCGACTCACTCGTCTCCATTAGACCTAACCACGAAAATACATCTGAATGTCGCAACCTTGAACCGTTGACCTTACGCACAACCTTCATCCATCATAATAAGTACTCCCTCCATCCACATATACGAGACCTAAGGTTTAAAAAACATACACGAGACATTTCTTCGAAGAAAAACCTATCAAACTCGGTTTTCTAATCAGTGAGGTAAGTTGCTCCACATCTTTTCCAAACACCTCCATTTTATGATAATATTCGTATAAAACCACACAAAAAATCCTTTATGAGCTGGCACAACAATTCTTTCCTTGGTACGAAATTATTCAGTGTATATCCGTTGCTTGTTCCTTGTGTCGTGATTAATACCATACGCAAACCCTTGTGGGCAGCATGACAGTTATCTTTAGCAGCTAATAATTCCAAGAGTTCGCCCATGGACGGCCCAGATAGAACCCATTAGCACCACGCCACGACCCACGTGAACGCCATGGGGTTATTACCGTCGTTAAAACCTATGGATTTCCATTCCTGCATCATCATCGCAACAAAAGAAAAAAAACAATCTTTTGCTCTCGCTCTACTAGCTTGTGAGGAACCGCAAACATGGAAACAAAATCCGCCCAGAAAAGGTGGAAAGCTGACGATAAAAAGGCGCCGGATCAAATCGAGCACGAGTGTTGACGAAATCGAACAATTTCTTTTCTTCCCATTTCTTTCTTTTATCCCTGTGTCTGTGCGCGTGGTGGCGGCGGCGACCATGGTGGGGGGCGGCGAGGTTGACAAGGACGCGGCGGCGCTAGCGGGCTTCAGTATCTTCTTTGACCACGCGGTACCCGCTTGCTTCTTCTCTTGTCCCCCCGTGACCGTGGCTTAGGTTGAGGGTTGGTCGGTCGAGGGGGCTAAAAATTTCTTTTTTTTCTTCACTGGTTGCAGGGGCTGGAGGTGGCGGCGCCGGAGGGGGAAGGGGAACAGGGGGCGGCGGCGGGGGATGACGAGGAGGAGGAGCTGGAGTGGCTGAGCAATAAGGATGCCTTCCCGTCGGTGGAGACCATGGCGGTGGCGGTAGAGGAGGAGGCCGCGGCCGCCGCGGTGGCGGCGGCGGCGGCCCCGGCGCGCGCGGCGGTGGGGCCTAGAACCAAGGGGCTGCGTCGGCGGCGGCGGGTGACGGCGCCGTGGAGCCTGGCCGCGCCCGCGCTGCCCCCTCCCCCGCCCCCGCGGCAGGCGCGGCGGCGGTGCACTCACTGCGCGTCGGAGGAGACCCCCAGTGGCGGCTGGGCCCCGACGGGCCCCGCACGCTGTGCAACGCCTGCGGCGTGCGCTTCAAGACCGGGCGGCTGCTCCCGGAGTACCGGCCGGCCAACAGCCCGACCTTCTCCCCGCTGCTGCACTCCAACTCCCACCGCCGCGTGCTGGAGATGCGCCGCGAGGACGCGCCCGCCGTCCGCGCCACCGCCAGGGCCCGCCGCGCCGAGCGTGCGGCGGCGCGGCTCACCGCCAAGGACGGCGCAGCTGCCCCTGCCGCAGCCCCATCTGGCCCGGCTCAAACACCGGCGCTCCCCGCGACGACTGAGAATCGAATCGATGAATGGAGCTGAGGGATTAGAGATTCTATGATCATTAGGATTAGCTCCCTTATCTGCTCCGATGAATTTCCATTTTGCGAGGACATCATTTTAGGATTTAGAGGTTTAAGAATAGCTAGCTGCTGATGAGTTACTGTTGTGGTAGTATCAATCATCATCTTAGTTAAGCTAGCAGGTCAAAGAGAGGAACGCAGATGAACAGTCATCTGTCATGTGCAACTTTGCTGATAAGCCATGGATGATGTCTGTCTGCCTGCTGAAATGGAACATAAGCGCTTGTCATGTCTCATCATGCGTCTTGACATCCCATTGCATCATCTTGTCCCGAGTCCCTGAGCTGGCATTCATGGCGCTGTGCGTGAAAGATAACGGCCCGCCGGAGCCGGAGGAACATCCCGGAACGGCAGTGGTCTAGCTAGGCTAGGATTTGATTGTCGTCGCAGCGCACGGCCCTGACATTTTTACTTACTCGGAGAGCGGCAGTGGGAGGGGGACAAGACGAGGACAGTACGGCTTGTGAAGTGGAGCACGTCGTGATCCCGCTAGAAAGGGTTTCCTGTTTTTCTCCTTCTATTTTGGTATTTTGGGTTGCTCACCACGTACGCGGAGGTTTGTCCGTGCTTTTTTGCTAGGCGCAAACAGATTATTTTGTTTTGTTTAAGTTGCTCACCGCTTATTATGCCGTGAGGTTGGTCCGTGCTTTTTTTCGCTAGGTGCAAACTGATTGTTTTGTTTTGTTAGTCACCACATATGCCATCTGGTAGGCAAACATATGATTTGTCCTCGGTGTAGATCGAAAGACATGTCGTTCGAGAGTAGATCGCACCGGTGGGCATGGGCTCGGTTTAGTTCGACATCTCAGAAGAAGAAATGAATCTAGGGGTTTATGTTTGGCGCGGAGTGATGGACGTGGTTTAACAAAGTAGTGAGACTATACATTGCACTGGGGATCTCGAAAATAAAGGTTCAGATAGGCTATGTCCGACAACTCATGAAAGAAGAGCAAACTTAGGGTTTTATATTTGGCGGGCCACGAGATGGGTTATGTTCGTGATTTTCTCGATAAGCAAATGGATATGTGCTCAATGTAGATCGATCTAAAGCAACGCCACAAGTAGCATATCGCGCCGATGGCGTTGGAAATCGACAGGGGAGATCAGTTTAGTTCGACAAAAAGAAACTCATGTAGGGCTTTATACTTCACGTAATTGCGTAGGCATGTTCGACCTGGTTCCGCCAGTAAGAAAGCGATGTCATGGAGAGTATAGATTGCAACGGTGATCTGGAAAATATTGGTTGGGGTGGTTTAGTCTGACTACTCAACCTAAAAGAGTGAATTAGGGTTTTATATTTGGCGCGAAGTGCACTCTAGCAATAAGAAAGCCGCTGACGATGAAATGCATGCATGGTAGGTAGACGACAAAATGCATAATGACCTACCAACTCACAGAAAGAAGATGTAAATTTAGGGCTTTTATGTTTTGAAGAAATGGTGTAGTAGGCATGTTCTGTCATGCACACAAGCAAGCCATGCCACAAAAGAGTATATATTGCACTGGGTGGTCTAAAAAATTAAGGTTGTTGGAACCAGTTTAATTCAACAACTCACACTGAAAGAGTGAATTTTTAGGGTTTTATATTTGGTGCGAGGTTATGTATGCATTTTCGATCAGACTCTAGCGTAAGAAAGTTGCTTACGAGGAAATACATAGATGGTAGGTATTGGGTTGCGGGTAAAACTTTAGAATTTTCCGTAACCTTGCCGCCAAGATCTATTCTATGAAGATATGTTGCACCCCATAATGCTAGATCTAGATACTTACAAATACAGTTGCGGAAGATTTTGTGTTTGTCGAAATAGACGTTGGTGAAGCCTGATGAAGAATCTCACATCCACGCCGGGAGGTGAGATTGTTGCCAGTCCGTCGTCGAGGAACTACTTGCGCAGCCCCGCTCTAACAGTATCCACACGTACGCGCGCCAATCCGTCAAGCACGTTCGCCGCCTAGAGCTACTAGCACCGACGAAGAGAGACTGCCTTTCGGCGTAGATTTAGTGGTAGATCTAATCGGGCTCGATTAGATCTATATGAGACTAGAGAGATCTAATTCTCAACACATGAGATTTACAAGAGAGAGATTACATCAATGTCTAATTAGAGCGCCGTCTAAATTAGAGCATCGTCTAATTGCACAATATCTAGAGAGAGGAACTTGTGCAAGTCAATTGGATGTATTGTGTGTCCTCCTTGTGGGAGGGGGTGGAGTATATAAAGGGGAGGAGGTGCTTGGGGGAGGGGCAAAGCCCTCCCCTTGGTGCGCCAGGCCTAGGGGGGCTGGCTCCCTCCCTAAGTCGGTTTGGGAGAGGAGTCATTGTCCAACAAGGACTCCCTCCCTTCCCTTTTATCTTTTTGCCTTTTTCCTTTATTTCTTTCCTAGTTCAATTAGGACTCTTTTAAATCTACAATTTAAACAAGGAAGGAGAGAGGGAGACTTGGTGCGGCCGGCCTGGAGGGTGGGCCATGCGGCCGACCCATACTAGGTATGGAGCAGCCACATGGGCACCCCCCCCCCCCTCTTCTCCGGCACATCCCCCTTCCCGGCAAACTTCCAAAACTCTTCCGGAACCAAATATACTCTATAGATAAAATCATCGACTCTATCCACTGATGTCGGAAACACTTCCCGGCATCCCGGAACATCTCATGTTCGCCATATTTCTCTCTTAGGAAATTCTGCCCTATACCGACATCATTTCCCTCTCATGATAACTTCACCGGAACTTCTTCGAATCACTCCGGAGTTGTTCCTGTGACATCGGAGGGACTCCGACCACTTCTCATAACCACAAAACTACAACTTTATTCTCTCAATAAAAGATTGACTCACAGCTTAAGTGTGTGACCCGAAAGGTTCGGTAACACATAGACATGTCCGGGAGCTTACCAGACAATAACTAGCATTGGGACCTAGACGGCCGTACTAGCTCCTATGTGTTCACGAGTGAACGACAGAACCTGTGTGTTTCTCATCACAAGGCTGAAATAATGTTCGGACTAAGCAATATAACATGATAACAATTATCTAATTTCATATTGACTCCTAAAAGGTAGATGAAGTTGAATTGTGCCGACTGCTAGCAGTCGGCGACTCTTGCCTTGTTCATGGCTCGAATATCAATTTCACCTCTTGCAACGCCCACTAGTAGAAAAGGGGCCTATTGTCCCGGTTCGTTTGGGCCTTTAGTCCGGTTCCCGAACCGGGACTAAGCAATCGGGACTAAAGGTAGTCCCGGTTCTGGTACGAACCGGGACTAAATGGTCTCCACGTGGCCCGCTGTCGCGAGCTCTGGTAGGAGGACACGAACTGGGACTAAAGAATTTTTCTATTTCTTTATTTCAAAAAACGATTTTATTTTCTGAATTTTCTTTTGAATCTATGAATTGTTGCACTCGTTAATCTCTCACCGTAGCCTCTTAATCACACTTAGTCTTTGGTCAAATTCTAATTTTGGTCAAACTTTCCGGTCGGTCACCCATTCTCACACTACTCTACCCCTAGCACACTTAACATCTTGGTTCCTTCCCATCCCCCTCCCTATAATCTACTTGTAACCTTATGTCTATAGTATATTATTAATCATATTAACCCATGGATCATGTGGGTCACGCATTTTTTATAATTTGAATTCTAAATAATTATTTAAATATACAAAAATGACTAAGTAATCATAATATTGAATAAATATAAATATAAAATGTGTTTTATTATTTTTGGCATTAATTCATTTAATATGGCATAATTCATATCTTTAAATCTGTAAATCGAAATTGAACAAATAATATGTCCATTATTATTAGAAAAATGTGAGGAATCCAAATATGACATAATTTTTATATTTTTATTTTTTAAAAAATATAAAAATCTGAATTTTGACTCTTTTTGAATTTCAAAAATCTAAAAAAATTCAAAACAGCCGAAGGCGGTTGAATTCGAAAAGGAATTTTTTTGCCAATAATTTTGATATATTATACGTTTTTTCCGACATCGTATGCAGAAATAGCGGCCATTTGAAGTTTTCATTAAAAAAAAATTAGTCCCGGTTGGTGTCTCAAACCGGGACTAAAGATAGACCCTTTAGTCCCGGTTTGTGCCCCGAACCGGGACTAAAGGTGCTCGCCCCTTTAGTCCGGTTCCAGCCACGAACCGGGACTAATACCCCCATCCGAACCGGGACCATTGGCATTCCGGGCCCTAGCAGCTCGAACCGGGACCAATGCCTGCCATTGGTCCCGGTTTGTGTCTGAACCGGGATTAAAGCCTGGGGCGGCTCTGGACGAAAGACAGGTTTTCTACTAGTGGCCCCTAATACTTACCAGTCCATGCATCTAGTTGCAAATGTGATCAATCGATACGACATCATATGCCCATGCGATCTTAGGTGTATTAGCAAGATAAATGTCTATAAAACAAGTGTACATAAATTAGAAGTCATACTCTTCCACTCTTCTTGCCTTTCTTGACAAACGAGATACTTGTTGTAGCTTCTAGCATGTGAATCTTGAGCGTTTGCCTAGTCTTGCGTGATTCACCACTCAAGATGGTTTACTTAGTTTATTCTTCCTTCTTCTTGTTAGCAAGTGTTACGAGGGAATTCTCCCTATTAAAGGTAGCAGTCCCCATTCAAGTTGGATATTACATGGAGTCTGCAAATTGCCTGTGCGATGATGATATTTTGCTTGCGCTCTCATGCCGTAACGGCATCAACGTTGTTCATGCTCCAAATACCATTAATATAAACGTAGTCACGCCACTGTTGTTAGCACAAAAAAAGGTGATGCGTCACCTACCTCTCAATTCCAAGAAGAGGAAACCCTTTTCAGTTAGGGCAAACGCTGCTACTTATTCCCCTTCAGTTATCATGCTAGTTCAGGTTCACTCCATAGGACCACAGTATCTAAGTTTCAACTTGTAGCCAACTGAGAACCATACATGGATATTCGCAATGCATATGCCCATCTTATTAATTTACACGGTTCTTTCACTATATGCGCATCGGAAAGACGACGACTGGGAACACAAGCCCAACTGCAATGCAAGTATACTAACATTCAGTGTTTCTATTTTGCCCCGTATATGCTCCTGAGAGGCAGGTAGTTACAAGCACCCATTTACAAGATTTGGTGCATCACACTTGACTTTCGACTACTCTGGATATCCGAGGCGTTACACCGGACAAACCCTACCGTTCAATGAAACAACTTAACCGCTGTGACTTGGGCAGAGTCTAATCCTCCAGTCTGTCTCACCATGTGTGCCATGTTTTCTCTTCCTTTTGTCTGATCGATCTATCGGCGGTCATCTGAAGATCACACCAAGGAGGAAGAGATTGCTGCCAGGAACTACTAACTGGGAATATTACTTGTTTTGATCTCCAGCTGAAACCAAGCCTTGTGTGTGTTCGTTTTCAAACGTGGAAAGCCGTGAATCCGAAAGAACAGAGAACATCTGTGTCTCCACAAAGAGCTGAAAAAAAATTAGAAAACGAAATTAGGAAGAAAAAATAGCAAATCCAGAACGTATACATAATATTAGCCATCTTCTAACGCTACATTATCAAATTATCCCAACAGTACATATGTATTACCATCAAAAGGCACACGAACACTGAAATTCTCAGATATATAACAAGGAAATTAATGTGTAAAAGACTCAATTGAAAAGCACCTTCATGAACGGCCGTTCCTTCGAGGGGAAGGAATCGATAAAACTGTCCTTGAGAAGCAAAGAAACCTGATTAGACAGAAGACCACCATTATTTGGTGCATTTTATCATGTTTGTAAAAATAAAATGTCAAATTGGCATCATGGTGTAAAGTGTATATATAATGCTAAGTTGCTAACCCTGTCATTATCCGACTGCACATTGGTGATGGTATGATAGCGCAAGTCAGAACAAAGTGACTCCAAGTAGGTTCTCAGAACATTTAAGAACTGCGAAGATGCCTTAGCCTGCAAAATAACAGCCAAACAGGTACCAATGTTTATCTTCAAAACTACTAAGATGAAGTATAGACAATTTTTCATACATGAACGGGATCTGCAAGGAGGTAAAACTTTCTTCTCGAGGGAGAAAGAATGGTTTCCACAGAGGATGGAAGCACATTCCGCATACTAAACAAAAATCAATACCTGAACTTCATTGCATTTATAAATAGGATGTTTCTTGGCCAAACCATTCTCACATGAAAGTCTAGCATGAATTGGACTGAGATCTGAAACAAGCTCCTTGTAACGCGGAAGTTGAGGCAACAAATTTGATTTGACCTGCTTATTTGTAACAAGAGAAAGTAACATTCAGTACAGATGAATCTTTTCTGGCATGAGAGCAACAGATATGATCACAATGTAGTGAGCTACAATTGTATTTACTCATGAATGCTACTTCATACAAGTGAAATGCTGCAAAACAGACATGATCAGATCAGGACATCCGTGTTTCCAACTTGTCATTACACAGACGTAGAATAACTAGCTTGCATAGTCTATTCCATCCAGTGGACCTTGCTCTCATAGTAACTAACAGAAATTTTGTTTCTTCATAATTCTTGGATGGGCTTGACTATGGAGTGAATGGCACTGGTGGGTATAAAAAATCAACTCTTAACTTACTCATATTGATCATGTTAACTTCACTGGTTCACATGTCAACATAATAAACAATAAACTAAAGAAAAAAAGATTTCATTTGCTACAACAACAAATTCCAAGAGTGTTTTCAATATCAGGAAAGAACATGTCAAACTTGCCTGATCTTTCTGTACATTGACTCTCACGAGACTAGATGCTTTCATCTTGATATCAGGAGGTTTATGTTGGATACCAGCCTGTAGAAGAGAACATATAATCCCTGAAAATTTGGCTAATAGTGACAACCTATCATAACATGGTTCAAGATCGCCAACTTGCAGAAACTGGCAATTGTGGTCCTTAGTAATTCTTTAAAAGAGCAGCAACCCAATAACTGAGCTTCAGAGAATATTCAAACTTACAATGAAAGGGACAGGGGCATCAATGAAGTCAATCAGTTTTCTTGGTAGAACCTGAAAAGCAATTGCTGTACATTAGAAATAAACAGTGATGGGAGACATATGATGAGCTAAAGATCTATCATTCATTCAGTTGAGCATAATCTTAACGAGGATATATCTGTTCCGGAAATGCAAATGGTTGGGTAACACGTGCAAATAGACAAAACAATCTATCACACGTGTTGAATTCAATCAACATGTGAACTGACTTATATATCGAACCGAGCGTCACTAAAATCGTTGTTGGCGCCTGCTGCGCAATTCTACAAACCTCATACCTTAGTCATGACAATTTTCTATTTAAATACTAGTTTATATTCATCAAAAAGATACTCAACTACAAATTACTTGGACAGATTAAATATATTGGTGCTGGATGATTATAAAATTTAGCATTAATGGCAGCCAAGTAGATGAACCAAAATACAGACTAATTATTCAGTAATACAGACTAAGCAAAATGCAGAACCAAGCAGATGAAAGCCTATGCTCTCAGTCCCACCTCAAGATTTAGATATTACTAGCATTCTATTCATAAAAAAAACAGGGAGAATTTTAACATTACAGGATAAAATAAAACTTACAGGGAGCAGTAAACTTTGCCACTGAAATGGCCTTAGCATTGGTATAACCGACAAAACGATAGCTGACACTACACCCTGCAGTTAAGAATTTGAGAGAGGTGCTAGAATCAGCAGGATCAAGGGTAGCATAAAACCAGAGCACATTGTTACAAAGCTCAGGTACTTGAAAGACCATACCAGATTTGGGCATATTACAACAATTTGCTTCTCCAACAGAACTCCAGTTAATAATGCTAGCATCTGCATAAGAAAAAAGAGTGACTGCATGCACACAGTGCCAACCATGATAGCCACTACCACTTATATAGGTGTCTAGGGAGTTATTGCAAGTCTCAACAAAGAAAAGAAATAAGTCTCACTATGATCCCCCGGACAAGAAATTTCCCTGATACATGATATATAGTAATACAAACTAATGGAACTCCACAACTGAACAAAAGAAAACTGAACCAAAAAATAGGATTAATGCAACATACACTTTCCAGAGATAAAGCACGACAAACTGTAGCCACAGTCCATATCGATAATGCAAGAGCTTCTTCTGCAGCAACCAAACAAGCATCGACAATGACCTACAATAAAATTTATGATTACTGAAGGAATGGACGCTACAAATAGTGCCATAAAAATTCAATTACCTACCGCATTTGTTTCTTCTGAGGTTAAATCATTGTCAAAATTTGTGTCAACTAACCCCAATAATGATAATCCAGGCCGGGAATATTTAACAGGCTGGAGATGTTCAAGAGGTTGGAAGACAATTTCTCCTCCACGAGGTGGCACAGGGAGAGCATGGTAACCACAAACAATTTGTAGAGATTCATTATTGTGTGCCTAAAATATGAAATTATGTCCACGATCAGTAAGCGCAAGAGCCATCAGATGGAATTCTTGCAACTTGATATATTAGACAAACCTTGGCCCATCCCATAACTTTGTAATCATCAACAATAATTTCATTCTTCATGTTTACTTCATCCTGTTCTTCATCTGACCCTGCCCCTTTGACTGAACTGTCACAAACCATAAGGATACTCAATTAATAAGTCAAGTGACATGATAATACTGGATGCACCATAGTTCACAATGGTATGCATTCCAACATTGTCATCAATAACTTCCTAAAGCAGATTTCTTATGATTTCAGCCAACTCCTAGCAGATGCGATCAAAACCATAAATTGCGCTCCATAATTGCAGGATATATTTTTCAAATTATCACGGTTACCTGTGCAAAGACTCCATGCTCTGTGTGCGTTCTAATCTTGTGGAGGTAAGAAAATGCGCGGATAGAATATCTGGGGAAGTATCTCCATTCTCGTAAGTACTACTTGCTCTTCCAAAGCTATCACAGCGGGATTCCATGTTCTCTGATATACAATCTTCATATTGTTGGAAACTATGTCTTCCTCCCTTCTCAAGTTCTTTTGCGTAACTAGAATCTGAAGTCTCACTAGCCGAAATACTTTCAGGAGAATTAGGTTCCCAACTCCTGAACAAAATGAAGGGACGTCTCTTTCTGATGTAAGCCCTGATGAAACAATACCTGATATACTGTTGACAGGTACAGCATACACCGTCCAGTCATTGTACGAAAGCCCATTTGAAGATTCAAAATCCCCATTTAATAGATTTTGTTCTTGTTCTTTCAAGGAACGGGGGACTGGCTCTGCCAGAGCAATTGCACTGGCAAATTGGGTTATCCTGTCGAGCCTCTCCTGTGCAATTATACTGTTCATATAATTGACAGTCGACGCACCGATCATAGTTAGTTCTGAACTCAGGAGAAATAATACACACGATTCTTCGCACAGACAAATGAAGTATATGTACTGGACAAACCTGTTTAACATCTCATAATGTAGCTCAAAAAAGGGTACTCTTGTAAGTAAACAGTAACAACGTGGTGCAGAAACCAAGAAACGGCTTGGCTTGCAGGAAGTCTGGTTCAAGGGTGAGACTGCTCCTAGTAAGGCTGTGCACGGTTAACCGAAAACCGAGAAACCGAACTGAAAAAACCGAAACCGAACCGAAATTGTGGTTATTTTGGTTTCCGGTTAAGGTTACGGTTAGTAAAATAGCTAACCATATGCCTTGCGGTTAATACGGTTAATAACCGAAAACCGAATGGTTAACCAAAAAAACCGAAATGCCTATTAACTTTTATTAATTTGCTACTTTTATTGACTTTTATTAACTTTACGGGTTACTTGTAGCATGTGATTTGCTACTTGTATAGACTTTTATTAACTTTATGGGTTATTTGGTTACTTTGGATCATATGCCTATTAATTTTATAGTCTATTCCGTTATTTTGTAATATATGGCCACAAAAAGAAATTGTCATTTTAAAATTCGCGTCAACTTAGGTTAATTTGGTTATTACCGAAACCGAACCGAAATTAAATGGTTATTACCGAAACCGAACCGTATTCTCGTACAAAACCGTATTTACCGAAGTATTGAAACCGTATAAATAAAAAACCATATAAACCGAACCGAATTAACCATATTAACCGAACGCGCAGCCGGAGCTCCTAGTATACCAGGGGCTCTTTGAACAATTTCCTGGACATGAAGGCAAACACCATATAGTGGTGCATTGTCCGATACCTGGTGGCATCAACAACAATTAATAAGAAAAGAGTAATGAATGCAATCATCCAGAAATTAATATTAAAATAATAAACAAACCTTCAGGGAGAAGATAAAGGCAAGATCATCTCGACACAGATGTTCCTATGTAAAAGATGTATAAGTTAGCAAGTTTGATTCCAAAGAAAGCCTCCATTAAGTATGCAAACTAGAGACAACTCATGTTGGAACCTCATGTGCAAGGGGGCACGTTGAAAAGTAAAAACAAACACTGGTTTCCACAAGAGTATCGTGCTTTCAAACTTTAAGGGGTATAAATTTTTTCCAAAGTAAAACTGTGCAAATTTGACCAAGTTTATACCCAAAAACTACCAATATCAACCATACCAAATACGTGTTGATCGTTTTTCCTACCTTACATAGTTTGACTTTGGACAAATACTAGATGCTTATTTTTTAACGGGAGGGAGTATAAGGTTGGCAGATTATTCATTGACCAGCAAACTTATATTAATTTTATTTGACTCGGAATAATATTGTAAAAGTTCAATTTTCTAGCAGAAATAAAGCAAAAGTTAGCTAGAATTGGTGATAGCTCGTGCATAGGAGATTCTAAGCAGGTTTACTAAATAACATAGTATCAAGAGGTTTCCAAAATCCTGCTGCAACTAATTTTCACCTGCCCAAATATCACTTCGTTTAGATCACTCATGGAAGGAGTCCTCTCTACTAAGTGAGCCTGAAATTTTTAAGTAAAGAAGAATCAAGAAATTTGCAGCATAACATATCCAGAAAAAAAATTAAAAATGATAGAGAAGGGAAAGAACTTTCTTAAAGAAGCCAATAGGAACAGTACAAATTCAGCCAGAGCATTATTTTTATAACCTTTACGCCTTCAGGGAAACAGAAAGAGGGCAAATCAGCCTCCCTGATTTCTACACCCTTTCCAGGTGGATATTTGAAAAGAATCTGCAAGTAAAATGCAATTTTATCAGTTGTTATTTGAGAAACCAGGGAACGAGTAGATCAGAGATGAACTATCAGAACCAGCAAATGAGCCTACAGTCTAGAAGCCAAGCCCCGAGATAAATCAGTATTAAAGTTTGATGCATGTCCCAGTATAATAATAAACTAGGATAATGAACTTTACAGATCTTTCAGAACCAGATCAAGGCTTTACAATGCCATAAAATTATTAAATTAATAGCAGGTTGCTGCATCCAGGGCTGACATAGACAGTTTCCCATAAAGCAAAAGAATTCCTCTTACTCAACAAAGCAGCATACCTGCGGTTCCATGGCTGGTATTGGTCCATGATACTGGTTTTTTCTAAGATCAACAGTATCTGAACATGCTATGTTAGACTCCCAAGCTTTCTTTTTTGCAAAAGCATCCTCAATGACTGCAACATTTGCATATGAATGAAGCCCAACTACGAAAAAATGATCAAATAGTGATGTTGGTTCCTTAAATTGCTTCTGATCCTGCAAGGGTCATAAGCATATAGCTTAAAAAAGGGAAAGTTCACATAAAATACAGATACAAACTGCAAGAGAAACTAAAGGACTGTAGAAAGGTGCTAAGTCTTAAAGGCTCCGATTAAAACTTAAGTAGTATGGGAGAAACTCCATGTCCTTCTAGGAAAGCACTTTCCTACTTGGGACATATTCTATCGACGAAACATACTTCGACACATTTAGTAATATAGTATCCAGGCAATAAGAGAGAGGCAGATAGCTACTGTATCTTACTTTGGGGGCTCCGCGATCACACACTCAAATACCTCTAAGCTATTTCTGTTCATGGCTCATATATGAGAAACATCATCACGAATCAATTGTTTCCTAAGAGTAAAAATGACTCCAATGCAGCTCTGAACAAATAACATGGTATAGCGGTTTGCTCATTTGCTTGCCTGTCTGATTAGTGACTGTTGCTGAACCATATACAACAATAAAATTAGGATAAGGAGGTGTTAGACCTCAATCTCTGATCTGCTATTTTACATCTTCTAGTGTGAACGTGTTCATTTCTAAGTAAGCCATGCTACTGGCATCGGTTTTCCAAGTTTCAGTGATGAATTCAAATCAGCTTCAGGTCAACCAGATATACAAAAAAATGCATACAAATGCAAGTACGATGAGGAACGACGCAGCAGAGCAGGAGAGCTTGTGTATGTACCAGAGCCTTGGAATGGAGCTGATACCACTGCCGCTTCTGGTTCGCCATGGCCTCGATGTTCACCGTGGTCCGCAGCAACTGCTCCCTGGGGCTCCTCTCCGCTGCCGCGCCTCCAACCGGCCCCCACTTCCACGCGCGCTGCATCTGCTGCCGGAACCGCTGGAAGCTGCTGGTCCGCACGTGCCGCCTCATGTGCGGCGGCACCGGCGACGACGACGCACCCGGCGGCCCGGGTGAGGGCGGCGCCGACGCGGACCTGGGCCTCGAGCCCTCCGTCCCCGGAGATCCTTCCGCCGAATCCCCCTCCTCCGTTCCGCTCGCGCGCTGTCGCGATCCAGAAACCGAAAGCGACTCCTCCGCCCCGTCGATCGCAGGATGCCCCGACGCGGAGGGTGACTCGTAGGCCTCCTCGTCCTCATCCGCGGCGTCGTCTTGTGGTATCGAGACTGTTGGCGTCGGTATCGACGGTGATGAGACCGCCGCTGCGTCCTCGCCCTCGCCCTCGCGCCATGGCGCTGGCGGCGCCGAGGCGGTGGGCGACCCCTGCACGCGTCCTCGAATAGCTCCGCCTCCGCTGGGGCCTGCCCGTACGGTTCCGGCGCCGCGCCGGAGAGCGCCATGCGCGCCGCGCGATCGGAGCAGCGCCGTAATTGAATGCCGAGGATCAAAGAGGAAGGGGAAGAGAAGGAGATCGTGTCTGTCGCCGAGAGATTAGTTAAGGACATAACTAGGCCTCCCCGGGATCTTTCCGCCCGATCCCCAGGTGGACAGGCCGACACGTGTCCTGTTTACCGGTCAACGAGAAAAATAAAGTCGCTACGTTCTGTTTCTCGCGCATGAAAAGAACCAAATAAATCCCTCTCGCAGTCCGCCGTTGCTCCGCCCACCATCGCTAGAGAAGGCGTTGTCGCCGGAGAAGTCGCCGGAGAAAGTTGCCGGAGCCGGAGAAGTCGCCGGAGAAAGTCGTCGGAGTCGGAGAAGGGGTCGTCGCCTCGCGCGTCGTCACGCTCGAGCGCACAGGCGAGTCTCAACCCTGTCGCCATAGGCCGGTCAGCTGGGCACCTGACCGTCGTCCAACTCCGGCGAGGACGGCTTCCACGCCGCCGGTAGTGCATGCCGATTGTAGCACCTATAGCATCACTCGGTAGCATCAAAAAATAAAAAATTGCTACAGATGCACCTCCTGAAGAAAAGATTGCAGCATTTGAAGAAGGAAATTTGCTACAACAATATAAGAAAATTTGCATCCAGAGAGAAATTGTTTTGCACCACATCGAAAATTTGCATCACCCCGTGAAGAAAAAATTGCAGGATGTGAGAAAAGAAATTTGCTACAATACTTATGCGCATTTGCATTCAGAGGGGATAATTGCTACAAACACTAGAAGGATTTGCATCAAAAATGAAAAAAATTGCTACAAAACTTTCAAACATTTGCACCACAAATCAAGCAAAAAAAATGTATGAACAAAAGATAATTGGTACAAATGATATGTGTATTTGCATCAAAAGAGAAACAATTGTGCTACAAACCTTCGTAAAATTTGCACCAGAACAAGAGAAAAAGATGCAAAATCAGCAAACAAAATTTGCTCTACAGGAGCACCACTGCCCGCCATGGCAGCACTGCCGCTGACGCTGACGGGCGGTAGCACCACCACCCCCATGGGAGCACCGCCCCTGAGGTCTACCAGCAAGGCGCCGCGCCGCCGGTAGCATCTCCGTTCTCCGCACGGAGCTCCTCCCCTCCCCATCTCCTTCCCGCACCAGCCCTCGGCGAGGGGAAGGATGAGATGGCGCTGGAGGCGGCGAGGTCGTGGGCGGTGTCCGTGCTCCCGCCGGAGCTGGCCGCGATTGCCTCCACCGCCGCCAAGCTCATGGCGGCGCTGGTCATCCCCGCCGTCTGGTTCCGATCCGGCCGGGCAGGCAGGCCAAGCCGCCCGCGGCCCCGCTCCACCCGCCGCCCGTTAAGGTCCGTGAGGACACGGACGCCGACGACGGCCGCAAGCGCGTCACCGTCGAGCCTCCACGCGCGATTCTGTTGGGTCGAGCTCTCACGGTGTGGGGGCGGCTCTCCTGCGTGCATTGACTGGAGAAGGATGGAGTAGGGGAGACGAACGCGAACGGATAAGAAATAAAAGGAGGAGAACGCTCCACGCAAGGGACGCGTGGCGTCACCAGGAGGCGGAGGATCACGAGACACCGATCCCCCGGATGATAACTAACCTTTCCCATTAGTTAATGGTGGAAAAAGCAAAAATTGGAGAAAGGGAAAGGTGACTGGGAAAAGGGCGCCACGTGGACGAAAGGGCCCGTCTGGCAGGAATGTTCTCGTAAGGGCCCACATGTCGGCAGGATCAAGGTTGTTTTCGGCTTTCGTGTGTGTTTTGTTTTCCTTATATAAACCTTGAAATGGAAGGAGATTTTTTCTAGAGAAAACGCAAAAGGTTTCGTTGCATTTGCATACGTAGAAAGAGTTTGAAACAAGCGCCACACCCCGGTACAACGCAACGCTTGACAGCTAAGCAGAAGGGAGTACTACTGCAAAATCCGATGCTCCCACGGCTGCCCACGATCTAGCTTCTGCCTTAATCGTGTCGAGCAATCCGTCGAGATCCGGTTGCGCACGGTCGAAGATGATCACGTTGCGCCCCATGTTGTGACTTATGCCACCAGCCCGCAAATCTTTCCTCATCGGCCGGTATGCTGGCGGTAAAGCAGATCCAGGATAGCACCTTGTGCCAAGTAATCCGTGAGTACGGACACCTAAGCAAGATGTGCTCCATCGTCTCCAGGGTCAGATCACAGAAGACGCAACTCGGCTGGTGTTGTAGGCCCAAGCATGTCTCTCGTCCAGCACCGGCTTTTTCTTTTCTTTTCTTTTGCGAATCATTGGCAAGCTAGCCAAAGGAAGATATGTAAGGAGATATGAATAATTTTCTATCGGATTTGCTAATTCTCACTCAGGTGAGAACTAACTTAGAGCTCACTCACATGCGCTTCCATTGGATTGTTTTCGCGCTGAGATTCGCGCGGCCTCACTCCAGGTTTCGTGGCCAGCCCATGTTGCAGTTATTTTGTTCGCTTAAGTGTTGGGCCGTTTATTTTTTTTGGGCCTTTTCATTTCCCGACAATAAAATTGATTGTACTTGTTTTTTCACCGTGACCTGAGTTTGCATGTGCAACTGAAAATAGCTCTCTCCCGAGCGAGTTGCAAGTGCAACTTGTGTATTTTGTTTCCTGGCTGTGACCTGAGTTGCATGTGCAACTCTGAGGTTTTTTGAATTTGATTTTTTCGAATAGAGTTGCATGTGCAACTGAAAAACAAGCTCTGGCCTGAGTGAGTTGCATGTGCAACTCAGTATAACTTTTTTCCCGGCTGGTGACCCAGTTACATGTGCAACTCTGAGGTTTTTCAAAGTTGATTTTTTTAATAGAGTTGCATGTGCAACCGAAAAACAAGCTCTCGCATGAGCGAGTTGCATGTGCAACTCTATGTTTTTCCCCGGCTGCGAGCTGAGTTGCATGCGCAACTCTGAGGTTTTTTCAAATTTGATTTTTTGATACAGTTGCATGTGCAACTGAACAAGTTCCCGCTCGAGTGGGTTGTATGTCCATGCCGGTGTTTGTTTTCCACCCTGCTGCGACCTGACCTGAGTTGCATGTTCAACTACGAGTTTTTTGAAATTTGATTTTTTTAATAGAGTTACAGGTGCAATTGAACAAGCTTACCGCGTGAGCGAGTTGTTGCATGTGCAACTCAGTGTATTTGTTTTCCCCTGATGCGAGCACAGTTGCATGCGCAACTCTTTTGCGTGTGTGAGCGAGTTGCATGTGCAACTCAGTGTCCCAAGTCCCAACACCCGCCGCAACTTGAGTTGCATGCCTAACTCTGAGTTTTTTCCTATAATTTAATAAAATTCAGTAAAGATGATTTTTGTTTGAAGAGTTGTGTTGCATATGCTTTCATACGTTTTCCTATAATCTGTGCTTACAATATTATCTTCATTTTAGCTTGGTGTATTGCATTATTTTTCTTTGTTTTTTTTAGAACAAAGACCCGAGGGTCCGGCTTTAGGAAAGCCAACGACACAGAGTCTTAAACAGAAAAGAAAACACAGGCACCGAGCTGACAGCACAGCTCGGTTGACAACACCGCCTGGAAGAACTACCTACAGACTACCAGCTAACAAACTAAAAGCACCAGCAGCTACAAACTCCTCCGAGACTCCAGCAACTTGAACCGTTTAGCCGCCAGCTCGAGTTTGTACAGCAGCTCATCCCTTCTCCCCTTAAGCTTTTCCGGCAGCAACGCCTTCCACTGTGATAAGAGAGAAATACATTTATAGATGTTAGAAAAAACCGAAATCGAAACTTTCTTATTGAACACCACATCATTTCTCGAAGTCCAAATGGCCCACGCCATAGCACTCACGATTGTCCATCCAGTTTCATTTCCAACCGCCCCAGGTTTTCGCAAAGCCACCGCAATAAAATCATCACAATCTACTGGCGGATGATCCCAGCCCAATGCCTCCTTCAAAAACCATCAACAAAAGTGCGAAACAGGGCAACCAAATAAAAGATGTTTACTCGACTCGATTTCCCCACAGACGCAACACCCCAGCTCACCAGGCCAGCCCTTGGCTTTGAGCTCCACTGTAACCTGAATCCTTCCTTTAAAACACATCCAAGTGAAAATCTTAAATTTCATAGGAATTTTTGCTTTCCACAACTCCATGATCCTACTATCTTTCACACCAGGATTCAAGATATAGTTGTACAAGGATTTCGCAGAGTACTTCCCCGAATCCGACAACGCCCAGTAACCCACATCCACTGTATCAGAAAGCGAAATAGCCTGCATTTTCTCTCTTAGCCCCGCCCACTCTTCCACTTCCCTAGAACCAAACGATCTAACAAAACTGAGATCAACTCCACCTTGACCCAACACCTCTCTCACTTTTACTGCTTTATTATCACAACAAGCATAAAGTTTTGGAAAACAGAATTTTAAAGCAATTTTATCACACCACACGTCCTCCCAGAAGCGCCTTTCGCCCATCCCCCACTCGATACTCCAAACCTCTCTTAACCCAGCTTTTGATCTTGTGTAACCCTTTCCAGAACTGAGAACCCCCATCCGGAGAAGAATCGAAAAAACTGCCATCCCCCAGGTATTTTTTCCTAAGAATCTGACAGCTCAGATCATTATCACCTCTTTCTAACTTAAAAATCCACTTGGCCAACAGAGAAATATTTCTGGTTTTGCTATCAGTAAAACCCATACCTCCAAATTCTTTTGGCTTAGCCAGCAGATCCCATCTAACCATATGATATTTATGCTGCTCACCATTACCTTCCCAGTAATAATCCGCCCTCCCCATGTCAGCACCATGGTGAATTCCATCCGGAAGCATGTACATACCCATCAAATAAGTAGGCACATTACTAAGACAAGCATCTATCATCGTTTTCCTACCACCTGTAGACACCGGTTGCCAGGCTCCCAACTTCTTCCGAATATTTGTCAACACAAAATCCAGATCCGAGGTTAAAAGTTTTTTGAAAGAAACCGGAACGCCCAGATATTTCAAAGGGAAAAAACCCACCTCACAGTTAAACAATTTTTCTTTGTTTTTTCAAATTTGATGTAGGCGTAAAATTCAAGAGATAACTGACCTGTGTTCCTATGATATTATCTTCATGAATGAAAGCACCTCTAGGCTGTAGAGATAACGGAACAATGTGTGTAAAGTTTCCTGTGTGGTTGCACGTTCTACAAACATTTCTGAATTTTATTTTCAGCAACCGGTGAAATTCAAAACGCAACACAGCCAAAAAAGCCCAACTCTTTTTTGTTGAAACAATCAATCAACCAAACAACTAGGAGCCCAACAAGGGACAAAACAAACAAAAAAGGCCAGTACCGTAGAAAACAATTCGGGGATCGACCTATTATAAGGATAACATCAGGTGAGTGAGCTCTAGGCGCTCCCTTTTTCTATACACCAAACAACATCGTAGGGAGAGAGATGCTCGATAGTCCGGCTTCATTAGTGTTTGTAAATTTTGTGGATTGTGTACTTGCGGAATTGTATCATAGATTCATGGGTGGATAGATAGTGCAGACATGGAAGGTAAGTTGTAAATTCGTTTCAGCGTTTTACCTGTTACGCAACCTGGCTCCTTTTTTTTCCTAGCAAAAGGAATCCCAAAATGGGCTCCCAATTTCAATTAAGAAGTCCCTTTTGCTAAATCTCGGTTAACCCAGATTTCAAAAATTGACCGCAGGATTTGCATCAGGAGTTGCAATTGCACAATTTTTACAAACTCCGGCAAGACCATGAAAAAACAGCAGCTTTTCGTTTCAAAATGAAAAAACAGCAGTACAGCCCCTGGTGCTTTCAGAAACAGACGCTCAGTGCCTCAGTAGCTCAACATACTGTAACGCAACTACACACAAGATAATAACGAGATAAAAGAAATAACCAGACACGATGTTCAGCAGAGTGAGTCTGAACTTGCAATATTAGTGAACTCTGGCTGACAGTTGGCTATCAATTATCGCCATCTTCAGTCTTTACTAAGTATATGAAAGCCGGCCAAATCCGCGGCCTCGCAGCGCCCCGGGTACTGTTCATGTACTGTTCATGTTACTGTTTATCTACAGTACCCCGGGTGGGCCCCACCTGTCAGTCGCACGACGCGCGGCCATTTTGCAAAAAGCGACCAGCGAGCCCAGAAATTGCAGCGACACCTCCGATTTTACGAAGCGAGGGACCTTATTGCAAAAAATCGAAAACCTGAAGGACCTCCTTGCAAAACCATCGGCACATCTCCCTTCCCCCTCTCTCTCTCCCGCGACGCCGCGGATCACCGCCGGCGCCGGCGCGCATCTCCGCCGCTACGCACCTCCCCGCACGCATCCAAGCACACGGGGGGCTGCGCCGTCGCCGCAGCTCCCTCCTAGCCCAGCGCCGCGTCCTGGGAGGCCGCGAGCTCGCCGGAATCGGCGCCGCCTACTACGCTGTCCGCCGCCGCATTTGCTCGCCGCCAAGGGCGCTCCGGCGACGAAAATCCGGCGGCGCCGCCGCTCCCGGGACCCTTGCGTCCAGCCGCGGCGGACGCGCGGCGGCGCGCATCCCGGCTTGCCCTGACGCGCCGGCGCCGTGGTCGTCGCAGCCGTTGCTGCCACAGCCTTGCCCACGTCTGACGTCATCACAACGTCAGCGTGGGCCATGGTTGTCTGTTTTTTTTTTTGGAAAAAAAATGCTAAATTCCTGACAAGTGGACTCCATATTTTTTACACAAATTGCAGAAAATAATAAATGCTATAAACCATTTCAAATTGGTCAAAATTTGGGGAAAAAATACACTTGCCCAACTTACATGAATTTGAATTTAAAACATTCATGCGGCTATAAAATTCAAATGAACAAACATGTATTTCACTCATTACGAATTTTGTGAAAATAGTAATGAACAGTACAGTCATGTTCAAACATTTCAATTTGCTTAAAAAAATAGGAAATATTTCTAAATATATCGACATATCCGCAAAGAAAAAAAAAAGAAAAAATGGGCCAACTATTTACAACACATGACAAACATATTTAAACTTTTTAGATTAGTATAAAATTACGGGAAAATCAAATGTACCTGCCCAAATTATTTTAGATTAAACATATTTCCATATTTTAGATTACAACACGTGCAACGTATTTACAAATGTGGCAAATATGTCAACATGCAAACAAAAAAATGCCCACTACTTATGCCACCAATTTTCTAGATATTTGCAACTACGGTAAAGTATATCAAAGTCCTTACAAAAAAATACATGCAACAAATTTGAAAATTTCAATTTACTAAAAAATTAGAGATGCTCTAAAAAAATTTATATCCCACAATTTATCTCACATGTTGCATTCTCCCTAATTATGGAGTTCAAATAAATATTTATGGCATTTCATTACTCTAATTTGGAGAATTATGAAACTCAAACAACTATTTCGACAAAATACAAACATGCATATCCATTCCAACTTGCTAAACATTTAATGGGACTCTAAAATGTGCAAAGAAACTCAAAAAAATACTAACTATTTCAGAGTATTTTCACGTACAAAAACAAACACATTTAAAATTGAATTACACTAATTTTGAAATTTAAGCAATCTCTTCAAAGTATTTTCACGTAAAAAAACAAACACATTTAAAATTGAATTACACTAATTTTGAAATTTAAGCAATCTCCAAAGAGCTACCATCTTTAAAACAAAAGCATTTTTCAATTTCAGTGATTTCCAAACTTAGACAACTTTAGAATGCCGTCATTTTCAAATTCAAATTCAAAAACACGCGCACGCCAAAATGCCTCGCTACATTTGCCTATTAATATTACAAATCAAATTCTAAAATAAATCATGCTTTGCATAGTTTATAACACTTCGTACATTTCATTTTAAGGTATTCAAACATTTTTACAAAATTACTAAGTACTGAATTGACTATTTATTGAACATGACTAAATTTCAAAAAAAATATATATATTTCAAGCATTCACGTAACCTCCAAAATCCACCAAGGGCGCGCCGTGACGGCGCGCTGAAATTCAACTAGTACTAATTTACAAGCTGCCGAGCAGCTGCTCTGTCACAACAACTAACCGGCTCGCCACCAAAGCTGTCAGTCAAGCTAGAGATTACTACTACTACAGCTAAAGAATTCAGGCTTGGGCTTTAGCTGCAGCAACGGGCGTCCACTTCGCCACTCTGACCTCGCCGGTCTCGTCTCCGGTGAACACCATGCCGGGCGTCCTGAGCGAAATCGCCGTCACCGCGCCATCGCAGTGGATCTCTCCTCTTGTCTTGAAAGACGGGAGGTCGTAGACACGGACGACGCCGTCGCCCCACGCGACGAGCAGCACCGGCTTCCCGTCGGCGTCGTGCGTCCCGTCCATGGCAACCACCGCTGATCGCCTTCTTCTTCCCTGTGGTGGGTGTAGTGTACCTCGAGCTCGGGATCAACGCCGTTGTTGTGATCCTGCTTCTTTGACCTCCAGATCTTGACGGTGCCGTCGTCGGACGAGGAGAGTAGGAACTGGTCCCAGCACAGCAGCGCGGTGACTTTGGAAGTATGGCCGGCGAAGCTGCAGACGCACCGGCGCGTCTCGAGGTCCCAGGCCATGACGCCGCCGTCCACCGCGCCGGAGTAGAGCGCGCCCTTCCCCCGCGCGAGCGACGCGACGGCGTGCCCATCGTGGCCGGCCAGCGCGGCGACCTCCTCGAAGCGCCGCCGCTCTCGGTCCAGCCTCCAGATGTAGATGGCGCCGTCCTCCGCGCCCGCGAAGAGGTGTTCGTCGTCGTTCAGCAGCGCGGTGATCTGCGTCCCAGCGGCTGGAAGAGGAAGCCGGTGCTCCTCGCCGCTTCCCGTGTGCAGCGCCCTCACGGCGCCGCGCGCGCCTGCGAGCAGCCACGGTCCCATGGCGGTCAGGGTGCTCATCTCGCCCTCGTGGATCGGCGCAACGTGGACGCACTGCCCGGTGGCGCAGTCCCAGGCGCGCACCGTGCCGTCCAGGCTCGCGGAATAGAGCGTGCCGGAGCCGTCCGGTACCGCGACGCCAGTTACCGCCTTGGCGTGGTCCTGGAGCTGCGCGACGCCTCGGATGATGCCGTCGCCGACGCACCACGCGCCCTCCCCGGGTTCTTCTTGTGCGCGGCAACCGCGCTTCTGAGCCGGCGGCGGCGCGTGCTCGTCCTGCTCCGTGTGGCGCTTCGTGGGAGGCGGCACCGGAGGAACCGCGGCGGCACTGGTGGTCGTGGGGCTGGGTTTGGAGGAAGGGTTGCGCCACGTGTTGTTGCGCTTCTTGGCGGCTGGCGGCGGCGGATCGGCATGGAGGAACCGGCAGGGGTTTCGACTGCAGTGGCCGGACTTCCAGTAGCGGCAGACGGGCGCTGGCGTGGCGTCGCGGGAAGTAGCGGGGTTGTTGCCGCGGCGGAGCGGGAGGGGAGCGCGCTGCACGGCGGCCGCCATGGAGGATCGCGATGGATCAAATGGGAGACTGGCAGGGGAGTACGTATGTGCTTGCTTTATATATAGATCGGAAGCTGGCCCGAGTCCGACTCCTCCTCGTGGCTACACCGGAACGCGTCTTATCTACTTACCAAAGTACAATACTGTAGTGATACTGTATAAGAGGCGGAGTCGGACTCGGACCTTGTGTCTTTTTAAAACCACCTATGCAATGAATCTCTAGATCACGCCGTAAAATTACAGTTAATTTGAATCATGTTCGATGGTTTTAACTTTGATGAAAGAGAAGATTGATGTATCCAAAAGATATCCATTTCTCTTTGTTTGTAATGGTTCTTTTAGATGGATTCGTGTGTACTACTCCCTCCGTTTTTTAATATAAGATGTTTTAGGTGGTACACATGTTGTCTATATCCACACTAAAATGAGTGAACATACACACAAAAATGTGTCCACATACATTTGTGTGCATGTGCATGTGGACAAAAGATAAAACATCTTATATTAAAAAACGGAGGAAGTACCTCTGTTCCAAAATATAAGATGTTCAACAAGAAGAGAAGAAATAAAGATGGTGATTTCCTCCTTCAGAATTCTTGCATAATGCATCAGGTAAGTGTAATCATCAGGCAGGAAAAGCACGGCACTCAGCTCAATAAATTGTGCCTTTGATGTAACGCGAAAATACAAATAGCAAGGGCAAGGGAAAATACGAACAACTCCACATTTCTCAAAGACAACATAGATTCAATTCTCACAAGAGTAAGCAGCTCTGTATGAAGATACTACTAACACTACCACTCCCTTCAAACCAACCAAGTCATTTCAGAGATTCCAACCAGGATTCCATCAGTTCCCCATGTGTACGCTGGCCTCGATCTGCTTGGCGGTCAGCAGGGCCCGGACCTCGGTATCTTGATCAGCCATCTCAGCGGGTGCCTGACCGTAGGAGTTCTCCTTCTTGGGGCACGCGCCGGCCTCGAGCAAGAGCTTTACGGTGTCCATATGCTCCCCTCGGGCAGCATGGTGGAGTGGCTGCACGGAGCAAATGGGTAAATATACACATAAACCAGGCTGATATCAAATAAATGTAAAATGCGGTTAGCTAGCGTGTGATGGAAGGGCTGAGAGGGTTTACGGTGTCCCCTTCAGCATCAACAGTGTTGAGCATTCGCGCTGCGCAGCCTTCCGTATTCGCAGCGAAATTCAGAATGCACTGAACTATCTCAGTGAAGCCTGTACAGAAAAGTATCGATAAGAACAAACTTAAACATAATGTGTGCAACCAGGAAAAAAAATAAGGTCGACATAGATGAAAAACGCATGCCTCCAGCACAAGCATCATGGAGAGGAATCGCCCCTTCTTCGTCTTTGCACTCCAAGCTTGCTCCACGTTCCAGCAGTAGCTGACAAGATGACAATAGTTAGATACCACCATAATAAGCGGATAAAAATATGCGAGATAACAATGTAAACCTGCACGCAAGGTAGATGACCATATAAGCATGCCAAGTGAAGCACGGTATCGCCATCTTCAACTGGGTCATCAATGCTGCCAGCATAGTTATCTGCATAATCATAAGGGATAAACATAAGACTAAGTGAAGAGCTCCATGGATGACAGAACACACACTCCCTCCGTTCCTAATTATAACATGCTTTGGATATGTCAATGTAGACTACCTACGGACTGAAATGAGTGAACAGACACGCTAAAACGCGTCTAGATACATGTGCATCAGAAAAAAGTTAAAACATCTAATAATTAGCATCGCAGGGAGTATATAGGATAATACGAATGGTTCTCTTTGCCAGCTTTTCACTTTGCAAACAAGTGCACAAAATACCAGCATTATAGAACGAGTGATACTGACCAAGAAGAGTAAGTCTTAAGACCAAAAAAAGTTTCAACAAAGCTTTTGGACCAATGCAGTCAATATGGCCCGGCACACTGAAAAGGTTAGACGATCACGGTATGGACCTCAAATATATTAATCATTATATAACACAAAGAGGGAGTGATATTTACAATAATCACTAGACAAGCTTGAAGAGAGAACGTCAACAGTAACCATGGAATCACAAGCATCCAACATATGTACACAGCTCTACCCCAGCAATATCATCTTCCTTATTTTAGTTTCAGTAACTAAAATGCTTAAATGTTAACTATGTATGATACAAACAAGACAACAAAACATAGATGCACTTTTTTAGATAGATGTTTTTAAACAATGGATATTCTATCCTTATAAGTTTAAAGGTAACGAGAACACCACCACAAAGTAGTGTTCGGAATATGAAAGTCAATGAAGGATGATCGTGCTCATGGAGAATAGCACAAGATGCCAAGCAAGAAAGCATAGATGCAGTTTAAAGAAAAGAAAAACATAACAGATTCCCAAACAAGATTTATCCTTTCAGATTTTCTACTTTAAGCAATGAAACTAAGGTTCTGTTTGACATAAGAATGGATTTTCAAAAATGCTTATGTTTTGACAACAACCAACTGACAGGCAACCTCTTCTCTAGAGCCATACAACAAATAGTTTTTATTACAGCAAGCTCTAAACATAATACTTTGGTTTGTGACTCGATTTATTATGCTGCTCCCTTTGCACAATACAGCATTACCCCGATGGCTGTAAACCAAACGCAACAATTAGAGATGCCATCACCAGGTGCCTATTATAAGTCCCCAAATTTTTCACACGAGAGACGCCCTAGATTTCAACAAAAAACTTTAACTTAGACTGCACTTAGATTACGAGAAGAGTACATCCATATGGTTCTTCTTTACACATAATCGCAGTCTGGACTCTGGTTGCTGCTGGACCAAGTGACTAAGTGAGGACTCTGCTTCCGGGTGACCGAGCTGATGGAAGCACAAAGATGGCCTGTGCGGATGCGACCCACAATCATCCAATACAAGATTTGCACTAGGAAAAAGTCCACAAGCTGATCCGTGCAGAAGGCCATCGTAATTTCAGACACGGCGGGCAGTAAACTAGTGGCTGGAACAGGCTGCGAATTTCACCGCCACATCATGCGAAGCAGCGACCCTGGCTAGTAAATCCCATTCTACTACACAGTACGCGCGTTCTGCTCCAATCAAATGATCCCATGGAACCCTGGGAGCGTACGGTAGGAGGATCGGAATTTAGAGGGGGGGCAGTGAAGTACCGAGCGCGGCGCGGAGGGCGGCGGCGTTGCCGGTCTGGGCGGCGTCGGCGAGGGCGCGGAGGTGCGGGGGCAGCGGCGCCTCCTCGTCGTCGGAGGCGGCGGCGAAGGCCACGTCGTCGTCCTCCACGAGGCCGTTGCGGCCGCCGGGGACCGCCATCCGCGAGCTAGATTTTGGGCCTCCGCGTGTGCGTCGTGGGGGCTCGCGAGCAGTGCGCAGTCACGGCGGCCGCGGCGGCTTCGGTGGGTCGAGAGTCGAATAACCTACCAGGGCCGGGCGGCGGCGCTGGAGGTTGGCTGTATACGACCCCGTCAAGTGGAATGGAAACCCTGCGCTTTGCGTAGGACCGCTGGATCAGAAACGGACGATGCAGATTATATGGAGGCCGAAACACTTTTTCTTACGGTGCCGTCAGTTTTGACTTTAATTTTTCTGGCCGATTTGCTAGGTCAGAAAAAGGATTGCTCAAACTGATTTTGATATGTTGAATGGTCTTTCTAGACCCATTTATTTTTCTCCGCTCTCGTCCACAAACCCGGTGGTAGGGGTGTTTTTTTTTGTGTCGGAATAAGTCCTCGCTCGGACTTATTCTCCCGAGCTGGGAATGGGCTGAATCCCACACCGAATCCAGCCCACATCGAGTACTACTGCCTCAATACCCCAGTCCGACCCAGCCTGACGGTAGGGGTGTTCCGCTGACGGCAGGTAGCCCCTTACTGGTGGCAGTTGCGTTGAATGCTTGGATTCTCCCGCCTGAAGAATTGACGTGCCTAAACAGGTTACGTATCCTCTCGATTGATGGGTGGATATGTTTAGTGCCATCTTGAACTAAGATGTTCAAGATGTGGGCAGAGCATCTCACATGAAAATCAGCACCATCCAACATCAATCCATGGTCTTGAGTTTCCAAAAAAGTGTTAACTGCCGCTGTGTTATTTCCTGCATTGTCCAAGGTTAGAGTGAGCAGTTTACGCTTTATACCCCAATCTGATAGGCATCTGCAAAGGGCTTCCTCAATGGCAACTTTTGTATGTGGATACTTGACGTCTTTGAAGGATATTATCTTTTTCTTCAAGACAAAGTTGGCATCAATATAGTGCGCTGTGACACACATGTAGCCCAACTTTTGAACAGAGGTCCACATGTCTGAGGTGAGGCAAATACATGAGTCAAGACTCTCGAGTTCGAGTTTCAGCTTGTCCTTCATCTCATCATATTCAAGAATGCAATCATTCCGAATTGTCTGACGACCAACTACTTTGAAGGTTGGTTGCATTGACTTCATCCACTCCTCGAAGTAAGGGTCCTCAAATTTCCTAAATGCGACCTCGGCATGGATACAGAATTTGGTCATGAGCTTTCGGCTTCTCTTAGAATCGAAGACAAATCCAACGTCCGATGCCTTCTTCTTAAGGGTCGCCACAAACCTAGCTCTAACATCTTCTTCGATCAATCGGCAATACTCAGAGACGTGACTCAAAAGGCTACTGGTTCCAGACCTTCTTGTGCAAGTGAGCTTCATTCCACAGTACTTGCAGACAGCTTTCGGAACATCGCCCACAACGACAAGATCTTTCTCATAGTGTTCCCATACCTTTGATCTCTTGACATGTGGAGTCGCCGAAGGTGCATCCGTAGCATCACCAGTTCCAGAGCTCTCGGACATATTGCCTGGATACATTCGGACATTCCTCAAATACAATAAAGCAATAGAATGAACCATATATAGGCTTCGGTAATAGACTGATACAATATTCCTCAAATACAATAAAGCATTTTTCATTTCATAAGCAATAAAATGAACTCATTTGCAAGGATGCATAATTAATAGCATGTGAAGAAGCAGACTGATAATTAGCAGGTTAATATAAGTAGCAAGTAAATAAGTAGATTGCAGCTCTACGGGAATCATTTCAAAAAGCATAATAATCTGATCTATAGGAGGTTAATAATCTGAGCAAGCATAATAACATAGCAGGTTCAGTTTTGTAAAACTTGCAGCCAAATAATCACATCAATTTTGCATCTAAGAAATTAGGAACTGAGTAGACAGGAAGAAAACCGCTAACAATCTGATAGACATTTTTAGAAGTTACAGGACCTTGACAACATTCAGAAAAACTAAAAGAAACCCATCCTCACGAGAAATTCTTGAACTCATGACTTGGTAACCACTAGCACCACAGCAGTACCAAATCAAGAAACACACTAGGGACTAGAGCATCAGAACTCACCGCAGCTTGGCCGGACAGCAGAAGGAGGAGAGGCAGCGGCGACGACGGAGGACGGCGACGGTGTGGTCGCCTTGGCTGCGGTCGCCGCCGAGGTCGAGGCTGCGGTCGGGGTAGACGAGGTGGAGCTGCGAGCCGGAGATGGCGACGAGGGTCTCCTCAACGGTGGTCGGGGCCGGGCGTCGTCCTCGGCTGCGTCGGCCAGGAAAAGGTGAGGGCGGGGTTGCGGGGAGGCCGGAGTTGTGGAGGTCAGAGAGGAACGGAGGAGTAGATCAGGAGGACTGCGGGGGTGGTGCTCGGCGGCGGCGGTGATGGACGGCGGCGGTGGGCCGGTGGCGGCGCAAGAAACCCTCGGGGACTTGGCCGCCGTGTCGGGGGCTTGGGGCTTGGGGCGTGTGGAGCTGAAGGTGCGGGTTGAACCCGCGGGTTCGACCCAATCAATCTCGATCCACACCGCACCGCTCCGCACCGTAATTTTGCTAGACCCGCACCGGCCCAGTCCATTTTGCCTTTGTACCCATTACAGCCCAACCCTAAACAAACCAAACGCAGAACCGCACCAAATTCTCCAAACAAAACCGCACCATTCCCAGCGTGAACTCCGCTCTTGCTCCGATGGTGCTGACTCTGGTTCCGACGGATGACGTGTAAGGGTTCAGTCTGCTGGTTCTTTTATCGGATTTGGTGATTTGTTCAGGAGTCGCTGGTCGTCAAACGCTTCGGTTTTGTGCAGTGGGTGGCGGTCCTTCAAATAAGAAAAATTTGGAGGGTCAACCTAAAAAAACGGGCACTAGCCGGACAGGATAACGACAATGGTATATGTTGGAGTTTCTGTAGTGTGAAGCTTACATTTGCACATTGTTCAGTAATGTCGTGTAATTTATTGTTTGAGCAAATGTTGTCGTGTACTTAAGCTTGCAACTGGGACGTGTATTGAGAATCAAGCTAGCCCTTAGCTATAGTGTTGGGCTTGAAGTTCTGGGCTTGGAATGCGATAAGCTACAGCCGCGGTTCTCGCAATCGGCCCAAACCGGTTGCTCGCTTGTACTTTTGCAACTGAGCAGCATGGAGAATCATCTTCTTCTTTTTTCGAAACGAAATCTCTAACATATCTAAGCTCCCTGGGATTCCAGGCCTGTGGTTCATCCTTGAATTGGGCCCGCAAATCAGTGTCTCAGAATTCGACATGGCCCACAGGTCAGCGACAGATAAATTTGCCGTCTCCTCGTTATCCCCACGAGTTCGGAAATATTACATCTCTTGCCACCGCCAAGTGAACAGTACCCGTTCCTCTCTTCTCCTTCTCCTCTCGCAACAGAGCTCCGCCTAGGGTTCTCCAGCCGCAGCTTCCATCGACGCCGCCGCCACTTCGGTCGGTTTCGTTGGTCAATCCTTCTTCCCAAAATCGCAGCCGTTCTTCGATTCCGGCAGCCGCCGCCGCCTGCGCTCCCCTATTTCCGACCGTGTCTTGGTCAGAACTATCAGCATCCGGCGCGGCCCGACGCCCTCGCCGTCGTCTTCATCGGCGTCCACCACCGCGCTGCCCCCGCCTGATCTCTCTCCTTCTCCCTCACGCTTGGAGCACATAGCATGCTAGGGTTTGCAGGCCCGGCGGCGGCGGCGTGGTCGTCCCCATCTCCCATCGACGCCCATCACACAACTGACGACTTTATCTCCTCCAGCGGCGGCCATACGAAGCTTTGCGACTCTCTTTTCCAGCGGCGGCCGTACCAAGCTGTGTCTCAAGATGGCTACAACGAGTTTCAGGCCACCAGACCTCTCTCCTACAGCTGAGTGTGCCGACCGATATGGTGGAGGTGGCAGTCGTCGCCGTGCTTCCCTGCTGCGGATAGATGCGGCAACTGTCTCCGTGCTCTGGTTGTGGATGATTCTCCGATTCAGAAGTCATGTGCTCTGTGAGTATTCTTTTTTATTCCTACGTTTCTTCCGCGAGATTAGTTCTCGGCAAGTCCTTTGGCCAGATTGGATTAGTTCTCGGCAATTCCTTTGGCCAGATTGGAATTCGATTTATTGCTGAATTTGGGTGATCCTGGTTTGTTAGGTAAATGAAATTATGGAACTTGGAGGGTGGAGGGTGTGCGCTGTGGGATTTCGCGCGTGTTTGGTTATAGCCTCGCATTGGCCGTGCAATTTGTTCAATGTCCTTGCCGGCAAGGGCTAGCAACTATTCCTATGGTACTTTAATTCTTTAGGGCAAGCAGCCTTACGTTTTTACAATCAATTGATCATGTTGTACCCGTAGTACTATATCAGTTTGACGGGTCCTGGATCAAAATTTGATTTCAAGGGTTTGCTACAATAACCATAGAAAGCAGTAATAAAAATATGCCATTACGAGCAAATCCTTCTCTATACACAGGGTTTCCTTTTTGGAGCGGAGCAAATTATAGGCGGGGTCCTTTGTCCTGAAGGCTTTGGGAATAGTTCTTTTGCGATGCGTACTTGCCGTCGAGTACAGGCTGATTCGGCTCTATGGTGCGAGCAAGGATTTTATTGCCCAGCCTAGATAGCAAACACCTACCCAAGCCAGGCAAGGCTAGAACTAATTTTTTGGGGATCCACAGATCCTTTAATTTCTTTCTTCTATTACCGTCGGATTTCCATTCTCATTTTCCTTCTTTTGTGTTTGTTTCTTGTTTTTCCTGTGTCTCTTGATTGTACAGAACTAGGCTCCCTGACTTTCTCGAAATGGATTTCATAACGCAGCCTACATTGATTTAAGCCAATGTTTTAAATCCATGGTATGGCCTGACCACTGATTCACTAGCAATTTGTGCTGATACGTCTATTTTGGGCTTTCGTACCACAAAGGCAATGCATGTAGATTACAAATTCATAACCACAGTAAACTAAGAAGCCTAGAAGGGGAGTGCAAAAAAGAGTTAAGACAACACCGACAGCTCATGCTTTTCCCGTCATATTTAGAGCTCCAGTTCTGAGTTGTGCTTCTAAAAGAAGAGATTATCAGTATTTGCTTATATAACCGGTGTACATAAGACCATAATTGCATTCATGTCTCGTTCTTCGGTTGTCATTCTTTTTCTCTACAAATTGTAAATCTCCAGTTCCGATTACTGATCTTTGCATGTCCTCTGTTTATAACTTCACAGGACAAGGTTTCGATACATATGAGTCACAGGCAAAAGTAAGGCCGAAAAGGTCGAAGGTAAGACAAGGTTCTTGTCCGTCCCCTTAATTATATGAGTAGTTTCTACATGCACAGCGACATGAATTTTACAATTATGCATCTCCTTTGGCTATTGCACTGTTTGTTGTTTCAGTAAATTAAGTTACATTCTCAGCTTGGTATACATCAGCTGAGATTACTAATTTTCTAACCCTCTGGACAAATTTGTAGGTCAATAGCTAGGTATTGTATAGCAGTATCAATTATGCTATTCAGATTCACTCCATGAACAAAATAAATGCAGCCCACAACACCAATGAAGACATGGAAAATAGATGCAAATTAAATGCATGCATGTGTTGTTTCATAGTGCATCAGCGAAGAATTAACTATGCAGCTTTTGAATTTTATTTAGATAGTTTAGTTACCTCACCTTGCTTGATGGATGGTTATGTATGGATTGTATGATTCAGGTGAGAACATGCCAGTGCAGCCATATCAAGCTACACTCCAGCTA
Source organism: Poa pratensis (assembly GCA_947311845.1). Classification (NCBI taxonomy): domain Eukaryota; kingdom Viridiplantae; phylum Streptophyta; class Magnoliopsida; order Poales; family Poaceae; genus Poa; species Poa pratensis. Next base: position 70,239,204 of record CAMZMU010000045.1, on the reverse strand, counting down.
CTTAATCAGGTTTGAAACAAAATAAGAACATCATTCCCAGGGTATAAACCTTTGCTTGGCAAATTTTTGCCTCTGCCAACAGGTGTGAGAGCGGGAAGATTTTCTAAGCACATTGGTAAGCTTTGCTGCAAGTGTGGCCCTGAAAAGATATATTCATATATTTTTCAACAGCCCTTTTGTGAAAGCAGCTTGGTTTATTGACCCCTGGTTCATTGGTGTAGATGGCCTGGTTCACACTTGTAGTTCTCTAACTCAAAACATTTTGATTCTGATGAATATGAATCACCCACATGCTTCCCTGCCAAATATTCTTAACTTTATGTGGTGCACGTGGAAAAATTTAGGAATGATATGCTTTTTAACAAGAGAAATGGGGAGACGTATCAAATTTGTATTCATGCTCATGCACTTGCTAATAATCTCAAGTTACTTCCGGATGATATCGAACTACAGGGGAATACTGTGATGAATCGCCATAGCCAACGAATTGTACCTCCGCAAAGGAGTACCATTACCACTGATCGAATTTTTCCAGTAACTGTAATCTTTGCAGATGCCTCGTGGAAGTGTAACAAGATCCCAGATTCTACAGGCCTTCCAGCGACGGGAGCTGGAGTCTTTATCAGGAATGAAGCCGCAGGAAATCAGTGCTCCATCATGATCCAGGCGGCAACATCACTTGCGTTGTCAGTCTTTCAGGTGGAACCTAAAGAACTGCTGCTGGCGGCATCGCGCATCATCTGAATATCAACAGCCCAACAGTCCTTACAGATAATCAAGCGTTGGCAAAAGTTACAACAAGCAGGCAAACTACACCATCAGCTCATTCGATTGGATTCAAGAGAAGTTTAGGCAAGCTTATTTCTGCTCTGCTCCAGATTCTCGGCTCAGGTGTACCACATCAAGAGGGACCTGAACGGCGTAGCGCACAACTGTGCTCATCATGCTCTCAGGCGTAGCCTAGATCAGCCTATATTTTCGTATACTTCTTCAGCTCATGCTCCAGGCCGTTGCCCTGTTATTTCAGGCAAATATTCAGGGATTTGTATTACATGTTGTACTCTGCACGAGCTGAGGGAAAGTTGGCGTCTCCAGCGCCTTGTTAAAAAAAGTATGTTCTCTAACACAAAGAGAAGTCATGCTTAGAAGTGTTGATAGCAATGTAGATAGAGAATCTATCGTGTATGCTAGACTTAGGCTAGATGGTATGCAACACTGTATCTTTGATTATTAAAGCCAGTTCTATTATAGTCTATTCATATGAATAAACTATCGTTGATTAGAGTCAATCCTATCACTGTTTGGAACGTTTACAAAAGTAGTGAACCAGGATATTTTTCAAATTTGAAAGATTTTTTAAAATCTCAACCATTTTCAAAAATTAATATTGTGAAACAAATGAACAACTTTTCAAATATGAACCGTTTTCAAAAACCATTTCTAAATATGAACCATTTTCAAAAACTAAATTCAGGTGAACCAAAAATAATAGTTATCCAGAAATATCGGTGAACCAAGAATAATAGTGAACCAAAAATGCAGGTGTAACAAAAATAATAGTGAACCAAACATGCCGGTGAACAAAAAATAACAGTGAACCAAAAATCTTATTACTGTTTGCCGTCGAGTACTAGAGCCGGTTCATATGAATAAACTATCGTTGATGATGTTAGGAATGTAGTTCACACATTATCAACTTATCACACTTAAGCTGATTTCATTTATGTGATTATTTCACATTACATAGAGATATCATCTTCTCTGGGGTAGAGAATTTTTGGGCATGCACATCGATTTTTTTCTAATCATTGTACAAACGGGCGCGGCAACGCGCGCCCCACCCTTCTAGTCATGAGCTATGAGCCAATGAGTCTATGAACCTGTTGTTTTATTATCCAAATTGATATGAATATAAATGCTAACTTCCTGCCGTAGCGAAGGGAGACCCGTCACCGGGAGGCTTGACCCGACGAAGCGGAGGCTAAAGTAATGATTCACTTGGTACAGATCGTCACCGAGTCGGCGCCGACTTAGGGTTCTGCCTATGTATATACCTTTTGTAAGCCGCCGGTTCGGATAAGTCGCAAGTTGTAAATCTCCGGCATTTATAACATCACCCGGTCAATAGTGAAAATTTGCTAGCTGGCGCGCTTAGTTTTTTCTCTTACTGTTTGAAAGGGTTTTCCACGTTAAAATCTCGTGTCCCCACGTGCTCATCTTACTTTCGTTTATCGTTTATTTGCTTGTCGTTTATAGCAGAACCCATCTTGCATACTGGGCCCAGATCACGGCATCAAGCTTAACATCAGCTTTTCATTAGTCGTTGATCCGATCACGAAATCTAGCTTAACATCAACTTTTCTTCAGTCCTTGAGCCCTAATTAGTGCTGATGGGCATGCACAACCTCACCGGCTAAAGGCACACTTTGCTTTCACTAATAATGATCCGGCCGACATGTGAAAAAGTCTGAAAAGATTAGGTAAAATGGTGGGACGATCATGTCATGCCACGGAGTTTCGTGCTCGATCGTCGTGGTGTTGGCTTTACGAACCATCATTATATCTTCGTGAGACGCGGAACATGCATCATTGTCGCCGTCCTGTCAGGTCTCAGGCCGTGACCCCAAAGTGCAAAAGGTCGGGGTTAATTCAATTAGGACGTTCTTAATTTTCCGGGATAGATAAAACGCGATCGTTGGCGATCATGCATGCTGGTTACTTTAGACTTTGCATAGTATGGTCTTGAATCGGGGAAATCTATTTTGGGTTGTAGGCGTGGATGCTTCCAATATTTAAAAATTGTATTTTAAAATGTTGAGAAAATTCAAATAAAAAACCGGGTGTATATCTGGACATTCTATGGTTGCACACATAGTTTCGTGAAAAACAGACATTTTTGTGGCTTCTGAGCACAATGTTCCCTCCTTTACCGCTCTCTCGTGTACTGCCTCTGTGTTTTGGATCGACGACCTTGCGAGCTAGTGCAGTGAAGAAGCGCCAATCGCCATCTCCTCTTGTGTAAGAGGAACTTCGTGCCAGGACTTGAGCCTGACGATACGAGAACCGATTCAACAAAGCCTGGTTAAGTAGTCGCAATAGACCTAGCTACAACACCGTTATCTTGATTTCGTTGTCGTTGCAACTTATTTAGTGTTCGTTAAAGTAAGTGATGCTTTCATGTTTAACTTTTGATGAAAGGATTGTTGTACAGTTAAACATGTAAGAGGATTAAAATTAAGGTGAAATCCAACCGCCTTTCCATTATTATCACATAACGGAAATACAAAGTTTACCAAACCAACAGAAAAGGGGAAAGCGAGCTGGAGCAGCAGCAGGAAACCCACTGAGAATGCTTGATCTCGAACAACCTGCGGGGCAAAAACCTGCTGCCACCAGTATTCGCAACAGTACCAATCATACTTCTAACAATAGGTGTATTTGCATCCATTGCAACGCACAGACACTTTTGCTATTTGCTACTGCTCGCTCCGTCTCAAAATATAATATGTTGTAGCATTTGTGACTCTGTGGCTGATTCGTGTTAGAAAGTCTTATATTTTGAAAGGGATGGAGTGGTTGATATTATTCCCATCCCTACACGTTGGGGGTGCGGCGGCCATCCCCAGGCGACGTCACCTGGCCCAGATAGATACACGAGCCGCACGTCCAGCCGTCAACCGTAACAGAACGAAAGAAAGCGGTCCATTTCCAGTCCACTTCTTCGCTTCGTCCTCTCCAGCTGACACTCCCGTCGCTTTATTCCCTTCCCTTCTCGCCCTCTCCAGATTCCACCAACCCAACCCAGCCCGCATTATTCCCCTTGCTTCCATCCGCTTTACTCTCCCGGCCCTGATCGTCCCCCTCCCTCCCTATCGGCGCGCGGGGAAGATGGGGTCGTCGCCGGGGAGCAGCGGCTACGACTGCTCCTTCAAGGTGCTGCTCATCGGGGACTCCGCCGTCGGCAAGAGCAGCCTCCTCGTCAGCTTCGTCGCCCCCGCCCACGCCCACGCACACGACGACGCAGACATCTCCCCAACCATAGGTAACCTTAACCTCCCTCCATGGATCTCCACCCCTCTGAAAGAGCGCTCAACCCTGTCCGTCCCGATCAGGGAACACCACCCAGACCCAGGGCCAGGCCAGGCAGCAATAATAAATGCTCTTGTCTCTACTAGGGATTCCTGTCTCTCTGTCCTTCGGGCTCGGGGTAGCGTACCTGTGTGTTCCGCTCGCTGTTTTTTTTGTACAAGTAGAAACGGATACCTACCTCTCATGCGCCGCGACCGCGAGACGGCAGTGCCGCCGAACGAAGGTGTTTGAGGGAGCCGCGCGAGTGAGAGATCACCCCACCCAGCACCGCGGTAGTGTCGATTTGCTCAAGACGCGGGCGTTCCGCTTCTGCGGTTTTAGGCTCCATCCATCCGTAACTGCGTGCGGATTAATCGCTTCGCCATCTGCGATGCTGCCGCGATGTCAACTTGTTCAAGCAGAGTTGTTTTTATGCTTCTGCTGCTGTTTCAGGCACCTGCAACCCTGTGTTTTGGCATCCGCTGTGTTGCAGTTATCTGACATCCATACATTTGGCACAGCTGGCACTCCCAACTTTGTTTACAGGCTACTGATTCAGTTAAAACATTTAAGCAGCGGTTCAGGAACGCAAGCAGTTGAACCATCTTCCTGTTTTGAAATGAAAACACTATAACCATCTCACTTCAAATTTGAAATTGATCAAAGTTGATATGCTTAAGCCACCCCTAGTTCCAACATAACTGGCAAGCGGGAAAGGGAAGAAGATTGGTCCGGTACGCTTTTCATGATGTATTCGTCGACAGTGACCAGTATATATTTTCAGGATCTAAATTCACTTGGGATTGTTAATGGTAGCAAACTGGAATAGAGCAGATTGTACAGTACGTCAGCTAAGTTCCCAAGCAGATAAAAAAAATCTTCCAAGTCTTCGAACAGCTAGCAGCTCCAACCTGACATGAATCCATCCAATTATTCAACTCTGGACTCATGATAATTTACTGTATATTTATCGTGGTATTATACATACTCCCTGGATCTCCCCTCTGCCTGCCGGTGTGCGCTCAACCCTGCCCGTCCCGATTAGCCAGGGAACACTAACCAGAGCGATAAATGTTGTTGTCTCTGGTACTGGAGTTCAATATCTGTTAGGTAGCTGTCATACGGACTATGTGTTCTGCTCGCTGTTTATACTAGCTTGGTCTATGAATTTCGTCGGAACGTGCCTTTTCTGCGAGAGAGGGCGGTGCTCGCCAAGGTGGTGGGCGAGGGATCACAAAACCAACACCGCGCCGTCGATTTTCTTCTGCTGTTACGGACGGGAACCATGATAGTAACTGTCGATTTATCATTTACTTCGGCATCTGCTGTCGCGGTTCGTGATATCAACTTGTTCAAGCAAAGATGTTTTTTACTTGTGCCTATTCCGTAGTTGCTTCGTAACTGTTTTGGTATGCATCTACTATGTTGTGGCGATCTAACTTTGAGCGGTCCTGCTCTGAGCCACTGCCTTGTTGGTTTTCAAGAATTGTCATGGGTTGATCCATAGGTTTGGTCCAGATGCAACCATGTGCCAATATAATGTTTACCTGTTGCTTTGTTTACAGACTAGAAATTCTACTGTAGAACACAAGGGTGTATATAACTATACCTCTCTTAAAACCGATCAAAGTCGATACTTAAACTACCCCTAGTTCCGACATTACTAGCAAGCGGAGAAGGGAAGCATATTGATCTGGTACGCTTTTCATGATGTATTCGTTTAGACAGTGACCAGCGCAGAGTGCATCCTTCATAATATTTTCAGGATCAAAATTCAGTTCGGATTGTTAGTGGTAGAAACGTTCTGTATCCACTCTCGAATAGGGTACATTGTACAGTCCATCAGCCAAGTTTCCAAGCAGATAAAATATTTCTGTCTTCTAAGCCCGAGCTAATGTTTCTGAATATGAATCCACCAATTTATTCAGTTATTATTGGTCATGATAATTATTGTATGGCTGCGCTCTATCCTGTATTCTCCATGTTATTTACTTGTCAGAATTTAATTTTAATTCGCAACAATTTCCAGGAGTGGATTTTAAAATCAAGTTTCTAACTGTCGGTGACAAGAAACTGAAGCTAACAATATGGGACACCGGTAAGTTTTTTTTCCCTTTTTGTTTGTGAATACGGTGTTTACTGTTTACATGCTCTCTCAACAATACTTCATCTCTGTTGTAAAGTTATTTCTATGCTTTCTGAGGGCACCTGTTCCTCTGTACCTTCAGACTTTTCAATAGTAAATCAGAAGCCTACATGTCGATTTTTTTTCCTTGCCTAGTTGATAGATCATTATTTTTGGCTGTTTTGTCCTGGGCACAATCACTTTATTCTACAATATACAAAGAAAAACGCTGCATTCTCTCCTAAATATCAATGACTTTGATCACAATACTGGTCAGCGGTATCGTGTTATTCTACAGTCTATCACATCTAATGGCGTTCTTACATTCAAGTGTTTGACAGCTCGTTTTTATTGTTTGCAGCTGGCCAAGAGAGGTTTAGGACAATCACTAGTTCTTACTACAGAGGTGCTCATGGAATTATTCTAGGTAATATTGATTTCTTCTAAGATTTGATTACACGACAACAATTTGAAGCTCTTTCTATTTTTCACGCCTTACTTGCAAATATTTTTTCATGCCATCTTACTATTAAGCTATTAATTGTTTCCTTCCTCTTCTGACACCATTAGTTTTAGTTTGCAATTTACAGACATATCTTTTCAATATTCATGTATATCAAGCAAGATACCATACTCAATAGTGATTTCTGAACAATATTTAGTGACTTCTCCACGCTAGCTTCCATATAGATGTATCGTTCTCGCCAAGTTGTAATCATTCCATTCGTATACATAATCTTGGATGTGGTTTCAGTAGGAATGTAATAAACGTTGTGTTGTTTTCATCATACATGATTGAGTTCAACACTGTATTCAGGTGTCACCTCACTATGATAATGTACCACCTAATCATTTTGTAGCACTTCTGTTGAGATTAATGATGCCAAAATACATTTTGTAATGAGTTGAAGCAACAAGGTATCTAGAAGAACTGTTACAGACTTACTGTATTTTTTTATTCTGCGGAAAAATGTTGCAGGTTAACTTGCAGAAGTTTAACTTTGTGTTGTCTTCTTCTGTTAGTTTATGATGTCACAAAGAGACAAAGTTTCACAAATCTGGCTGATGTGTGGGCCAAGGAAATTGAAATGCACTCGACAAACAAAGAATGCGTCAAAATGCTTGTTGGAAACAAAGTGGACAAGGTATATATACTTTGTTTCTGTTTCAATCAATTCACTATTCAGTCTATCAAGATGAAGTGAGACTACAGTATTCTGAATATTATGGTTCTACTGTGCAGGATGAAGAGAGATTGGTAACAAGGGAAGAAGGGCTTGCCTTTGCACAGGAATGTGGATGCCTATTTCTCGAGAGCAGTGCCAAAACAAGAGAAAATGTGGAGAAATGTTTTGAAGAGCTTGCACTGAAGGTACACGCATAGAAAGATACTAAGCAACATAAGTTAACTTCTTTACTTTTGACAGTAGAAGGATATCTTCTGAGAACTCCAAAAAACTGAACTATTAAAGTTGTAGATCATTCCATGCAATAGCATCCTTAAGTTAGAAGTTTAACAAACATATAGCTGACTGGTTTGTAACGACTTTAGATTATGACTATGTTCTTTCAGAAAGCATTCTCCCGGCACTGAACATTCCTTCATTAGATGCATGTATTTTACTTATACCACCTTATTGCGAAGCACATCTAAATAGTGCTACTCTTGTTACGATGATGTAACTGCGTATTTTCCTGTCGCTGTGCTGTCCCTGTGTCGCGAGTCCTAATTGGCTTTGAGAAATGTGTCATGAATTTGTTGTATATGACCGATTGAGTGATCAATGCCTACTGTGTTGTCGCCTACCAGTTTGTTAATGTTTTAGGCTTGAAGTGTACTGTAGTTTCCTTAACTTGCATATCACTCGAGTCCTGACCTTGTGGACTGTCGCTTTATATCTCAAAACTTGTATTACTGAGTTAACAGATTCATTTTCATAAGAGACAGCAGGAAAGCAGTACTGGATATCAGCTGTTTTATAAGTCACTAAGTGTTTGCTTCAGGCATGTTATCTGCCATACCTGAACTTGTCAGATTATTTGGCATAGTGTTTTGTGAACATTTGCCTTCCTTTTTTTGCTTGAGTTTCTTCTGTTTTGTCTTAATGTGCTGCTGGGCAAGTCTGTAATGTCTTGTTTGTGAGCTACTATGAGGTCTTTACATGCCTGCAAGCATAAGCCTATTGTTTGTGAACTGGTGCAAGGCATTCTTCGCACATCTGCCAGATTTGTTAGGGCGGATGTCTGCATAATACTACCAGTCAAATTTGGGTATAGTATGCTTTACCTAGATATGCCAGAGATGATCTTTGGGCAACTTGATTTCCTCCTGAGCATGCAAATATCTTATTGTGTCCTAATAAGTTTATGAAAACCCTGTATGTTCAACCCTTTTCTGTTTCTATTATTGTTTCCACTTCTACTGCTTATGTCCTGTAGTTGAATTTTCCTCTGCTATTGGCGAAATTGTCGCACAATTCGTGAGTCTGCTTTGTCAGATGAGGGAATTTGATATTTGCACTTCTTTGTTATGAACAGTGTAGTAGCCCCCTGTGCGCCCCTGATTTCTTCAGTTATGTTTCAGCATAGGCACATATACAGAATATGAGTTCAGGTGTCCCTTTTCGTATTGTATCAGAAAATTCTTTTCCAGCTACACGTGTTGAGCTATATATGTGAGCCTTGCTAGTATCTGCATACTTGAGTGTCACACAACTCAAGCTGTGCTCCAAAGAACATCATTTACTCGAGTGTAGATATGCTGCCTCCTTAATGCCTACAGCATTGTGCTCGTCCTACTTAAACACGGCCTCACTGTGTTGAGCTATTTCAGATCCTGGAGGTCCCGAGTCTCTCGGAGGAAGGATCTTCGGTCGTGAAGAGGAACTCGCTGAAACAGAAGCAGGAGAACAACGCGAAACTCGCCGGAGGGTGCTGTCAGTAGATGATCCAGTTTTACTGTGTGCGAACCAACTAGATCTCGTGGTGATCGACGTCTAGGAATAGCTTTTGTTCTCGTTTCCTGATGTAAATGAGCTGTATCTAAAGGGACAAATAACAAACGGCTTGCGGTTTTTGGTGTGAAGGGGTGGGAATTGTTCTGTACAAAAAAAAAGAGATGGTTGCTAACTCGGTTGATCTGGCGAATTCGGTTTGCTGATTGTAATGAGGTTCAGGGAGTGCGGGTGTATTGCTTGTACATACTGATTCAGGTCGTTTTCTGGTGGCATATCTTTGGGTTTGTATGGAACCTCTGTGATCTTTGGGTTCTGAACCTCTGGTCCTTTATGGAACGTCAATGTGATGGTGTATCATACTGAGCTGTTGTTGCAGCCTACAGCAAACCTGTTTCTCCCCGTAAACACTATACTTTTGAGAACCACTATCAGAGCTGATCACCACTGTACCCGGTGTGAATGTGTGATCTTGGCTGTGGCGATGCAGCTGCACCGATCAATCCCTGTGCTGTAGCTTTATTATTGATCGAGTACTAGCTAGTCATATATTGTGTAGAGATCATCTCTGTGGTGGCAGATGCTCACATGACAATTGCAGATGCTTTGAACTCTGCTTCCGGTGTCCCGTCCTGTTGAGTGAGGTGTTGGTTCTTGCCAATGCCATGGTGGGCATGGCCGCCCAGGAGGATGCACGTGAAGGCGTACGTGATGCTTGCAGGTGCGCCGACCGTTAGCATTTCTTCCTGCACGCAAGGACGCAGCTGGAGAGGACGATCCTGTATACCCATCGCCAAAGCGGGTGAATCACCAGGACAGTACGTACACTTGGTGCCGACTATCATCAACCTCAGGGACTCACAAAAGCCAAAAGGCACCAACACTGTGTTACCTACGTACACCGGTACACGCAGCGGCGGACCTAGCGTCCCTGCTCCCCGGCGCTCGCCCGGGCTTCCGGCCGGCCGGGCAGTGTATTTGTACTGTATTTGTACAGTGAATTTACTAAAAAAAATCATTTTATGCCCTTAATTTTACTGTTTGCCCGGGCTTCCAGTTTGCCCTGGGTCCGCCACTGGGTACACGCTAACCTTAGTCCAAACATTTTCGTATCTTTTTTCCTAAACGGTTCTTAACCAAACTTTTAGTCATTATATAATAGCTCCTTCAAAAACTTTCAACCAAGTATGGTCCCTTCTCACTAAAAGGAAAACGCCATTCACTTTGGCTTGTCTGAAACTGTGGAAGTCGAAAATTTCCAAGTCATTTAAAATAAGTCATTTGATATGACGTTTTTCAGTTCTAGAGCTTATGGGAATCTCAGAAAACGCCAATTGATATGATCTTTTTTTTTTTCAATTTCAGAGGATGCAAATGGCGTATTCTGAGATTTTCAAACACCATATCAAATGGCTTATCAATTTCTGCATCACGCTCCCATGCAGCAGAAACCTGAACCTGTCCACCATCTTGTCTTCCCCATTGCCTCCCATGATGGTTGGCCTGCCAACGTGCCATTTCCTTCCTTTGAGTCGCTTCAAAGGACGCACTACCTCGTCGAGCTCCCATTTGTATGTAAACAGGCAATCATAAACACCCGCACATATTTTGCCAAAACGAGGGTGTGCAGGTTATCTACCCCACATTCCCATGGAAGCACGAGAACGTACAGGGTAGGATCCATGTGCAACGGCAAGGAAAGAACAGTGAGTACTACAGCTAGTTCATTCATGCATGGCACTCCAGATTGTTCGCCGGGGATCGACAAGCCACCAATCAATCGGGTCGCCGGAGTAGGAGCCAGATAAATCATCATGACCGCATTGCTATTTGATGGGCCAACGCCGATTGATAGATCTATTCAGGAGCGGTGGCGCCCACGGTGGTCGGCCGGCCTCGCTGGTTTTTGTCCGGTGGCATGATCCATGCAAGCACAGTCCTTTCACTGCATACGAGTTGATGCATACGAGTATCACTATGAGCCTGTGAAGAATGGTATCAGGGCCCTACACATTTTCGCCTCGCACATGTAACCATAGTTGATAGTACTGACCTAGCCTAGCCTGATCATCAGGGCAGTGGGGTGCCATGGCACTCTTAAAAATATGTAGAAATTCATTTAGCTACTACTCCCTCCGTTCGGAAAAGGATGTCACAAAAATGAACTATAGATAGATCATTTTTGTGACATCCTTTTCCGAACGGAGAGAGTAGTATTTGGACTAATTCGTGCTAAATGCTACTAGTACTTGGACTAATTTCCGCTAAATGCTGAGTATGATAGGAAGTTTTTAAACTTGACACGCAACCAATTTTATCCTAGATACGCCACTGCTAACCATGCATGTATCTAGGCGCACACGTAAGTGGTGGAAGAAAGAATTTTGTTGCACCCAGCAGCCAGCACACATTAGGTAGCCAGTACGGCCTATGTAGACTTTTATTTTTCCTACGTACTTGGTCATTTTTTGTAAAATTTAACTTTGACTAAAATCATAACGTGAGAGGTAAATTAAAAAAAGGAGAGAAGATCTTGAACTATGGAGCATGGTTTAAATATATCTACTCACTCAGATTCAAATTATAATATGTTTTAGATATTTTAATATGTACTGAAACGAGTGAATATACGCCACTGTTAGCAGCTATCGCTATGCTCATAAGTTACTGTGAATTCAGCGGCGGCATGGTGAATCATTATCCATTGCTGGTGAAGAAACGACCGGCGCCCTTCGCCTTCAGTTTGGTTTCTATCTCTATCTTAGTATCTTTCCTACTATCGTGAGTGCTGAAGAAGACAGCCGGATAATCTGGGTTCCACGTCACGCGATCGCCCGCGACATTGACAGATTCATTGCGGCAGCAGCGACACCATCTGGTACTCGTCGATCGTCAGTGACAACTTAGTCATTGATCCGGCTCGAACTTGAAGAGCTCGAGATCGTCACACTTTGTCATAGCAATAAGAGCATCTTCACCGGCGCGCCCAACTCGGCTCCCAATAGGTGTTTTGGGCGCGCCGGCACGAAACCGTCCCCCAGCGACGCCCAATAGAGAAAATGTTGCCGGCACGTCCCAATACAGCGTCCGTCAACCCCGCTTCGCCCCAGGTTCTAGGGACACAACCGGGTGTGCCGGCAACCGCGGCAACGCGCGCCTCGTCCAAACCTGACGGGTGGGGGCGACGCGTCAGCGACACAACGGTCGGGGGGCGGATTTATTGTGACAGATATGCCCGTTTTAATGACGCAGCGGTTCCCCTGTCTGCGCCAGACGACGCTCCACGCCGGCTTTAAAACGCCGCCCGGCGCGCCTCTCCTCTCCACACAACTCGCCTCTCCCATATAAATCCTAGCCACCATGCCAGGCAGCCGCAAGCCACGACCGGAGCAGAACGCAGAGGAGGTTCTCCACCGCCAGCAGATTGCCGCGGAACGTCGTGCTCGGCGAGCGAGCGAGCTAACGCCGCCACTGCCGCGGCCATGACACCCTAGTGCCGCCACGAGATACGCGACCTCCCCTTGCCGTCGCCGGCACCAGCGGCACCGGCACCGGGGCCTGCCCCGGCACCGGCAGAGGAGGAGGACAGCAGCGACGGCGACTGGGGTGAGCCGGAGTGGGATGAATGCAGGCGGCCATCGAGGCCTCCCTCCGCCGCCGCTAGATCAAATCCCACCACGCTCGGCGACGGTGGCGGCACAGAGACGTTCCTTAAGGCCGGAGCCGCCGCAGGTGAAACCGGAAGCCTCAGCGAAGGCGGCGCAGATGAAACTTCTCCTCAGCGGCCGGAGATCATCGAGGCATGCAAGACATGACTCGACGCTGCCGTGTAGCTGGTTTCATCGTCGCCGGGACTAGCTTCCTTCTCTAGCGTCCGCCGGCAGAGCCGCTAGATGTAGGGTCTAGGGTTTAGTTTAAATTTAGTTAAATTCCGTTTAAGTTTGTTAATTTCCGTTTTTCAAATTTCGTTTAAGTTGTCGTTCAAATTGAATGAAATATCGCCGGTTCGTTCATATTCGAGTCTCTTTTTTTTTATGAAAAACCTATTGGGAGCAACCGGTGGGGCGTGACGCTCCCAATAGGCGACGACGGTTGCCGGCACGCCCAATAACGCATATCCCGCAACTTTGCTGCGCGCCGGTGGGGATGCTCTAACAGCTGTTCTTTAGTTAATACATGCATGTACTCCAAGTGATAAGGAAGCTTGAACAGAACTGGTTCATTAACGATTGATTTGCCAGCTAAAGAACAAGATTAGCTCACACCCAGGACAACTTTGGTGTCATAATCAAGTGGTCAGATACACAAATTTCAAGCCGAGAAGATAATGCTAATTAAGCTGCAGGTGCCCGCGCGCGATGATATGGATTGATCAGCGTGGTCCAAACACTCGAAATAATACATATCCGGAGAGAGACGACTAGACGAGCGAGGCGCGCCTCAATTTTGTTTTGAAATTTGTTTGCTAGGAGGATAACGATTCGCTGACAGACAAGAGGGATAATTCCGCCGAAGATTCCGACGAACGAATTAATTATCAGCGATACTGCCAGCTCCAACCGGCCGAACGCTTAGCTAAAATTAATCCAAACCATAAATTAACCCGCATCATATGCATGCCTGTAACGTAGTAGGAGATGATCGAGAAAGGGCTGCGAAAATAAATTAAATCAATCCCAGTGTATACTTAGTTAGTGCCTAGCTACAATTGTTTTTAAACTGTAAACACAATTGTTGGTTTTTTTGTAACTGTGCAAAATTATTGGTGGTAGGCAGTACTTGCCATGTGCTGGCACGCTGAGTGCGCGCCAAGCAGCTAGCTCAAATTGCTCCATGCCGCATATATAGACAATTTTGGTTGACTAGAATATTTAGCTAGCCACATGTCATACATCTCAACGAACACACGCTTAATTTAAAGCAAATGCTGACGATTAATCATCCATTTAGGCCTCTAATAAGGACACATCGACGGTAGTTAGCTAGGGATTGTCCTAGAGAGAAGACAAATATTAGCTGAACACTAAGAATTTCTTATGGGAATAATAGTAGGTAGGTAATGTGCAGCAGCTGCGGCGCCCCCTTGTGTTGTTTGTGTTCAAGCCGGGGTTAGAGGCGGTCGGTCAGCCTGGCAGAAGAGGCTGAAAATGCTACTACTATGAGTTTATCTATAAATCACGGAAAGTAGGATGCCTGGCTACAGAGGGGCAAGCTCTGTAAGCACACTCAAATCTTGTAGGATGCCTGGCTGCTATGGCGCGCAATATTTGGTTTCTGACGGCCAGGATCTCCCGCTGACTTTGTCGTCCGTCAACGGCAAATCCTGACCGTCGGCGGTTTACGATTGCGCCTGCGCGCCATGGTAGATTATCCACGGTCGACCCCCTTAACTCGAGTTATTGACAACACGATGTTAAGAAGTTCCAAATTCAAATGGCCGTGAAGAGCATCAGCCAGCCAGCTGGGTCCGATCCGTCCGACATGATACCCAGTAAACGTGCCAGCATCCCACATGGATGAACATACTCGCTCGGCCGATTGCTAGCTAGACGTGGTAGATGCAGATGGCATGCCGACAGGAACAGGTCACGGCCTTATCAGCACCGCGCCCATTCCGACGTGGCGCCACATGCTCATCCATTATTGACACTGCCCCGTACAGTATTCCAGCTCGGAGCAACAGCGTCCGTCCAGACAGAGATCAATCAGTGGCACTGAGTGGACCTGACTGATTATATTGTCTTACTGACGGAGAGATCAATCCAAGTTTCGATGTCCAAACCAGGGCACAAGATCAACTCAAACTTGACTCAACTTATTCAAGATAAAAAACTCGCGCGAAATGCACAGTTTTTACAGAAGCAAATTTGACAGATCCAACGTAGTAGTACAGTTCAAGCTCCAGGGCACTCACTGATCGATCCATAGATAGAGGGTTCAAAGCAAATCTACGAGGGGCGATCGAGGAAACTAAACGAAACGATTCGTGGAACGGGAAGAAAGCTGAAGCGGTCGATCGATCTTCACACTCACACGACGGGCGGACGGACGGCGAACATGCAGCAAGCTCCATGGCTTAGTAGTCGGTGCTGGGGAGCTGCTCGTGGCTGCGGGAGATGAAGAGGAGCTCGTAGACGAGGCCGGCGAGGCCACCGCCGACGAGGGGGCCGACCCAGTACACCCAGTGGTACCCCCACTCCCAGCTGACGAGGGCCGGGCCGAAGGAGATGGCGGGGTTCATGGAGGCGCCGCTGAAGGCCCCGCCGACGAGGATGTTGGCGCCGACGATGAAGCCGATGGCGAGGGGCGCGATGGTGCCGAGGTCGCCCTTCTTGGGGTCCACGGCGGTGGCGTACACGGTGTAGACGAGGCCGAAGGTCATGACGATCTCCAGCACCAGCGCCTCCCAGCAGGTGACGCCGGTCAGGCCGAAGGTGCCCGTGGGGAGCCCGCCGGTGGAGAAGCGGAGGAGGAAGCAGGCGGCGACGGAGCCCAGCAGCTGGGCGACCCAGTAGAGGAGGCCCCGGAAGAGGGTGATGTTGCCGCCGAGGAAGGCGCCGAAGGTGACGGCCGGGTTCACGTGTCCGCCGGAGATGTTGGCGCCGACGGAGACGGCCACGAACAGGGCGAAGGCGTGCGCGATGGCCGCCGCGATCAGGCCCAACACGGGGGACGCCTCGCCGCCGCTCAGCTTGGCTGCACAGCAAAAATGGAAACAGTCGTCAGATACTGAATCAGTGAAGCAGAAATTACTTGATTCCTTAGCAGTTTCCCGATTTATCTCTAGTTTTCGATGGAACTTTGTTGTCGATTCAGGCCCAAATGTGGCAAAAAATCATTTTTTGCAACTTGTGGCAGGATGGAGCACATGGTGTGTGTGTCAGACTGGATCGAACAGAAGCTACTGATGAAAATTCACTCTCATGCCATGCTGCCACATGGAAATGATTTCTCCACGTAATCTCAAGGGAATTTTTTTAATCATATTTTGCAACAATCATGACACCTAAAAAGGACGTATGACACCACCTCCTTTCTGACTTTCTAGAACAGAATTCTCTAGGCTTCTGGTGACACCTTATAAAGTAAAGAAAAATGTGTCTTTCTGCATGATAGAAAGGGATTTTGTCTCCAAAAGAAGTGTGTTTTTGTCCTTGTATACTACTTCCTCCGTTCCACAATGTAAGATGTTTTACCTTTTTTACACATGTGATACAAATGTATCTAGACATGTTTAGTGTCTATGTACACTTATTTTGGTATGAATGTAGACAATATGTGTAACATCTAAAATATCTTATATTGTGAAACGGAGAGTATGACGCAAATTTACTACTAGCTTAATTGCTCCTGCTTAGGACATGCGAGCGGTTGGAACTAACGAGATGTCTGGGAAAAAGGACTCACTGAAGGCGACGCCGGAGCCCTGGCCGGCGAAGACGAAGATGAGCGTGGAGATGAACTCGGCGAGCGCCGCCTTGAGGGCGCCGGTCTCGTACACCTCATGGTGGGTACCAACGGCGATCCTGCTCACAGGCATTTTCGCTCTGCTAGCTAGCTAGCTCTCACACCTCCAAAGTTAGAGAAGAGGAGAAAGATGGCAGGCCGGAGCTGGGAGAGATGAGTTGGTGAGGAAGGAGCGGGGTAGGGAGGCGGTATATATACACCCGCGCGCGCCCCTTGGGCCGTGACGAGCCACTGATGATTAATCTGACGGTGTGAGGCTGGCTGGTATCCGGATCACGATCACGGTCACATGCTTGTCTAATTGTCTTGCGTGGAGTCACTATAGAAAGGTAGGTCCCTCTCAAAAAATAAAAAACCTCTATCTTTTTTAGGGGGAAATAAAAGCCTCTAGAGGCAAAGGTAAGGTCAGGTGGTGCTCAATTTGTCTAATAATTGTTTTCGGTGGTCTAAACCGAGAATCGTCCATATGCTATCGAGATCTGTGCGCATTTTCACAATTTTTAGGGTTAAGACCATATACGGTATTTTTCGTACTAGATGAACGTTATCTCAGTCAATGGAGACATACGTGCACCCTCGAAAGAACACCTAGAAATACTTGGATGGCGGACACGTATGGGTTTTATCATACGCACGCGGAAGTATTAATTGTTAGTTTCAAGGTTTGTTGGAAAGAGATGGGCAAAAGAGATAATGTTTTGTTTGTTCATAGAAAACTAGATCCCCGGGCGCGGCTTGCCGCGCGCCACCCGCCAGGGGACACTGGTTTTCAATTTGCAAAACGCTATACCAAACATTCATATTATGACACAATCACACGCAGACTGGATTTTTGCAACGAACAGCGTTGTATTTCAAGAGGCGGTTGGTTTGGTCTCTCGACTTGAGTACAAACAGGTAGACACCACCTGCTTCAAGCAGAGTGAAGATCCCAAAAGTAAACTGATCTGCGACATCAGAGTGGTAGCACTGATGACTATGTACATGAGTAGAGCAAAATAATCCTGCAAGACAATGTATAGAGTCAGGCTCATTAGGTCAAGAGTTTTATAACTGTGTTATGTAAAGGACTGAAAAGATTGGGAAGTTAAAAAGTACTAACAATAATTGGTAGAAATCTCTAATATTCTATCTCTCTTTTTTGTAATAGAGAAGCTAAATTGGTGAAACTGGATATTAACCTATCAAAGCTGATGCTAGGGAAAATCCAACTCATCTTATTATTTTGAACTCATCATTTATACCTAAATCAAAGCTGAAGTTACATGTTCTAACAACCAGTTTTCCTGGCGGATGTGCTGATCGCGCCTTCCGTAGAGAGGGACCTATGTCTGTATTTAGATCTCCCATCAAGAAGGGGTGTTCAATTAGGTAAAAAGGATCGGCCTGTGTTTCTCCGGTATAATAATGTGACTTAATAAATTACCCACTTCTTATCAGCTGGCAATGGCGTAGGACCGATGGTTGATTCCGAATAATCCATGTTCGGAACCATGGTATCTTTGACAGTCTGAAAAATGGTTTGTAAGCACATAGATGGAGCAAATTTTAGAAAAATTACATGTGAGTTTGGACATGTGAGTTTAGACATTCGAAACTTGTAGAAGTAAACAGAAAGTGGTCATGGTCAGTTCAAGTATATCAACCATGACCCATCTATTAGGAATGGTATAGTACCTCATAGGTTTCAGCATAATCTGTAGCTTTCTCTAACACTTCTTCTTTCAAGTCAGTTTCTTTCCCTTTGTCTTCATCATCTTGGAACATAGGCTTACGGACTTTCGAATCAAGCAGGCCAGACCTTGTCTTGTAAAAAGATATTGGTAAAGACTCAAATGAGTTATAACATCCTATTGCAAGTCAGAACCTTGTCCTGTATCAGTATGCAAGTCAGAACCTTGTCCTGTATCTAAGACAGACTGGTAAACCACAATGAAGGTTGCTATCAGAACCTTAGAGTAGTTGTCTTGTTGGCTGAAGGCGGTGTTGCAAGAGACGTGAAGGTACCTTCAGGCTGAAAATAGTAACACGCAAAAATTTAGAGACATAGTGTATCGGTACCAAGATCAGACTGTTAATCACTATACACATAGTAGTGACACTGTAATTTAGAGACATAGTGTATCGGTACCAAGATCAGGCCTTCGATTGGTAAAACGCTATGATAAGCATAATAAAATATGACACAATAGTCAAAAATTACTATACATAGTAGTGGCATTACAGTTTTAAAGCAACACACAATGTTCTTTCATACCCATAAAAGTCTTTAGAATAGATAGGTCAATCATTACATCATCTACAAACACTCATTGAGATTGAGCCTAAATATCAGGCGTCCGGAAATATAGTGCTGGATAGTACACATTAACACACATAATATTTGTACCAACTGCCAGATTGGATAGGCAGATGGAGAGGCACCACCATGACAATCTACACTCTCTTCATGTTATATGGTGGTGAGGGAGAGTTGCATAGTGACCAGGGAACTGATCAGGTTCACTTGTGACATTTAGTTCAATATAAATTGATGATAAGCTGGAGGGAGAGACATAAAGCAATAAGTAGGCATGGAGAACGTAGGGAAATATATGTACGGCAATTTAAGGATAGACACAAAGAACAGAGATCACAACAATTAAATAAGCAGGGAATTCTAGTTGGAACAGAACATGCCGAAATAGTGCAAAACATAAACAATGGTCTGACATAATAGTGCGAGAAATTTTAAGAAAACATCTAGGTATACACTCAAAGTGTCAAATGCATGATCATGATACACTAAAATAATGTCTCGGGTAAACTAATAATCTTCACTACCAGGTAAGAAAATTAGAGACCGATTCAACTCACCATTTAGAATGAAGGAATTTCCACCATCGCTAACGAACAGAAATAATTACCATAGCTTCCCCAATAAGCTAACCATTGGTCCAAATGGGTCCTTTTAGATCTATTGGATCTACCGCATATGCTATACACAAAGAGAAGTACATAAATGTTTTGTGCTACCAATCAGAACCTAAAAGGAAACCATCCAATTCAAGAATGTTTTGTGCTACCAATCAGAACTTAAAAGGATCTTCATCTTTAGTATGTGATGCACTGATGCCACAAATAATAAGTTCTGTAAAAACAAAAGGAATATCTTTTGTTGACAAAATTCTGCTATATATGTCGTAAGTGACTTCAAGCACACAAAAACAATGCTAAAAATACGAATGTCAATTTTTTTCCTGTAGGTACAATTACATGGGCACACCAAGAACTAAATTAGAAATGGAACCCAATGGTAGTGATAGTTAAAAGTAGCTATGAGTCTTACTACATAATAATACATGCAAGCTAGTATATATTTTGATTTAAAATAGATCGGTTCAAATGACTATGGGGACAAACCAATTTGGTAAGTTATACTTATTACCTCAATCTGGAAAGAGCTCCACATTCGTTAGTGCAGCTAGCCATAGACACTTTAAGCCCCATGTTGTAACTGAAAATGGAATGCACACATATAGTAAAAGCTTTTCATATACTGGAAGCAAACTGAAGATGGAGATGCGTTGCTACCAATAGGCCTACCAAAATATATGTTCAGAAAGGAAGGTTTATATCTGGCCGAACTGGCAATGATCCCAACCGCTGCTCTACATCATCCCTGATCTGCATCTTCTTGTCAACATGATAAAAAATAGCCCCTGAAAATTTCAACAAAGCCAAATGTCAGATCTACAATCACCTAGATGTTTTTCTTAAAATTGTGTGATTGTATGTTCTTAATAACAGGAGGAGAGCATTAAAATTCAAAACGCAAGTGAATACTGTTCTTAGTGAAAAAGAACTATCCTAATTATCTATACTTCATAGGTGATAATCACCAGAAAGTAAGTAGATCTTCCAGCATATACTTCAACCAATTTTATTAAACACCCATGAACTTCCAGCATATACTTCAACCAATTTTTAGGCTGCAGCTAGGTCCAGCAATATTATGCTCACCAGATTCTTACATAGATCAATTAACCATAGGATAAGATATCGCCAGATGTTTCAAACCTCACACAAGATTGGGGAGATCTGAGGCAAGCATGCACTAAATAACATCATATACAATAGGGGATAAAGAAATTTTAATTATTCTGATTCGATATCAGTATACAACCAATCTGTCACAAAGAGGAGGCACATAATGAGCTACTGTCGGTCTTGCAATTTCCTGCTGCTGGCATGGAAGGAGACAGCAAGATAGAGAAGAAACCTGTCCTGTAGGTCGCTCGTCCGGAGACGAACTGGCTAGCAGCCTCGCCCGGCTCTGTCACTGCCGATGATTCCCAACCCAGCAAACCTTCTCTGCACCACGCTGCTATACATCATCCTTTAGATCCCATATGCAAACCAATGCCAAAAATCAGAATGGATAAAAGTAGAAGAAAGAACGCAAGTTAGAAGAAGCTAATACTGTAATTCTAAAGGTACATCTTACTGTGAAGTTGTCGAAAGTAATGGTCAAAGTAGGATCTTGAAGCTTTGAGAAGTCAAAGAACAGATCGAGTATGAGAGAATACATATAGTTATTTAATTCTGTTCCTGAAAGAAAGACTGTGCAACCTATGAATTCTGATGTTCATCAAAACTTGGACCTTTCGTATTGCCTAAAAGTTTTGTCTTTGAGCTGCTACAGTTAGCAGCAGAGATTTCTTCCTTTCTGTATTTATGATAAAACAATGTTTGTTTCTGTTTTCGTTTTACATGAGGCTTAAAAGGGTGGGAGAACATCATTTGATGTCCTATGAATTAATATATCCTAATTGCTGAGTTTTTTTAACTGTCAAATGTTAGAACTAACTGAATTTTTTTTCACTTTGTGGACTGCGAGCTACCTCATCTGAGTACACCAATGTGATTATTTATATGTATCTCGATTTGAAGAGCCGCATGTGCAATTATGAATCAAAATTACAAGTTCTAACACCACTCATCCAACCATCTAATCCGATGAACATTCTTAGTCACGCAACATTACAGCACAAAAGAATGGAGCTAATTTAGCTGGTAGGTCACTGATTAATTTTGTTGGTAGGTCACTGATTTACCTACCCTGATGTAATCTCTGATGGAACAGGATGGCATGAACTTTGGCTGTTTGCAGAAGGCGAGTCTCATCAACCTCCTCAGATCCTCTGGCTGCTGCGACATTAGCAGCAGAGGCTGCTTTCTGTATCTGTGCTAAAACGATGTTCGTTTTTGTTTTCATTTTCCATGAGGCTGGGACAAGGGGTGGGCATGCAACATTCCTATGGATTAGAAAAACTAAGCATCATATCCTAAGGAGTTATACACGAACCAATTGCTGAATCCATGCAGCTGCCAAATGGTGCGACTAATAGAGATGGAGTAGTAATTATGAATCAACTCACAGGTTCAAAGTTCGAACACCTAGCTACACATCTAACCAGTCCTCGCTGAACAATCTCAATCGTGCAATACTGCAAGGCAACAAAATGAAGCTAACTTAGTTAGTGGGCAGGTCACTGGGTTACCTACCGCGATGTAATCCCTGATAAAGCAGGAGGGCATGAACTTTGGCGGTTTGTAGAAGGTGATCTCCACCAGCCTCCTCAGATCCTCCGGCCGCTGCGGCAGCAGCAGGCTGGCCGCCTCCGTGATATCCTCCACGGCGAACAGCCCCGACGCCAGGTCGGCCTCCTCAAGGCACACACCTGCCGCCACGAGCACGAGCCGGTCTACCACGGCCGGGAACGCGTGGGCGAGGTGGTAGGCCACGAAGCCACCGTAGCTGACGCCGACGAGAGAGTACCTCTGAGGCGCGCCAGGGAGAGCAGCCATGGCAGCCGCGACGGAGGCACCCGTAGATCCATGAGCCACTCCTCCCGGCGCACGAACCACGCGCAGCAGCGGTGGGCTGTGCTGCTCCGTGGTCCTCCTGCTGTCTGATGTTGGGGAGGAAGCGGTGGGACGAAGCACGCTTGGCGGCGGTGTGCGGCGAGGCCGGGGAGCGGCGGCGGGGTGAGAGAGAAAGGGGATCGGGCAGGCGTGGGAGGAGAGGAATCAGGGAGGACGGCGAGACGGTCGGTCCACGCTGCGACGAAATCCCGATACTACCCCTCAAACACACACCAGGACGGCGCTCGGAGGAAGTGAGATGCTACCGCAAAACGCACCCTCTCCCTGTGTAGCGGGACCGGAGCGGGACCGGCGACGTCTGGACCCACTGTCAGTGAGAGATGTAGGGAGTAAAATAAGTAACACAGGAAAATGGACGGCCCAGATCGCGCTGTAAGTAATTCGATCCGACGGCCACAAATCGTCGAGCTCTGTGAGAGCGCCTTGGGGTCTCCCGATTTACCTGTGTTGATAGGAGGGATAAGGTCGCTAGAGTAAAATAGGGTCTTCCGAAATAAAACAAGAAGGAACCTGGTATGGAAGAAGGTAGGAATGTGTACGGAGTCAGCGGATCTCGCCTCGTTGAGTCGAGCCTCCGTCGGTCCTCCCTAAACAAAGGTTAGTGATTTGCGATTTTTTGATGTTGTAAATGCTTCTTTGATGTTGCAAGCTTGTGTTTTGCTGCAAAGACATGGGGGTTTGTTGAGATGACTCTGAGTGTTTGCGGCGAATGTTGCTTTCATGTTGCAACTGTACAATTGCGGTGTTGCAAGCGTTTACTCCCATACCGTTTAGGTGCGATGATTGTTTTTAACATTTTTTGTCACTTGTATGTAATTTGTTGCACACACATAGTTTTAAACGCATGAACGATACTCAAAATTTTGCGACGTCTTTCTTATTTTTTACGCATTTTGCACAGGTTCAGGTGATGGGCACCACACCGTGAATTTGGAAAGAAAAAATAGGTGAATGCATCCGCATGCCGATGCTACAGTGTCTTTCTTGGCAGGAGTAATGGAAATCGATGGGGAGAACAGATTAGATAAGGGCCATGTTTCTTTATCGAGACGAAACGAAATGACACAATAGATGGACACGATGTTTTGACTCACGGATGCAGATGAACCCGTTGTGCAAAATGCATTTTTAACACATTTAAAAATGTTAAAAAATTTCAAACAAAATTTTTGGGTGTTCATATGAAAAATGTCTATCCGTACAAAAAAAATCGCGTCGAAAAGACATTTTGTGTGACCGGTATAATAAAAAGAAAAAAAATGTTACGTGCAGAGGCATTTTTGAACACCGGGGATTTGTCTTTTTTACACCGGCCGCACAAAATGTATTTTCATCCCGATTTTTTTTGTATGAACATAGAATGTTCATATGTACACCCAAAAAATTTATGTGAATTTTTTTGACATTTTAAAATTCGTTTTTTGGATTTCCCACAATAGATAAGGTTTGATGGAATAAAATCGGGACTTGACTCCCCAGAAAGAAAGGGACACATTTGAAAATCTTGGTCCGTCTATGTGTTATACAGCTCATGCGGTACTACTAGCGGGAAATGTTTCTTTGGGTGTACAGTATCTATCAATATATCAAAGAGGACCCGTTTAGCCCTCCCCTCCACCCTTCCACGTCACCTCCTTTTTTGCGCCGTCCGATCGCGAAACGGACGGCCTAGATTGGGCCGCGTCGCGTGGCCACTGTTCTAAGAACAGTATCGCACTTCTACAGTGCCCGCACGGCTCCGCGCCGTCGATCGCCGATCCAACGGCCAGCAGAAGTCCGCACGGTCATTTTACAAACACAAACTCGCAAGCCGAAAAATAACAACCAAATCCATCCTTTCCCACTGTGAAGGACCTGTTAGCAATTGCAGAAAACTGTAGGGGTCCCGCGAAAAACAGCTCACAAATCCCCCCCCCCCCCTCTCTCGCGCGCGCGACGCCAGGAATCGCCGCCGGCGCCGACACACAAGACAAGCTCCGCCGGCACGACCTCCATCTCCTCGCCGCAAATCGGCCGCCGGGGCGCCGCACCGTGGCCGGAATCGTCGCCGTGGTCTGCTGCTTCCTCCGCCGATTCCGCGCGTCACCACCGCCGCTCCGGCGACCAAAACCCGGCGGCGCCACCATTTTCGGGCGCGCCGCGTCGAAGCGCGTCCGTCGCGCCCACTCCCGCGTCCCGGAACGCACGGGCGCGCCGCCGGCGAGCTCGCCCCCCGCCGCTGCAGAGCCCAGTCGCCACTGTCGTCAGCATGACGTCAACGCGGGCTTGGGCTCCCTGGGCTGCGCAGCTGGGCTGCATACTGGGCTCGGCCTTTTTTTCCCCTCTGTTCTTTTTCCCCTGTTTTTTTTTTCCTTTTTTTTATTTCAATTTTCTTTTGCAAAGAAACTTTTATTACTTCTCAAATACAAATTAAATATTTCAATAAACAATAAACAAATTTGAATATGTATGCCTTCCCAAATTTGAACAACTCTGAAATTTAAATAGATTTTAAGTGCAAGCTTTCCTCAAATTTCAATATATTCAAAACTAAGCAAATTTTGATGCATACATTTCCAAACTTCAATTCCCTGCTTATCTTTTTCTAAAAACTTTTGCAACTTTTGAAATACAACTTCCATAATTTCCAAATCTGCACTGCTTAAAATTGTTCACATTTCAAAAATTACATTCAAAATTTGAATATTTCAAACAATTCAAGAAAAAAATGTATTTCCCCATGACATTATTTCCCTCTAAAATATTCGATTAATTTCTAAGTTTCAAAATATATTTCAAAAATACACAAGAAACAGAGACTTCAAATTTACTAATTACAACAAGTCCACTCATACATACGAAACGCACAATAAAAAAAATCGACAATTCGTAAGTTCCAGCTATTTTCGGAAATTATTTGTAACTTGACAGGTGCGACACATCTGTCAGGGTTTTTGAATAACTTTCCAAAGTGGACATTTGAAAATTTGAATTTTCTACACCGTACTACTCACAAATATAACAGCAAAAAAAAAAGAACGTAAATAAATAAAAAAATATCGTCCAATAATTATGGCATATCGTCGCATATCAAATTTGAAAATATAAAATTTCTCGAATGCCGACCCAATTTCCCTAAACAATATCCAGAAAAATAATAAATGCCCTAAAATCAACACCTTCAGAACTACTAATCGAAAAAAATGAAAAAAAATGTTTCACATTTCTTATAAACAAAAGGTGCAACCCATTTATGGCCAGAAAAAAAAATTCCAAAATAGTAAAGATTTGGATAAAATCAGCGTCAAACTCCAACGGATTTCGATATTTCCAAATTAAATAAAATATGCAACCTATTTGTGTCATAAAAGAAAAAAGAACATTATCAAAATAGTGCAAATTTAGAGAAAATAAACGAAAAACCCGAAAAGATTTCTACGTTTCCCCATTAGTCCAAATTTAGAGAACAAACTTAGTGAAATTTTCAACAAAATATACGACAAAACCCACCAAATTACAGCATTCAAAAATACACCGGGTGCGGCGTGTGAATAACTTTCCAACTTTACCAATTTACAAAATTTGAAAAACTTACAAATATCACCTTCCTTTGAATTTCAATAGATCTCAATTCGAACAACTTTTGAATGTACTCATCTTCAAATTTGTATTCTTCACACCACGATATTTACAAAAATGACAAAAAAAAAACATGACGGCGGATCCCACTTGGCAGTTTTTAAAAGAAAAAACCAGAAGATGGAAAACTTTCCATAAGTAACCACCGGAAAAATCCACGAGCTTTCTTCGCATTTCGACAATTTTCATATCTACAGACTTCAAAGATGTGGACATTTTTCAAATATCAATTATACTGCCATAACATGGCAAACAAATTTGAATATTTCAAAATTTAATCTGCATTTCAAATCTAACCGTTTTACTACCGTGAAGAAAAATTAAAATCTAAAAAAAAATCAAATCAACAAATTTTCGAAATCTAAATTCAAAATTCCAGTTGCCTTCAATTCTAACCATTTGACTAACGTGAAAAATAATAAAAAACTAAAAAACTTTCCAAATCGACAAATTTTTGCAACCTAGACAATTTTCAAACACAAACTCTCTTTCCATCCGAACAATTCTCAAATATACGCAATTTTTAAACGTCGACAATTTCAAAATTGAATTTTACCACACAGGTTTACTAACATGAAAAATAATAAAAATCTAAAAAACTTTCCAATTCGACAAATTTTTGCAACCTAGACAATTTTCAAACACAAACTCTCTTTTCATCCAAACGATTCTCAAATATACGCAATTTTTAAACATCGACAATTTCAAAATTGAATTTTACCACACGGGTGCGGCGGTGCCGCGCACCAAATTTACCTAGTATGAACTGATGAGTAGGTCGTTTGTACTCTGTAGTATTAGGAGTAATGTTTTGCTAGAGAAGTTAACATTGCCTGGCGACATGGACCGGTAGAGCATTTTCTTTGGTGCGCATGCGGAGCACGAGGCGCCTGCGCCGCGCTGCTCGGGATTGGGACAGCAAACGGCCGTGGTGGTGGCAGCGTCTCCGGCGCGGCGCGGCCGGCCACGGAGCTGTCACGAGGGGGCTGGCTGGTGTTTTTTTTTTTGAAAGCAGAAACGTGTTCAAATATGAAGAACTGAAGTTACAGAGCACCAGTACACGCACGCACCCACTAGAAGCAACCAGAAGGCCACCTGTCCAGGAGAAAGAGCAACAAGGACCCTAACAAACAGAAAAAATACAAGAAACACCCTGCAGGTCCTCCAGCCCAACCACCATGGCACCCGCCGCTGCCGAGCTCCAGCTCCGTCGAAACGTTGCCGAAGAGGAAGAAGACGAAGCCGCCGCACACCCACAGCCAACCGGGGTTCGAAAGCAGCCAAGCTGCGTTGAAGTACCGCAAGAGCCATCCGGCACAAACGCCGGAATCGAGGCCGTTGAAAGAACATCGGCGGGGAATCATCCCCGAACCACCGAGGCCTCGCCGACGCCGCCTCCAGCTGACGCCAGAGCAGAAGACGAAGACGCCCACCACCTTCCACATAACCACTCCAAAGCAGGCTTCCACTCCTGTACAACCACCCGGAGAAATCACCACTGGCGCCGGAGCCTGCACCAGCGGAGCGGGGAAGAAGACCCGGGACAAAAACGTGCTGCTCGACCGCCGCCACCACCTCGCCGGCCAAGCCACGACCGCAGACCACCTCCACGACCTCCCCGGCGACACCACCGGAACGGGGAACAGAGGGGGAGGACCTAAACTCTAACACCGCCGCCATAGCCGCCGTCTCGATGCCGACGAGAGACCACACGCACACCTAGAACCTATACTATACACGCATGGCAACCTCCGGAGCTCCCCCCTACCTCACAGCGCCGGAACGGCGGCCGGAAGCAGAGGGGAGCGGCAGATTCACCGGCGAGACCAGAAACTTCGCGCTCACCTCCTTAACGCCTTCTCTCTACTGCATCGAGGGGAAAGCGAGAAAGGAGTCCTTGGCTGGCTGGTGGTTGGTGCATGTTTGGCGGCCGGGGCGAGGTGACCCCTCCTCCCGGCGGCGACCTGGGACGGCGCCGCGACGGAAGGCGACCGTGATCGAGGGCGCTCCGATTGGACAAGCAGCGCCGTCGTCGCCTCTAGCTCCAGAACTAGCATGCATGTGCTCCAAGATCACAACTAATTTAGAATTCGTCCACACGTCGTGGCGCTCGTTCGTCGATCGGGATCTGTCTTCCCGGCGGCGTTGCCAGATGGCCGGCCGGCGAGCGAGCTAGACAATTCTGTGCTCCGTCCGTCATCACTGCCGTGGATCGACAGAAACAGGCGCCCAGCCCATACAGTATCACTCAATACTGTACTACTGTAGGTACACATCCTCGGCTGTCGTCCCTTAGCTGGCTCGTTCGACGGGGACACGTCACCCACTAAAACAGCCCAGCGCGACGCCTCCCCAAATAATTGGCTGCCCCTAAAAAAATAAGACATTCAAAAAAAAATCTCTGCCGCCTGTCTCGGCGGAATTTTCCGTCCTACCCTCGATCGGCTTCTCCAAACCCTCCGTTGACCAGCGATGGATCGGATCGGGACACTGTCAAGCTAATTGGCTCTTACATATGCCGGATAACAAGTTTTGCGGTTCCAACGGAACTGATTTCCCAGTTCGCAGATCAGTCAAACAGAACATAACATATACCGCATATATGTGCTGGAAATTTAAAAATGAATTTCGCGCCGGGTTCATCGATTATCATAGTTCATCATCCGAAACAAAGTTCAATCACATGGAAAGTACATAAAATTTACAAACTAGATGGAAAGGGCTTCTCTTCCATCCGAGATCACCGCCGCACAAGTTGTTCCTGCGTCAGAGTTCGCGCAGGAAGATCCGCCGACGGCGATGCTTTATATTAGCATGTCTTCGTTAACCCCGGCGGCCCACTTGTCGGCCGAACAGCAACGATCGTCCGCGCGATAAGCAGACCGCACCGACTTCTTCTTGATATGCTTGATCAGCGCGTCGTCGTTCGTGATTGCGGTGAGCTCGCCCGCGTCGGATTTGGTGGTGGGCTCGGTGACCGAGGAGATCTCTTCAGAATCCTCCAACTGCGGCAGCCACTCCGGCGCACATCGAGGCGCACCGCCGAGACCAGTACCACTGAAGTCATGCTCCATTTGGCGGCGAAGGATTAAGTAAGCGCTTGCCAGAGCAAACTATCCTAGCGACGTTGGGGAAATAAATCGCGACGGAGGGAACCGGAGGACGGAACATAAATGCCCCTGGTAGATATATTGCCGGAGACGCCACTTATCCCGAGTTCTGGATAAAAGTTTCCGGACCGGGCCAATATGTGGTGCATGTTCGGTCCATAAAAAAGGTCTAACCTACATATCGACCGAAATTTACTGGGTCAGGGGGCTTATTTAGAATCTGCAAGAGATGCTCTAAGGAGGAGACCCTTCTGTTACCTTGGCGACTGGCTACGTGCTAATTAATCGATCGAAAATCCACTAGAGCTGCTCGATCCGATCCCCACTATTTTCGGGAAGCTTTTTGTTCTCTCATGTTACTCTTTTTTGTTGTTCTCTCATGTTACTCAACTGTGCCTTGTTGCTACATATACGCTGCCCTCTCACATGCACCACCACGTTGCATTGCATGCTGCACAACCCAGTCAGATCGTCGATCACATGTTTACGTTTACGTACCATGTGATGATGTGATCAGCGTCGCAATCACATAATCGATCGATCCAATCGCCAACTCGTCCATGATGCAAGTACCCAGCTGCCTCTCTGGAAGATGAATCCATTTATTGTTTCGGATATCTCCTGTCTATAAGCTTGATCTGATCCATCGAAAACGATAATTTTGTGTAATCATTGATGCCGATTAAAATGCCCCACTGGAAACTAGACAATGTGCACGGAATCGTGAGATAGCTTAGCTGGTGCTGTCAGGGTCAATGGGCCGGCCGGCGTGCATATGCTTCTGAGCTGGACAGCTTAGCTCGTGGGAGACAAGAGACAAATTAAACGGTTCATTTAGGGGAGTTTTTGCTTACTAGTTGGCAGTACGGAGAGTTCATCTAATCTGAGATCATTAGCTAGGTCCTACATTGCCATCACCGAGATATAATGGAGCAAGCAGATTATCGCCTAGCTAATAATTCCTCCTTTGGATTTTTGTTAAGCGCCTAGCTAGCCCTACTTTAATCTACTCACACAAAAAAGATGCGCATAAACCACGAATAATGCCATCACTTGTTGTTGTTTTTGGGTGTTCCAAATTCCAGCGGTAGTACCGCTGGGTTAAGCGGTACTACCGCTAGGGAGCTGCCGCCACCGCTACCGCCTCCGCTACCGCCAGAATGGCCGTCTGACGCGTAGTCCGGTACCGACTGGTACCGCTGGCGGTACCGCCGCCGGTACCGCTGAGGTGGAAGAGACGAACCAGCCCACCCCAGCGGTAGTACCGCTGGGTTAAGCGGTACTACCGCCGAGGTGGGATTGTTTCCGGGGATTCCGGGTTGGACTGCAGCCGACCTAGGGTTTGATGTTTCTATTTATTCCTCTTGTAAGCCGCCGTTTTGGGGTAAGCCACACATTGTAAACCCACGGCGTTTGTAACCTCACCCGATATAGTGAAGTATTGCTGGCTGGCGCCCGTGGTTTTTTCCTCTCCTTTGTTTGGAGAGGTTTTCCACGTTAAATCTCGTGTCCCCTTTGGTTTGATCGTTCCGCTCTTCGTCGTTTCTTTGCTATCGTTTACAACAAGTGGTATCAGAGCCCTGTTTCAGATCTGTTTTCAGATTAGGGTTTTGGATGGCATCGATGAAGTTCGATCTACCGGCGCTGGACTACAAGACGAGATTTCGCTGTGGCAGGTCAAGATGCGTGCGATCCTCGCACAGTCCAATGATCTTGACGAGGCGCTGGAGAAATTCGGCGACAAGGATGCGGCGGCATGGACCGCCGATGAGAAGCGGAAAGACCGTAAGGCTTTATCGCTTATTCAACTTCATCTATCTAATGATATTCTGCAAGAAGTACTCCAGGAGAAAACCGCAGCGGCACTGTGGGCTAAGCTGGAGTCGATCTGCATGTCCAAAGATCTCACCAGCAAGATGCATGTGAAGATGAAGTTGTTCACGCACAAGTTGCAAGAAGGTGGTTCGGTAATGAATCACTTATCGATCTTTAAGGAGATCGTTTCTGACCTAGTGTCGATGGAGGTAAAGTACGATGATGAAGATCTAGCACTTTTACTTCTATGCTCGCTGCCAAATTCCTTTGCAAATTTTCGTGATACCATACTGTTAAGCCGTGATGAACTAACCACCGCGGAAGTATATGAGGCCCTGCTTGCCAGGGAAAAGATGAAAGGTATGGTACAGAAAGAGGAGTCGTCGTCCTCCAAGGGCGATGCTTTGCAGGTCCGAGGGAGGCCTGAGCAGCGAGATAACCACTACCACAACCAACAGAGACAAGAGCAAGGGTGACAGAAGTCGCTCAAAGTCTAAAGGCCGTGACAAGTTCTGCAGGTATTGTAAGAAATCTAATCATGTCATTGATGATTGTTGGAAGTTGCAGAACAAGGAGAAAAGAAAAGGTACTTACCAACCGAAAAATAATGAAGGTAAAGATACCGGTGAGGCTCTGTTGTTGATGGTAGTTCTGATGGCGAATGCCTAGCTGTTTTAGCTGCATGTGTTTCTCGTCAGGATGAATGGATTCTAGATACTGCATGTTCTTTTCATATTTGCTGTAACAAAGATTGGTTCAGTTCTTATGAGTTAGTGCAGACTGGAGATTTCGTGCGTGTGGGGAACGACCAGCAATGCAACATTGTTGGCGTTGGTTCCGTTCAGGTCAAGACACATGACGGTATGACACGCACGTTGACGGGAGTGAAACACATACCAACCATGGCAAGAAATTTGATCTCGCTCAGTACCCTTGACTGTGACGGGTACAAGTACAAAGGAGGAAATAAACTCCTAAAGGTATCAAAAGGTTCTCTCATAGTTATGGTTGGTGATATGAATTCTGCTAAGTTATATGTTCTTAGAGGTAGCACGTTATCTGGTACTGTTGCTGCTGTTTCTCATGATGACGCTAGTAAAACTAACCTTTGGCATAAGCGTCTTGGACATATGAGTGAACTTGGTATGGCAGAATTGATCAAGAGAGACTTGCTGCAAGGATGCAGTTTGGGTAAGATGCAGTTCTGTGAACACTGCATTTTCGGTAAGCACACAAGAGTTAAGTTTAATGCTTCTGTTCACACCACCAAAGGTACACTTGATTATGTACATGCTGATGTTTGGGGGCCATCTCGTAAGCCCTCTTATGGTGGTGCTCGTTATATGCTTACCATTATTGATGATTACTCTAGAAGAGTTTGGCCTTATTTCATGAAAAATAAGGATGATGCGTTTGCTGCTTTTAAAGAGTGGAAAGCTATGATTGAAAGGCAAACAGAAAGGAAGGTGAAATTACTTCGTACTGACAATGGTGGCGAATTTTGTTCGAATGCCTTTAATGATTATTGCAGGAAAGAAGGCATTGTCAGGCACCTCACCATCCCGTACACGCCTCAGCAGAATGGTGTAGCGGAGCGGATGAACAGGACCATCATCTCCAAGGCTCGCTGCATGATCTCCAACGCTCGCATGAGTAAGCGTTTTTGGGCTGAGGCGGCTGCCACCGCCTGCTACTTGATAAACAGGTCACCATCTATTCCCCTCGACAAGAAAACTCCCATTGAGGTATGGTCAGATTCTCCTGCTGATTATTCACAACTTAAAGTTTTCGGCTGCACTGCTTATGCTCATGTTGATAATGGAAAGTTAG
This sequence comes from Poa pratensis, assembly GCA_947311845.1. NCBI lineage: Eukaryota > Viridiplantae > Streptophyta > Magnoliopsida > Poales > Poaceae > Poa > Poa pratensis. The sequence goes on along the minus strand of CAMZMU010000045.1, from coordinate 70,206,289 downwards.
AGCCGAGAGCTATTAAGTGTGTGTTCATTGGTTATGGTTCGGGTGTAAAAGGATACAAGTTATGGAATCCCGAAACTAGCAAGGCATTTATGAGCAGGAGTGTTGTTTTCAATGAATCTGTTATGTACTTTGATAAGTTGTCCTCAGATGTTTTGCCAGATTTTTCTGAGGAGCAGGTTCGTGTCGAGGTGGAGCACTCTGTTGAAAAGGAAAATGTCACTGTTGACAATGATGGTGCTGCTACTTCAGATGATTCTGATCCTGATTCTGCTGGTTCTGATGATTCTGTTTCTTCTGATTCTGATAATGATAATGTTCAGAACTCACCCCCTGTTTTGCAGCCACAACAGTCTATTGCTGCTCGTAGGAACAGGAGGAATTGTGGTCCTCGACCACGTTTAATTGAAGAGTGTAACATTGTTGATTATGCTCTGAGTTGTGCAGAACAGGTGGAGCACGGACATGAGCCGTCCACCTATACTGAAGCTATTGGTTCCGGTGACCGCGAGAAGTGGCTTGCTGCTATGCAAGAAGAATGCAGTCACTCGATAAGAATGGCACATGGGAAGTTGTGCGCTTGCCTAAGAAAAAGAAGGCAGTCCGCTGTAAGTGGATCTTCAAGAGAAAGGAGGGTTTATCTCCTAGCGAGCCTCCGAGGTTTAAGGCAAGGTTAGTTGCAAAAGGCTTCAGTCAAATTCCAGGTGTGATTATAATGATGTTTTCTCTCCAGTTGTTAAGCATAGTTCAATTCGTACATTCTTTGGTATTGTTGCTATGCGTGATCTTGAGCTTGAGCAGTTAGATGTAAAGACTGCGTTTCTGCATGGAGAGTTGGAGGAGGAGATATACATGGACCAGCCAGAAGGGTTCATAGTGCCGGTAAGGAGGATCTTGTGTGTAAGTTGAAAAGGTCCTTATACGGTTTGAAACAATCTCCTCGTCAGTGGTATAAAAGGTTTGATTCTTTTATGTTGTCACATGGCTTTAAGAGGTCTGAATTTGATAGCTGTGTGTACATTAAGTTTGTTAATGGATCACCTATATACCTGTTATTATATGTTGATGATATGTTGATTGCTGCCAAGAGCAAGAAAGATATCGCTGCTCTCAAGTCACAGTTGAGTAGCGAGTTTGAGATGAAGGATCTTGGTGCTGCTAAGAAAATTCTAGGTATGGAGATTACCCGTGACAGAAATTCTGGTTTGTTGTTTCTTAGTCAGCAAAATTACATTAAGAAAGTTCTTCATCGTTTTAACATGCATGATGCAAAGTCTGTTAGTACTCCTATTGCTCCTCACTTTAAATTGTCAGCTGAACAATGTCCTAGTACGGATGAGGATTTTGAGTACATGTCTAGAGTTCCATATTCTAGTGCTGTTGGTTCTTTAATGTATGCCATGGTTTGCTCACGTCCAGATTTATCATATGCTATGAGTTTGGTTAGTAGATATATGGCTAATCCTGGTAAAGAACATTGGAAGGCTGTTCAGTGGATTTTCAGGTACCTTCGTGGCACATCCAATGCTTGCCTCAAGTTCGGCAAGACTGATGAGGGACTCGTAGGCTATGTGGATTCAGATTTTGCTGCCGATTTGGATAAGAGGAGATCCCTCACAGGTTATGTGTTCACGCTTGGTGGTTGTGCCGTGAGTTGGAGGGCAACGTTACAATCTGTTGTTGCCCAGTCTACCACTGAAGCAGAGTACATGGCTATTGCTGAAGCATGTAAAGAATCGGTTTGGCTGAAAGGTTTGTTTGCTGAGCTTTGTGGAGATGATACTTGCATTAACCTGTTTTGTGATAGTCAGAGTGCTATTTACCTTACCAAGGATCAGATGTTCCATGAGAGAACAAAGCACATTGACGTCAAATACCATTATGTGCGTGATGTTGTTGCAAAAGGTAAACTGAAGGTATGCAAGATAAGTACTCATGATAATCCTGCTGATATGATGACAAAGCCAGTTCCTGTTACTAAGTTCGAGCTTTGCTCGGGCTTAGTTGGTATCACTGTCTAGCCCAAGAGGCTATTTGGCGCCGAAGGTGTTTTTCTTTGTTGTTTCAGGGTGAAGTTCTCTTTCATGCTACAAGATGGAATTTGTCTCAAGGTGGAGTGTTGTTTTTGGTGTTCCAAATTCCAGCGGTAGTACCGCTGGGTTAAGCGGTACTACCGCTAGGAGCTGCCGCCACCGCTACCGCCTCCGCTACCGCCAGAATGGCCGTCTGACGCGTAGTCCGGTACCGACTGGTACCGCTGGCGGTACCGCCGCCGGTACCGCTGAGGTGGGAAGAGACGAACCAGCCCACCCCAGCGGTAGTACCGCTGGGTTAAGCGGTACTACCTAGGGTTTGATGTTTCTATTTATTCCTCTTGTAAGCCGCCGTTTTGGGGTAAGCCACACATTGTAAACCCACGGCGTTTGTAACCTCACCCGATATAGTGAAGTATTGCTGGCTGGCGCCCGTGGTTTTTTCCTCTCCTTTGTTTGGAGAGGTTTTCCACGTTAAATCTCGTGTCCCCATTGGTTTGATCGTTCCGCTCTTCGTCGTTTCTTTGCTATCTGTTTACAACACTTGTACCTGTTTTTAAGGTGTACTATAGCTCAGTTTGTCACCTGCTCCTTCACGCTTGGTTTGCTCTCCTAACCTGATTTTGCAACATTTGATAATATAAAAAATATGGAGTATCTTATCTCTGTTTAATTTCTTGGTAAAAAACATTTTTTTAGGAGAACTTAACTATAATTTAAAACTTGCTCAGTTTCTGCATCCGAAGAGTCAAATATATTTTACTAGAACAACAACTTACTTCTTAGTATATGTTGCCTCGATCTCTGCATTATGATGATGCACACAAACATCTATATTAGAAAGTTTGAAAGTAACAAAATAGCGTAACCACCATAATACAATCACGGATCAGTCAAAGTGGCCACATGAATAAGCCTCAAATGATCTAGGACTACAAATACTGTAGTCTTCTAGCATATGTTTACTACTAAAGGTATAATTCCATCATCTGTTCTACCCTTCCATATGATCCTGCCCAAAAAGCTAACCACGGCAAAGAAATCGGAGAGAGAGAAATAAATATTAACATGATGGTCGACAGTCTTGTTGGGCCTTCTCATGAACTTGGGCCCAACTAGTGGTGATCCCGCTGTCAGAACGTGACGACTCTATTCCTCCAATTGTTGCAAACCTCAAAACTTTCAGATTTTCCTACCTAGCCATAAAATATTGTTGAATCTTTCGGGAAAGATAGAGGAGATTCAAATGTACTACTTCACCAAACGATATTTTATTCTCCCTTGTTTACATTTGTAAATCTTATTACTCTTTTTAGTGTCTGGCCATCCTAGACGGAAGAAGTTTGTCCACGAGCCATCCCTTGTATAGCTTGAACTTGAAGCAAGCATCAAGAGCCTTACAAGGTTTGGAGTGGTTCCGAATAAGTTTGTAAAAGTTTGGTGACCTCCTTAAATGGTACCACTAATGTACTAAGGCATGTACCTTATGCGTAAGGCTCGAGGAGAAGAAGGTGAGGCCTTCGGGCTAACGGGGACCCTTGTGGCTACACACCTCTCCAACAAAGATTAGCATCCCCAAAAGGTCTAAACTTAGGGATACATGTTGTTCTCCTAGGTGTAGTTATTTTGCATCAATTTCTTTACTTCTTTGTTCACTAGCTTGTTATCTTATTAATCTTGTAAGCTAGTCTCCTTGCTATATATGTTGATTTCACCCTGTTGCATATATATACAGAACATCTTAGTGTTTTTCCTAAATTTTTATTCACACCATGTAGTTGATATAGTCGATACTTTCATATGATACAATATCTGGCGGCTCAGTGTCGCGATCTTAAGTTGGATCAGATGGGCTGGGTCGACAAATCTTAACCTCGCTACACCCAACGGACAAATATGAGAGGCGAATTTGACAGATAGGCACGGATTTCAAGGATCTACAAAATCAAGGCACGATCCACCGGTTCCAACTTGACTGGACTGATTAAAGGAAAAACTAGTGCGAAATGCACCATTTTACACAACAAATTGACAGATCCATGTAAATCTCTAGGCTTACAGCTCCACGGCACGAGCCGACCAACAATCCATGGGTTCAAAGCAAACGACGAAGCGAGAAAGTAAGCACAATTCAGGGCAAGGAATGGGAAAAAGAAGAAGAATCAGAAGCGACCGATTTATCTTCCTGGATTGATCATACGTCCAACTGCTCGTAGTCGTGGCGGGAGATGAAGAGCAGCTCGTAGACGACACCAGCGAGTCCACCACCGATGAGTGGGCCGACCCAGTACACCCACTGGTACCCCCAGTCCCAGCTGACGAGGGCCGGGCCAAAGGACACGGCAGGGTTCATGGAGGCGCCGCTGAAGGCCCCGCCGACGAGGATGTTGGCGCCGACGATGAGGCCGATGGCGAGGGGCGCGATGGTGCCGATGCTGCCTTTCTTGGGGTCCACGGCGGTCGCGTAGACCGTGTACACGAGGCCGAATGTCATGACGATCTCCAGGACCACCGCCTCCCAGCAGGTGACGCCGGTGAGGCCGAAAGTGCCGGTGGGGAGCCCGCCGGTGGAGAAGCGGAGGAGGAAGCAGGCGGCGACGGAGCCCAGCAGCTGGGCCACCCAGTAGAGGAGGCCCCGGAAGAGGGTGATGTTGCCGCCGAGGAAGGCGCCGAAGGTGACGGCCGGGTTCACGTGCCCGCCCGAGATGTTGGCGCCCACGGACACCGCTACGAACAGGGCGAAGGCGTGCGCGATCGCCGCGGAGATCAGGCCCGCCGGGGACGCCACGCCGCCGCTCAGCTTGGCTGCAGACACAATCAAAGACGGATCAGTCAGATACAATGCAATGCACATGCAGTTTCCCGATTTGCTTCTACTCTTTCGAGAAGTTGGGTTGTTTTCCCTACTGCAATGCAATGCACATTAACTTGCCGCTGATTAGTATAGTCTACCACATGCATGCATGCGATCGAGTGCGTGGCTAACGAGACTACGTTGGGGAGAAAAAACTCACTGAAGGCGATGCCGGAGCCCTGGCCGGCGAAGACAAAGATGAGCGTGGAGATGAACTCGGCGAGCGCCGCCTTGAGGGCACCGGTCTCGTACACCTCATGGTGCGTCCCCACGGCGATCCTGCTCACCGGCATAGGCATTTTCTCTCACACCTGCCGAGGTAGCTAGCTAGAGAAGAGATGGCAGGCCGGAGGTGAGAGATGAGTTGGTGAGGAAGGAGTGGGATAGGGGAGGCGGTATATATACACTCACACCGCGCGCTCCCTCCACTGGCCAGAGGTTGGACACGCCGTATTTGGATCACGATCACGGCCACATGCTTGTCTTGCGTGAGAGAGCTTGCCCCCTCAAAAAGTCAAAATAAAAATCTTCAGAGGCCGTTGTTGGGGCATCAGGCACTTGTCAATTTCTGGAACCAATAATGCATAGTTATTAGGGGATGATTCCTACGGAAAATTGCCTACGGACTGAGGTGTTTGGAGGTGAATCAATTGAAGGGGTAAAAATCGGAGCATTGAGAGCATATACCATTTTTTTTTCACTGGCTGCAAAATTTCAGATCCGACGTTGATTCTCAAAAAAAAAAAAACGGAGACACGTGTGAACTTTGAAGAAACACCTGTATATGTGCATGGTGGACACATATTGGTTTTGTCGTATCCGTGGAGTATTGTTAGTTTCAAGGTTTGTTGAAAGTGATAGAGAGAATAGATAACGTTTTGTTTGTTCAGACAAAATGAGGGAAATAAGGTTGACAGGAAAAAATAGTCTTCTAAGAAAAATAAAAGGAAATAATTGTGTTCCTTATCGCCTACAGTTCACGCTATAGTAGTATGAAAAATGCTTTTCTTGGCATGTCATCAATCGACACTAAAAAAATACTCTCTCGGTTCCATATTACTTGACACTAAAATAGATGTATCTAGAGTTCTAGACTTATTTTAGCGCAAGATACATCCAATTTAAAATCAAGTAATATGGAACGAAGAGAGTATGAGAAAACACCTGCCTCGTCGTCTTCCTAAGGTGGCTCAGGCGGGAACTCTCAGCCCCGCCGCGCGGGTGTAAATCAACAATTAAATACATCACCGCGATTACCATGGTGCTTGAGGCGGGGAATGTCTAGCCGGTGGAGGATATTGACAAGGCTCTGAAGGTGAAAGCACAATCTCGAAGCTCAAAATGAGTACATATATACCTAGTGCTAAACACCTAAACAATCCTACTGAGGCTAGAGTCCACAAAGTTCCGGGAGAGCCATTCTCATATGTTGGCCCGATAATATGCTTATCTGCAGCTCATCGATCGTCACTTGCATTGACCCCAGTAGCCTAGCTTGATGAGCAGGCCGTAATGCGTTGGCGATCTCATCTACTCCTAGCTGGCGCCTTGCTGGAAGAGGGATATATGCTGACATCCATTCATTGTGCGAATCCTTTTGGATTATCTTGTCCAAGCTAACCTCATCTAATCAATTACTATCAGGGATGTCAATTTATTTTGTACTCATCGTTGATCGTATTAAAATGCGTCGAGGAAACTTGAAAACGATCGAGACAGTTTAGTTTGCACGGATTATGGACTTAGCTGGCCAATGGGCGTGCATGCTTCTGAGCTGGACAGCTGAACTCGTGGAACACGGGATCGGTCGGGTTAGGTGGCAGCAATCAAGCCTAGCTAAACACTGCATTAGACACCCTCCATTGCACACATCTTCCCTTTTTCCCCTTCTTTTTAATCGACACCAAAGAATGTCCATAAAAAACAACTTCAGTCACTCGCCAGTTTGCAATTAGCTATTGATTTGGTTAGTTTGTCACCTGCTCCATCATGATTTACCTAAGAAAGTACAATTGATTGAAAGGACTAAACGAGCGCTAACAACTATAGATGTCAAATAATACCAAATGTTATGTGATGCTCCTTTGAATTTGCCTCTAGAGCAGCTGCGGAGTTACATAAAAATGTATGATCGGGCTACAAAAATAGTGGATTGGGCTTACCGATTAATAGGCGGAAGTGCAAAATCATGGGCCGGCCATGGCACGGTCATGAACCCCTACTCTAGAGTTTTGTCATTCACATCTCGATGTTCCGCCGTATCTATCACTGTCGATGAAAACCCAAAAAAGCCAGATGTTCACACTCCTAACTAATGTCACATACTTTGACCCACTGATATGTCTCAAACGTATCTATAATTTTTGATGTTCCATGCTTGTTTTATACCAATTGCTACATGTTTTGCATCTACTTTATATCACTTTTATACATTTTTTGGGACTAGCCTATTAACAAGATGCCGAAGTGACAGTTCCTGTTTTCTGCTGTTTTTGTATTCCAGAAAAGCTAGTCTGGAAATATTCTCGGAATTGGACGAAACTACACGGGAATCCCTATTTTACCAGAACTCATCTGACGGACCAAAGAGGCGACGGAGAGGAGCCACGTGGGCCCCACACGTGGCCAGGGCGCGGGTCCCCCCTCTGCCGCGCCCTGGGGTGGTGTGGGCCCCACGGGCCTCTCCAGCCGCCGCCCTTTCGCCTACTTATTCCCCCCGACGCGAAAACCCTAAGTACCTGAGTAAATATCCACGAAAAGTTCCAGAGACGCCGCCGTCGTCAACCCTAGCTCGGGAGGGTTCAGAACCTCTTCCCGGCACCCTGCCGGAGAGGGGAATCGTCACCGGAGGCTTCTACATCACCATGCCTGCCTCCGGAGTGATGCGTGAGTAGTTCATCCTTGGACTACGGGTCCATAGCAGTAGCTAGATGGTTGTCTCTCCACTTTGTGCCATCATGTTTAGATCTTGTGAGCTGCCCTACATGATCAAGATCATATTATTGTAATGCTACATGTTGTGTTTGCTGGGATCCGATGAATATTGAATATTATGTCAAGTTGATTATCAATCTATCTTATATGTTATTTAAGATCTTGCATGCTTTCCGTTACTCGTAGATGCTTTGGCCAAGTAGATGCTTGTAACTCCAAGAGAGAGTATTTATGCTAGATAGTGGGTTCATGTCTCCGTTTAACCTGGGACAGTGACAGAAAGTTCTAAGGTTGTGGATGTGCTGTTGCCACTAGGGATAACCTAACGATGCTATGTCCACGGACATATGTGTTTGTTTACATTACGCACTTTACTTAATGCAATTATCCGTTGCTTGCAACTTAATACCAATGGGGACTCGGATGACAACCCGGCGGTGGATTATTAGTCATAGATGCTGTTGGATAACGATCTATGTATTATGTCGTAATGCCCAATTAAATATCATAGTAGTCAACATGTCATGTATATGCATTGTCATGCGCTCACTATTCGTCAATTGCCCAGCTGTAATTTGTTCACCCAACATGTTAGTTATCTTTTATGGAGAGACACCACTAGTGAACTGTGGACCCCGGTCCATTCTTTTACACTGATTAAACAACCACAAACTGCAAACTGTTCCTTTTTCATTCTCTGCAATTTAATACTCATTTTCCACACCATACGTTTAATCCTTTGTTTTCAGCAAGCCAGTGAGATTGACAACCTCACTGTTTCGTTGGGGCAAAGTAGTTTGATTGTGTTGTGTGCAGATTCCACGTCAACAGTCCAGACTCCCATCAACAACACTATTTTTCTGGCGCCGTTGACAACCTTCTGAAGAGTTGCTGCTCCTACTGGTTCGATAACCTTGGTTTCTTTCTGAGGGAAAACTTGCTGCTGACTACATCATACCTTCCTCTTGGGGTCTCCCAACGAACGTGTGTTTCACGTCATCAAGCTATTTTTCTGGCGCCGTTGCCGGGGAGACAGCAGTCTTCTGCAAGGGGAGTTTCACGCTTCCAATCTCTTTACTTTGTTTTTGTCTTGCTTAGTTTATTTTATTTTATCTTGTTTGCTTTCAATTATCAAAAACACAAAAAAATTAGTTACTTGCATCTAGTTTATTTTCTGTTTGGTTTTTATTATTTCATCATGCTTCTCCCTAAGTACACTTTAAAAGAAATATCTGTGGGTAGTGGGTCTATCATTGGAAGAGATAACATTGAGGAATTCTTGAATCATGTTAGTATGGTTAAAGATTTTGAAGATAGATCCTTGGTAGAACTTGCTCCAAATTATGAAATTGCTACAGCTTCTCTAGTTCACATGTTGGAAGCTCGATTTGTCAACCTTAGTCCCATAATGCAGCACATGTTTCTAAAACTCCATGATACTGAAGATGGTGAAAAGAAAGATTTTGTTTTAGAAACCCTACTTAAAGAATTTGGTGATGTTGCTAGGGAAGCTAGAAAAGTTTTTATTAAATACAAGATGCTTGGTTATTGTATTGACGTTGTTAATACACTTGAAAAACTTGAAAAAGAGAGGCTCAAGTACACTAAGGAAACTAATGGTGAGGGGGAAGTTAAAATACCTATACCTTTTAAGCTTATAGGAATGCAGGAGGCACTAGAAAAGAATTTTGATTGGATTGTTCCTGAGAACCCATTTGATGAAAATGATGAGCCTAGAGGTATTGAGAAAGGGAATTCCGAAACTTACATAGACAAGATAAATTGCATTGTTGAGAAAACTTCCGACCTCTGTTGATGCTTCTTCACTTGGTAATACTTGATGCATGCTTTGTGCCTAGCTAAAAGGCGTTAAAGAAAAGCGCTTATGGGAGGCAACCCATTTTATTTTTCTGCAATTTTTCTTTTATTGAGTCAAGGAGTTTGTTTACTTCTGTAGCAACTCCTTTGTATCTTTATTTTCTCGCATTGTTGTGCCAAGAGTAGCCTCTAATGATAAGATGATGCTTAATTTTGATTGCTGCGCAGAAACAGATTTTTGCTGTTCACTGTACGAAATTCCTAAAATCACCAGATTGTTAAAAAATCTGAAATTTTTGTGCGTAATCTTTATGAATGTCTGAAACTTTCATTAGTTCAGAGTTTCTCGATCTGAGCGTCGTAAGTGCCTCGAAAAAATTCGTCTTTGCGGACTGTTCTGTTTTAGACAGATTATGCCTTTTTATTTTTCGCATTCTCTCTTTTACTAGTGTTGAGTGAAATTCTTTTTTGGGTGGAAGAGCTTCACATAACATCAGTGGCTGTAGCTAATGTTTAAAGTAACAAATCATATTGCGTCTTTACAGAACATGTGAATTTTTGATTATGCACTAACCCTCTAATGAGATCTACTTTGAGTTTGGTGTGACGGAAGTTTTCAAGGGTCAAGAGAGAAGGATGATATAATAGGATCAAGAAGAGTGAAGAGCTTAAGCTTGGGGAGGCTCCCATGGATCTCCCCAGCATATTTCAAGAAGACTCAAGCGTCTAAGCTTGGGGATGCCCAAGGCATCCCCTTCTTCATCGTCAAAATTATCAGGTCATCTCTAGTGAAACTATATTTTAATTCTTTCACATCATATGTGCTTTTCTTGGAGCGTCTGTGTGCTTTTTATTTTCAGTATTGCATTTTATTTTCAATAAAGCTTGACTGGACCCTAGCATTCTTGATTGGGAGAGAGACACGCTCCGCTTTTTCATGAGAATACTCCTATTCTTCACTTATATTTGTTGAGTATTCATATCTAGCGCTGTTCAGCTTTTAGCTCTTGTTTTCATGTATCTCTTGTCAGAGCTATTAGCTTTCTTTTGTAGAAAGTACTCTCTTGCTTCACTTATATTTGTTTGGAGAGTTGATGAAATAAATTGATTGGTGTTTGGTTGGTTCAGAAAATGTTGCATGTGGTAATTGGTATAAGGAAAAACTTGCTTAATCTTGTAGATCACTAAAATGGATAACTTGATGCTTGTCAATTGTTTTGAGTTAACAAGTAGATCATGATTAAATTGTGCATCACATGAGTTAAGCCTATTAGTGAAGAACTACCGTAAAGCTTGTTGAAAATTTGGTTTGCATCGTGGTATCTAAGGTCTAGATATTTTCTAATAACAGGGTTTGGTTAACAAGGAAGACGGTATGAAGTCTTATAACGTTTGCAATATGTTTGTCATATAAAACTTGGTGTACGGGTTGATATTCTTGTTTGCTTACATAACCTTGCTAGCCTAAACTCTGTACTGAGAGGGAATGCTTCTCGTGCATCCAAATCCTTGAGCCAAAATCCATGCCATTTGTGTCCACCATAACTACCTATATGTGGTATTTCCTTGCCACTCCAAGTAAATTTTTCATGTGCTACCTTTAAATTATTCAAAATGTTATTATTCCCTTTTTGTGTCAATGTTTACTAGCTCATGAGGAATTAGTGTGGTTATTCTTTATTCTATTTGTCGAGTGGACTTTTACACCTGGACTAGTGGCATATACATCCGCTTATCCAATAACTTGCAAAAAGAGCTGGCAACGGGGTGCCCAGTCCCAATTAATTACAACTTTAACCAATTAATTCTCTTCACACTTTTGCCCTGATTCATCAGTAAGCAATGACAAACAGTGAAATACCTGAATGTGTGTAAACCAAAGAGAAAGAGGGATGATCTGCCTTGCTGGTAGAAATAACGTCCTTCATGGGAGCCGCTCTTAAAAGTCCGTTCGACAGGTAGAATACTGTTCTCACCCGCTACCATTCGTTGACAATTAACAAACACCTCTCAAAAATAGATACTCCTCCATGGTATGTGATTGATGGAAGGCACCCGAGGATTCGGTTAGCCATGGCTTGTGTTAGCAAGGTTGGGAGGAGTATCAAATATTTTATGCAATCTCTATATGCTTTCAAAAACCTAAAAGCTCTAGCACATGATTTAATCCCTGCTTCCCTCTGCGAAGGGCCTTTCTTTTACTTTTATGTTGAGTCAGTTTTCCTATTCTTTCTGTCTTCCACAAGCAAACACTAGTGTCAATTTTGTTACAACATGCGTTATATGCAATGTATTGGACTTGTTATACTACTTTGTGTTGACAATATCCATGAGATAAATATGTTGAAAGTTGAAGCAAATGCTGAAACTAAATTCTTCCTTTGTGTTGATTAAATACCTTTTTTAGAAACTATTGCTTTATGAGTTAACACTTATGCAAAACTGTTTGATGCTTGTCTCGAAAGTACTATTCATGAAAACGTTTAGCTTGTGTGATTCATTGTTTACTCATTATCTATTTGATAGCAAATTATAGACCATTGACTTGGATCACTTCATTCATTTACATGTGCCTTGCAATATTATATGATCAAGATTATGATAGTAGCATGTCACCTCAAAAATTATTTGTTTTTATCGTTTACCTACTCGAGGACGAGTAGGAACTAAGCTTGGGGATGCTGATACGTCTCAAACGTATCTATAATTTTTGATGTTCCATGCTTGTTTTATACCAATTGCTACATGTTTTGCATCTACTTTATATCACTTTTATACATTTTTTGGGACTAACCTATTAACAAGATGCCGAAGTGCCAGTTCCTGTTTTCTGCTGTTTTTGTATTCCAGAAAAGCTAGTCTGGAAATATTCTCGGAATTGGACGAAACTACGGAGAGGAGCCACGTGGGCCCCACACGTGGCCAGGGCGCGGGTCCCCCCTCTGCCGCGCCCTGGGGTGGTGTGGGCCCTACGGGCCTCTCCAGCCGCCGCCCTTTCGCCTACTTATTCCCCCCGACGCGAAAACCCTAAGTACCTGAGCAAATATCCACGAAAAGTTCCAGAGACGCCGCCGTCGTCAACCCTAGCTCGGGAGGGTTCAGAGCCTCTTCCCGGCACCCTGCCGGAGAGGGGAATCGTCACCGGAGGCTTCTACATCACCATGCCTGCCTCCGGAGTGATGCGTGAGTAGTTCATCCTTGGACTACGGGTCCATAGCAGTAGCTAGATGGTTGTCTCTCCACTTTGTGCCATCATGTTTAGATCTTGTGAGTTGCCCTACATGATCAAGATCATATTATTGTAATGCTACATGTTGTGTTTGCTGGGATCCGATGAATATTGAATATTATGTCAAGTTGATTATCAATCTATCTTATATGTTATTTAAGATCTTGCATGCTTTCCGTTACTCGTAGATGATTTGGCCAAGTAGATGCTTGTAACTCCAAGAGAGAGTATTTATGCTAGATAGTGGGTTCATATCTCCGTTTAACCTGGGACAGTGACAGAAAATTCTAAGGTTGTGGATGTGCTGTTGCCACTAGGGATAACCTAACGATGCTATGTCCACGGACATATGTGTTTGTTTACATTACGCACTTTACTTAATGCAATTATCCGTTGCTTGCAATTTAATACCAATGGGGAACTCGGATGACAACCCGACGGTGGATTATTAGTCATAGATGCTGTTGGATAACGATCTATGTATTATGTCGTAATGCCCAATTAAATATCATAGTAGTCAACATGTCATGTATATGCATTGTCATGCGCTCACTATTCGTCAATTGCCCAGCTGTAATTTGTTCACTCAACATGTTAGTTACCTTTTATGGAGAGACACCACTAGTGAACTGTGGACCCCGGTCCATTCTTTTACACTGATTAAACAACCACAAACTGCAAACTGTTCCTTTTTCATTCTCTGCAATTTAATACTCATTTTCCACACCATACGTTTAATCCTTTGTTTTCAGCAAGCCAGTGAGATTGACAACCTCACTGTTTCGTTGGGGCAAAATAGTTTGATTGTGTTGTGTGCAGATTCCACGTCAACAGTCCAGACTCCCATCAACAACACTATTTTTCTGGCGCCGTTGACAACCTTCTGAAGAGTTGCTGCTCCTACTGGTTCGATAACCTTGGTTTCTTTCTGAGGGAAAACTTGCTGCTGACTACATCATACCTTTCTCTTGGGGTCTCCCAACGAACGTGTGTTTCACGTCATCACCCACCCGAAGAAGTTGGAACCTAAGATCATTGAACGCATCATCACTGCCAAACCATTGCTCTAGTACCAAACATTCGAGAAAGAGGACAAAAAAGTATGAAGTGATGAGTTGCGACTAAATTACGGCAGCTTGAAGAAACGACTCTAAAGTTAAGCACTACGAAAGTCCCCAACTCAAACTCGGTTGATTGCATCTCAATGTTGTCCTAAGCACCCACCGAGAATTTTGGAAGAGCAAATTTTCACAAGCTCGACCGTTGTCGATAGTTTGGAATTGCCCCATGAGTTGGCCACCACAAGAGGTGCGATGACCGGTGGCACACCCTTGACAAACCAAGTTGTCGAACCGCCCCTCCCTCATCGGACTACCGAAGTTGATTACCATGAAGACACCGCTAGCTAGCTCCTCCCGATCGGTCACGGCCACCACTGTTATGTCCCGCTAAGCACACACAAGCTTAGCACAAGAAGAAGAAAAAATCAACTCGCAACAAAAAATAAAAAAATCAGGATTCTCTCAACTGTTTTGCGCTATGGTCGCCGGCAAAGCGCTAGCGAGAACTTGTTGGCGTCGTGCATGGCCCATTTGTGGTTCTATTCCGTTTCCTTGTTAGCAAGGCCGGAAATGTGGAAATTTCTAGGGCCTCTATGCTAGACGAGCAAGTTTCAGCCCGTCAGCTCTATCCGTTCCCCTTCCTAATTAACAAGGCCCATCCTATAAAAACCCATTCTCTGGGTGGGTGGGTGCGCACCAAAAAAAGTTGTAAAACAAAGTTTTTCTACGTTGCCACTGGTCATACGAGATTCCTCTCTAATCGTCAAAAAAAGATTTTAATTAATGAAATACATACTTGTGTGTACCAAAACCACCTAATAAAAAAAAAGGCAAAATAAGATCACCAGTTCCCATGCGCACACACCAACGGATAGATTTCCGCGCGATTTTCGAAATTCGAAAGACTCCCCCAACCGCGTTGAACCGAGCCGATGAACGTGCCGCAACGGACTACTTGCCCTACCCGCGCCGCGCGATCCGGGCCGTCCGTTCCCGCACCGACGGCCACGCCCGCCCGGGCCCTTTTTAAATAGACACGCTCCCCCGATTCCAACCCCGATCTATTCCTCCTCCCACCGCTGCCCGTCTCCATTCGCTCCAGCCGCCGCCGCCGCTCCGCTCCTCCACGCTCCAAGGTTCGTCCCCCGCCGCCTTCTCCTCCAACAATTCCTCGCTACGTCCGCTCGATTCGTCGACTGGTTGGCTGGATTGTTCGGATCTTATCTGAATGAAATGTTGTGGGGATTTGATTTTCTTCTTCCTGTTGCAGAGCCGCTTCGATCGAGAAGTGGTGGTGGACGACATGGGCCAGATCCAGTACTCGGAGAAGCACTTCGACGGCACCTTCGAGTACAGGTCCGTTCCCGAACCCTAGCCCCGCCCCCCTTCTTCCTCTTTCCTGCGCCGCGGGACGGCTAAACCCTAACTTGTCGTCCCCTTTTGCTCCGCCGCGCAGGCACGTCGTCCTCCCGCCGGAAGTCGCCAAGCTGCTCCCCAAGAACCGCCTCCTCGCCGAGGTAACTGTTGCCGCTCCAGATCCCCAGCCCATTCCATTCCCGTTACACCCCTGGCCGGATCGGGTTTCTGATGTGGAATCGGGCGCGTTTTTCTCTCCCTTTGCAGAGCGAGTGGCGCGCGCTGGGCGTGCAGCAGAGCCGTGGGTGGGTGCACTATGCCGTGCACCGGCCGGAGCCGCACATCATGCTCTTCCGCCGCCCGCTCAACTTCCAGCAGCAGCAGGACGCGGCCGCTGCCGCCGCCGCGCAGATGATGCCCAAGTGATCCCGCCCCCCAGCGGGCGGTGGCGACCGGGGGTTGGGACTCGCGAAACCCTAGGCCCTTTCTATCTCTAAAAGGGCGGTCTGCCGGTTCACTCTGGTTTGTCTGCTAAAGATTTAGTTGTGTCGTGGGTGTCGTGTCGTGGGTGTCCACTATGTGTTCGTGGAAATGCCTGGAAGGAACTTGCAGTGTGTCAATTAGTCTGTGTTATCGTGGGTACTCCTGAATCCTAAGTTTTTATGTGATGCTTTGCTCGTGTTTATGCCTGCTTTGTTGTCTGGTTGCTTATAATTAGGAGTTTATCCTGTATATAACACTCTATTCTATCTAATCGGATGACGGATACGACTGTCTTAAACCTCAAAAAAAAAAAAAATTAGGAGTTTAGAGTTCATGCGATAGTGAACCTTATGCTAGCAATAGCATTGTCTACAGATGAACTATGATTCCCAACACGTGACAGCTTAAAATTGCACTTCTTTTGCATGTTTCTTGCATCAGTTGTGTCCGGATAGTCTCAAGTAGTCATGATTTCTGCCACTGTGGTGTAAGCTATGTCTGTAATATTTCCTATGCTATATAGCTGTCATCGAGAGAGAAATGATGGATTTAAGGTGCTGAGGTTTAGTGGCAGGTTGGAGATGCTGAGGTTTATCATCAGGTTGGTGCTGAGCTTTATGGGCATGAACTTGCAGTGTGTTAGTCTGTACTGTCCTGGCTAATTTTGAATGCTAAGTTGGTATGTGGTGATGGTACTATTGGTGGATATTCGTGTGATGACGATCTGCTCTTGTTTATGCTTGGTTTATATTTTAAACGGAAGGCTCGAATGATATGCTCTTGGTTAAATCTAGTTCTTTCTGTTTAGGAGTGCAGAGTTCATGTGATTCACAACACAAGCATTGGTTACAGATGAACTATTGTCTCTATGATTCCCAACACGCGACAACTAAAATTGTACTTCTTTTGCACGTTTCTTACATCAATTGTGGCTGGATAGTCTCAAGGAGTCTTTTTTTTTTGCCACTCTGGTAGTCTGGTGTAGTGTGTGCTATGGCTGTAATATTTCCTATGCTATATTAGCTGTCATTGAGAGAAAAATGCTGTATTTGAGGTTCTGGGGTTTAGCCGTTTAGCGGCAGGTTGGGAATGCTGAGGTTTATCATCAGGTTGGAGGTGCTAAGGTTCATGGGCATGAACTTGGAGTGTTTTAGTCTGTGTTATCATGGGTAATTTGGAATGCTAATTTGGTATGTGATCTGGTACTGTCGGTATATCTTTATGTGCTGATGATCTTCTCGTGTTTATGCTTGGTTTGTGTTTTAAATGGAAGACTTGCGTGATCTGCTCTTGGTTTATTCCTAGTTCATTGTTTAGGAGTGCAGAATTCAAGTGATTGTGAGCATGAAGCATTGGTTACAGATGAACCATGGAATGTCTAAATGACCACCACAGCTAGATTGCACTTCTTCTGCACGTTTATTGCATCAACCTTGGCCAGCTAGTTTTGAGGAGCTGTATCTTTTTGTGTTGTGCTTTTGAATGTGTGCTGTCACGGCATATCCTAAGTAGTATTTCTCTCATTGGGAGAAGTACTGGCGAACTGCGGGCGCCGCCGAGGTTTATCTACAGGGTGCTTGTTCCTCATGTTTTTAGGAGTTCATTTGATGGTGAGTCTTATATTTTAGAAAGAGGAAATCAACATGGACCGTTGGTTACAGATGAACTGTGCACTGCCTGTCTCTATGGTTGCACATCTGTTGCATCAACCGTGGCCGGGTAATTTCAAGGAGGCACCTCTTTGCATGCTGCCCTGTTGAAGGTGTGCTATCGTTGCAATATTTTGCCTAAGCTGTTTAGCTGTCACTTGAATTAAAAAAACTGCTCGATTGGAGGTGCCAGGGTTTATCGAGAAAGTTGAATTACTCAAGTATTGCGAAATCGGAAGTTTTTAGGAGTGTAGGCCCTGGTGAAACCTGAAAGTCTGAAACCAGTGGGCGGATTGGTTTGTTTCGTGTCGTTCTCAGGAGTCGGGTCGTTCGTTCTCGATGTGTGTGTGGCTGGCCGAAGCTCCACCACACACACGGCCGCCGGGAAAACGCCATGCGTGCTCCGGTCTGGCACGCTTGTTCTAGTCTAGTCTACGCTGGCTCTCCTCTGCCGTGACGCAACCTCGCACCCGCCTCCGCTGTCGCTTCAGTTCTCACTCGAGAAATTCGGAATTCCTCGTCGCGGCCGCTGGTTTTAGTGCCAGAATCATGGCACCACTGGCGTTCTAGAACTAGAAGTAGTAGTGTCAATTCACAGGTGTACCAAACCCAAACCATTGGGCTCCGCTACGAACGATGCCGGTGGTGGTGATGCCTTCCCTCTCCCTCCTCTCCCCGAGCGCCCGTCACCGACCGGCGCCGCCGCTCCCGTCCCTCATACCGCGCCCGGCCTCCAGGCACCTCGTCCGCCCCCGCCGCGCCTTCCGCGCCAGCACCCGCCTCCGCGTGGCCGCGCCGACATCCGTGCCCGGCGAGTCGGAGCGGGCGGAGCCGAGCACGTCGGCGCCGGATTCGGGGGAGAAGTTCGTGTGGAGGGACCACTGGTACCCCGTCTCCCTGGTGGAGGACCTGGACCCGCGCGTGCCCACCCCGTTCCAGCTCCTCAACCGCGACCTCGTCATCTGGAAGGACCCCAACTCCGGCGAATGGTCCGCGCTCGACGACCGCTGCCCGCACCGCCTCGCCCCACTCTCCGTACGTAACGCCGCGCTCTCCCTCTCCCTACTCTCGCCTCACCTCGTCTTGGGCAGCAAATTCTTCTGTACTGAGCTGCAAAATTCTGCAGGAGGGGCGGATCGACGAGACGGGGTGCCTGCAGTGCTCCTACCACGGCTGGTCCTTCGACGGCGCCGGCGCCTGCACCCGGATCCCGCAGGCCGCGCCCGAGGGCCCCGAGGCGCGCGCCGCCCGCAACCCCAGGGCGTGCGCCACCAGGTTCCCCACGCTCCTCTCCCAGGGCCTGCTCTTCGTCTGGCCCGACGAGCACGGCTGGGACAAGGCCAAGGCCACCAAGCCTCCCATGTATGTTGGTTTTCATTGAGTTGGATTCAGTTGGGAGGTAGCAGCATTGTGATCATGTTTGGTTGGTTTCAGGCTGCCCAAGGAGTTCGATGACCCGGCCTTCTCCACGGTCACCATCCAGAGGGACCTCTTCTATGGGTATGATACCTTGATGGAGAACGTCTCCGACCCGTCGCACATAGAGTTTGCTCACCACAAGGTATAAATGCTGCGTCGAGGCTTCAGAATACTTAGCTGCTTGCTATACTGGGATAGTTAAAAGCCGCGGTGGATAGAACCGAGAAACATTTGTTGGTTTTGATGTACTCTCAGGTTTATAAGTTAATTACTACCGTGCAGCTTTTGTGTTACTTGTTGCACATTGAACTACGAATGTTTACTGTAGAATTGTTTGTTCTCTTCACCTTTACTACTTGCTTATGCTAAAAGTGGATTGTTATGTAGCTGATAGGTGCAACCATATTAGCCATCTTTCTTTGACCTTTGGCATGCTAACAAAGTTCAATTCAGCCAGATATCCTGGCCTCATTATCCGGCAAAATTATGACAATGCCTGTTAACTTAGAATCTCATGCTAAACTGAACCTGGAAAGCTGAATTCAATTTATCTCAGATATCTACTTTAGGCAATGATTCAGTAGCATTACCCATGCTTCAGAGTTTAACTCCTCTTGCAGGTCACTGGACGAAGAGATAGAGCCAAGCCTTTGCCATTCAAACTGGAATCAAGTGGCGCGTGGGGATATTCAGGGGCCAATACCGGTAATCCTCGCATCACTGCAACTTTCGAGGCCCCTTGCTATGCAGCGAACAAGTACGTTTCAGCAAAACACTCTGACTATCTTTTTCTTCTCTTTTTGTACTTGCCCTTTGGTGTGCTGGGATAGCTCACATTATCACATCCGCATTAAAAAATCCAATCAATTTATGCCTCTGACCTTCTGGTAATTAATTGGTTTGCGCAGAATAGAGATTGACACAAAATTACCAATTCTGGGAGATCAGAAATGGGTAATATGGATTTGCTCCTTCAACATTCCAATGGTCCCAGGGAAAACTCGTTCTATTGTCTGCAGCGCTAGAAACTTCTTCCAGTTTACCATGCCAGGAAAGGCATGGTGGCAGGTATATGCTTATGTTGTGTTTGCTTTCTTCTTACCTACTTGATCCTCAATTGTGTTTTCAACTTCATCATATTAAACATGTTCTTCATATTCCTGTGGGGAAAACAAGCTTAGCCCTCTACTGTATAAAGAATGGTTAGAGTGTTTATGTCGTATTTGGAGTATGAAGTGAAATTCTGAACCTTGCGTTCCAATTTGTCTCTCTCTATTTCTGATGCAGTTTACCCCTAGATGGTTTGAACATTGGACCTCAAATTTGGTCTATGACGGCGATATGATCGTTCTTCAAGGCCAAGAGAAGGTTTTTCTGTCTGCATCCAAGGAGTCGTCTGCAGATGTTAACCAGCAGTACACAAAGCTCACATTCACACCCACACAGGCCGACCGGTTTGTTTTAGCATTCCGGGCATGGCTAAGGAAATTCGGCAATAGTCAGCCTGACTGGTATGGAAGTCCTAGCCAGGAAGCATTGCCTTCTACCGTCCTTTCAAGGCGCGAGGTAAAAGTCCTCGGATAGTAAGATATCTTGGTACAAGCATCAGTTCATTGCTATGAGCTCTCTCCATAGAGATGTGAAATACACTGAACTTGATGCTTTGTGTGCTAGAAACCATATTATCTACTCCTTCCGATCCAAAATAGACATCAGAAGTCAGAACCTACATATTCTGATGTTGCTGCACCTCGTAATTCTTCTATTTTATATTCCATATTATGTTGACGATGGTGCAAACTACTTTGTGTAGATGCTGGACAGATACGAGCAGCACACGCTGAAATGCTCGTCCTGCAGGGGGGCGCACGCCGCCTTCCAGACCCTGCAGAAGGTCTTCATGGGCGCGACGGTGTTGTTCGGCGCGACCGCCGGGATCCCTGCAGCGGTCCAGTTTAGGATATTGCTTGGGGCCGCCGCTTTGGTCAGTGCGGCTCTGGCGTACGTCTTCTACGACCTCCAGAAGAACTTCGTGTTTGTAGATTACGTGCACGCTGACATTGATTGAGGTATAAACACGCGATGTAATTTTTTTCGACATCGTACATGTGCATAACCTAAATAGGGAGGCGCTAGGCCTGCACTTAACATAAGAAAGTAAGTTTTGGAAATTGATCATGACAAGCATCTAGCTGAGCATGGAATTGGCCTTGACTTTAGGATGTACTATAATCTATCCGAGATCGAAGCGCGAGCTTATATTCTGGGAACCGAAGTGGGGGTGCTGATAATTCGACTCCTACCGCTGGTTAGATGGTCTGCCTTGTACGCAATACTCATCATCAAACTAATAAACTAGAATAGGACTAGAGGGAGTAACAATCATTGATGTTATACACATGTCTTCAACAGGAAGCATGCAACTTTCTCTTCGATCTCCACTTCGACCAAGCTCAGAAAATTTCAACGATCAATCTTGGCCTGGCCGGCACCTTTTGTAATGGCCGAAATTGCATGCAGATATGCAAGTGCATTATCCAGCCCGTCCTCGAATAGATCTTATGTCTAACCTAGCTTTCGTTTCCCGCCTTTGGGCTACCCCTGTTGCCTTTATATATTAGGCGAGGTTACACGTGTTCGAATCAAACACCTAAACCTTCCGCTAATTACAAGTCCAATTGTAGCCCTACTCGTACACATATTCGGCACATATTAAAACAACAAATTCTTACGATTCAAATCCTCATGGAGTTGCTCGGCAATCTAGAAGAGTTTGTGAGGTTCAGATGAACTGCTGACTGACCGGACTCGGAGTGCGCGTGCATGTGGACGGAGGAGATGCATTGCCGGAGCACGCGACGGTCACTGTTGCTTACAATGTTCTGTTACAGTAAACCGGACAAGTAAAAAGATTCTGGCCGTGGCCCACCTCGCCTCGGGCGGCCCAATCCAGATCCATCTTATCCGTCCGATAATAAAACACAGACTCCAAATTCCTCTCCGCACCACACCACACACAGAGAGAGTCCAGTTCAGTTCCCGCGGCGGGGACGCAACCGCCGGCAGCAGCCACTCGCCCCCCGTCCACCACTGCAGGCACGTAGGCAACAATGGCCGCGTCGCTCCGCCCCCTGCCGCCTCTCACCGCCTCCCTCCGCCGCTCCCGCGCCGCCTCCGCCGTCGTGTGCGCCTCCTCGCCCTCTTCCTCCTCCTCGGCGGTGTCCTCCGCTCCCAAGGCGCGCTTCGTCGCCCGCCGCTCCGAGTCCGCCTCCGTCAACCAGCTCGCACGCCCCCTCGGTAAATACAACGATTACTCATCCCTCTCCGCCGTCTCCAGCTCCAGGCTCACCTCGTACGTATGCAGCGGAGTACATGGGCCTGCCGGCGAGCCAGTACTCGGTGCTGGACGCGGAGCGCATCGAGCGCGTCGACGACTGCACCTTCCGCTGCTACGTCTACCGCTTCCGCTTCTTCGCGCTCGAGGTCTGCCCCGTCCTCCTCGTCCGCGTCGACCAGGAACCACACGGATGCTGCATCCGACTCCTCTCCTGCAAGGCAAGCACCTCACTCCTGCATACTTTCTTGCTTCGGCGGATGATCGGTCGTTCGGTCCATGTATTCGGCGGGCACGATTGCTGATCAGCGTCTTGTGTTTGCATTTTTTGTCTTTGCAGCTGGAGGGGTCGCCCCTCGTGGAGGCGCAGAATGACAAGTTCTCAGGTGAAATTGTCTGCCTCTTGATGTTCCTATCGTCTTGATTTCGGCCGTTGGACTAGATACCCGCTAGTTCTTGCATCTGTATGTTATTTGGTTACTGTCGCAATGTCACTGCACAGAATCCAAATTTATGATGGGATAAATTCCTCAAAGAAGCTTCAGAATATATTTAGTTTCAGTTTCAGACACTAGCATTGTTTGTGCTATATCATGTTTTTTTTTCGAGGGGTCTGCTATATCATGTTGGCTATGCTATATCATGCGACTGTGAAATACCATTGTTGTAATTGCCGATTAAACCTCAGACGTGTGGCCAAACTGTTGACCAAAATGAAAACTATTCTCCCGGAATGATGCACAGCACAATTTGTGTTGTGTGCTTGTTTTCATGTTTGATCTTTAGTTGCTGTGAGCCTGTGATCACTGTTACTTTTCTTGGACTGTTTGCTCGATGCACTTATTTAACTCAATAAGTTGGCACATCTAAATAAAACTAACTAAATAATTGGTATGCACAGTCTATATGGGAGAAATAATTATAGGGAACTTCTGACTCTATGCAAGGTTGTGAGGTTATCATGCATGACTCGTAGTTGTATTTGCATTTTCTGAAGAAAGACTATTTCGATCCTTGTTCCAGGAAATCATTGACATGATTTGCTGTGGGATGCAGCTTCCATGGTGAATAGGGTTTTCTGCAGCAACAGCCCAGATGGCTCGACGCTTCAACAGCTTACCTCGGATGCTACAATCGAGGTAGTTCAGTCTCAGGCTCTCAGCTGATTTTTTTCTAAGCGCTGTTGAAAGTTCTTGAACATGGTCATCTTGTTTTGATGATTTTCAGGTTACGATCGACATACCATTTCCCTTTCGAGCACTACCGGTTGAAGCCATTGAATCAAGTGGAAGGCAAGTGCTTGAGCAGTTACTACGAGCCATGCTTCCACGATTTCTGAAGCAGGTCAGTTATACACTGCTTGTTTTTTACTACGGTAGCCATCTGTTCAGTGTGTTTTATCAGTTCAGCCTGCATTGTTTCCTCAATGTCCTGCCTCATGTTTCATTTATTTTTGGTGAATAAAATCAAGGATGTTTAGTTTTATGCATATTTAATGATTCAAGTGAAGGCTCCTTCAATATCTTATTTCTCATATACGAACTAGATGTATGTTGATTAGTTACTTTTCGAGAATACACAACAGACTTGTGCATAGAAAGAAACAAGTACGTACAGGGGTTTCATGCCGGTCAGAATTGTCTCGGTTCGAATCATTTCCTCTATTTGTTCTAGAGATTGTTATGTGCAACGCTTCATGTATTTTGTGTTAGTATTTTCCCAACAATTATTTTTGGTTTCTTTCAGCTTGATAAAGACTACCAAGCTTGGGCATCGGGCGATTCTTCAAGGAAACCGCTTGGCACTGGTGAAATATGAAGCTACCGTTATCTCCGTAGGCTTGATAGCTTTTCTTGGTTAATTACTAGTTCACGCCTCTTGTCGGAAGTAACAACCATGTTAATACATCATCCATTTTGGTCATGACAGTTTGTACATGTTTAATAGTCGCTGACCCTGGTTTTATATATTTCAATCCTACTGTCATGTAATTGGCGTGCTTCTTTCTGCTCGTTGTCAGTAGATTATTTGCTGGCACATACTATTTGGCCGTATCGTGAGTTTGAAGCATCTGCGCATTGAGCCAATTACAAGTTACAAGTGCCTTGTTGTAACTTGTAAGATCACGATTACCTGACCACTCTTTTGCTGTTTTACATGTGTTTGGTGACAACTAGTTATTCACCAATTGCAAGAGCAAAATCGAAGTCTTGACGCAGACCAAGATTATTGTCAACTAATGCCAGCACTTTGTTTTTCATCAACAGTCAGCACCATGGTCGTGTGGATGTAAATTGGTTGCAAATCTCGAGTTATGATAAATTTATCGGACTGCATTCAGAGTTAATTCAAATTTGTTCATTAATAATGATGGAATTTGGACCAAATAGTTCCGAATTAAAAAATCAATTTCTGATGGTGTCCGAAATATCTTTGGTGCTAAAATTTTAAATCTTTGCTTCTAATATTGAACGCAATGATTCGAGATTGTTGGAAACCCTTTCATTCCTAGGACTTGAAAGAGAGAAGGCCATCTGAATTAATCGACCATGGCCTCAAAGTTTATTTGAAAACCATAGTTCCTTTCTTCTTGTGACTTAATCGACGGAGTGAGTACTTCCAAAATATATATTCCTTGAAGGAAAGTAGTCTTAGGACCACACCTCAAACGAGCTTGATCGGTTTATTTTTATGGCTTTATGGCTGGCAAGCCAATGAATCCAGATGTATCCGACAACCGGCAATGGCAAATGGGCAAAGCTTCCAAGCAACAGAGAGCTCGAAGGGAGGGAATTAGTGGCTAGAGTTTCATCGGTGAGATAGAGAGGGGCAAATAGGTCGATGATTCGGTGGGCTGTGACAAGTGGTGAAGAACTGAAGATCATGTGTTAGTTCATTTATGTTTTGATGTGTTTATGTGTTCAATGTGCACTACACTGATCTAAATGTTGCATGCTTACACCGGTAACATGTGTAGGAGTAGGACACTCCTAACTCTCCAGATTTTTCAGCTCCCTCGGTGCTGCCTACCGATGAAGTGATGCAAGGATTGTTTGAAAAGCCGCTTCGATATATACCGTGTCTAATAAGTACCTGACAATGCGGAGAGCTAGAGGTAGATCAATGCAATGGTCACCTGTGCTATCCACATTCATCCATAATAGGATGTCTGAACTCGTGAGTAAGAGGCTCAATGTTGAAAATGGATTCAAAGAGAAGCAACTACAAGAATTTTGCACTAGTATTGTCCACTTATGCGGCTGTAAGGTCACTCCTACAACCACCTCAGGAAGTGGAAAAGGATGTGGGTGATGCTGTGCGATCTCACAAAATTGAAGGGCCGGAATGGAGAAAGGACACATCTAGTTCCACTGTTTTAATATATTCACAACTTCGTATGTCCCACGAATAACTAA
The DNA here is from genome assembly GCA_947311845.1 of Poa pratensis. Lineage (NCBI taxonomy): Eukaryota > Viridiplantae > Streptophyta > Magnoliopsida > Poales > Poaceae > Poa > Poa pratensis. Next base: position 70,180,706 of record CAMZMU010000045.1, on the reverse strand, counting down.
CTAACTGTATTCTCATTTCAGAATCACGTGAATGACGCTTATTATATTAAAAATGCCAATTAAGAACTATAATGGGATGAAGATCATCTTCGTCAATGCTCGTTATTTCTCCCCCAAGGGAAGATTTTAAAACGTTGCAGCTCGTGGAGAACAAAGCGGAAGGTATCAGTTATCTAGCAATGACCCCTGGTCGTAAGAGACAGTGGTTTGTTTTCTTTCTTCATAAGAACTAGCTATGAGGAGGTGATTATGGTGTTGATAGTGATGTGTTTTTGTGTGATGTCTTGATCTATATCTCCTTCAATTAGATAGGACTTATTAACGTGATGTAAGGTCAGGTGGTATATACTAAACCCTCAGGGCCCCTTTGATTCAAAGGAATATCATAGGATGTAGGATTGAATCCTATGAGAAATTTTCCTATAGAAGATATTTGATTCAAAAGATCATATCTCATAGGAATTATTCCTACATGAATCTCGTAGTGCAAATCCTATAGGAAAAAAACATTAGCTCATACCTCATGGAAAATTCCTTCACCACAATCAAAGAGACTTGCTCTTCCCATAGGATTTAAGTGCACATGACTGTCACGACCCGCATCCTACCTGATGCTCTTCATGCGTGACACCGGGCCGAAAGGAGGCAGGCGACGCGTGTGATTGAGATTGAGGTACAACAATGATATTCCAATCCTATAAATTTCCTATTCCTATGCATTCTCTATCCTATGAATCAAATGAGCCCTCATATGATAAACTTGTGATGCATCACCAGCAGATGTTGTGCTGAATTCGTGATGCACTTACGTACTACGTTTACTGTTTAGTTTAAATCGTTTGGCTTGCTTCACTGTTTTTTGGTATGCTATCTGTGTTTTACACCCATCAACCTTTGTTCGAGGTGATGCAAAGCGACCAAACACACACGCCCAAAAAAATGTTGGCGCAGAGACGACGCGACGCCCGGATGCGACGAAGCGGCACGTTCCGGCGGGTCGTCCCATCCCCATCCTTCGAGTTGTTTGGCTTCTCCTCGTCAGCTTCCTTCCTTCCCGCACCAGCTCGCTCGAATCGAATGACCTCACCTCCCCCATCGTGGCACCCCTTCCAGACTCCAACCTCTGAGCTGTCTCTCCGCCCCTCCACCCTCGCCGCGGCGCCCGCGGATCTCCTCCTCCCTCGCCCCCGCTCCATGGCGTCGCCGTCCTCCGCCGCGGCGTCCGCCGCCGCGCTCGGTGACCACCCCCTCCTCTTCTCGATCTCCAATTCTCCAGGCGCCCATCTCACTCACTCCTGTTCGTTTCGCAGAGGCCGTGCAGGTCCTCGTCGCCTCCCTCGCCGACGACGCCCCCCGCGCCCGCGACTCCTCCCTCGCCGCCCTCCGCGACATCGCCCCGCTGTACGTAATCTCCCTTCCCTCCCATCCCATCCCGCGGGAAACGAATAACACGGTTGCTTGTTTCCGGGTGCAGGAACCCGCTGCTCGTCCTCGACTGCTGCGCCACCGTCTCCCGCGGCGGCCACCGGGTAACCCTTCCCTCCCCGCGCCCTAAACATTCCATCATTTCGGGCTCGTTTTTTCCCGGCTCGTCTGAACTTCTGTCGACTGCAGCGGTTCGCCAACATGGCCGGGGTCTTCCTCGTCATGGCCTCCGCCGTCAGGGCGCTCGACCGCTGGGACGCCGAGCGCGAGTTCCTCCGGAAGATCGCCAAGATCGCCACCGCAGAGATCGTTAGCTCCAAGGTATAACGGGGTGCTGTCAGTTTGCTGACCACCTCCTTTTCTTTTAGCACGGGGCGAAATCCTGTTTATCTGTTTTGCATGCCTATGTTTATCTGTTTGGCTCATCTAGAGTGTTGTTCTTTGGTGAACAGGACTTCAACGTTGATTGGCAAAGAGCAGCAGCTACTCTTCTTGTTGCCATTGGGTCGCATGACCCAGATTTGGTATACCTATTGCACGACCATTTTACCTTTTGTTTGTGGATAAAACTGTTATGTATGTTAACTACCATGTTTAAGGCTGCTTCAGTAAAAGTAGAATATGTTAGCTATATTTTTTTTGGTCATGGTCACTGTGTAGCAAAAAGGGCCAAACCCCAAAACTGTCCATAATATTTTGAGAACACAATAGTGGAAAGTGTCATGATGCAACACTTTTGCAGTGCCATTTCTTGTGTTTTTTATGATTACACTCCATTCCATTTGGGTGCTACTGAGCTAATTTCCCCTAAGTAAGAAATTCATTTCTCTTGTAGAATAATCCATTGAAGGATTTCTGTAATTGCAAGCATGACTTAATTTTGGTTTCAGAGTTCACATTCTAGTATCAACCATTTTCACTCAAGTCTGTTATGAGTTGCAATACTAAACTTTTGTATTCAGCTATTCTTCACTAATCTATATATTCTGAAGATATTCTAGTAGCCAACTTTTCTGTTAATTCCTGAATAATGTTCTAATAATGCTTTGGTTAACATTAGCTTTGGTTAATTTATATGTCAGATGTCTTTACTCGTCAGTAAGTCTATATTGCTAAGGACAGTCCAATTCTGTCTTGGATGACTGCCCGAGGAGAACTTGTTTTTTTAAGGGTGGACTGTTCGTTTTGTGCTAGTCTGCTGTTGCTCTTTATAGTGTCATAATGATATGTATTCTCACAAGTGTTGACCTAACTTGTTGTAGATGATGGAGGAGATATTTCTTTACTTCTCTGGACCAACTTCTGCTTTGCCAGCCATGTTACAAATACTTGCAGACTTTGCATCGGCTGAAGGTTAAGCACATTTTCTTAGTTTAATTTGCACCTGAATTGGTTGGACTGCTGAATTTGCAACTTGTTCTTGCTTACTTGAAGCCTTGCAGTTCACCCCACGATTAAAGGATGTACTTTTGCGCGTTTTACCTATCCTAGGAAGTGTACGAGATGCCCAACGACCTGTTTTTGCAAATGGTACTTCCTTTTGCAATTTCTTCCAGTCATCAGCCTATGTTCTGGTTTTTTACTCGTATATTTCTGGAAATTTGAAAAGGTATCAATTGATACCATGTTTCCTTCCATTTTGCAGCATTTAAGTGTTGGTGCCAGGCTGCATGGTTGTTTATAGGAGACGCCTCTTCAGGGCTTCCTTTCGATGATGATGTTATGTAAGTTTTCAAGAAAGATCATTTTCTATTTAAGTTTATTTGAGGTCATGAAATCTGGTTTTCCATCTGTGCAATATTCCATTGTCAGGTCTTTCATGAATTCAGTATTTGAATTACTTCTAAAAGTGTGGACCGGCTCCCGTGATCTAAAGGTACACATGTTGTTTGTTCGTTGCAATTTACACCCGTTTCTGTAGTATAGTGTATCGCCTGAGCATGTTCAGTAGAAAAATTAGACCTACAAAAGTAACTTTGTTACAGTTGTCAGAAGCACCTACCTGCCAATAAAACTGGTATATAATAACATTTTGTAATGGCTCAATATGTTCTGATCCACCATTACCAAGGCTACCGGGTTATTAATAGCTTTTTGTAAGCACCACAATGCACTCAGATCCAACGGTCGGACAGAATAGCATGTCAAGTCATAGTGTGACTGTTTGGTAACACCTCTGATGCATCAAGTGAGAACTTACCTTGCGGAGAGATTATCATCCGTCGCCTGAAGGGAGACAGTCAACAAATTGTGCCCATAGGTGCAGATAAGATGGTTGCTATGCATTCCCTATCAATCAGATGGTTGACATTGGGAGTTAATTTCTCCTATTTCATTGGGAGTTCTTACCAGATAAGGGCACTGGCACCAAATTTGTATGAACAACCTTTGGAGTCGCTTGCATAATGAACCTTTTCCTCTCTCTCTGTCTCACTCTCTAGAATATCACAAATTTGCTACAGTATGTTGGGATCTTAGTGGCTTAGAGAAACTGCTGTTGTAGCAATGAAGTATGTATATGTTTTATAATACACAACATTTTCTGATCAAATTAATTTCTAAGAACCATCCACAATTCCACATGTTGTCAATATTTCCATCAGGTCCGGTTGTCTTCTGTGGAGGCTTTGGGAGAAATGGTTGGCTTGGTTACTAGGTCACAGTTGAAATCAGCTCTGCCAAGGATTATACCAACAATGCTGGACCTGTATGGATTTTATTCTCATATATTTACCAAAGAAGTCGCAAAATTCTCTCAGATATTTATTTGGTTTGAACTTTTGCCCATGTAGATGTAAGAAAGATCAAGACGTTGCTTTTACTGCGGCTCACAGTCTTCATAACCTTCTTAATTCGTCAGTACTGTCAGAAAGTGGCCCTCCTTTACTTGAGTTTGAGGTAAATTAAGAATATTGTTAGAACATTACATTTTTACTCAATTAATATTTAATACATCGATATTCTGTTTGTTTTATTAGAATTTAGAATTATTATTAGTTTCTATAACGGAAATAATTATGATAAGTTGATAACATTCGTGCAAATTTTATCCAACACTTGATTGCAGCGCGTAATTTTTTTCTGCACGAACCATGTTCCATGAGGAAATATCTGGCACGATTATTTGTCAACTTCTTTTAGGACATCATGCGATATGAATCGACATAAAAAAACACATGCATTATGTACTCCTATGCATATATGAGTTGAGACAGTAGATGTGGCAGACATGAGTCACTGTTGTTTTGACATCTTATAATATGTGTGATGTCGAAGCATGATAACTCGAATCTGTTATTTCTTATGTTGCAGGAGCTAACTGTTGTGTTAGTTACTCTTCTTCCTTTAGCATCTTTCAACAACAGCAAAGATGAACGCTCGTATGTTTCGAAGGGATTGAAGGTGCGTCCTATCTTCAGCTCTTTTGTTTATGATCACTTTGGTTGCTTTGAGACATCCATTAATTCTGCACCCTCTAGGGGGTCATTCCAGATCCATGCTGCCACATTGCTACTCGGTAAATAGAAGTGATGACTGAACCGCTCATGCAGTCGGCTTTTTTTCTGAACGAAAGATGTCGCCATTTCTTAAGCTTGTAGTTTCGGATAGACTACTAACTTCCATTATTTCTGGAAGATCCTCGTGCTGTTTATTACTCCCTCCGTCCGGAAATAAGTGTCGCTAAAACGGATGTATGTAGCTCTGAAATAAGTCTAGATACATCCGTTTTAGCGACACTTATTTCCAGATGGAGGGAATACCTCTGAAGCAAAGTTTTATTTATTTATTTCCATTGCTGTATAATAGATGAATGCCTAAATATATTTAGCGCACATGGGCTAATGTTTACATGCTTGTAGACATACAACGAACTCCAGCATTGTTTCTTGGTAATTGGATTGGCATATCCTGAGGATCTGTGCATGTTCCTGCTGAGTGTAAGTAAGGAGTTACACCTTTTTTACTTCCCACACATTCCAAAAACTCAAAATTCGTTGTGAGCATTCACATAGTTGGCTAATATAGACCATTGCGGTTGCCTTCTATTGCATTACAGAAATGCAGGTCAAAAGATGAAGCATCTATTGTTGGGGCACTTGGAACAATAAAACATCTATTGCCCAGGTCCTTTCTCTCTCTCTCTCTCTCTCTCTGTCTCTGTCTCTGTCTCTGTCTCTCTCTCTCTCTCTCTCTGCTTTAGAATTCTTTGTGACAAGTTCTATAACTTATCCGTACAGGTTGTTGGAATCATGGCATACTAAGCAGACATTATTGGTTGAAATAGTCAAATCACTTTTAGAGGAGCAGAGCTTGGGTATTCGAATGGCACTAGCTGAGGTATTCCATTATTAAATTTTTTCAGACTTGGTAATATTTAATACGTACATCATTTTTTCAATGTATCGTACATGCATTAAACAAAATATTTTTTCCTGTATAGATAATACTGATATATGTTTTCTGTTATCCCTCCAACTATTCACTGTCTTGATACTAGTTCAATCTTGTACAGCTAATTGTTGTTATGGCTTCACATTGCTACTTGAGTGGGCATCCTGCTGAGCTTGCGGTTGAGTTTTTGGTGCGGCATAGTGCTATAACCGACGATGATCTAAATGATATCAACACTCTGAAACATGAGTACTTCCAGGACAAAAAATTCGAGGTTTAACTATCTTTACACTATGCAAAGTTTACTAACATGATGTCAATTACTTTGGATGATTTATCTTATATGTTGATTTATCAGATGAAAATAAGTCTTGCTGGTCTATCTGAACTAAGAGCTGTATGTGAAAAGGGTCTACTTTTACTAGCAATTACCATTCCTGAAATGGAGGTAAAGTGGAAACTTGATATTGTTCTTCAATCTTTACTTTTTTCCCATGTAATTAGCAAATCAACTTGTGGAGCTAGGATAACAAATATTTTTTTCTGTTTTGTGAGTAATACATTTTAAATTTTATTATTTCCAGCTTGTTCTATGGCCATTTCTCTTGCAGCTCATAATCCCAAAGAATTTTACAGGTGCAGTAGCTACGGTAAGCCCTCTTAAGTTATTCTCTACACCGTTGATATTTGTGAAAGCAATGGACCGTAGTTGGTTGTATTTCTAATATGTTTTTTTACTGAATTCTGCACCTTTAATCAGGTTTATAATTTTAGTACTGTGCACTGATTACAGTGGTGATATGTGCAGGTCTGCAAATGCATAACTGAATTGTGTAGGCATAAATTGTCGCAGACAAACCCACTATATACTGAATTTAATGCCTCAAATGAAATGCCGAGTCCCGAGGTAGTTTGTTTGCTTGATATCTCTACCTGTTCAATGAAAAGAAACGCAGGGCTTTTGCGTTTTCTCGAAAAATGTCATTTCAGTTTCTCATCCGTAGCTACTTATTTCTCATAGCTATATCGGTTATGCAGGATCTGTTTGCTCGTTTGCTGGTGCTTCTGCATAATCCACTTGCTAGGGGCCAACTCGCTACCCAGATCCTGACGGTTTGTCTTCAAACTAATTAAATCTCCACTACTTTGAGCTGGTCCTTTTTGGTTATCGTATCCAACTTTATGTCCATCCATTTATTCCGTGTATGGTCTAGCTTTCCTAGATACCCGAATACTTTTCCTCTTAGAGATCCTGTGTCACATTGAGGTTCTTCTGTCTTTTGATGGGGAATTATCATAACTTTATGTTGTAATGGATTAATTATACATGGAAAATTAGGCATTGACTTTTTCAATTTTTTAAAAGGTTATATCACACTAGTTCTCTTTCATGTCAACTGGAATATCTTTCATCGCCCCTTGGCCAATAAGCTGCCTGATACTGTTTGCTTTCATTCAGTATCTCGATAATATAATTGTTCGCATATAACTGTCTGTAACTTTGTTTACCCTCATATCATGTAATTGAAGCTGTCCCTGGTTAAGAAATAAACTCTTTGGGGCCTCTGTCGACAATTGCTTGATCCTTTTATTTTAGAAAAAACTCAAAGATTGTTTATTTGAAGTCATCAATATCGACATTACCTTTGGTTTTTTGTAGGTGCTATGCTACTTGGGTCCACTTTTCCCAAGAAACCTTTCTTTGTTTTGGGAAGATGAGGTATAGCCCCTTCATCTAGTGTTGTCAGTTGAAGAGGTGCATTTTCATTCCAGATTTAAGCATCTAGTGTTTGCATCTTTTACTCTAAATGGAGAAGTAATTGTGTAGGACTAGGAGTAAGTTATATTTTATACTCATCTTTCTGCAGTATTCATGTTTAAAAGTTTTATTTTATTTTATGTTAATACCCATTTTTAAAAAGTTCCACTGTCCATCCTGGCATTGTCCTAGATCAATTCATGGTTTTTCTGTACAATGCACTGAACTATGTAACTTGTGTGACGATTCACTCAAGAGGATTAATAGTGAAATTTCTTCTTGTCATGTTGTTGAAGTGGCTTACAAAATGCATATTTTGGCAAGTATTAGGTCCCTAAGATGAAAGCTTACATCAGTGACCCTGAAGATCTTAAGCAAGATAGCACATACCAAGAAACATGGGATGACATGATAATCAATGTAAGTATCTTATTCTTGTTGTTTGAAGATTATAATCATTGTCATAAAGCAACGAGAATTATGGTGATTATGGTCACTGTGGGGCAAATTTTGCTAACTAATAGAGTGAAAACATATATTGGTAAAAGAAAAGGTTTGCTTCTTTGTACCTTTACACCTTTTTCTTTTGTGATGCTTAAAATTCTGCTTGCTTCTCTCAAAAGCTAATCTTGCTATATCTACAGTTCTTCGCTGAATCCTTGGATGTTGTGAATGATAATGTGTGGGTCATATCCTTGGGCGATGCATTTGCTAGACAATACGATCTTTATGCTACATCTGATGGACATTCAGCTTTGCTACACAGGTAAGTTAATGTTACTCTGCTGTACCTTCCTCTGATCTGGTAATTATTAGCATATCTCAGAATGCGGTAAATAATGCTTTACTTGATACATTCTCATTAAGATGGACTTTATGTATTTGGCTCATGTGCACAATATATATTGTCATCATAGTCATGGAATCAATGTACTGGAAGTCACTTTTTAAATATTTCATCCGCAGATGTTTAGGAATGCTTCTTCAGAAGGTTGATGACAGGATTTATGTCCGTGAAAAGATTGATTGGATGTGTGGACATTCAAGTATGTCTATTCCTGTTAATCGCCTTGGACTTGCCCAAGGCATTGGTTTGGTAAGTTAGAATTAATATTGTTCATTTGGATTCTTTTGGAGCTTTGTACTGAAGTTACACTTGCAGGTTGCAGCTTCACATTTGGACACAGTTTTGGAGAAGCTGAAAAACATATTAGAAAATGCAGGGCAAAGTGCTCTCCAGAGGTATTTATATTACCTTTTTGGTAGGAGAAATCTTTTTTATATTGCTAATCTTACTGTGAATCATGTTGAGATAGCAACTCATAAACTAAGTTGGAAGTAGGTGGATTATGTCTTAGTTCACATATTCATCATATGTCCAACGTTTTGCCCAAAGCAACTGATATGTTTCCCCTTTTAAATTAATCACCTACGATCTGCCGATATTTCCATTTTCTCGTTTTCATACTTGGCCCCATAATTTACTTGACGAAAGGGAAATCGAGATTGTATGTAAAGTAAATGGAATGACTCAATGACATCATTGTTTTTGTTTCTTAGTTCATGTTTCCAGGCAATGTGTGTAGCTAGTTCATTGTATCAATAAATATGTGACATTGTGTTCTGCAGGTTGCTCTCATTTTTCTCATTCAGAGAAAAAGTGGAGGATATTGATGATACATATGCAGCTCTGGCTTTGATGTATGGCTATGCTGCAAGATATGCTCCATCAACAGTTATTGAAGCCAGAATCAATGCGCTTGTGGTACGTATATTATGGACATGATTATTTTTATTTCTGCTCCATGGGATGACTCACTCTGATAAACGATAATTACATATACCTTTTCGTGTCGTACTCACCCTTAAGCACCTTGTGTTCTCTTTTTGGCAGAGTGCACACATGATCATAAATTTGCGCAATTTCTTATGACCACACTTTCTCTGCATGCCCTTGTACCATGATTTTTGTTTGCAAAGGGGTGGGGGATGTTGGAGCTAAATCACTTAGCTCCTTCCGATATGGCTGTGCTTCACACACACACTAACACATATGCATATATGAGAGACCACATATATGCTCTATATATCATACATATGCTTGAGGCTACATCTTGACTTACAAGCTTGTTTTTTTGTTACATGGGAGGGTGGTACCCCTATTTATACTTGTACATGACCCTTAAGATTGTTGCCATGTGGCACAATCCAAACCCTACACCATACTTCTAGAATACTCTACAAACTCTAGATATTTCATACTACTCCTAAATATCTTACTCTAGAACATTCCTAATTCTAGAGTTCTCCCTACATACCCTGAATACTTCATGATTAAGCTAGCTCCTTCTACCAGCCAACTACATTGACAAGATTACTCCTAACAATCTCCCCCTTAATCTTGTCATATCAACTAGATCCTCTAATCCAGATCACCTGGACCATGCGCTTCATATTATGACGGCCTCGCACCGCCTCATGTCTAGCAACGGCATCGCACCGTGCTTGTCAGCCTCACACTGACTCCATATAAGATGGCATCACACCACCGATTCGGTTTCACACCGACCTTCCATGTGACAGTGGCATCACACCACAGTCGTCGGCCTCACACCGACTCTTCCACTTGACGATGGCATCACACCAGCGTCATTGGCTTCACACCAACCTTTCTGTAGACAATGGCATCACACCATAGTGATCGGCCTCACACCGACGCCCTCTACGACGATGGTATCACACCACCACCTGTGCACAGTCTCCAACAGTATCACACCGTTGGGCATGCACTTTGAACACCCCCCTCACAGGAGTGTTGGCTCATCGTCGACTTACATCTTCTTTGGGCTTTCTTCACTCTTCCACGTCTTGCTGCATGCATGCAGTAGCTTCACCATGTTGCCTTCACAGCTCCAAAACCACCACACCAGCATGCCACATCATCACATTGCTCTGTTGGCTTCGCACCAACTCTCCATGATGACGATGGCATCACACCACCGTCGACAGGCCAGCGGCATCGCACCGCTGCCGCCTCGTAACGGCATCACACCGTCGTCTTCTCTTGGCAGCATCACACCGCCTTCTCCTAGCAGCTAGCGGCATCGCACCGCCAACAACCTTCATCCCACGCCGTCGTCCTCCACATCACATGGATTCTATCGCCACCGCCCTCAGATCTTGAGGCTCTGATACCAATTGTTGGAGCTAAATCACTTAGCTCCTTCCGATATGGCTGTGCTTCACACACACACTAACACATATGCATATATGAGAGACCACATATATGCTCTATATATCATACATATGCTTGAGGCTACATCTTGACTTACAAGCTTGTTTTTTTGTTACATGGGTGGGTGGTACCCCTATTTATACTTGTACATGACCCTTAAGATTGTTGCCATGTGGCACAATCCAAACCCTACACCATACTTCTAGAATACTCTACAAATTCTAGATATTTCATACTACTCCTAAATATCTTACTCTAGAACATTCCTAATTCTAGAGTTCTCCCTACATACCCTGAATACTTCATGATTAAGCTAGCTCCTTCTACCAGCCAACTACATTGACAAGATTACTCCTAACAGGGGAGGGGGTGAGGCTTAGTTATTTGCACCCAAATGTGTGCATGTGGACATATGTGCACCAGATCCACTTCCCTAATCCTCAACGTTACCATCTTCCACTTCTTTCAGTGTTGACCATTCCCTTGCTGCATTATTGAGGACACTTAAATCAGATCACATTAGATATTTTCTTGATGTCTTAAGGCTGTGCCAGAGAAGGTATGCATCGTTTTGGTTTCCTTGTTTAACTGTACTTACCTTGTTCTCAGGGGACTAATATGCTTGGAAGATTCCTTCATGTTCAACATCCTACTGCAAAGCAAGCTGTCATTACTGCAATTGACCTTTTAGGTAATTTTCTTAATGAGAAGGCTACATGTATTTTCTTGTTTTTAGAGTTAGCCTTTCAGTTAATAGAGTTACATGCCTTGATTTTAGTTCTTGAATGTACAGGCTTCAGATAGCACACAGACCTGCCTTTGTTGCTTGCTTTGGCACAATTGATCTTTTGCTCTTTTCTTTGCAATTGATTTGTTAGCCGCAAGCACTGATTTGTGTTTTACATTCAGATCATGTGTATGTATATCATGTTTGTAGTTTATGTCTTTTTTAGGAAAACTTGGGGTTACTGCCATCTCACAAATTCTGAAAAATCTTAGTTACCAACTGACCTTGGTGAAATCAGCTGGGATCTCATTGAGCAAGCACAATTCTTGTAAATTCCAGATTTCACTTAATTTTTTTACTTGAACACTACCACACAATACTGTTGAAACAAAGAAGAAGCGGTAATGTCTTGAGAATGAGCTTAAAACCTTGCCCAGACAGAAGGTGTTGGCAGTATCGCTTTTGTTACACCGATTCCATTAAGGTGCTTTCGCCACAAAACTTCAGCTGTGCTCTTATCATTCTCTCGTTAGGTTGGCATTTTGCGCTTGACACATTCGCACCATGGAGACATGGATTTCATCTACCAGTACAATTCCAGTAGTTATACTGTATGTTGAGCCTTGAACACTTGCAGATATATACGTTCATGCCCTTCATGCTTGCCAGGCATTTTCTTACTTTTATCTCGAGAAAACGCAAAAGACTTTTGCGTTTCATATCACTTAAAAGGTAGAGTTGGGTTTACAATCCTCCTAGGAGGCAGATTACAAGCAAGGGAGGCTTAGTGCACGTCCCAGGTCGTCAGCAAACAGCCCTAACCCCTAAAGCTCCAGCTGTAGCCCAAGCGTCCGCCTCTTCTTTGATATTCCCAACTAGGCTGCCAGTAGAAGGGCGCATGTTCTCGAAGATGCAGTCGCTTCGGTGTTTCCAAATCATCCATGGGGTGGGCAGGGTGATGGAAGCCAGCCCTTTGTGAAGAGGCTTTGTGGTGCTCTGCCTAGCGTCATGCCACCAGCCGAAGAACGAAGCATCGCTGGATGTTGGCCTGCATGCCATGGGCAGCCAGGAGAGCACCTCATGCCAAACTTGCCGAGAGAAAGAGCACTTGAGGATTAGATGGCGCATTGTCTCAGGCTCCTGATCGCATAGGGGACACCTTGGATGATGTTGGAGCCCTTGGCGCTCAAGGCGGTCAGCAGTCCAACATCGATCCATGTTGGCTAGCCAGTGGAAGAATTCTTGGAAGCTCATTTGGAAGAGGCATTTTTCTTATGGGAATTTAGTTCAGCAGTTTATTAGGCGGCGGCAGCTGTGGCCTGTATAGGGTTTTGGGTGGGAGCCAGAGGAGAGAAATCGTAAACGCAGTGACCATGGTATCATGCTGTGAATGGAATCTTAGTCTGTCCCCTCAACCAAAGGCCAGTATATATAGATGCACGAGTGTAAAGAAATATGAATAAGTACCTTATACAAGTCACTAATGGCACATCTTATAGATGTTTAACAACTTATCTTGTAATCTGAAGTCAAGTGAGCTTGCAATCATGTAAACTCGCATTACCTAGTGCTGTTGTGGAGGTGGTAGCCCTAGATAATTTATAGCACATGAGGATGTTATTCACAGAGTTACTGATGCATGTCTCCCTTAAGTTTCCTAGATGTTGTCCATCTTATTTTCACAATTTTCCAGGAATAATTTCTTACTGGTTCACAGTTGGGCATGGATAGCTTGCTTTTCTTGCACCTAGATATTATGAATACAACAACAACAACAACAACAACAACAACAACAAAGCCTTTTTTCCCAAACAAGTTGGGGTAGGCTAGAGTTGAAACCCATAAGATCTCGAAACCAGGTCATGGTTCTGGCACATGGATAGCTAACTTCCACGCAGCCCTATCCATGGCTAGTTCTTTGGTGATATTCCAATCCTTCAGATCTCTCTTAACAGACTCCTCCCATGTCAAGTTTGGCCTACCACGACCCCTCTTAACATTCTCATCCCGCTTTATCCGTCCGGTATGCAATGGCGCTTCCGGAGGCCTACGTTCTATATGACCAAACCATCTTAGACGGTGTTGGACAACCTTCTCTTCAATTGGTGCTACCCCAACTCTCTCACGTATATCATCATTCCTAACCCGGTCCTTTCTTGTGTGGCCACATATCCATCTCAACATGCGCATCTCCGCTACACCTAACTGTTGGATATGTCGTCTCTTGGTCGGCCAACATTCTGCGCCATACAACATCGCAGGTCGAATCGCCGTCCTATAGAACTTGCCTTTTAGCTTTTGTGGCACTTTCCTATCACAGAGGACGCCAGAAGCTTGGCGCCACTTCATCCAACCAGCTTTGATTCGATGACTCACATCTTCATCGATATCACCATCCTTCTGGAGCATAGACCCCAAATATCGGAAGGTGTCTTTCTCAGGTACCACCTGTCCATCAAGCCTAACCTCTTCCTCCTCGTGCCTAGTAGTACTGAAACTGCACCTCATGTACTCAGTTTTGGTTCTACTAAGCCTAAAACCTTTCGATTCTAGAGTCCGCCTCCACAGCTCTAACTTTCTATTAACCCCCGCCCGACTATCGTCAATTAGCACCACATCATCCGCAAAGAGCATACACCATGGGATATCTCCTTGTATATCCCCTGTGACCTCATCCATCACCAAAGTAAAGAGATAAGGGCTCAAAGCTGACCCCTGGTGCAGTCCTATTTTAATTGGAAAGTCATCGGTGTCGCCATCACTTGTTCGAACACTTGTCACAACATTATCATACATATCCTTAATGAGGGTAATGTACTTTGTTGGGACTTTGTGTTTCTCCAAGGCCCACCACATGACATTCCGTGGTATCTTATCATACGCCTTCTCCAAGTCAATGAACACCATATGAAGATCCTTCTTCTTCTCCCTGTATCTCTCCATAAGTTGTCGTACCAAGAAGATGGCTTCCATGGTAGACCTCCCAGGCATGAAACCAAATTGATTTTTGGTCACGCTTGTCAATCTTCTTAAACGGTGCTCAATGACTCTCTCCCATAGCTTCATTGTATGGCTCATCAACTTGATTCCACGGTAATTAGTGCAACTTTGAACATCCCCCTTGTTCTTGAAGATTGGCACTAATGTACTCCGCCTCCATTCTTCGGGCATCTTGTTTGACCGAAAAATGAGGTTGAAAAGTTTAGTTAGCCATACTATCGCTATGTCTCCAAGGCCTCTCCACACCTCGATGGGGATACCATCAGGGCCCATTGCCTTGCCTCCTTTCATCCTCTTCAAAGTCTCCCTAACCTCAGCCTCCTGGATACGCCGCACAAAGCGTCGGCTGGTATCATCGGAGGAATCGTCTAGCTCAATGGTAGAGCTCTCATTCTCTCCATTGAACAGGTCGTCGAAGTACTCTCGCCATCTACGCTTGATATCTTCGTCCTTCACGAGGAGTTGATCCGCTCCGTCCTTTATGCATTTGACTTGGTTGACATCCCTCGTCTTCCTTTCTCTCGTCTTCGCCATCTTATAGATGTCTCTTTCGCCTTCCTTCGTGTTTAGACGCTGGTAGAGGTCCTCATACGCCCGACCCCTTGCCTCGCTCACCGCTCGCTTTGCGGCCTTCTTTGCCCCCTTGTATATCTCCATGTTGGTTGCGCTCCTGTCCAGGTATAGGCGTCTGAAACAGTCCTTCTTCTCCTTAATAGCCTTCTGGACCTCAACGTTCCACCACCAGGTATCCTTAGCATCCCTTCTACTTCCCCTGGTCACCCCAAACTCCTCTGATGCAATCTTCCGAATGCAAGTCGCCATCCTCATCCACATACTGTTTGCATCGCCTCCTTCCTCCCAAGGGCCCTCCTTAAAAACCCTCTCCTTAAAAGCTTGAGCTGCCTCTCCCTTTAACTTCCACCACTTTGTTCTAGCAACTTTTGGGCGCTTATCCCGCTGGACACGAATCCAAAAACGGAAGTCAGCCACCACCAGCTTATGTTGATGGACAACACTCTCTCCAGGTATCGCCTTACAATCAAGGCAAGCGCGTCTATCTTCTCTTCGAGAGAGGACAAAATCAATCTGGCTAGAGTGTTGGCCACTACTGAAAGTCACTAGGTGGGATTCTCTCTTTCTAAAGAGGGTGTTAGCTACGACCATGTCGTAGGCTAGGGCGAAGCTTAAGACATCCTCCCCTTCTTGGTTCCTGATGCCATAGCCAAAGCCCCCATGCACCCCTTCAAAACCTGTGTTAGATGTACCCACATGGCCATTGAGGTCTCCTCCTATGAAGAGCTTCTCACCAGTAGGTACTCTCCTAACCAAGTCCTCGAGACCTTCCCAGAACTCTCTCTTGGTGCTCTCGTTGTGGCCTACTTGCGGGGCATACGCGCTGATAACATTGAGAACCAAGTCCCCAACAACCAGCTTGACTAGGATAATCCGGTCTCCTTGCCTCTTGACGTCCACTACTCCATCCTTGAGGCTCTTGTTGATCAAGATGCCTACCCCATTTTTGTTTGAGGTTGTCCCCGTGTACCACAGCTTAAAGCCGGTATCCTCCACCTCCTTCGCCTTCTGTCCCTTCCATTTGGTCTCTTGGACGCATAGGACATCAACACGCCTCCTTATCGCCGTATCAACTAACTCCCGTAACTTGCCCGTCAGGGACCCTACGTTCCAGCTACCTAAGCGGATCCTCCTAGGCTCGGCTAACTTCCTTACCCTCCGCACTCGTCGAGTCAAATGCGAAGACCCTTGCTCATTTTTCACTACACCCGGGCGTCGATGCAGCGCGCCACTAAGGATGCGACGACCCGATCCTTGCTCACTTATCACCGTATCCAGATCAAGATACGGCGCGCCACCAAGGGGGTGGCGGCCCGGCCCTTGCCCATTTGACACCACACCCGGGTTCCGATATGGCGCGTCGCTAAGAGGGTTACGCCCCAACGAAGTTCTTTTGGGTTTCATCTCCATAAGAGTGGCTGGGTTTTTTCCGTTGGCTTGCCAAGCCTATCACAACCCTCCTCCTTTATCCGGGCTTGGGACCGGCTATGTTGAGACAACATAGGCGGAGTTACCTAGATATTATGAATGCATATAACATATCTAATAGCTCTATGTATTTAATCCAGCAATTAACTTTCTGAGTTTCAGCTTACATTATACACTTTTTGGGGATCTATGTATCTTATATGATTACTTCTACGTATCTTATATGATTAGTATTATTGTGTAGGCCGGGCTGTTCTTAGTGCCGCTGAAATGGGAATTTCGTTCCCACTGAAACGAAGAGATCAGTTGCTGGAGTATGTGCTAACTCTAATGGGAAGGGATCAAAGTGACGATCTTGTTGATTTCAGCAGCATTGAGCTTCTGCAAACACAAGTAAGAACTCAAGTTTTTACCCTTGTTTTGTCATCATTGGTAGATTAAATTTATTATTCCAGCTGAATATTATTTATCTTACACAAGCCTTATATCGAAGTTCCGTTAGATCGAACTTCTATTCACTGTGATATATACACTAACTGCTTGAATTTGATGGATTTATCCTGTAAATTATTCTTACATATGCAGAGTGTTGCTTTAAGTGCTTGTACTACTCTGGTTTCAATAGAGCCAAGATTACCTATGGAAACAAGAAACCGTGTCATGAAGGTCTGCTTTGCAGTGGCCAACGTCACAGAATTATTGCAGTAATTTGTCAATTGTAGTTTCAGTTACTCGCTTAATATATATGATTTTTTAGTTGTTTATGTTCCATTTTCAGGCAACCTTAGGTTTTTTTGCTTTGCCAACTGAGCCCTCAAACATTGTTGAGAGTCTGATAACAAACCTCATTATTCTGTTAGGTGCTATACTGCTAACTAGGTAATGCGTTAAACTCATTTTTTTAAGTATGTACATTTAAATTTTGGATAAGCTTGCTTGGCTTGATGCATGCTTTTGTTTAATTGTGTTATGACTATTTTCTTTTTCAGTGGTGAAGATGGTCGAAGCAGAGCAGAGCATCTGTTGCATATTCTTAGAAAACTCGATCCATATGTTTCATCATCTGCAGAACACCAGAGGAGAAGGGGATGTGTTGCTGTACATGAGGTGTTAATAAAGTTCCGCAGTCTTTGTTCTGGTGGATTTGGTGCATTGGGCTCCTACCCAACTTTGACCCTAAAGCAAATTGGTCAGGGAGGGCCTAGGAGCTTGTCAAATTTGCCATGTATGTTTATATTTTCTTATTGCTACTGCAACCGTATGATATGTGAACCCAGTAGATCAAGATTGCTTTTCATATTGTACCAGCTGCATTTGTGTTGCCGAACCGAGATTCATTAAGCTTGGGAGAGAGGATAATTTCATATCTACCTCGCTGCGCTGATACAGATGATGAAGTTAGGAAAGTTGCGATTCAGGTTTGTGCGGAAAGTAGCTGATTTGCATTCCTTCACCTGCCATAACTTCTTTTTGTCTGTGCAATGTGCCATTCCTGCTCATAAATTTGTCTTTATTATGTGTTTTTCTTGTTGCAGATCATTGCACTTTTCTTCGATATATCGCTGTCACTTCCAAAGCAGAAGACTGCTCATGACATCGATCTAGAATCTTCATACGGTGCTTTGTCCTCCCTAGAGGACATAGTCTCTATTATCAGAAGGGTGAGTGTGCTGTATTACTTACTGTCCATTTAGTCCTCTTCTGTGAGCAAATATTAAAATTTATCTTTCTGCTGTCTCAGAACACATCTGTTGACCAGATCGAAGTATTTCATAGGGTTGTCTCCTCTGTGTGTATTCTACTATCTAGGGATGAGGTAAATAATACTAGCTAAACTCTAATTGCAATTGAAGAATGTCATATAGTTATTGACATTTTTTCTCTGTACTTCTACAGTTGGTTGTCTTGCTACACTCTTGCACAGTAGCGACATGTGATAAAGTAAAGCAATCAGCAGATGGTTCCATTCAAGCTATTATAGTATTTATTATCAGAAGAGGCAAGGATCTACGTGAAGCTGATGTATTGAGGTTAGTTTATGGAAGTGTGGAAATAAGCTCAGAAGCATCCTAAAATGACGTAATTAATGAAAAAACTTTGAGATATATACACACATATTCTTGAAAATAACAACCATAGCGGAAAATACCTCCATCTTAATTGAGGACATAGAGGGTGTGAACCGCATGGTTATTTCTGGACGTGACGGCGTCATATTGGCCTGACCCGGGCTTCGGGCAACGAACCTTTGGAGATGCCTCACTAGTCACCCTAGTTGAAAAATACCATTTAAAAAGACCTCCCATGAGGATATTTTGGTTACTTTTGAAAACGGCCAGTGTCATCCAGCAATGACCATCTATTACGAAATAATTTTTGTACACCTCTACAGAGTCTAAAGTGTTACTCGCCTGATTTTCTAAAAAAGAAACACAGTGCATTACCTCTTTATATTATTTTTCGATTGAAATATTGCCAAGACCTCACTTATGATGCTACAGGACAACACAATCTCTACTGTCGTCAGCAATTACTCTTACCGACAAGCACTCGCGCCAAGAAGTTCTCAATGCAGTATCCATTATCAATTTTTGTCTATAGTTTTCAATACCAATATTCTTGTCAAGGATTATGCCCAGAATCAGTTTTTACCTTTGACTTAAGATAGATATCATGCTTAGCAGAAAACACCAACCACATTGTGGTCTTTGATGAAGTTCTATCTGTGGCTGGGCGAGATATTTGTACAAAGGACATAACAAGAATTCGTGGTGGTTGGGCTATACATGATGTTTTTTATGTAAGTATTTGGGCCGAGCCTGGGCATCTGTATCATGCAAGTT
This sequence comes from Poa pratensis, assembly GCA_947311845.1. Taxonomy (NCBI): domain Eukaryota; kingdom Viridiplantae; phylum Streptophyta; class Magnoliopsida; order Poales; family Poaceae; genus Poa; species Poa pratensis. The sequence continues at coordinate 70,161,324 of CAMZMU010000045.1, read as the reverse complement.
TTCAGATGGATTTACGACTTGTATCTTCATTGCATTAAGTTATACAGTATATTAATAGACACATCACATGTATGTGTTACTTTATACAAATGGAATGGGCATTCAGTAACAGACCATAACCCTGCCCTTAGCACAATAGATTTTTAAAATCTTTATTCATGTCGATAAGTTCCTAGGAAATATATAGACATTCATTGCACTTAGTTCCTTTCTAAGAAATGCATACTATGTCTGGCCTGATTTGAGATATTTCAACTTTTCAAGTATGTGCAGGATTTTTTTTTAATAAAATATGCCCCAAAATCTAGAATGACATATAATGAGAGCCTAATTGTCTATTGTTCTTTCAGTTGAAAAGGTTGTAATTTGATAAGTGTGATGGTCCTTCAGACCTTTTGCATCTACCCTTTCCAAAGAACACTTGTGGTACTAGTTTAGGTGATCCTTATCTCAGGTAACAAGGTTTATGATTTTTTTGCGGGGAAACAGAAAAACAGAGAGGATGGCGCACATGATGATATTGATTTACATCATCTCCACATACCTTATATTTGCCTTGTACATATAGTAATGCCACGTATAATTAATTCAGAATGGTGGTTTACTTGGACGTTTGAACCCAAATGTAGAGCAGGCCCCGACAGTTACAGTTTACTTGAACTCGTGCATGAGAATAATTCCAGATAAAATAGCGACCGTAATTAAGCAGTGATTGACTAGGTAAATTCTGCAGATACACTTCTAATTATGTGTTTGATCATTTGCCCTGGTTTTAGGCTTTCTCCCAGCATAAGGTGTTAGCTGCTCTTTTTCTGGAGTACATTTTATCTATACTTCACAAAGAACCCGTTGCAACAAATGATTCAGAAAAAGGAGAAATTAACTCAGAATCATCAGCCGATGACTCTATTCTACAAGCAACTATGTTTGCTCTCAATGCATTCCTGAGGTATGTATCTCCATTTGTTGACTGACTGCTGATGTTGACTAATGGTGGACAACTGGACACCTTCCATCTGCTGATTCCATGTACTTGAAAAGTTAAAATACTGAAACTTCACAGAGGTGGTGGGAAGATTGGGAAACAAGCAGTTGAGCGAAGTTACCCTTCTGTTCTTTCTGGGCTTATACTGAAACTGGGAGGTCTTCATGGTCTTGCTGAATCAGGCCGGAATGAGCTTCTAATGTGAGAAGTCTGTAGATTTCTTAAATCTTAATTTGATGTATGAAGGCTAATGAGAACTGATGTATGGAAATTTGCGACCCCATGTTCCGCAGATTTTTGTTAATTGCGTTCCAGTCATTCTGTGATTGTGTTGGCGATGTCGAGATGGGAAAGGTGCGTTTCTTAAATTGTTAATTGCGTGCCTGTCAACTGTGTAACAATTGTTGACTACAAAATCCTTGTCATTTCGTAGATATTAGCTCGAGATGGCGAACAAACTGAGAAGGAGAAGTGGATTGATCTTGTTCAAGAGATTGCATGCAGTTCCGCAGTAAAGAGGCCCAACGAGGTAACTTGTAGTGTGTTTTATGTGTTTGAGTCTTTCTGAGTTAATAGATTAGTGTCTTTTTGGTGAAAAGGACATCTTTTCATAGTGTTTGAATCCTCACTTTAAAACTTTAAATGAAATACATTCTCTTCCATCTATGTGTATGCGTATGATGCCATAAACAACTTGACCTTTGAACCATAGCTGCTAGAAATTGTAGCAAGCAAGTGTTTATAATTTCTTACAAAAAAGCATTTAGGAATAGCCACCATTTGCAGCCTTTGGAAGTTGCCCATGAACCCCAGGTTAAATCGATTGATCTTCACCACTCTGAACCAATTTCATAAGAAAACAAGATATGTTCACAGTTCTCCTTTTCACCTTTAGTACACGTATGGACTTTGCCATGTAGACTATCTTCTCTACGCTAAGTTGTAATACCTTACTGCAATGGATAAAAGCACGTAAAATTTTCAGATTCAATATTAGTTACGATCTTCGAGAGCCTAATTTGTTAGTAAATATTTTCTCGATAACATGGATGATACATTAGAGCTAAAATAAAGCTACTTTTCAAATGTGAAATTTGCTTGTCGCAGCTCTTCTGGAACTCTTATAAGCTTTCATTGAATGCTGGGGATGCTTATTGTCACATTTACAACTTCTTTGCTTACAAAAAACATGTTTGCAGTCACTGTTGTATAGTTTCGATGCATATATTGTGTGGTAACATCACTACTAAAATAACTGGGTAATATTACCACAGGTTCTGCCAACCTGCGTTATCTTGAGCAAATCTCTCAACAGAAATCAGATGGCTGAAAGAGAGGCTGCTGCTGCTGCACTATCGGAATTTATTCGCCACAGGTAATTAATACCATTCTATAAACTAAAGTCTGGAAATTTTCATTGTACCACCAGAAAACAAAGGAAAGAAGAATCAAATTGACTAGTTTCTGGATGCTTTGACAGAATCAGAGTCCAATCTCACATGGGATTAGTTTCTGACTGGTTACCACTGAGTAGTCTTCATTGCTAAGGCCGATACCAGCTGATATTGTCTATTTTAAAAGAATTAAACAGCAGTAGTTCAAGAAGAACAAATTGCAAAAGTTTGAGAAAGTACTTACTGGTCAGTCTGGTGTTTCCTTGAAAACAGGAAAGCACCTCACTATACACACATTTTTACAATGCTACATCCAACATGGTCCATAGATATTCTCAAGAAAAGTCACGCCCTGTCACTAAAAAATATGTTAAAACAACACTTTGTTTTATGCAGTATGTATGTTTAAATTTGTTGTAGTATTGTTAGCAAATATGTTTATGATTTTTCTGTGGTTTACGTACACAGCCCACACAAGTATATTTCACTTTTATGCCTTACACAATAAAACCTGCCAATAACTAATGCATATTTTTTGTTCTGCAGTGAAAATGAACCTGCATTGCTTGAACAGATGGTTGAGGAATTGTGTCAACATGTGACGGATGACTCACCAACTGTCAGGAGTCTCTGCTTGCGAGGACTTGTACAGGTCATCAATATAAACAGATAAACTTCTAAGTATATGCATGTTTGGTGACATATTGTTCGGCACTCGCTTGACTAACATAGGTTGTGTGATATTGTTTGATTACATAGAGTTGACAGGTAGATGGTGTATGTAATATGCTTCTTTCGCATTCATGTATTTTTCTAAATTATTTGATGTACTGAACTGATCTCGCCTTTTCTTTTTTTCTGAATCTTATAATTTCACATAATATTTTCAATTGCTGAGTAAATCATGATTTAGTTGATGGCTTTTGACATTTTGTAGTTTGCTCTAAATCTTATGCTTAAGCTTTCTGGTCACCTCTTTCAGATACCCGAGAGCCACATGCTTAAATACATCCAGCAAGTCCTAGGAGTAATATTAGCATTACTTGAAGATGCCAACGAATCTGTTCAACTAACTGCTGTCCAGTGCTTGTTGACTGTGAGTTCCTTAATGCATTATGGATACAAATTTCCTTAAATCCTACTTTTGTTCAATTTAACAGAACATAGAAATATCACACTTGTTTCAGGTTTTGAATGTGGCAGAACAAGATGCTGTTGATCCCATTTTAGTAAGTCTCTTAGTAAGGCTAAGGAATCTCCAGGTAACCATTCAGAACAAGCATACCTTCACACACTACCACTTTTAATGGCATGGTCCAGGTATTTGCGTAGATTTTTGTTGATTAGTGTGAACAACTAAGTTAACAGATGTCTGGGCGGTCCGTTGATTGCAAAAAAAATATGGAATTTATTGTGCACATGGAATCTAGAATAAGTATAATATTTGTCCGCACAAAATGGCTAGTCAAACTTGCTGTGGTACATCCTGGTAACCTTGTTAGTCTGGCCGAACACCTGAGATAGGGATGTTCAACCTTCTGCAATTCTGCATACTGGGAAAAAGAATATGTACAGATACATTGGTACCGTCTAATCTTTGAGCAAGTGCAATCTGATTACATGATTGATTTTAGAAACTATGTTGACATTCATCTATCTGTTGTTGACCGCACTGAGGGCGATGGGAATGGCACAAACAAACATGGCTCTAATAAATAGTGAGAAGCGGAAAGAATTAGTTGCATCACTGAGATTGAAAGCTTACTTAGTGCAAAAAAACATCTTTTACCCTGGACTAGGTAAGGGTGGGCACAAGCAGCCTGGTGCTCTCGACGACCTGAATTTAATGATTTAGTTTGTTTACTCCAAGGAACGCCCATTTTTAGATAATATTTTGCACCTTTTCGTAGCAGTATTTTTGGCAATTCAAGTATGATTGCTTATATGATAAAAATAAACTTGGCATTTTACGTGCCACTGGGGGAATCCGCTTTTGTTCTTTTGTGCTTTCATGTTATCTTACGAAGATTGTGTTAGATCCATCTCCCTTTTCACTCGGGTGGTCTGATTCTTTTTTTTTTATTAAAAGGTAGAGGATTTCTCTACCTTATTAGCATTGATTGTTTTCTGTACAGAAATGGGCATAAGCCCTAAAACAAAAGAGAAAACAAAAAGAAGGTCACAGACTGATCAAATTGGCACAAGTAGCTAGTTGTTGTCGTAGTTTGGTTGATCTGTGGGACCATAACGTGAGCTCCTCTGCAATTGTAGTTAGGAGCAGACGACGTGAGGTGGTTTCCTGTCGAAATACCCTTCTGTTCGTGGATTGCCAAAGAGTGATGGCGCGAAATACCCTTCTGTTCGTGGATTGCCAAAGAGTGATGGCGCATGCAGCAAAGCAAATCGGCCACGCTTGGGAAGATGTCATTTCCTGCATTTTTTCGACGAATTGCGAGATGTCGTTTGATGTAGCTGCCACCGGAGACATACCCAGACGATCCCAAACCCACTGAGCCTGGCGACAGTGTAGGATTATATGATTAATGGTTTCAAGTGCAGGGCAAATGTCACAGCCCGCATCAGTAGTCCAAGTTTTGACCGTGGTATTATCCTTTGTATTTAGTCTCCCACGGAAAGCTAACCATAAGAAGAAGCGGTGTTTGGTTAGAATGTGAGGCAGCCAAATCCATTTAGCTGGCTCCCAACGCGTGCCATGTCCTGACAAGAGCCTGTAGTAGGATTTAGTGCTTGGCTGAGTTCCTCCATATATCATCGTCCTCTTCGTTGGTCCTTCATTTGTTGTGCTTATCTGATTGATGATGTCCAGGAGTTCCAGTAGCTGTAGTTCGGCTGTAGCAGACAGCGGATGGTACAGCTGAATATTCCATGAGCCCTGAGAGACTTGAGAGTTGAGACTGTACTGAGCAAAGCTGATTAACTGCAAAGGAGAATAAAACTGGGAACCGAGCAACGAAGCGACCGGCGTTACACCAACAGTCATACCAGAAAGAAGTTGTCTTGTTGATGTGCATGGTGCATTTTGTAGACTGCTGAACAATAGGGATGAATGGCAGGACAGATTTCCAAAATGGCGTGTCTCGGAGGGTAGGATGGAGTGGTATTTGATCTTGCATGTACCAGTTAATTAGCCAGTCAGAGCACGTACCAGTTTGCCCAGAGAGTAGTTTAGCCACTAGCTGATTCTTTATTTTTATATGATGACTGTAAACAACCTAGGGCTGTAACCTATTCTGTAACTTCTCTACTACAGATATCCATGAATACAAAAATGAGGTCCAATGCGTTTGCAGCTTATGGTGCTCTAAGCGCGTATGGTGTTGGTTCACAGCATCATGCTTTTCTTGAGCAGGTAACACCCAGTTTCTACTCTGGTTGTTTTAACAGTATATCATTAACAGGGAGCTGTTATCATGTATAGTAAACCTTGTAGGATGCTGTTGTAGTGATCACAGGAAGTTCTATGGATTGTTAATGCAATTGTAAGGATTTCTTATGTATGCTTCTCAAGCTATTGATTCTTCGCGGCCTGCTGCAGATACATGCCACCCTTCCGCGTTTGATCCTCCATCTTCATGATAAGGACCTAAGTGTTCGCGTTGCCTGCCGAATATGTAGTCATTGCTTTCTTTTCCCTTACTAAACATTTCATTTAACTTGCATAACTTGATATTCGTGATTTTTGGAAACAGAACACATTCCAGCTCCTAGCGCCTTTGATGGAAGTTGATGGTTTGTCATTGCTCCTCAACAAGCAATATTTCACTTCTGATCGCCGGTTTGTGTTGAACCTTCATACCTACTTCTCTTGAGATTTTTCATTTTATTGAGAAGTGACATGTTTGATATGATGTGCTCTCAGATCTGATTACGAGGACTTCATTGGGGACTTAACAAGACAACTTTGTCGACTATCTCCTGCAAGAGTTGACAGCTATCTAGAATCTGCTATCCAGGTACCTTTTTTTATTCTCTAGAGTATGCAGTAGAGCTGCAGGTATATATAATAAGAAAAGATATAGTTCTACAGTTCATACAAAGGCACAACCAGAGATATAAAAAACAGATACCAACCAGAGTAGAAAACAAAAACCCAAAACCTAAAACAAACAAGGTAGTATAAACAACCAGATTAGCAGCCCGACGACCGTATCAACACTAAACATCATCATGGTTCATGGAGGTTCTTAGCTCCAGCTGTGACCCATGATCTGTATTCTGCTTTGCTGTCTTCTTTTGTTTAATCCTTCCACGCTTCACATGCAACCAGCATGACCAAGGTATTGAATGTGATTAATATAGCACCCCAACACTTATTTTTTCTTGGTTTAGGCATTTGATGCGCCTTGGCCAGTCATTCAGGCAAATGCGGTTTGCCTGGTTAGCTGCATGCTATCCTTTTTAGAAGATCAGCGCTTCCTCGCTCCTTACTTCTCCCAGGTACCTATCTGCGCTCCATCTTAGTACTTTACTCTGCTTCAACCATATCACGGGGAGCCGCTAACAGCCTAACTCTCTTCTGTGTCAAGGTGTTTGCTATGTTGGTTGGCAGAATGAGCCAATCACCAGAGGCCATCGTTCGGGCATCAGCATCTTCTGCACTGGGCCTCCTGATAAAGAGGTCAAATATGCTCAAGGCATTGAGTTCACGGTTTGACCGAGCCGATCCATCGCAGAGCTCTCAGCATGGAGTTTCCCACACTAAAACGTCACCCGAGCTTCAAGAAGAAACCGCGGCAAAGCCAGATGGCGCGCTGCAGGGAGAGCAATAGAAGCGTTTGAAGCCGGTCTCGCTTAGATGTAAATCTGTTGTATATGTACAGCACTTAATGCGCGCAAGCTGCCCACCTGTACATTATAGAGATACAATTGTGTAGCAATGTCCATAGGTCCTTAGGGCGACTGTACATCAGACTGCCGCGTTTCGTTGATTTCTTGTAGAATTTGTTGTGTTTTGTAAGCATCTAATGTTTTAAAGGATATGCCTTCAGTGATGCCTGTGTTTGGCTGAGACAACACGATATTTGGGAAATGGTCAAACGATTTGTGATTCGTGTTGCAACTTCCTAACAACAACGATACAACATGTTTGGGCACATTATCTGTCAGTACAGCGAAATCAAATCTCTTCATATGACAAGGAGCGATGTTAACGTTGCTGGTTTGTGGCCCGGCTCCCATGCTCTGCTGGTGTCGCCGCCTTCTTCTCCTGGTCCGGGGAGCAGCGGTGGCACTGTCATCAGCACCATGACAACACAGCATCAGCACAAATATAAATTCATGGTCTTGGCTAAAATTATTCTTGGTTCTGTCACCAACTTAGGCGCACCATGACAACACAGCATCAGCACAAATATAAATTCATGGTCTTGGCTAAAATTATTCTTGGTTCTGTCACCAACTTAGGCTGTACAAGTCTTTCCATTGTATAAATCGACGGGACAATCTCACGGGCTCAGTTGAACACAGATTGGCGCTCAAGACAGTAATGAAAAAGAAATACAGGTTGATTAACCTCCAAAAAGATTCAGATGTAGAGTGCATATTTTGCTTCGTCGCAAAAGAAAAAAGAGTGTATGCACCAGCCGGGAATCGAACCCGGGTCTGTACCGTGGCAGGGTACTATTCTACCACTAGACCACTGGTGCTTCACGTTTGCAAAACCTCTCATTCCTATTTGTCGAGGACGTCGCGTGTCCAGATGTATTGACCAGTCTTAACTTTCAAATGAAAAGTTACAGCTTTGTATTCATTATCATCATTCTTGTTCATCAGATAAAGACTATAGGGATTTTGAAATTTCATAATACTTGAGTGCATGGGTGCGTTTACTTATTATACTACTCCCTCCGTTCACAAAAGGATGTCTCAACCTATCTCAAATATGTATGTATCTACACACTAAATCATGTCTACATACATGCAAATTTGAGAATGATTGAGACATCTTTTTGTGAACGGAGGGAGTACATATCAACTGCGCCAGCCATACATTAGTACTCCGTAGTACACAGACGGTGGAATACACATTCGACATCCTCCGGATGTAATGGAGCCGAGCTGAAACCGTTCAGACTGCGACCACCAACATCGGTGATCTCACAGTCACATAGTATTTGTGACATTGGCAATGCAAGAACACAGAACAGGATGTTGATGCACGCCATGCTGACAACACAAAGCAGCTCGTGTAAAGGAGAGCACCTAAAAGAGGAGCAGGAAAAGCCCTGGAGCAGGAGGAGTACCTCACCACGGATATCCAGGGGAGATGCCGGTGGAAAGCGGCGGCTCGTCGGGGAAAAGCGCCTCCCATTAACTTAAGCTGGTGGCACTGGCATCATCACCGAGCGGAAAAGGCCCTGATGCTCGCCGCATATCCTCCGGATGATACCCTCCTCTCCGCATATCCTCCACAGACTCACTCTAGCTCGCAGCTCCCTCGTCTGTCCCAGAATTGCGACCATGCACCAGCTTAATTTGCAGATCCTGAAACTGAATACTTGGCTAGTTTGGTTTGGCAGATGTGAAGAGAGGGATTAAACCTGGACGGGAGTTGAGTTCAGGCAGACTTAATGTAGGTTCATGCAAAAAAAAAAGAAAACTGAGATTGCAGCTTCTTTCGACTTTCGAGTACCAAAGGAGAAGCTGGCTGACTAGCTAAAAGGTTTAATTTTCAAGAAATCGATTCTTGAGGAAAAGTAGAACGCCCTTGGAGGGCTCAAAGAGGCAGCAACACTAGCAGATAAAAGCACCCAATGAGAGCTTCCTCTTCTTCCCCCTCTTGCACCTGCCCACGTACTTACTTACGCCCAAGGGCAGGGCAGGGCAGGGCACACTCGATTTATCCACACCATGCAGTCCACAGAGATCTCAGCTTATGTCATGGTTGTGCTGCCATAAGATAGCCAGTTACTTGGAGTGTGCCCTTGGCCATGGGCACGTACGACGTACTACTACCAACCTATGCATGCAGCTCGCGTCTAGCGACCATGAAGCTGCTAGCTTGCTGGTAGGCTACTTGCGTGTGGGTGAAACGGCCATGGCCGGCCTCGTCGACGGCGGCGTGTGGCTTTGACCTCTACGAAGGTAGGGCAACTTCTATCCTTTGGCAATTGTTCTTCTCTCCGTCGATCGGAGGGTGTGATCCATCTCTCCTCGTGTAGCCGTTCAAGACATATTGGAGTCTTGTGTTGTGTACTAGGTACTAGGTATATATACCAAGGAGATGATGTATGTGTGGTCTTGGATCTTCAGTTCTACGCTCTATATCTATATATATATATATATATATATATATATATATAGGGTCGCGCTATTTGACACCCAGGGTGTAGAATAGTTATTCTGCACCCAGGCCAGACCACGCCCGCAACTGCGCCATCCCCGCGCGAGTCGACCGAACAAGCCCACGTCCCAGGCGTCGTTCCTTTCGCTAACCACTGTCGTAAACCTGCAGGCAACGTAAGAATTCGGGAAAAGGCCCCACGATCGCAGACTGGAAAAGGCCCCACGATCGCACAAACTACCCACGTAAGTATTTCTGTGCTGGGAATCTCAAGAGAAAAAATCCGTGCTGTAAAAAAAGTATTTCTGTGTTGTAAAAATCTAGGGCCAGCGGAAGAAATTTACGGAAAGTGGAGCCCAACTAGTGTTATCGTATGAATATAATACGGAGTAATTTTTTTTGAAACCTAATACGGAGTATTAGTTGCACAAGAATATTAGTTGACGTAACTTCTTGCAAGCTCAAGCTTTAGACATTCGGCTCCTATGTTTCAACAGACTAGCTAAATTTTTACCTGTGAAACCCAGCGTATTAACATAATCACTTTGCACTTGTCTGAATGTATTTGTGACCTTCAACTAGCTTGCATGTTCACATGACATTTTGCATATCGGAATTGCTAAACATGCCCAGGCAATTGCTTTACAGAAAATAGAAACTATACAAACATCACTCGTGCAATAGAACAAAACGGTGCCGCGAAGCTGAAGATAAACACGAAACTGTAGATGAAACGTGGACAGAACATACAACAGGATATCTCCAGCAGGATAATTGTCTATTATTACAACAAATATTGCATGCTCCATAAGTTGCCTCCAACAACATAAATAGAAATCAGTAAAACTGGAACACTTTGATGATATGAGCACGCATGGGTGGTCGCTGGCTTGACAACTATGACAGCATTGTTTACGACGTAATCGCTGACGCTGCCTTAGAGCACCCTGCAAAGATGCAAAAGCTTAGTATCATATTACGACGTAAACACAACAATCAGTAAATTAAGGGGCCATAATTTATGAGCTACTCGCAGATACCAATTGCAAAAATAATCCATAAAAGATGGATCAACAGAAAACTATATCAACTCAAACCAAGTACGAACATTAGTTTGACCAGCAAAACAAGATTCAGAATGTAAGAAAGAAATATGCACATGTAAAAAAAAGAATAACTATCAACCTAGTTGTACCCAGATTCCATATTCAAAAATTATGATGCATCGCTAGCATGCTAAAATATTCTGATGCATATCAAGCAAACCAATGCTTGAATAGTCCCCACCACAAATAGAAAAAGATCAAGAAGGAAAACATTGCATACTGGGAAGGCTTCTGTTTCTAATCCATACAATATAATACGGGGTAACTAGAACTATGAGTGAATCAATTTACGAATGTTAAACCCTGAACAGACCAATTTATGAGTGATAAGAGTGAAAACGTCACGCCGGTTTCTTCCCAATTGTCAAATAATTGCCCATCGCGGGCTAACTCCCAAACGCCACAAGCCCACTACTCTGATCCAGAAAATAAACCGTTGGCGTAAAAAATAAAAGGAAAATTACAACATTGCATAATAAAGCAATTATATCTACACATGTTTTGGTTCATCCGTAACCATTTTGTAAAACAACAGATCCTATATAGCTTGTACCATTTTGCGTCAGAATGATAATAACCAGAGAGTCTAATCCTTTTATCTGTCCAATCCCAACTGAACATGCAAAAAGCGCTTGCACATCTTTTAATTAAGTTCAGGAACTGACGGATTTTTTGACTGCTCCAGAGCAGTTTATGGAGCTATAACACATACATTTTATTGTCTAAATATTTGGCAACAAAGTTCCTTGCCGTGTTAAAAAAAAGTTCCTTGCAGTTCCTACTAGAGGTGCCGGCAAAAATTATATTGATGTTTTGTATAGCCAATCTATCCTTGTTTGTATGACCCGTGGGTTACTTCTGTGTTCAGTTTTCATCCATTGCTTCGGATGCTAATGTAATTTATCTTCTCTTAGATTAATTCAGCATGTACATAAATCCATAATGGATATGCGAAGCCCCAATGATACAAGAACTGTAAGAATAATTTCCTTATGTCATAGTGATATTACATTATCAGAATACCTACTGTAATTCATTTACAGCACTAAATTGGAGAAACCATTGCTAAAAAGATTACTCTCGTTAGGCACAAACAAGGATTCTAAAAAGATATGTGTCAGGGACAAGCTAGAATTCTTTTCAGAAGTAGTGAATGGAATTTAGAACCTGCACTTTCTTTATCCCTGATTTCTCCAAAAGAATATTACAGCTACAACATCATATCCCACTCAGGCATTAAAACAAACGCCATGGTGGCAGTAATATTACTGAATAGCACAGTCCCATGAGACCAACAGAAGGTAGCTACCAAACGGAATTACCATGGCAAAATATGCTAGCAGAAGCAAAGCGTTCTCTAGAAGTAAACCATGTAGTGGAAAAGCTAGAGCAGGCAAACCTTTCTGCTATTACTATTAGTAGTACCAAGCAGATTAGATCGATGTAGCTGTGACCGTTCGTCAGGTGGACGTACAGCCGATGGAGCTTGCCGAAGAAGAGTTTGCAACCAGAAAACTCTTGACCACCCCGTGCAGAGTCGGTGAACGCGGACGAGTTTAGGAGACACCACTCGCGGGCCTGCAGCTGAAACAAGGAGAGCCAGGATACAATTAGAGATACTATGCTGCAAAGTTTACAGAAGAGGCAGAACCAACACCCATTAATCAAGTTCAGAGAGATGTTGTGAGTTATGCCATTTATTATTTGCTGTTGATTTTCTGAAACGGCACTGGCTCCTAAACTAATCCTCAAGCACTGTCATATACTATTACTATCAAGCGTAGTGTGCATCTTCCTTTATCGTAGTATTAATTTGACATGTAAGATTAGACCTCGCATGCAACTGAATGAGTGGTCCGAAGTAATCTTTTATTATGTACATGCGCAACCAAAGTTAAGCTCAATGTAAAATGCAAAATAATCATACTTGGTGTAAAAAGCATGGATCTGAACCAAAAAAAAGATATATTGATCTTCCGTATAGAATCCATGGCCACCACTTAATTACTTCCATTTGAACATACCTCATCAATAATCAAGACTAGTCAGAGACCAGTACCAATCTTTTGGAATTGAATATTGATATCTCCATTAGAATCAGGAGATGGTGGAAGAACTGAACTTAATTAGCCAGCACCCAGATTGCAAAGATGACGTAAAATTGCAAGGGGTTGGATGCTCAGTTCGCCGTCAATTTCAATTGACCAGTTTCGCTCCCCAACCCAGGCTGCAATTAAAATAGATTAAAAATCTAGATCCAATCTATTAAAAAGCTGATACACACGAGAAACACAGCAGATCGGACAGACGGAGGAAAATAGATAGACCTTCTGTGCATGATGAGGTGAGCAGAGCGGCTGGTGCCATGCGGGAGGAGCCATGCGTGCAGGCCTGGTGTGGTGGAAGGCATAGCGGCACCGGAGCTCGTGCACCACCTAGTCCTCCTCGATCCGGGATGAACACGCAGTCCGGCACGGCCCGACCCCTACCAGATCGGTAGTAGTCGGCTTCCGACTCCACCCCGGCGGACAGCCGCCAAAGCCGGCGTGCCAAGGACCGGGCGTACCCCTGACGCGGCGCAACCCCTAGGCCCGGGAAACTCCGGCCGGGCAGTGCGGATGCCGGCCGCTGCTCACCGCGATGGGGACGCCACCACACCACTGCCCGGCAAGGCGCCGCTGACCCACTGACCACGATAGCGCCGCTGAGAACACACGCCGCAATCTCCGAGTGCAGTCGCTCGCCGGCGGCACCCTGCCTCCGCCCGTGAAAATTTCCGAACCGCACGCACGAACTCGATTTGACGAAGGTGGGCTAGCTCCCAGTACCCCACGACCAAAAAGGATGGAATCTGTCGATGAGAAGGTGGGCTAGCCCGTGAAAATTACGTTCGGTGGGCCGCGCTGGGTAAAACTGTGTTCGACCGCAACAGGTTCGGTGAGCCAAACCTGGTCCGGTTTGGTGCAGAATTACTTATTCTGCACCCAGTGTGTTCAATAGAGCTTCTATATATATATATATATATATATATATATAGAGGTTATGTGTTGAGTTATGTACTATCTGATACTGACTAGTGTCATCGATCAATAAAAATAAATTTGGTATGTTTGTACACGAAGATTGTTTGTCCAAGATGCTGACTTCTGTTAGTTTTAGTTCATATGTGCATACATGCACCTTAAATTCTTTTTCCTGATACTCAGTTGTCACTTGTCAGCCAAAGAGGCGTCTTCCTTGTTCACTTGTTGGCGACCGTTTGTAGCTAGTTGCATGCAAAAAAAAATAAAAAAAATCCTTTAGATCTGCTGAGGCCCAGAAATCATTACGCCTGTGTGTGTGGTAGTTCACATTCGGCCCAAGTGCACTGTCGACCAACTTCACTTCCGTCTCTTGCCCAATTCCTGCCGCTGCCGGCCTGCCGCCGCCTCCCCTACCTCGGATGGAACTGGACGGAGCTCCGACGGCCGCCGACGCAGGACACTCCTCCCCCGGCGCGATGCAGGAGCACGCCTTACCCTCCGTCGAGCGGCCGCGGTTCGATCCGCTGATGCCGAGCGAGATGGGCGGCGGGAAGCCCCAGTTCCGGAAGGTGCCGGTGCCGACCCACCGGTTCGCGCCACTGAAGAAGGCGTGGCCGGAGATCTACGCCCCCGTCTACGAGCAGATGAAAGTCGACATCCGCATGAACGTTAAGGTAACACCACCCTCTGATATATCCGAATATTTACATGGCATTCGTATTGTCGTTGTTACGGGATGATACCCTAGCTACTGTACAGGGGGTACTGACTGTCCAAAAAGACAAAAACGAAATGCAGTCGATGAACTGGTAATTGTACAATTGGTCTAGATTTCCTGACAATTCCAGTATCTAAGAGTGTGACGATGGAATTTTTTCGGTTGGACAAGTAATTTAGAGTTTGTGTTTAGCTGCGGGGGAGGCTCAAGGGTCAATAGCTAGCAGTATAATTAGTCCTAGTTTCCCAGAAAATATTATTTACTTAGAGTGTGAAGAAGAACTTATTAGAGGGCTGTGGCTAGATAAATATTTTAGAGCGTGTTTCAGTTGTGCAGGATGTTGAAGGCTCAAATCTATTAGCGTATAATTGGCCTAATTTCCTGAAAATTCCATCGTTCATACATAATAGAATACCATCAGAATCCACTGTATTATGGCAAGTAAAACACAAAATGGTTCTAACTGTTGAACGATTCACTTCGACTATTTTTATCTGTTCGCTGATGGAAGTTTATGCCTTTTTGATGTCTAGTACAAAGTCCCAGTTAATCATAGTTCACAATAATAGCCGATGTGCTCGTACACAATTTTTATCTGTTCACTGATGGAAGTTTATGGCTTTTTGATGTCAACAAAGTCCTAGTTAATCGTAGTTCACAATAATAGCCGATGTGCTCGTACACAAATATTCAGAATCATCGTTTGATATTCATAGATATCTAGGTTTACATGAGTATAGCCTAAGTTCAAACATCACTTCCTTTGTTGATTGTTTGGTATATTGGTTGGTCTAGACTGGACTCTTGAGCCCAGCTGATATCATATATTTCCCCCTGACCCCTAAATGTTTTATGTCAAGCTATTTTCATGTATACCAAGCGAACTGTAAACCCGTTAAAGCACACTCGTCTATCTCAGGCAAGAAGGGTGGAGCTTAAAACAACGCAGGACACACCGGACCTAAGCAACCTCCAGAAATTTGCGGACTTTGTGCACGCTTTTATCCTGGGATTCGACGCCGCCGATGCTCTGTGTCGATGAGTTGTACGTGGACTCGTTGGAGATCAAGGATGTGAAGACACTCCGAGGGGAGCACCTGTCACGTGCCATCGGACGTCTATCAGGGAAAGGAGGCAAGACCAAGTACACCATTGAGAACTCGACCCAGACCCGCATAGTCATCGCCGATACGAAGATCCACGTGCTCGGGTCCTTTGCGAGGATCAATGTTGCGCGTGACTCCCTGTGTAGTCTCATCTTGGGGTCTCCTGCTGGCAAAGTCTACTCGAAGCTGAGGTCCGTGTCTGTTAGCTTGGGAGAGAGGTATTAGAGGGATCTATTGCACCACGTCACGTATTGGTAATAGCCTGTTCATGTCGCAACACTGATTTTTATCTGTCTTCCTGGGTTAGTCTTAGTTTTGAACAAACAAAGTTTGGGTCTGATCAAGCTGTTCTGCTATAATGTATCCCTTCCTAATTAATTGCAACTGCATGTGAACTTCTTAATCATCATCGGATCAATATTAATTATGCGAATTAACACTTGACACCAGTGGCATTTCTGGATCCATACATCACCCTGTTAGTTGCCTCGCTGATGACCCCTGTGGCCCTTCCGAAAGTCCCCTGCGGGTAACGAGTAGGATTTGCGAGGCAGAAGAAGCCTAATCTCAACATGCTTGTTACTTAATTATCAGCAGCTAGCTCTTGGCGGGGTAAACGAGTTGCGACATCACACGCCGTCAATGTAGCTGCGCTGCAAAGCCTACAATGCTGACCAGTCAGTCGGCATTCAGCCCCTTACTCAGGTTTCAAGCGGGACGGGATGCGGCCAGTCGCTACATAGCTAAGCGGGATCTTGCGCTAGTTGCAGACGTGTGCGGCCGGCCGCAACGCGCCGCTAGGCTCGAAGTGGGACAGTGCGGCGGCCCGCATCGGCCCACGCGACGAGGCAGCTTGTGGTCGTAGGCCCGTAGCTGTGGGCATGTGGCTTCCTGGCGTTTCCTTTTTTTTTGAGTGGCTTCCTGCCGTTTCCGTTTTTCTATTTTCTCTTCTCGGGTGACATGGGCTATGCCTATTAAACTTTGTGACCGTTACAAACTTGTCACGATTTATAAGAGACACATGGACTACAGGTGCAAACATGAATCTAGATTAGACCTATACAAAAATCACACATGAACTAGAGACTGTCTCAAATAGATTTCAGGCCACACATGAACTACAGGTGCAAACAGTTTCAGGAATCATCACATCTTCAGGAAAGCACCCAATGTTGTCGTCATCTTCAGGAAAGCACCCAATACAGGTAAGCACAAATGAACTACGGGTACAAACAGATTCAGGAATCATCATATCTTCAGGAAAGCACCCAATATTGTCGTCATAAGGAATCATGACATCTTCATGCAAGTGGCAATAATTTTGTGCGCCAGAACCTGAAGAAATAATATTAGGTAAGCATACGATTTTTAGAAGACAAACAATATCAGAAAAAGGAAAAGAAAATGCTCATCATGATGACAAAGCTAGATATCTTTCATGTTTTAATACAGTGGTCACCAGGTGGACATTCATACTAGTTAGGCACACTTTCAGTTCATTAATGCTACAACCTACAGGTTGATATATGACAGTATGCCACTGACAAGTGTTTTATCTATACGCACAGACTGCTTTTTGGTATATGAACAATGGCTTCAGAGCTAGCACTACACTACTAGGAAACTAGCTTTCCATGGAACCACATTTTGTGGCGCACCAAATAACCATGCGCCACAGAAAAATATTTCTGTGGCGCATGGGTCTAGATGCGCCATAGAAATGTGGCTTTCTGTGGCGCATCTAGCCCCATGTGGCACAGAACGACATATTTCTGTGGCGCATCTAGCTATATGCGCCACAGAAATGAGGCTTTCTGTGGC
The DNA here is from genome assembly GCA_947311845.1 of Poa pratensis. Lineage (NCBI taxonomy): Eukaryota > Viridiplantae > Streptophyta > Magnoliopsida > Poales > Poaceae > Poa > Poa pratensis. Next base: position 70,143,868 of record CAMZMU010000045.1, on the reverse strand, counting down.
GCATATAGCTACGTGCGCCATAGAAATGTGGCTTTCTGTGGCGCATGTTGTATATGCGCCACAGAAAGCCAAAAAATTCAAAAAATCCAAAAAAATTCAAAAAATCCAAAAAACTCAAAAAATCCAAAATAATTCAAAAAATCCCAAAAAACTAAAAAATCCAAAAAATATATTTTTCTAAAAGCTAGAGATTTTTTTGAATTTGTTGAATTTTTTCGATTTTATAGAAAAAAATATTCTTTTTGAAATAACTTTTTACTCTTTTAGAATTTCCCGAATCTGAGAAAAGTTCACCGGGTGAAATCGAGCTCCTTTTTTCTCTCACGATTTTTTTGGTATATTAAACGCATTTTTTCGACATTGTATGCAAAAGTTATGGCCGTTCAAACTTTTTTTTTCTGTTTTTTTACAAAAAATGTCAAAATTCATATTTCAAAATTTCTATACCAACTAGACACTAAAACCTAACTATATGTCAAAGGATTTTATTTATTGAAGATTTTTTCTTTTTTTGTTTTTTTTTTGCAAAACTGAAAAGGCGATCGGGGGGGGGGTAGGCATGCATGAGAGGTAAAAAACCTTGGTTTTTTTATTTTTTGAATTTTTTGGGATTTTTTGAAACTTTTGAATCCATTTGAAACTTTTGAAGTTTTTGAAACTTTTGAAATTTAAAAACACACATATATACATTCCACGCATATACACATACAAGCCTTAAGAGGCTTCATATGATACATATATCAACAAGAACTTGAGCAGCACAAGGGTAGCTGTACTGAATAGAATTTAGAAGTTAAGTGTGCTTGGGTTGGAGCAATGGCGCACCCCCAGATGCGCCACAGAAAACAAAAATTCTGTGGCGCATCTGGGGGTGCGCCATGCGCCACAGAATTTTTGTTTTCTGTGGCGCATCTGGGGGTGCCCCATAGAAATAATATTTTTGTGGCGAGAATTCTATGGCGCACCCACCATGCGCCACAGAATGGCAAAGTGGGTGCGCCACAGAAAGACATTTTCCTAGTAGTGCTAGTTCATACACCTGAGCAGGAATGCACAAAAGTTATATTGAAGAACTGAAGTTGCAACTAAAACTAGAACATGCACAGCTAGTTTGCACTATTCATTCCAAAACTAGCACAATTTCAGAGACCCACTCTTGAAAGTTCATGTCGCAGCAGTGGAACATGGGGTTCATCTGATGCTGCCAAAGTGGGTCCTCCACTGGGGCCCACCAAGAAGATGGACAAGGCAAGGAGTCAAGTACAGCAGATGGGTTAGCCCATCTGCCTCAAGGACACCCGACAAGTTCGACAACAAGTCTCTGCGGCTAAGGACCAGGTGACCTTCCGGGTCACCCCCTCGCCCGGAGAACCAGGCGAGACACCCGCGGGTCCGTGCTCCCGGCAGGAGGCCAGGCGCGCCCCCGGGTATCCATCCGTACCATCGAGAGGATAAGATCGCCAGCTCGCCGGAAGTTGGTGGAAGACTTGGGCGCCAAGATGAAGGCCGCACCCTGGTGACGTTGCCACGAGCGCAGTTGGTGGGGCGGACAGGCTTTGTCCGTCCCACCTTTTCCAAGGGCGGATGACCACGCCGCCCTCCTCAGAATGCTTGGAGGAGAGAGTGCCACATCTCCTCCAAGGACCGCCGAGGGGTTTTCCCGCCAAGACCCCTCACACCTCTCGCGTGCCCATGTCGGATCCCCTTAGCCTATAAAAGGAGGACCATGGCACTGAAGAGGGGAGGACAAAACAGAAGCAAGCTAGAGCTCATGCAAGACTAGATTAGGGTTCGGAAGGTAGAGAGAGAGGTGATCTCCCCAGGGCAGGATCTGCTCTTCGTCTACCTCCGACCGAAACTCTGCCGGGTTCACCCCAGAACACCCTTGTACACCACGCCATGATGAACCTGTCAATCCAGACATGCAGGAGTAGGGCTTTTAGCCTTCGGGCGGCCTGAACCTGGGTAACTCTGTGTGTCCTGCTGTGTTGTTTGATCTCTCCCTCTCGACGAAGAAGTTGGCGTCCTTGCTCCCGGGTAAGACGTCTTCCAGCCTCCTTCGCGCCCCGTGCTGAACCTAAAAAGGGGGTACCATCTACTCCCGGTGTCCGTCACCCGAGACACGACAGTTCAGATTAACCAGCAAAATTAGCAAAATCCATGTTTAAATTATCCCCCACGAAGGCACCAAGCCAGAAATAAAAAGGATACACTACTAGGAAATAGGCCATCTGTGGCGCACCCATTTTAGCTTTCTGTGGCGCATGGTGGGTGCGCCACAGATGTCTCGCCACTAAATTATATTTCTGTGGTACATCCTAGGGTGCGCCACAGAAAGACCAAGTTTCTGTGGCGCACCCAACACCGTGCGCCACCGAATTATTTCAGTGGCGCATCCCCCAGCCGTGCGCCACAGAAATAGGTGCGCCACAAAAAAAACATGCGCCACAGAATACTTCTACAGGTATTCGCAATTTGCTGCTGCCCGCGCTGTACAAATACAGGTATATATACAGGATTTATACAGATATAATATAAACAATAATATATTTGACACGGTATATGAAAACAGACACATTACTATGGCATCACATTACTTAGAGCCCGAGATACATACATATAGTGACAAGTGCCGAATTTTTACACAAGTCTTGATACAAAAGTTCATCATTTCACACATTACAAATGAAGTGGTCACCGCCTAAACTAGGATCAAATAGAGTACACAGCGGCGATGATGGTGAGCAAGAGCGGGAGCATGATCATGGAGCCTTCTTGATCGGCGCCGAGAACGGTTTATAGCAGTCTTTCGTCGTCCACGTCTTGGTGTCATTCTGCATAGCTAGGCGTTCTTCGATGTCCCTCTGGCACAACCCTGGAGATGGATTGGGATATATATTGGTTAATAATATAAATAGAGTATGATTTATTCATCTAAGTGGATTAGTCTACAATAAAGAAAGTAAAGAAGCACTTCTTGTGAGTGAGGCAAGTCTTTCTTGTATAATACATCCTACCTCTGGCGTTGTGGAAGGACCCCCCTTTTGTGTTGACATCTTCGATGATGATTTGCGATAACTGCATCTGGATGCGATGGAAGTCTTCTCTAAGCTCAGAATCGGTGATTTCCCCCGCAGATTTGGTTCATTCTCGGAGACTAGATGGCATCCTCGTTTTCTCTGCATCCCGGACCAACCATTTAATGTGATGGAGGACGTAGAAGGCCTCCTTCACGCTGCCAGGCTTCTGCTTGATGCAATGGAACTCGGTCCCATGCCTGAACCGGTGTTTGTTGTCATTCGTGAGACATTCCCCCTTCTTTTCGAAGTGGCCTCCCTTTTGGGCGTAGCCCTCGAGAGTCTCATCGAGAACACCCTTTATTCTGGTGTAGTCTTTCTTCTTGCTCAAACTCTCCGAGTCAAAATAAGTGGCAATGGACCACCTCGGGCTTAGGACGATGAGTGTGCAGTACTTGTCCCTGCTCAACACAATTGAAACGGAATGTTGGAAAGGATCAACAATGGAAGAAATCTATAAGAAAGCATAAGATACGATGGCGGCGAACGGATGTGTACTTACTCGGAAAAGAAAGGCACAAGAGGGCTGTTCTTCCTCTTGTTGGTCAGCATGAACCTCTGGAGGTACTCCGTGGCCATGGTCCGTGTCCTTGATCCTTCCACCAGCTGGCTGTCACGCATGTAGTAGGAATCCACTACCGCGACGTACGGGGTATTATCTCTCCTGATCTTCATCGCCATATTGAGCGCGTATAGGCGGACCAAGTTATAGTCCAATTGTCTAGAGTGAAACAGCTTGAAGACGTCCTCGTACGCTATGAAGAACAGATTCGCGGGGGCTTCATGGACGAAGTCCAAGTCCTTTGGCACCTGGGCCGTGAACACCGGGTAATTTGGATTCTCGTCTTTAAGAAGGATGCCCTCTAGCGTCAAGATAGCTTGATGCAAAGAGTGCATGGGTCCTTCTGAGAGGTGGAGCAGCTCCGGAGGCAGTATCGGTTTACCAGTTTCATGAACTCGGGTTAAGCCATCCGCACGGGGTGATACCATGTCTTCATGACCCCTGATAGTCTTAGGAGCTGGCTGGCTCGCAGAGGCGCCTGACCTACTTCTCTTCCTGTGCTTCTTCTTCTTGACCTCTGGGGATGCTGGGGGTGCAAACCCCTCGCAAACCGACTTACGCAGTGTGCCAGGGCTAAAAACGTTAGCCAGTTGAGCTTGATCGCCGGCCTCTGGAGGCGTGTCTTGAGATAAACCCCGAAAGGTCAGGCGCTGCGTGCATGCAGTGGGACGAGTAGGTTGATCGCGGTGAGCGCGGAAGGGTTCGTCATCCACATGTACAGGAGGCATGTACAAATCTTTGCTGGCGCCAATGTTGAGGAAGCCATCGACGTCGACATTATCCTCATCATCGTTGTCGTTGCCACCAAGTTGAGGTGCAACGGCTTTGTCTTTGGATGGTTGCGGTACAGACGTTCCCAACAGTTTTTGGTGGCGGCTGGTGGTGGCGACGACCGCCGGTTCCTTCCGGGTGGTGGCGACGGCTGCTTGTGGCGTCGGTTCCTTCCCAACAGTTTTTTGTGGTGGCTTCGAGGGCCGAACGATCGGGGGCCTCGAGGTGGCGCCGGTGGTGCACCTCAACCCCTGAAGACCCTCTCCAAGACGAATCTAGGTCTTCGGCAATTCCATGATCCACTTGACGCTATTTCCAAGGACCATGTGGTCCTCCTCGGCTCCCGGAGGTTGCAGGGGGGAAAATATCCAGTGATCCAATCCCTCATCTGATCCCCTGCTCCTGGACCATGTGGTTCGTTAGATCTAGGACTGAGGGAGAGGATGAACTCACTTGTTTATTTGCATCTGGCCCCTTAAAACATTTGCGCCTAGCCCCTAAAGTTTGACAGGTTCTTGCAAATCGCCGCTTTCATCTAGGATTCAAAATCCGACTGCTCTCAGCCCCGGCGACCTCGCCATTGATCTGGTCCAGCCCCGGCGACCCGCCATTGATCTGGTCCAGGCCCGAACACGCCACCACCCCGCAAGATGTACCACGGCTGGACCTGTACGGAACCTCCCCACCCCTCAAGGTGCGACCGGCGCGGCAGCCGGCGGCCGGAGCATACTCGCCGCCGTGACCTGTACTGGAGGTCGAAATTAATGGCGGTCCTGTTCTATTCTGCATGGAGCTCATACACGTGTGAGTCACTTCATGATGGTATGCACTTCAAACGCCCATTTTGTTCTTGAAGAAGCTCCGGCAAAACAATTTGCTTGTACTGGTAGGCTTTGGCTCTTCTTCCATTGCCACACCATATATTTTCTTAATATAATACACTTATTATTAGTTTGTTTGAATCTGCAGTTCTCCAATTTCGAATTTGTACCTACCATTTTCGGAAGTACATATTTGACATGTTCGTTTGCTACCGATCCACTTCTTTACCTATTTGAAAGTTAATTTCAGTACTTCTGATACAGAGAGAGATTTAAAAGTTTGCATGTCCATTTGATTTCTAGGTTGATAGATAATCATTTGAAAAAAATTAACTTTGTTCAAATTTCTACAAAGGAAGATAATCATTTGAAACTCTAAAGGAACTACTCTGTATTTCTGGCCTACTCTAATGTTGGTTCCTCTCCTATTCTGTTATAAGACCACATTTATCTACTCTAATGTTGGTTCCTCTCTTATTCTGTAAATAAATATATGTATCTCTCTTTTGATAGTATTATTTAATTACCTAACGTCATCTTGTATTATTTGTAAGTTATCTTGGTTTCGTATACAGGACGGAGTTACAAATTGGTGCACACACATCTTCATTGACATCTTTGAATTCTAAATTCTTCATTTGAACCCCTGAACACCACAAGATGCAAAGAGATGGGCTCGAGACGTGCCAAAACTTCCAAAATGAGCTACTCGAGAAGGACAAGCAGGAAACGGAGAACTCCCTTCTGTTTCACTGATTACTTTTCCCAAAAGCTCCATTTATTTATTTATTCCACCAGATGGCCTCTCCATTGTGTAATTCATTTGTGGTGATGCTCACATAGTTACATATTGTAGTGTCAGGTCCTACATGTAATGGAATCAGTTAAATTTGTCTATGTAAATTTGTTAATGCGAAATTTTCAACTCCATGTGTAAAAAGAAGCAGCCATCAGCTTCATACTTCGTATGATTAGTACTAGTCATTTTACAGCTTCAATTTTCAACGTATACTAATCCCCTTGGTCTGTGCCCAGGCTTCCAATCTTTTATTGGTCTGTACAGAAACATAGCAACGAAAATGAAGCCAAGTACATGCTACATCCTCTAGCTAAAGGCATGGCTGGTACATCAGGCATGTGCACTACCAACCAGGTCACATTACAATTACTTCACACACATTATCAGCAAGACATGGCATATTTCATTCATTGATAGCATCAAACGGTCAGTGCAAATAAAAGATCAAGTCAAGGTGCGCCACATGCTGCCATCTTTGTCTTTGAAGTACGACGATCTTCCAGTAGTATATATTTACAAGGGTACCATCTAGCCACAAGCTTACATTAACTAAACCAAACAACTTCACTACAATCATTTGATGAGTCAGTTCTCCTTGCACTCCATCTAAGCTAGATACGGATAGAACAACATGCCTACAAGAAAAAGAAAATTAGAGCAAGGTAATCAAGTTTTTTAAAAGCATGTGAAAATTAAAAATGAGGGGATTTCACCTTTATGAATGTCGCACCATCTAATTCTCCAGGTACAATCTGTTGTTCCTTGACCTATATTACCATGTAAACAAAATGTTCAAGCACGAGGCAATTATATGCGAGACACAACAAGTTGGGTTATAGACTCACCTCTTTTTCCTTTTTCCATTTGTTGACCCCTGCTTCATCTTTGTGACACTTCCTTTGGTGTGTGCGATTGCTGGTGGATGGATACTGATCTCACTTGGAAATGATGCTCCAATAAACGACTCAAATTCTTGGGTCTTTGAAGGCTGGCCGTCTATTCCCATATGCAAAACATGGTCAACAACATCAGCAATACCCTTATGCAAATATGTCATCTTCTCCTCGCAATGTTTTGCAGCCATCATGCCCATATTGAACTTAGTGCATGTATCAGAGTAAAGTCGCTTAATGGCGGGTGGAAGGAATTTAGTTGTCCCTTGAAGGACATCACCATTTGCGTCAAGCACCACCTTCTTTGTAGCAATTTTTGTCCACCTCTCGAGAACATAATGACTTGGAATCTCATTCAATCTCTCTCTCTTAAGCACAATGATGATGTGAGAACAAGGTATACCCACAGATTCAAACAATCTACACGAACAATGTGCAACTTTGGTTCTAGTGTTATACAACACCTCTCTAACCTTGCCACTTAAATCAGAAATACGTGTGGTCTGTACCTCACCATCTTGTTCTATTGACACAACATCACGCCTGTCCCTAGCAGCAACCACCTCATCCTGAAATAGCTGAAAGATAGTATGAGTATAGACATCCCTAGCATGAATCTCGATGCTCCAAGTAGTCTCTAATACCGGGAGTGTATGGATGGTGTTATTGTCATCCTCCAATTCCTTTTGACGCTGTTCTTCAATGGCAGTTTCAAATCTTATCCAAAACTCAAGCAACGAAAGTCGACGGTTCACAAAGTGACCAAAGAAAGCATTCTCACTCTCAGACCTTGATGTAGTCCGCAATAACCCAGCAAGGAATACATCTTTGAAGTATGCGGGTATCCATGATTGACGAATCGCAAACTTACTATTCAACCATGTGTTGTCTTCTAATCCATATTGTGAAATTACTGAGGACCACTTTTCCTCAAATTCATCTGGAGTCTCCGAACGCCAAACACATGTATTAAATTGTCTACGAAAATTTTCATCTTCAAATATATCCTGACCAACATTCTGCCTTACTTTGTAGAGAATATGCCACATGCAAAGTCTATGTACAGTGTGAGGTAACACTTCTTTGATTGCAGCTTTCATGCTTTGGTCCTCATCAGTAATGATAAGTTTAGGCGCAACACCTCCCATTGCTGTTAGAAAGGTCTTGAATAACCATTTGTACGACCAAATCTTCTCATGACATACAAATGCAGCACCAAATGTAACACAAGCCTTGTGATGGTTCACACCGGTGAAAGGAACAAAAACTAGATTGTACTGATTTGTTTTATATGTGGAATCAAATGACATTAACTCACCAAATAGTGCATAGTTCTTTCTGCATGTACCATCAGCCCAGAAAATGTGTGTTAACTTGTCCTCCCCATCAAGTTCATAATCAAAAAAGAAACTTGGATTGATCCTTTGCTTACTTTTCATAGCATCAATGATTGTCTGCGCATCTGCATCTTTAACCATCTCATTGAAATCACGGCCAAAATTCTGCAAATCACGTTTAGTGCATCCAACCTTGTCTTGTCCATCCTTCTGTGCAGTCATGAAGCGATATGTTTGGCAAGGGCCCATCAATGCTTTGCGACATGTAAAAAATGTGCTCCTCAATTCACTGCTGACTTCCCTGTTAGATCTGAGGAACTGTTTCTTACTCGGCGAGACAAGCTGATGCGTGTGCTGACGGACGAATCGGGCAACCACATACTTGCCATCATCTCTTTTCTTGAAGCAAATCCTGGCCTCACAACCACACCTAGTTAGCCTCACTTTCCTCCTAGGTTTATTGACATTATCTTTCAGTACATTTTTTTCCTCCCTCCATCCTTGCTTGCACATACAAAACGCTTCCACACTGGTAAACCATCACCCCCCTTGTGTTGAGTAAATCTACGAACTGAAAACCCAGCCTCATGAGCATAACGTGTGTAGAACACCTCACCATCCTCCCATTTATCAAAGACCATGCCAATTGTGGGCTGCAAGCTATCATCACACTCAGGCTCGTATGTTGATCTCTGGACACGGAAAATAAAATGTCATTTGTATGCTCGATTTGGTGCTTCTGTACTGAAAATGGAATGATACTTACACATATCGGCAGGCTACTTGTTTTCTTTGGTGTAGTGTAACTATGTCCACCGCATGAACCAAAGTACTTTGCGTCCTTCCATAATTCAAGAAGAATAAGTAAATGATAAGTTACAACAAGGCACAATTATCTTATTCACCAAAGTATTTACCGTGAAACAGCTGTTGGCATCATCTTCAAGCGCAACTGGAGTAGTAGATCCTACGCTCTGACCAATACTCTCCATCGGCTGCAGCATGGACTGCTGCTTGGTGCAAATAAAATATGCAAACAATTATTTACATATCATCTGATAGTACACTGCTGGAATATGCAAAACTGTGAACCTTAACAATGCCGACAAGTAGCTATAACTGGCATCGGATGTTACATGCACCAGTAAAATAAGGAATTAAAATGGCATGAACTTGTACACCAGCAGTCCCTATTCTGCACAATGATTTTTTTCTGCAGACTTTCATAACCTATTTCCATTAGAAATTGTTAACACAAAAGACCCAGATTGTCGTAAGCTATTTCCATATGAGAAATTCATTTCCCCATCAGGATTTCTGCAGAGGCATTCATCATAGCGGGATTGCAATGACTGACTGCCACATTGTAGAGAACAATTCGCAAAACAATCATACAAAATGTTTGGATGAACATTATCATATTAGGATGAACAACAAACATACCTTGGCTGCTCTGATCTGTGTACCGCTTCCTGATGAACCGGCTGCAAGAAAACGTGGAGCACAAATCTGATTTGGTTCAGGACCGCCGATGGATGAGGAAGCATCACAGTTGGAGGCGGCGGATCGAGCTCCGACCGCTACAGCAGGCACAGATAGCTTGATCTGTACCGCCAAATCGAGCTCAGCTGGAGGCGGCGATTGGACCTGTGCCATGGAAGCTGGCGGCGATTGGACCTGTGCCATGGAAGCTGGCGGCGGTGGACATGCTCCATGGTAGACGGCGGAGGTGGGACATGCACCATGGTAGCCGGCGAGCTGCGGTGGTGGCCGACGAACCCTAGTTGTCTGATTCTATTTCTTCGAATCAAAGAGAAGGGGAACAAAACGGAGGATGATGAACTTCTCAGAGAAATACGAAATGACTCAGGGTCTACTTTGCATATTTTGCAATGGGTGGTAAAGCGGTTGAATCCTGTCCCTCCGGTCCAGATCTAACGCACCACACGATGCAGGAGCAGGGGATCATAACATGGACCGGATCACTGGATATGCACTCGGTTGCATGGGGGGGTCGATGTCACGAAACTCAGGCACTACCGTAGTCAACCTGACCTTCATCACGGCCTCGCTCATTTTAGTGTTGTGCATATCGCGGCTCATTGGTTGTACGACAGTGCCCTGAGCAACTTCCTTCAACTCGCCGCCGGCCCCCACCCTATGCAGGAGTATGCAAGGCGTGTCCTGAGTCAACACATGTTGGGCATCATGAGATGGCAGTCATCAAAGGCATAGTTATAGAAGATGCCGCGGACTAACTAATTAGTTACCTTGGTGATGGCGTTGAGCTCGGCTAATGTCGAGACAAGGGCGCCGGTGCCGGCGGCCGGCCTATCAAGCACCACCGGTGCTGGCGGCCGGCCTATCAAGCACCGCCGGCAGCGCCTCGGTAGGGGGCGCTGGTGGGATCAAATGAAGCGGCGGCTGCGCCGCGGTGTTGGGCAGCGGGGTCACCAGATCCGGCGACACGTTATTGCTGGAGTTGCTGCCGGTGAAGCTGGGCACGTGTATCGGCCCCTGTCGACCTCCCACATTGCAAGCAGCTAACCCCTCCATCAACCCAGGGGGTAAGATCGCCCGGAGCTTCTCGTCCACTAACTTGTCCACCGTGCTGGAGTCCACTTTCTCCTGCTCTAGTGACTCCACCTTCTTCCTTAGCTCTACAACCTCGGCTCTATCCCTATTCGGCTTCCTCCTCTCCTTTCTCGTCTTGGCGTTCATGCTGTAGTACTGGAGGAACTTCATGCTCGTACCAAAGCCGGACACACGGCCAGCTGACGTCGGCGGCGCCGACTTGTCCCTAATCTTGTAAACGTTCGCCGCCCTGTTGAAAGTCGTGTCCCACGGCTCCGTCGACCCCTGGGACGACGGGCCGGCCTCAGCGTCAGCCTTCAACTCGTCCTCCTGCAGACAAAGGAAATTAAGGTGAACCCATGTAGAAATATGGCTTCGTTATCTAATTAGATCAACGCAATGGACTTTGAGATATCCGCGGTAATTAAATTCCTTACCAGCACTTTCTCGAATGCCCTCACATCGTCATCGTCGGTAACGAATTCCCCCGTCGCCTTGTTCAGATAGTAGCGGGACCGGACAAAGTTCCTAACCTGCTCGTCCGCGATTTATGCCACGGGTTTTCTTTTCCCAGACGTGCAATCTCGGCATCCTCCTTGTCCCAAATGGGTTGTTTTCCTCGGTAACCGCCGCTTCCCAAATGGTGGTTACCTATGTTCAGGTCCCGCATATCCTTCCCCCACTTGGTCCATTTTTTAGCCTCCTCGGATTTTAAGGACAACTTGAATGCCTCGAACTCTTCTTCGTCGAGCATCGGCTCTTTGGCACTTATCATCTCCCAGCTGGCACCCTTATCAATCTTCTTCTCCACCCGAGATTTCCAGCTGCTCAAGGCGGTGCTCATCTTTGTGATGGCTAAACTGTCCACCTTTTTGTTGAACGGCTCCGGGAACATGTATCGTTGGTGAAGCTTCTTGAGAAGGTTTTCGACCAAAGCCTCATTGGCCTTGCTTCTAAGGTCTTTCGTGTTGATCGACATGCTTTCCTGGACGATGCACCCTAGTTGCATGCCGTACCCTTTGGCAAGCTCCTTAGGCTCCACTGGTTGGCCACTTGGCGTGACCTCAGTGAACACGCCTGTGACGTTGGCGAGCGCTTGCGGTGTCCGATCCTTCCTTTGCTTCTTCTGCTTCTGAGCGGTCGGGTTGCTACCATCCGTGTGGTCGCCACCATCGGTGGTGGTGTCATCGTCACGGCCGCCACTAGCAGCTCCATCGGTGGTTTCAGCGTCGTCCTCCCGACCCTCTTGCTCATCGTCGGCACGGTCGCCACCACTAGCAGCTTTGGTGGCCTCCACCTCCTCCAACTCCTGGGACAGAGCCCATAATGACTTGTTGGCGTCTCTAGCAACTTCTTCGACGCGCATGTGCTTAGAAGAGCTGGGCTCCGCGTCAGCCGACATGTTTGCACTTCATTAAAAAGAGGCAAAAAGTTAGTACAACAAATATAAGAAAAAATCACTTAATTAAGTACTAAGATACCCCGGCCCATGCATTAGTCGCAATACCCCATATGTCCTATTTTTAGCAAAGTCGTGCTAAAATTCACAATTTTTTTTTGGCATGACCTTTGCTAAAAAAAGGGACATATGGAGTATCTGAATTTGCCGGAACGGAAGTTAATCGACGTTCCGGCAATCTCAAGGGCCTCTCGGGATACCTGCAAACATTTCGCAAATCATGTTGGCCGGTTGGATGTGGTGATTGTCGTGTATGTGGATGTCGCCGGCCGGCAACATCCACATACACGACAATCACCACATCCACATCACAAAGTCCGGCAACATCCACATACACGACAATCACCACATCCACATCACAAAGTGCATTGGCTCGATGTCGGAACACAAACAACCACGACACGATGGTCGTGGTAGCACATAACACATGGTCATCGGAGATTGAAGGGGTTAACCAATAGCTCACCAAAGGGAACTGTACAACCAAATTGATTCCAAGGGTGTCTTCTTGCCTAGCACACACAAGCACCTCTGCACCTGTACAACCAAAAAAAGAAAAGGATCATGAACTTGAAGCAGAAACAAGAAAAGGATCCGAGTCATACAAGTCATATATTGCTAGCAATAGCACCAGCAGTTGCTATCAGGCATCAAGAAGCTCAAAAGGCAAGAAATTCAATCAAAATAAAGTTATAGCAGTACCATTATAGCATGGAGCTTGGTAAAGCCTAGACTAGATCAGATCCTTGGCATACCATCAGAAAATTCGAGTTGGGGAATAAAGCAACACATGTCCAGTGGAATAATCAAATCAGGAATGCCATGCTAGATTAACAAGATAGATATAATAATTGGAGTAAAATTTGCGACTCCCAAGTTCATTCCAGCAAAACACATTCCACACAAAAAACGGCTATGATCATGATAGCAGCTAGCGGTAAAATCAAACCACTTGTAATACTAAATAGTAGCATCATACCATCGCTTGCTCCACACAAAAATAGCAGGACTATAAGAGTAGACCAGATCAGATGCTTGACATAGCATCACAAAATAGTAATCATAAAAACGTTTCCTTCTCATTTTTTCCAAACCAAACAGTAGGCCTCTACCAATAAGACCAGGGATTAATTCGAATCATCACAACAGTGAGCTTTAGAATTTTAGTTTGAACAAAATAAAGTATTGCTAGTAGGCATAGGGACTAGTTATATGAACAATTTAGCTAATAGAGGAATGTGTGTCCAGTGGACTAACCAAAAGAGGAATGGCATGCTAGATGAACAAGAAAGAAACGATATGGGTAGTAATTATGCAACCGCAAGATCATTCCAGCATGAAAAACACATTCCACAAATGCTAGCTAGGAATTTCGCCAACCACCTTGGGTGCAGGGGTTCGGTAGGGGAGGGAGGAGGGGGAGAGGGGAAGCACCTCGTGGAGGGAAGGGAGGGGAGGTCAAGGGTGGTGTAGAGGTCGTCACCGGTGTCTCGGAGGGAGAGGAGGTGCGAGGCCGGTGGCTCTTCTATGTCGGCGGCGGCTCGAGGCCGAACACCGTTATCCAACAGCGTCTATGACTAATAATCCAGCGCCAGGTTGTCATCCGAGTTCCTCGTTGGTATTAAGTTGCAAGCAACGGATAATTGCATTAAGTAATGTGCGGAATGTAAACAAATGCATTAGACCTAACGGCGCACCCTTAAGCTAAGCATCGGTTATTTTATCCCTAGTGGCAACAGCACATTCACAATCTTAGAAGTTATTGTCACTCTCCCAGATTACCGGAGACATGAACCCACTATCTAGCATAAATACTCACTCTTGGAGTTACAAGCATCTACTTGGCCAAAGCATCTACTAGTAACGGAAAGCATGCAAGATCATAAATAACATATAAGATAGATTGATAATCAACTTGACATAGTATTCAATATTCATCGGATCCCAGCAAACACAACATGTAGCATTACAATAAGATGATCTTGATCATGATAGTCAGCTCACAAGATCTAAACATGATAGCATAAAGTGGATAGACAACCATCTAGCTATTGCCATGGACCCGTAGTCCAAGGATGAACTACTCACGCATCACTCCGGAGGCGGGCATGGTGATGTAGAGCCCTCCGGTGATGATTCCCCTCTCTGTCAGGGTGCCAGGAAGAGCTTCTGAACCCTCCCGAGCTAAGGTTGACAGCGGCGGCGTCTCTGAAACTTTTCGTGGATAATGGCTCGGCACTAGTACAGAACGACACATCGGATACCCCTCTATGGAAACGGCAGGTGTTAGGCGACAGAGAATCGCGATTTTAGCGTTGCGGACGAGGCCTGGCAGAGGCTGGTCCGTCAACATTGGTTACGGAGAATTTTATATCTCTGTTACCAAAAGTATTGGCAACGGTCATAAATTTGTCTCCGTTTCCAATATGTATCTCTATGGCTACGGTTGTTTATGTATATCCGTTTGCGATGTGCTTGGGAAATTGCAGTTGCAATCTGGAAGCGCGCCTGTTCAATGCGGCTTAATTCACGAGCGATTGGAACCGCCTGATCGACGCTAATAAAATGTGACTGGAACCGCGCGAAGCCAGGCAGGTCCCGCATTCTCCCCTTCGTTCTCTCCCACATTATCTACCACACTAGCACAACCGCCATGGCGGAACCCTGGTGGCAGAACGAGGAAGTCCCGAGCGACGACGCGAGCGCGGAAGACCGCGGTGAAGTTCCATGGTGGGATCAAGACGGGCCGCCGGACTCGGACCCCGACGACTCGGACCCGCCATCTTCACGCTCTGTAGAAGGCGACTCCGACGACTCGGACCCGCCGTCTTCACGCGAAGGAGAAGACGACTCCGAAGAGGACGAGTCGTCGGAGGAAGAGGAGCCGGAGGACCCGCCGGAGCCGTATTATTCTAGCCAGGAAGAATACGACGCCGACGACGAGGAGGCGTCGGAGGAGGCGCCGGAGGAGGAGGCATCGGAGGAGGCGCCGAAGGAGGAGGCGCCTGAGGAAAAGGCAACCGGCAAGAAGCGACGCCGCGCCGCGGATGACAATGGCGTGGAGGCAGGGCGTAAGCAGAACAAGTAGAGTAGATAGTTAGTTCAATTACTCTATCGATCCTTTGTAAGTAGGCCCAGTGTGTCAGTGAAGAAATTAGAGGAAACGGTTGTTTATCGCCTCCGTTTGCGATGTTATTATATGCTATAAATGTGCCACTGCGGCAACCCTAACGCTCTCGCTCTCACTCTCACTCCACAGTCATAGTGTGGCGGCGGCTCCAGACCTAACCCTTATCTCGCAGATCTGAGCGGCGCGTCCGGCCGGCATCGCCGCCGTGCATCTTCCCCCAACGGCGCGTTGGCGCATCTTCCCCCAGCGGCGCGTCGGCGCATCTTCCCCCAGCGGCACGTCGTGAGCCGCCGCGCATCCCCCCAGCGGCGCGTCGTGAGCCGCCGCGCATCCCCCCCAGCGGCTCGTCGGCGAGCCGCCGCGCATCTTCCCCGAGTATGTCGCCGACGCGGATCTACTGGTCTATTGCCGTGCATCTTCCCCGGGTATGTACCCGACTAGATTTTACATTTTGTTTAAATTAGCACAGAAAACTTGTCTAGTATTTGAAGTCTAGTATTGTGTTCTGTCTAGTGCCGATGATGAATACACCCCTCGACACTAGATCTTACATTTTATTTAAAGTAGCATCTACCGATCTAGTATTGTAGTACTGTCTAGTATTGTAGTATTGTGTTCTGTCTAGTATTGTAGTACTGCCGATGATGAATACACCCCTCAACACTAGATCTTACATTTTTTTAAAGTAGCATATAAAACTTGTCTAGTATTTGAAGTCTAGTATTGTGTTGTGTTTGTTTTTAGTACTGCCGATGAAGAATACATTACCTTCAACTTGTCTAGTATTTGAAGTCTAGTATTGTGTTGTGTTTATTTTTAGTATTTGAAGTCTAATAGATTAATTTCAACCCTTTGTCAATGTGTTAATCCTCGTTATGATTTTGTGTAGCTAGTGTATGAAGTAATAGTATATTTCGGCGACAATGCATAAAAATGGTGAGGCAATTGAAGGTAACATCACCTTCAAGTTCTGCCTCCAAATCGTTTCGATCGGACAGCAAGCACACGGATATAGGCGCTTAAGGTGTAAACTGTTTTCATCTTAAATTGTATTTATGTCATGTATCATCATATTTGGCTCTTTTCTAACTAGACATCCATGTATTTTATATGCAGAAGCGCCATGCAGATCCAAACAAGCTTTAAAAGAGCTAAATACAAAGTGGGATCATATCCGTGAACCGTCGTTGTTGTGACGTTTCGCTGCACTGTTCAAAACACTTTTTTAATTAAGAGTGTCTTGGACAGTGTGGCCGAAATGTCACAGCGGTGACGTTATTATATTTCGGCGACATCGTCCAAGATGGAGCAAGCCTCGCTACGAAGAATTTGGCAAAATTAATTTGCTAAGGAGGCTTGCGAGCTCGGTGTGGTTTCTTGTCTTTAGTTTCTCCATCTATTTTGTGTATGTGTGTAGCAATTTGGCTGCAGATGTGATTTGGAGAAGCATGAAACCGCTACTCGAGTCTTTTGCTAGGTCGAATTCCGTTTTCGGCGCTTTGGAACTGAAGAAGAAGGTGGAGCTGGAGAAGAGTGGAGTGTCATAAAAGTTAAGTTTAGGGAGGCATGAGAATGATAGGATTAGCGAGGCATGTGTAACTCATCTTTTGATGCTATGTAATGATGACAATTCTTATATACGTTATGAATGGATTTGGTAGCAACTTTGTGCTTCTGCTGTGAGATTTTGAATGTAATTTGGCAACCGAATTGCTACTGTAGGCTTCTGAAAGAATCTCAATGCAAACGAGTAAAATAGAATCTCCATTACTGATGCACCGATACATCGGAAACGGAGATGGGTCCGCAACCGTAGCCAACTTATGCCTCATCGGTGACGGTTTTTTGCCTCCGTTACCGATGAAGGCCTTCGCATCAGTGATAGGGTCGTGGACACGGACCCTTTCTCCGTTGCCGAAGGGGTTTTTGGCCCGTTTCCGATGTGTCGTTCTGTACTAGTGCGGGTATTTAGGGTTTTCGCGTCGGGAGGAATAAATAGGCGAAAGGGCGGCGGCTGGAGAGGCTCGTGGGGCCCACACCACCCCACGGTGCGGCAGGGGGGGGCGCGCGGCCCCATGGTGTGGCTGCCACGTGGCTCCCCTCCGTCTCTACTTTGGACTCCGTGTTCGTGCTGGAAAAATAGGAGGTTCTGTCCAAGTTTCGTCCAATTCCGAGAATATTTTCAGGCTAGCTTTTCTGGAATACAAAAACAGCAGAAAACAGGAACTGACACTGTTGCATCTTGTTAATAGGTTAGTCCCAGAAAATGCATAAAAATGCTATGAAGTGTATATAAAACATGTAACAATTGGTATAATATCAACATGAAACATCAGAAATTATAGATACGTTTGAGACGTATCAGAGATGCACGCATATATCAAAGAATGCGGGCGGGAAGTAAATCTCGAGCTCGCATAGTATCAGCACGATCTCTTCCTGTAGCCTGTCGAGCTGCCTCACGCCGATCGACTTCCTGTTGATGACGTCGAAAAAGTTGCAAAGGCCAAGCAGCGTATCACGGACGTGCTCGTCCATTATCCCTCGGATCGCAACGGGAAGTATCTGCGTCATCAGCACGTGACAATCGTGAGACTTCATCCCGCTGAACCTCTTCTTCGTTGCGTCCAGATATCTGCTTATCTTCCCGCGTAACCGTGAGGAAATTTGACTCCTAGGAGGCACCTGTAAAACTGCTCGAGCTCCTCCGGACTCATAGTGAAGCAGGCAGCGGGAAGCACCACCGCGTTCTTCTTTACCCTTTTGCGGCGACCTTGAGTCCCTTCCGTCTGATCATCATCATCGTCGTCATCACTATCGGGGGCCTGAAGATCTTTCCTGATGCCAAGCCATTTCAGATCGTATCTTGCTCTCGTCCCATCCTTGGTCTTTTCCGACATGTTGGAAAGAGTGCCAAGCAGACTCTCGGTAACATTCTTCGTAATGTGCATTACATCGAGGCTATGGGGCGTGTGGAGGACCTTCCAGTACTCCAAGTCGTGGAAAACAGACCTCGCTTTCCATACACCCAGCAGCGGATCTACCCTCGGTCGCTTCTTTCCCGGCGCAGGGCACTCCTCCCAATTTTTCAAAAGCTCGTCGATTTCTGTGCCGCTCCTCGGGCGCGGGGCTCTTTCGAGCTCGTCTTACCATTGAACAGGTCACCGCGTTTCCTCCACGGGTGATCCATGCGAAGCCACCTTCGAGCCCCTGGGAACACGGTTTTCGAAGACCCGGATCCCTTGGTAGCTGGAGATGCGGGGTCTCATCCATGCACCTGACACATGCGCAGAATCCGTGGCCTACCTGGGCCGATACATATGAGCAACCAGGATAGTCCTGCACCGTCGTGAGCAACGCGGCTCTCATGTCGAAATAATCTCTAGTGTAGGCATCCCACGTACGGGCTGGCGCACAACTAACTCCTCTTTCAACAGCGCGAGATACAGATGTATGTCGATACCTGGTTGTTTCGGCCCCTGAATGAGAATACTCATGTGTATGTACCTTTGCTTCGTGCACAGCCACGGGGGAAGGTTGTAAGGCCATACAAACACGGGCCAGGTGCTATGCGTGCTACTCTGGTTGCCGAACGGATTGAGTCCATCGGTGCTCATACCCAGCCTGACGTTCCTTGCGTCGCCCCGAAATTTTCGAAGGCGATGTCCAATGCTTCCCACTGGCTAGCGTCTGAAGGGTGTGTCAGGATCCTGCCCTTCTCCGGATCTTCTTCGGGCTTCTCCCTTTCCGCGTGCCATTGCATGAGCTTTGCTTCCTTAGGGTCCACGAAGTACCGCTGCAGACGGGGAGTGATAGGAAAGTACCATACCACTTTTCGAGGAACTTTCTTGTTCCCAGTACTCTTGTACCGTCCTTGGCCGCACACCGGACATGTGGTTCTGTCCTTGTACTCGCCCCGATAAATTGCGCAATCATTGATGCAGGCGTGGTATTTAACGTGCGGTAGGTCAAGAGGGCACACGACTTTCTTGGCCTCCTCGATACTAGTTGGCAATGTGTTCCCCTCGGGAAGACGATCGTGCATGAATTGCATGTTCTTGTGAAGCTCACGTCGGTCCATTTGTTTTCCGCCTTCATCTCCAGAGCATCAAGCGTTACTTGCAAGCGCGTATCCTGTGGCCGGCACCCAGGATACAACGGAGTCTTCCCGTCTATCTCCATTTGCGCCAGCTTGGCTTTCTCTCTGGCTGCAGCTCTGGCGTTGCTCGTCTCCTTGAGGAGCAGTTCTTGAACATGAGAGTCCCGCAAGGCCGACATTAGCGGGTTCTGCGTGTTCGCGTCTTCTCCACCACCATCTACTCCTTCATCATGACCGTGTCCGCCGGCATCTCCTTCGTCATGATGATCTTGTCCGCCGACATCTCCTTCGTCATGATCATCTTGTCCGCCGACATCTCCTTCGTCATGATAACCATGTCCGGGAGACTCTTCGTCTTCTCGCCCGCCCTCGTCTTCATGCGCACCATTTGCTGTCGGCGCCTGGTTGAAGCCTAGCATGAAACCGCGCCTGAGCAGGTGATCCTCCAATTGTCCGGAATCAGGGTCGATCCAGCTCACGAGTTTGCATTTTCGACACGGACATCTTATCTGGCGCCTGTTGCACCGAATCATTTCCGCCTTCGCTTCTTCCTTGTATCTACTGATTCGACCGGAGCTCATCATGACGACCATGGTTGCCTACGCGGTATACATAGAGCAGAAACGAGAAACGAGAGTATGTTAATTAGAACCGCAACATGCACACACACATGCATGTTCGACGGAAAAATTCGGCATGACTTCTCCTAAAAGTAGGACATATGGGTGGTGCAAAAATTTGCCGAAATGGAAATGAATCGGCAAACATCCATGCACCACGCCGGCGCAAGCAACAACAAAAAGCAACAACATGCAAATATTCATGCACACCACACAAGCTTCATGTATAAACATCGTCTCGCCATCGTGCAAACCGCCCGCCGACAAGCGCTTCACCTACAACAAACATCCATATACACACCGCCGGCCACACAAAACATGCATATGCATGTCCATCCAACAATACTCACCTAGTAGATTCGTTACCGAGACGTGACCGTGATCGATGAGAGAGTGTGTGGTGTTGGAGAGAAAATAGTGGAGAAAAAGAGATGTATTGGGAGAGGAGAGAGTATATATGGAGGCTCCCCAAGCCCTCACCAATTATCTATCAAACAAAGTAGGTTTAACTACAAAAAATGGAGAAAAGTATGGGCAAAATGGGATGGGAGGAGGAAGACGAGCTGGGGGTGGAGGAGGGAGAAGGTCACAATGGGGTGGTAGGTAGGGGCTGCCACCTTTTGTAGATCTGGAAAACTATTTCTGTGGCGCATGAAATCCCATGCGCCACAGAAATTTGCTTTCTGTGGCGCATGGTCTAGATGCGCCATAGAAACAACATTTCTGTGGCGCATCAGACCATGCGCCACAGAAAGTGCACCCACCCAATCATTGGGGCGGGGCCCACTGTATTTCTGTGGCGCATGGGTCTAGATGCGCCACAAAATGTTGATTTCTGTGGCGCATGGGTCTAGATGCACCACAGAAATGTTGATTTCTATGACGCATCTGGTCCCATGTGTCACAGAAAAAGCACCGAGCATCGAATCCAAACGTTGGTGGTGGGGCCCACAAAATTTCTGTGACGCATGTGTACGCCACAGAAAGGGGATCCACCTATAGATAGTTTCCTAGTAGTGATACTATCAAATCCATCCAGACTTCTCCTAGCTAGCAACTCCAGAGACCAATTTCAGGTTAACACGCACCATCTTTTATTGAGTTGTGACAACCGATCCAACTTACCTAGCAGGAAGCTAACTTGTACACCTTTTACTTGCATTTCCTGAATCAACCTGTAATAAATACAACCAGAAACAAAAGATACAATTTCAGCCCCTTTCCCTACATTTTGTCACATTACTTAAACTAGTTTGCATCATAACTGATTTGTACAAGTGGAGCAGTAATGTACATTCATGTATTCCATGGAATCAATTTTATGCTTACCTAATGGTTCAATCAATCCCCAAAAATATCAATATTTCTTCCATCAACATTAGTCTTTTCTTAGCAGGAACATGCTGGGTAATGCTTAGCAGGAACATGTACAGATTTAACATCAGAGAAAGAAAATAATACAACCTGGACTAGTTATCAGATTTACCCAAGGACTTGATGCCATACTAAAATTGTAACATTGCGGTTAACGTATCAAATTAATTCATGTCCTTTATAGTTCTCTGACCACAGCATTGCACAGTCCACGGGAGACCTTCAGATCTAACCACATGACTACTTCATCCTTAAGAACTGCCCTAGAAAGAAGCCAAGAAGAGTGGTTACCTTCAGCAGCCGGGACAGAGATAGAGGCGGGGGATGGAGGAGGAGCAGTGACGGCGAGTGGTGGCGAGGGAAGCGGTGACGCCGTCGACCCCAGCATCAGGGACATGGGCATGGGCGGGGGGCGGATGTACAGATGGCGGCTTTACATCGGCCTGTAAATTTCAGCCTAACAAATTGCCAAGTGGACAAATTGCTGCCGTTTGAATCGTACGTGTGCAATCAACGTATTCAGGGCGGGTGTTTGGTGAGACTGGCGACACACGTGGTGTGTAGACTTGATTCGGACATTCGGTCACGCACGCTTCAACCCTCGCGCGCGTGGTGCTTTGCTTGTACATTTTTCTTTCTGATTCAGTTTCGATCTGAAATTCTGAGACATGATATATGAATGCTGCCTAGCTATTTCTTCTTCTTTTAATAAGTAGAGAAAAGAAGTCCAAGTTGGCACCCAAAAGTGAGAAACTGAGACATGATATAATATAAGCCTTCCGATCACCATGCGAGTATCTCCACACGACAATTGGATCCCCCCCCCCCCCCCTCGCGTCGCCCGTCTCGGGCGACTCGGGGGTCAAACCCTAGCGCCGCCTCCCCTCGTCTCCTCCGAGCCCCTCCCTCGCCGCCGCCGGTGGCCACTGCCGGGCTCTGCCCGCGCGGCGCGGCCGGTGGCGGCGGGGCGTCTCCTCGCGCCCGGCTCGTCCAGATGGGGACCTCACAGGGCTTCGGGACCGCGCGCGGCCAAGATGTGCTTCGGGTCGCCGGTCGCGTCGGGCCTCCGGCGGCGGCCCCTTCTGAGCTTGGGCGTCGGGCATGTGCAGCCGAGCTAGAGGCCAGGGTTGGGGCCCTGTCCTGCTCGGGCGGGCCATGGCCGCGGCAGCCCTGCTCTTGCCGGATCTGGAGCTGGAGGCTCCTCCGAGAGGGCCGGCCGCTGGATCCGGGCTGGATCTGGTGGCTCATGCTTCTGCCGGGTCTGTGCGTCGCCGTGCTGTCCCGCAGTGGCGATGGCCGCGTTGGTCTCCGGTGATGGCCTTGTGTCCGTCTCCTCTGGATTGGTCGGGATGTGTGCGGAGTTTGGATGCCGGGGCGGCGGCCCCGGGCGGTGGAAGTCACGGCGCCGAGGCGGGGGTCGTGGCTTTGGTGCTGGCTGACGTTCATGGCCGCGCGGGCGGCGTGTTGTTCGGCGAAGAGGCATTCGGTGGAAGGGGTTCGGTAGCTCCCTCAGCGGCCGACCACACTCGTCTTGGAGGAGGAGAGTAGTGCCGAGGTGAAAATCTGCTGGCGTTGCCTTGGCCGACAGCGGCGACGCCCTTGGGCGCCGTTTCCTTCTTGAAGGCGCCGTCGCGGCCCTCCTCCGTTTCCTGTCGAGGCTCATGGTGAAAACCTTAGATCCCTTCGGATCAGGCGGCGGCGGAACTTTGGTGCCGTTCCCTTCTTGAAGGCGCCGCCTTGGAGTCCATGGTGTGTTCTCTTCCGATGGTGGTGTGGTGGCAGTGATAGTGGTGGTTGGCAGCCAGAGTCTCCAGTTTGGTTCTGCCCTTCGAGGCATGGTGTTGCGTCCGTTGGTGCTTCGCTCGAGCTCTCGGGTGAGCTCTAGTCCATCGACGCCGGCGTCTGCTGTCGATCAGGGATAGAGGTCCCTTTGCCGATGGAGACTTGTCCGAGAAGCGCAACCCTACCTCTCCGAAGGTGTCCAACCTCGTCGGCGTCTTCGGCTTTGCAAGCTTTACCTTGTTGTCTGCCTAGTGTTACCGTCGACCCAGCTTTCTTCTAGCTCTACTCTTGTGTGGAGGTGTTTGTAAGCTGGTTTCAGCACTTTGTATCTTCCGCCATTGGCGTCATTAATTTAACGCTGGGCTGCGGCCTATTGTCTAAAAGTATCTCCACACTCCAGTGCGTGCCTGATCTCCTGAACGAGCCACGGACAATCAACCATCACTAAGCTAGCTAGCTAGGCGATCGAGACAATGGAGGGGGATGCCGGAGCACTATCGTTGAGCTCGTCGTTCCCGGCGATGCTCTTCACGGTGGTGGCCATGGCGGCCGGCGCCTTCGCCGTGTACTTCTATGCATGCGCCGTCGTGGCGGCTGCGCAGGATCCCTGGGCCTCGCGCCTACGGCCTGGTCGGCCACCTGCCGCTGTTCGACAAGTATGGCTCTCAGGTCTTCGGCGTGCTCGCCCAGAAATACGGGCCCATCTACAGGTAATTATTCCACATTGATATATATTCCAATTTAACGTTGTATTACATGCCAACATTTCTGTCATTTTAATTATCTCAGGTTTTACATGGGTAGGCAGCCTCTGGTCGTATTTGCAGACCCGGACCTGTGCAGAGAGGTTGGCATCAAGAAGTTCAAGAGCATCGTCGACCGAAGCGTGCCCGTCACCATCCGCAGCTCGCCCATTCACTACAAGAGCCTCCTCTTCACCAAGTAAGTACTCCCTCCGTTTTATTTACTTCGCGTTCTGGTTTTTTAAAAGATTTTTCCAATATATTTGGTCAAATTTCACAAAGTTTGACTTTGACTAAATCCAGAACGCAAAGTAATTGTAAACGGAGGAGTACTTTGACTCCGGCAATGATGGAGTCTTTAAGTAACTTTGACTCTGAAACGTGCTGTCTTGACATCAGGGGCTCGACATGGCAATCCATGTGATACGTCACGTCCTACGAGTCCTGCATATATTCTTTTCTCTGCTGCTGATGCTGTCAGAGACGACCGAAAATGGATTATCTCCAACTTATATGGCGCACAACCCGTATCTCGGGCTGTCCGTTTTCGTGATTGAATGATTAAGATTTGATGTTGAATGCGCTGAATGTTCAACTTGTTCAACGGTCTAACCGTTCAATCGCGAAAATGGATGGCCGAGGTAATTTTCGTAGGTCATCATCTCCATCCACCAGCCGTCGCGCCTAGCGAGTCTCATCCCCGCAGTCCAGTCCTACATCGAACGGGCCGCGACCCTCATCCGCCCCGATGAGGAGATCATCTTCTCCGACTTCTCCATCAAACTCTTCACCGACATCATCGGCCAGGCCGCCTTCGGTGTCGACTTCAACCTCACCAAAGAGGCTGTCGCCTCTCCGCTAGCAAAACACCCCGTCGTCGCCGATGGTGCCGAAAAAGGCGCCGTCGCAGATGAGGTGGCCGCCGACTTCATCATGAAGCACCTCTATGCGACGACGTCGCTCAAGATGGACATGTCAGGGTCGATGTCGATGATCCTTGGCACGTTCCTGCTTGCACTGCAGGATCCCCGCCCCTGCGGCAGCTGCTGCTGCGCGTTCCGGGCTCCATGGACCGGCGGATGGATAAGACCAACGCGGCGCTGAGCGGGGAGCTGGATGGCATGGCGGAGCGGACGACGCTGGCACCGGAGGACAGGGGGCATAAGAACTTCTTGACCGTGTTGCTCAATGCCATCGACACCAGCGACGCCATAAGGAAGCTCTTCACGCCGGACTACGTGAGCGCGCTCACCTACGAGCACCTCCTCGCTGGCTCCGGGACCATGTCGTTCACGCTGTCCAGCCTGGTTTACCTCGTTTCGATGCACCCGGAGGTGGAGGAGAAGATGCTCAGGGAGATCGACGAGTTCGGTCCCAAGGACGTCGTGCCGGACGCCGAGGACCCCGTACCAAGTTCACCTACTTGGAGCAGGTAATAATTCGGTTAACACGACTCATTTTTTATGAAGTTTCAGAGTGTTATGTTTTGTTATTTTGGGTGAAAAATTTGACGGATGTCAAATTATCAACACAAAAACAGATAGCCTAGGTAGGGTGTGTACCTACTACCTACCAGTAGGAAAGGCTCCAGGCAGCTTGGCCGGACTAGCTAACTAATGCACCTTTATCTTACCTGGACTTAGCCCAAGAAAAAGACAATATATAGGCAACAGAAACTACTGAACACATGCAGATACACGCGTCGTCTGGATTAACTAATCAAGCATGAAAATCGCAATATCCTAAATTCCCTTCTTTAGGAATTAATGCTTTAATAAGGGAAGAAAATCCATCATTGATTTACAGGAGGAAATACTAGTAAGTAACATGCCAATAAAATTGCTGGTACCCTATTGATTCAAGAGCATCTTGATCAAAACTTCTCCTCTACATATATGCATTGGCATCGATCCTCTTCGTGTAGGTAGCTAGAGGTAGAGGGTTTTCACTTGT
This sequence comes from Poa pratensis, assembly GCA_947311845.1. Taxonomy (NCBI): domain Eukaryota; kingdom Viridiplantae; phylum Streptophyta; class Magnoliopsida; order Poales; family Poaceae; genus Poa; species Poa pratensis. Next base: position 70,117,874 of record CAMZMU010000045.1, on the reverse strand, counting down.
GGGGGAAGAACCATCCCGACGCACAACTCTCCGCGTATCGAGCTCCCTTGAGCGAAACCAGACTAGTCTCTCCACTCGTCATGTCATGCACGCAATAGCCGGGATATCGCTTTTGGAGGAGATGGATAGCCACGATGACTGTTCCGGTTCCCAGTCAGTACCTAGAACAAACACACGGTTCCCGCCTCGGAACCTCGGGCCCCAATTCTCCGACGAGCATGTAGCGAACGCCATGGAGCAATTCCTGCCGAGGAAGATGACTTGGTCACCTAGGTCCTTCACCTCGGACCAACAGCCCGTGGCGAAATTTGCCTCGAACACCCACAGATCCATTGCAGCGACGCCTTCTGCTTCGGTACATCCCCCTCCCCAAACTCAAACACAATGACGGCTGTGATTGATCTGTACCCCTTCGTAACGGACGGTACGATAGTCTTTATCTAATTTAATAAAGATTAATTAAGTTTTATTAAGACTTGTAATAACCCGTTTGGCCCAATGCACGTACGTAATCATATGTATACGAAACCTGTTACTCGTCGTGGTCCTGTCTTCGTCATCGACTACCGGGGCCGGCCGATAGGATCAGTTCTCCTGAGATCCGCGGCGACCGCGGCGCGCAAGAGCGACGGCGACCGGAGCGCCGGCCAGCGGGAACTACGGCGACATGTTCTGCACCATAGCGAAGGGCGAAGGCGCCGGCCGGTAGGATGTAGGGCGACGATGCCTGCACGATCGCCGGCGGCCGGAAGGAGTGACGGCGAGCCCAGCGGCGGCGGCATCGAACCGCATGCACACCTGATAGTTTCTTCCTAGCTCCTTCGATTCCTTGGTCCACGTTAATTTGCTCAGCATCAGCTACTCCTAGATTCGTGATCGCAAAAGAAACAAAAAATATAATGAATTCGACTGCGTTCAGATCGAGTGATTGGCCTCCAGCGTGCACGCCCAGGCGAAGCAGGCGAGCTAGGTTTGCCTGCCCAGACGGTCTGCTCTTTGTCCGGCCGTACTGCTCAAAAAACAACGGAAGATGGCCATATACGCCCTGGACCGGTCTGTCTGCGTCGACCTCCGGCGTCGACGGCATGTCTTGTCGGCGGCGGCAGGTTTGGAATAAAGTGGGGCGGCGGTGGAGGGGCTTGGGCGTCGGCGGCTAGGAGCGGAGATGAATGGCGGTTGGAGATCGCGATCACAAGCAGCACGAGCGGGACGTGGGGTGGGTATAGCTGCCCTCAGTATAAGGTATAGGAATACGTGGGTATACAGGGCTCTGGATATGGGCTTCGGCGGGCCAACATATTAAATCTATTTAATTAACTAAATAGGGGAAAAAACAAGTTTCAGTTTGTGTGTGTGGGTGGGTGGTGGGGGGGGGGGGGGGGGGGGGGGGGATGTACGGAAGCAGCGCCCTGCAGCGACACTCCTCCTTCCCCACCGCACCATGAGTAGTTTTTGCCGGTCGGACGATACAACGAGGTAGCAGTTTGTACTTTGTAAGCGTACTATCTGGCCGAGCCTCTATGACATGCTGGACGATAGGCTGTTGATGGTTCATGTCTCCTTCGACGTGATGGCAGAAGAGTTCTTCCCAGAAGGCGATAGCAAAGATCTTCCCATCGTAAAAGGCAATGTCCCTGTAGACATAGTAGGCCGGGGGATGTACATGGGGCTGGACATCAAATGAGAATACTTGCAACCGTTGCTGAAGCTGTGTCGGCCGAAAAGATGCAAGGTATGAGACAGCAGGGTAGTACTCGCCGCCGGGATGATGGAATAGGGCGATGACGAGGTCAGATGAGCACACGACCATCTTTATGTCCATGCCCTTGTTGCCAACCAGCACCGTGTCCAGCTGCAGCCCCTGCAGCGCCCACTCCATCGCCATGGGGAAGTCGACTGAGCACGTGCGGTAGTGGGTGGGGATCTCGATGGCATCGCCGGAGACAGGGCTGCAGAGGAAGCACCTGCCGGAGCCCTTGTGGTAGTAGAAGAGCCAGCCGTCAAAGGACGCGCCGACGCGGTAGCCCTTGGACGTGGGGAAGCGGCGCACCTTCCCGTCGACGAGGCTCTGGTACGTGCCACTGCCGAGATTCACGCACGGCAAGGACGGCGGCAGGCCCTGCCGCACCAGCGCAGAAGCGAGGCGCCACTCGTGGCAGGTGGCGCCGAACCTGAGGCGGTCGTCGTGGGACGGGAGATGGCGGAGGATGAGGCCGATGATGTCGAGCTCCGACCAGGGCGCCGGAGGAGTTTTGCTGATGCAGCCGCCCATGACGCGTCTGGAAGGAGGGGTTCCAGCGATCTAGCAATTCGATCGTTGCTCAGTTGCTCACAGTATATGCACGATCATTTGGAGATGCGCTCCGTGCGGCGATTTGGAAGACAAACTCCTGCAGAGCGCTACGAAGAATGGCACCCTTATATTCAGCTTCATCCGATTCCGATTGATTCTGTTATGGATTTTTTCCAAGTAGATAACTAGATATACATGGAGGGGTTATTATTTTCCTGGTCGCACGCAGGTTGTTTATGTACGCCTTGCGGTCTCCTCTCGTGCTTTGATCCAAAACATATCGTACAGACCTGTCCCAACACGGCATATATACCAACCGACTGAAACCATCCATGTTTTGGACGTGAGCTCGACCAGGCTTGAACGCATTCTCGCCGTAGTGATATGTTTTCTGACGAAACTGAAGAAAACATTTGACGAAACCGCTAATTGATTTATTTAACATTTGTAATGTGGTTTTCTCTTGCCACGTTGGCCGACACCTCTCACTGCATCTTTTAGCATTTCCTCTAGAGAGTCACACATAAATTGATTGCTACATACAATACAACCATGTAGTACGATGATTCGGCGCCGGATTCGGTGCGAAAATTATCCTATCCCTAAACCCTAAAGTTTTGGCCCGTCAATCATCTGGAGGTCACCTTCAGCCTAATTTTTAGATCAGTGACACCAATAAGTGGAATTTACCCCACTAATTTCTATATATACCATGGGCTAAACTTGAAGAAATATATGCCCAAGTAAATATAACTCAAGTAATTTATAGTGGACTTGTAGATATGATTTTTTGATGGTGCAAAACTTTATTTGTTCTTATTGTCGTATCAAGCAGACTTATATGTGATTTTTGACTTTAAAGGTATGAAGTTTTGTTTTGAATTACAATGAATGAACACCTATCGACTACAAGACCAGTTGGATAACCTTTGGTGATAGAACTATGGATGATTTGTTCACGATTTACTCGTAGCCAAAAATATTTGCATTTTCTAAAAGTTTGTGTTTCTTTGCTCGAATGGTTTGCACATGTTGTTATGTGGGTTTCTCGAGCCATTTATTTCTGTTCGAGCCATTTATTTCATAAATGGCTCATTGTGTTACATACATAACACATTTTAAGTTTAAACTGAGTCTATCAATACCAATACATTACAACTACATACAGACCCTTCATACTGTGAATAACTGCAAGTTAAATATATACTCTACTTTTAGCTAACTTTGATGAAGTTCAGAGATTAGCTTCACTAGTACATAGTAATAATTAATAAATGAAGAAATAAATGGTAGAACTATCACAACCTACAATTAATACGTACCACTGCCATCAGTATGACCTCTGATATACAGTTTCCATTTCAAATCAACTCAATGAATTCTACTGGACAAAAAATATGATGGAAGGGTGGACAACTAGTAGAAACTTAGAATTTTTGGATAAGTAACATGTGAATATTTCCGACATAGTTTTCCATTACACTTAATATAATTGACCAGTTTGATATTTTACCTAAATGATTATGGTGCAATGTTACATAGTATACCATTTTGTGCCTGGCATGTTCTGCTAATAGTTTGACAGTATTTTGTCATAAAATTTACATTACCTATTTCCAGCTTTTTATGCATTGTTTTTTAGAAACATTTTTACTCATTCAATTATCTCTAGATCCAAGAAGAAGAAAATGTACATGATTGCATAGATCAAAAGAATAATTTGTGGTACTCGAATAAATCATAGTGCATATGCATGGATTCAGATCCATTTTTATTATCTTTAAATAACTTGGAATATAGCTCTAAAGTGTATTTTCTGACAAATATCTCGACAAAGATTAAGAGATTTATGCTTAACTATATTTTTTAATAGAAAAGTGCATATTCCTTGTATGTCTTAGTTGCAGGAATACTAGAAAGTTTTTAGAGTCAATGAAACATCTAAACTTTCTAGTATTTTCTTTGGTTGTTCTTCATATTATGTTTTAGTATATATGCCTAATCTCTTTGCACTACGGGTATAACGGTGTATTTGCTTTGTCATCATTCTACAGATAACGTGAGGCAGCCTTCGTATTTGTCTTTGTATCTGTTTGAGTAGGTTGAACCTTAGCACTCCAAGTTGTAATTGGGATAGGGCCGGGTAGGCTTTTTTGTTGACTTGTGTATCCTCACTTGGTCCGCGACAGTTCTACGACAACTATAAGTTAAGATGGGAGGAGGTCATGTACTCATGCCCTACAGTGTGGTAGCACGGTTATGCGATCAAGAGGAGATCTTGTACTCATGCCCTACCGCGTGGTAGCATCGTAGGCGATGAGAGGTGGAGGATCTAGGCGCGATTGGCAGTTGTGACGTCAAGCGATGGCTACGAGAGTTTTGCAACAGGGGTGGTGGCACTGGCTCTTTAATGATGATGGCCTTGTTGGTCGGTGAACAATGCAGCAGCTGGGTCTCGATATGGATATGGTCTTTCGAGGCTGGTAGCAGTATGGGAAGCCCCTTCCACCTTTAGACCGGGTTTGATCTGACTCAGCAGGTGCTATGCACATTGTCTATTTCAAAGGAGTCAAGTCATGCATATTTCCTTCAGGTTCTACGTATGACGTCTCATGAGGAGGTGTCAAAGTCATGCCTGTGACCAGCAGGTGCTACACACGGTGACTCTATCTGAGGTGCAAAGTCATGTCTGTTGCTGATGGATCAAGGTGGTGCGGAAATGACAGAAGACGAGGCACTATGGGACATTTTCGTCTCCCGGTATCCCCTCTATCTTGCTAGCGAGATTTCAGAGTCGGACAAGTGATGATTATAGTGAAGGATTCAACTATGAGCATGAGAGCATCCACACTACGGTGGAAACACAGGCTCTCTGAATAGGCCATGTCAATGCGCGCATGTGTAGTGCCCTTGCTAATGTTGGTGATCGAAAGTTTGGCTTTGGTGATGAAAAGTTGAAGATCGATCTAGACCAAGTAATCATTGACGCACAGACAACATTTTTTTCTTGAAGGTTTAGCCTAAAAATTTGTGTACTTTTTATTTGTTTCAGTCTTCTACTATATGGTTAGTGGTTGTCTGCTATTTAAAAATAATAATAATATATGGTTGCGTTTAACTTTTGATGCAGAGGCCACGAGTTATATATTCTCATTTTCGAAAAACAAACATTGGTTAGCTATATGATTTATGAGTGATCAAATTAAACGCCCTAACAGAACATCATTCTGAACATAAAAAAGATAGATTCAGCATCCATCTTAACCATGATTGAAACACTAGCGACATTCATGCTAACAAGAGGCGCCTATCTAAAAACAAAACTAGGTGACCAAGCAACACGCTCCCTAGAACTCATATACGCCGAAGGGTGAGGCTGATGGAGTGGCCCTGCGACGGTTTACGGTTGGACACAGCGTCTATTTTGAGAAGGATTTTTCTGGAATATCATTTTGAGTAGCGATTAATGGAAGTGCTGGTTTACAGGGGATGAGGGTAAACACAGCTAAGAGTTAAGCCGACCTTTGTACGACCAAGGACTTGCATGATCCCAACAGATTAAACACGAGGCGCTTATACTACTAGCAGTACTATTGGCTTGCTGAGGCGGCTATTGCCTTGCAGAGATGATTACTCGTGTGGATCAACGATCGCGTGCTCCCTTTTTTAATGGTCTATAAATAGAAATCTGGCTTTACTTATATGATCAATGTCAGTTATAATGAAACATATAATATTCTTACAATCCTCAAGGATAAAAAAAATCAAATAAGGACGAGATAATTTCCCCACAACGGATGGTTTGTACTTCAACATGATTTATTGATGTGTAAAAATTTGTTTGATTCTGGTAGCAATTTAGTTGAACAATCCTATAATTTAATCAAATATTAGAAGAAGAAAAACAACATTTAGAAGAAGAAAAAATTGTTTCCATGGTGGTGGAGGATGTCCTCCAGATGGCTGTGCTGCTGCCGCCCTCCGGCTCCAATGGCCCGGTGTGCTCTTGTCGTTGCGTCCGGTCGGTTACCGTCTACGGCGGTGGAGCCTGTTCCCTCCCGCGTGGTTGTGATACTGCCGGACCTTATCTATGGCTGCTTCGTCTCGGCTGGCCGGCCTTGCAACGTTTGCCATGGTTAGACGACGATGGTGACTTCAAGACCGTGATGGCGTCTGTTGGTGGCTGACAAGATTGGTGGAGCGCTACAGCTTATCTGGGTGTGGTTTTTTGGGGGTCGGGAGAAATCCCTGCCGTTTGGCACCGACGCGGTGACGCTTGAGAGTGTCATCCTTCCTTCCTGGAGGGCGTCGGGTGTGCCTCTTCCCCACACCTCAGAGCGTACCGGGGGAAACCCTAGGACCAGTCCGGGCAGTAGCGTCGTTGTCGTCGCCTTCCTTCTTGAAGGTGCTACTTGGTACGCGGCGATTCAGAGTGCTACGATCGTGGAGGGAATACTCCGGAGAGGACGCAGCGGTTGCGAGTCATTTTCGTTGAACCGCCGATGTCGGCCTTGTTTTTCTCTTTTTTTTTCTCTTTTTTTTTCTTTTGGTCTTGGCTGTGCTGTTTTGCCCCAGCAGTGGACTCATGTTTGTTCGGTGTGGTTGCTATATTTATATAGCGGGTCGAAAGCCTATTTCTTCAAAATACATTCTAGATGTATCATCACCTACCACCCACCTCCAAATAAACCCACACACATACAAGAATGTATGCAAAGACAAAACAAGCATCACTGACTCCAATAAACTCACACACATACACGATATTTTATGAAAATCTACCTATTGATGACTCATATAATCTAGAATACTCAAGAAATATATATCAAGTTAAGTTAGATAGACAAATTATAAACACTATACACCTTCATGCCCTGGGAAGGCTCCTGAGTGCTTAGTTTGTCCTCTCTAATTTAAGGATTCAAGGGATAAGAACGCATGTAACTGTTCGACAATATATTGACAGTTATAAATTAGTATGAGGAGTAATGCAATATTCGCGTAGATATAGCATTAGATTAATTTAATTTGATGAAATATTTCTTGGAACATCCAAAACTAGGTTTACAAAATATTTTTCTTGGAAAATATCATCTTAGTTTATTAGAAGAAATATACTGTAATGAAAAATTCGTGCAATATATATTAATAAATCATAGTGTTTTTATATTATTATTTTAATTTGACTAATATGCAAAGAGTGCACGAAGGATATATGAACAAACAAGATATAGATTTACTGGAAATATGATTTTATGAAGTAAAAACAATTAGTATAAATAATGCGGCTGGATGAAACAATGATTATAGGTTTGCTAGCTTGCACAAAGCAATTCATTTTTATTTTGTTATCAGTTTCTTCTAAGAAAATAAACCCATTTATCCTCTCCACCATACCAGTCTTTCTACCAACACATGAAGATGTTCCTGCCAGCTATCGTCATCATGTGGATTAATTCCATATAATGCTTTGTGACAAGGTTGGGGACCCATAAATGAGGGTGGCGAGGAGTATGAGAGTTTTAGAATAAAGAGGCGAGCGAGGGTGCCGGCTGATATTCGACTCAACATAGAGGAAACAATACGGGAAGGTCATTGCCAGCGTGCTAACAAAAACCATGTACAATGACAGTGCTTAGGTTTTTTGTGTAAGAACTTAGCAGAATAAACGCCTATTTTGGTCAATCGACAAAAATACACAACAAAGGAAAGTACTAAAGTATCTATACCAGCAATTCAACGGTGGATCAGATAATTAATTATATAAATAATAATAAATTTGCCAATAATGACAATACGAAAGGATATATCATAGCAGATCTCTCAACTTTGATCATATCCAAACTATGTTTCAAAACTAGGATAGCTTAGGCAGACAAATAAAAAATTACAATATTGAACATGACATTATATTACCAATATGTGGTGGCAATAGATCCTTTTAATGTTTCTCTCCTAGGCTAGGAGAGACAGCCCAAAGATTATAGTAGACTTTGAGACCCCAAGATGAGGGCTACATAGCGAGTCACGCACAACCTTGATCCTCACAACGAACCCAAGCACATGATAGTAAGTTTTGCGATCGAACTAGGTTCAAAACTGCGACCCTTATTTTGAACTGGAGAAAGTAGTATAACTTGGCCCAATTTCTGAAAACTTCATTCTCCACAGAATAGTAGACTATCTCAGTTTGTTGTTTATAGGAAGTAACACACAAAATGGTTCTAACTTGACCACGTCACTTATTTTTCACATGCTCTGTGATGAAAGTTTTAGACTATTGCATGTGTCCCAAGGCCCAGACAACCATAGTTCCAAATAATAGCACATGACAGGTTCTTGTACACAAATATTCATAATTAGCAATTCATCTTCATATTTGTAGCTTAACATTTTTTTAGAGCGTTCACCGGGGAGAGCACAAAGGCTCCCACCTGAATTTTCATTTATTTTTCATACGAAAAAAGGGTGAAATCCCTTTTATGACCGAGAAGAACAATGGTGGGGGGGGGGGGGGGGGGGGGGGGGGGAGAGGGAGACATCGCCACGGGGTGGGCAAGCTCGAACAAAAAGAGAGAGCACCGGGGGCTACGGCCGTTCAGGAAGTAAGTAGGTTAGCCAGAGATCGATATCTGCTCGGCGTTCCATGGGGAGGCGGGCGCGCCAAAGAATCGCGTCGTCACGACAGTTCTTGCGCGCCAGGGCGAGGGAGGGGATGAGCTTGTTGAAGACCACACCGTTCCGGTGTTTCCAGATGTGCCATAAGCAGAGGAGCCGCAGCGTCGACGCAGTTTGGGGCGGCGCGGACGCGGGCAGTGGGCAGCGGCCGGCGTCGGCCACGGTGCAGGGCGTGGCGGGCGGCGAGCCGAGGGCACCCCAGAAGCTCTGCGCAAAGGGGCAGCCGAAGAAGAGGTGATCAGCGGTCTCGAGCGGGGCGTCGCAGATGGGGCAGCGCTCTCCGCCGCGGTGAGGATCCCTTTGCGGAGCAGGTTGGCGCGGCACTGCACCCGGCTCTGAACCAACAGCCAGGCGAAGAACCGCACACGCGAGGGCGCGCAGTTGCGCCAGACGAAGGCGTACCAGCTGGGCTGCTCGCGCCAAAAGTGCAGAGCTTGTAGAGGGAGGAGGATCGCAGCTTCCATCGGTGCCGCCACAGAGCGGAAGGGTCGTTGGTCAGCGGCAGCAGTGAGGGGGTGTCGGCGATGGTGGCCAGCAGAGCACGGCGTTGGGCAGCAGCCTTGGAGGAGAGCCGCGGCACAAGGACGGAGTCGAGGCCGGCGTCGATGACGAACCTGACGGTGGCGCGCTGCTTGGTGCAGTGGGAGAAGAGCTCAGGCATCAAGCGCGCGAGCGGGCCGGCTGGCATCCACGAGTCCAGCCAGAACGCTGTGCGCCGCCCGTCCCCCAAACCAACCCGCGAGATGCAGCGGTAAAGGGGAAGGAGAAGCAGGAGAGCGTTCCAGTGCGAGCCGCAGAGCGGTGTGCCTTGCCTTTCCTCGTCCAGCGGCGCACCGTTCAGAGTCGCCTAGACCCACCGTGGCCAGGACTCGTCGACGGCGGTGTGAAGCCGGTGGAGAAGACTATGGCCTATATTCAAAATTCACGTTACTCTCGACTCTTGAGTCCCCATAATTTGTCCCTATCCCTAAATGTCTTATGTAAAGCTATCTCCTATCAAGTAAAGTGTAAAGCCAGTAATGTAGCTTCTCTATCTCACGCAAGAAGGATGGAGCTTAAAACAACGCAAGACACACGCGACCTGAGCAACCTTCAGAAATGCGCGGACTTCGTGCACTAAATTCGATATCCAGCAGCAACTGAACACACACTCTTAAATACTTTTCCAGCAGATTGGTCCTTGACCAAAATTTTAGATTCTCCCCTCGAAAAAACTCCATCTTCACACTCTTAGATATGAAAATTTCAGGAACACTGGACATATTATAGTAGCTAGGGTATCACATAACAACATTGTGAACGCCATGCAATCGATCAGAGGATGGTTACCTTGGCGTTCATGCGGATGTCGACCTTCATCTGCTCGTAGACGGGGGGCGTAGATCTCCGGCCACGCTTTCTTCAGCGGCGCAAAACGATTGCTCGGCACCGGCACCTTCCGGAACTGGGGCCGCCTGCCGCCCATCTCGCTCGGCGTCAGCGCATCGAACCGCGGCCGCTTCACTCCGGCTTCATGGTGTGCACCGGCATCGCGCCACCCTCATTAATGGGTCCTCAACCTCGTCACAATAGTACTATACAGTATACAAGCAGCTTGTTTGAACGAAACTTCAGTTTTAGATTTCTTTTTCTACACTGCTACACTCGTAATCGTGTATTTAGTGCTCAATCTTGCTAAACTTGTTAGCATAAACATCACACCTTTGTTGTTAGAGATTCAAACAATAGAGACTTTTTTGCTTCGGACTCCAGTGAACACTCCAATTTAAAAAAAATTAAAATCATATTAATGAGTTTCAATTCTTTTAGAAAAAAAACTCCGGGAGTAGCCAATAATATATTCCACGAACGTGTTAAAATATCAACTCCAAATACATTGTATTTTGAGTTAGACAAAAATGACAAATTGTGGATCTAAATATGCCTATTTTCAAATCTCTAAGTTTTTACCAGATTTTGTTATTTTTATATAGCCCATAACATAAAGTATTTCGAACTGAATTTTTTACACGTTTATGGGATACACCATTACCTACACCCGTGATTTTTTTCGGAATTTTTTGAAACTCACAAATATAATTTTCAATTTTTTTTAACTGAAGGGAGCACTGAAGCTCGGGAGCAAAATAACACTTTCCGTTCAACGCACCTTTTCAATGCTTATTATTTGTAGTTTGTATTGCTTAAAGCTCTGTAGAGAGGTTATTTGTTTGCTGAGATCCATTTCTTTATGCAGTATAATCTGAAGTTTCCAGCCAAGTTCTCGATCCAGTTGTATTACTTGGAAGAGATTTAAGGACGGTTGCTGTTTGATGACGGGATGGGTCTACAACTGGAATCAAATTACCATATACGTATCATTCTTGAGTAATAACCCTATCTACAACTGCAGCAACTCCCACTGATTCAAATAGAAATGCAGCTAGCCAAGTCGCGTCTGTCTCTGCTTAGCAACGACGGATCAGCAGCAGCATAGGCTAAGACACACACACAACGAGCTACATGAGAAGCCTATATTATTGTGAGCATTTGGGTCCGCGTCTTTTGGTTCCGTGCTTTAGTAGCTGTTGACAATGAGCAGACCGATGGCGGTGACGACGATGGTGGACGGCACCCCGAACTTGAGGTGGCTCCAGAAGGAGAGGTTGTAGCCGAAGAACTGTGCGCGCCTCGCTGTTCGCACACGATCAGGTTCGCCGCCGACCCCAGCAGCGTCAGGTTCCCGCCACCGTGCTCACGTACGCCAGTATCAGCCACGCCTTCCTCTCCGACGCGGCGAGATCATCGCGGCCGACGCTGCCACCCGCGTCCCCAGCAGCAGAACTGATGAAGGCCAACCAAAGTTCAGAAATACTGTTCTTTGCAACTGCCAGGGGTACTGAAAAGAAGACTGATTCGATGTTGATGTGTTTGTTACTGTTGGAACATTTGATGCGACGTTGGAGAGGATGAGGATCACTAATCCCAGAAGCGCGACGCCTCTGGCACTGTCGATCCGCGAGTAGGGCTCGACAGCTCCCACATCGTGTTGGGTATGCCGGTCTTGTTGAACCCGTCCACTGTGATGAACATCCCGCAGAAGAAGATCAGCAGCGAGTAGGAAACCTGCAAGTGTGATCGGTCATTATTCATCCATGGTTGTTGATACAGATCCTTAATTGCTAGTTGGCTGATCAGAAAGAAGCAATCTTAATTAGTTACCTTCTCGAGGCAGGCCTGGGCGTCTGTGAAATCGAGCGCCAGGAGAACGAGAGCGGCGGTGATGGCGGTCCAGACATGTTGAGCCCCATGAGGAGGCCGATGAGCATGCCGAGCGTGATGAGGTACACGGCCGTCTTCCACACCAGCACCCTCCACCTCTTCTCGACGACCTCGGGCAGCTCCTTGTCCTTCTCGCCGTTGGCGGCATCGTCTGGTGTGGAGGGCGGCGCGTCCTCGATGATGACGCTCCTCTGCTGGCTTGCCGTCGGTGAACTTCCTGGACGACGCGCCGTCGATGCAGGTGGGCACCGTGGAGACCTCCACCATCTCGTGCGACATGCTGGAGGAGCGGAGGGACTTGATGGAGAACTGCATGTCGCGGCCTCGGAGCTGACGCTCGGCTCCTCAGGCTGTCACCATTGGCGTTGACGCTGGCGCTCCGGATGATGGGCTCGCTGACGCAGTCGAAGTCGTCCGGGTTGAGGGAGGAGACGTGGGACATCCTGGCGGGCGTGAACGGTGCGACATTACCTCGTCGTCGGCGACCACCTCGGGCCCCTGGCGGCGCCGCGCTCTGCTGGTCCGTTCTCCACGGCCCCAAGTACCTCCAGAAGTAGCAGAGGAGGATGGCGGCGTTGGTGAGCACGCCCACGATCATGGCCGGGAAGACGCCCAGCAAAAACTGCCAAGGAGATGCCACTCGACGGCGATGACGAGGTTTTGTGGGTTGCCAATGGGTGGCGGCGGAGCCGATGTTGGAGCTGGTCGCGAGAGCTAACAAGAAGGCTGCGGCGGCAGTTGTTCTGGCGCGCCACCTTGAGAATGAACTCGGTGAGCACGACGCAGCAGGTGTCGTTGGTGAAGAGGGCGGAGGCGATGGCCGAGACGATGCAGACTCGGAAGAGGAGGTCCTTGGGGCCGCGGGACTTCCACATGAGCAGGTTGCCGAGGTACTTGAACATGTCGGCGCGCTCGAGGAAGATGGACACCACCATGGTGCCGAAGAGGAGGCCGATGATGGGGAGGTCGATGGCCGCGTAGGCGTCCTCGGGGGTGATCACGCGGAAGAGCACCATGAGCATGGCGCCCAGCAGGGAGCCCGCCGTGCGGCCCACCGGCATGAACGGCACGCTGGGGAAGACGGCCAGCACCCAGAAGATGCTGAAGGCCACGCATCCCAGCACCACCTTGGACGTACTCGCCAGCGGCATGATTGACTGATGTCTTGGATTCCTCAGCTAGAGGTTCTGCACCTGGATGATCAAGAACCAGTGGCGGCTCACGGAGCACGTTCTGTCTGTCTGTAGGAGAGGGGAACTGAAGAACAGAGCAGCAGCAGGTGACCCCCAAGTTAGGCTACGTTAATGACAGGAGCGATGCTGCCGGAATCGAGCTACAGCAAAACAGAAGCCGCTCCATACATCCCCGACTGAATTCAAGACGATCGATCCTGTCCTGCAAAACTGGAGCAACAAAAGAGGAATTTTTTAGTTGATCCGGAAGCTCTGAAAAAAGGTAAGGAATTGGCAGAAAGGAAAGCGAAAAAAGAGATTTTTGTGGATAAAGCTCAATCTGTTGGGGAAACACAACAAAAGATCAGGATTAGCTAGACGAAACGGCCGCAAAAAGGGGAAGGCACAGCACAGCACAGCGCAGCGCATCTATGGACGGATATGAATCAATCAAGCGGAGCAGAGCACCACCGCGCCTACTCACGTTGTGTCCTGCAAACAATCCAAGCGGCATAAATCAACAACCCATCATCATCATCGGTATGAAATCCTCCATCCACATAGATCCATCACCAGAACAGAACAGAACAAGAGGGAAGGCAGGCGGCTACTCCTAGATCAAATCGACATACAGAGAGGGGTCCGTGGCTACACTACAGACATGCAAATACAGGCTAGATTCATGCTCTGTTCTTAGCCTCTTCAAGACAATAGATGGTGACAAAAGATTCAATCAAAGACCAGGAGATTTCTGTGCTAGATTGGTCTGTGATTGAAAAATGAATGAACCTGGCGGCGGATTGGGAATTGCTCACCTTCGAGTAGGGGCGCGGAGTCCACAGTGACTGTTGTGGCGAGAGCGAGGAGAGGCGGAGAGGAGAAGGAGCCGTCGTCTGAAAGATCGAGTGGAGGCGATCGAGAATGAAGTGGCCGACTGGAGGGGCCGCTATAAATAAAGGGCGGTGCGGTGCGGTGCCCAGCTTTCATGGATGGATGGAGGTGATGACTTGAGTGCTGACTGGGTCCTTCCCAATGCTGCTGATGACGATAAGGGTCCGAGGATGGATAGCAGTTTTACTAGGCACACACCCGTCAAGGTCCCGTGTTTCCTTTTTGCTAAGCACACCTACCATGTTTTAGTCAACAACCAGTGCCACGTATGTTTCTTGGGGCTTTGGTGTTACATGGCACTAAATTTAGAAATGTTTCTTTGAGTATACTCCCTCAGTACTTGAAGGGATTAGTATTAAGTCAAAAAATAAATTGGACTAAATTTATAGAAAAAAGTAGCAACTATATGACATAACATTAGTGTATTTTGAAACTTCATTCCAAGATGAATCTAGTGATACAATTTAATGTAAAAAATACGGGTACTTTTCTTATAAAGTGGTAAAAAATTAATAAGTTTGACTTACCCTCATGGTAGAAGTACACTTATTTGAGAACAGAGTGAGTATTGTTTTATTACAGAATAGGGTTTACACTGTTTAAAAGAGTAAGTGATAGTTTGAGTCTTCGGTTTGACTCTCCCACAGAAAGAAATGTGGACGTCAAGGTGTTGGGTGATTTTCGATAAGATGTAAACGCATCGGATTTTTTCCTTTACCATATTTTTCATCGAATTTGGAGAGGAGCGTATAATACCGGTTGCGGGTTCGAATGCGGATATATCAGACCGCGGATTCAAATCAGAACCAAACGAACTTGGGGAGGAAACAAATTAATTAGATAGGTAGTCGACAACAACATCGGCAAACTATACAGCTAAAAATAGTGATGTTTAATTACCCACTAGGCTAGCTTACTTCATAGCTGAGTACAATGACTATGTAGTAGTTTTTGTTTAGTGGAGGAATTTTTTTTTGCGAAACACAGTACAACGTAGGCGCTCACATACACGCGCAACAACACCTCACTAACTACTAACTGCGCTAACCCTTTTGGTTTAAAAATTAGATTATTCAATTTTAAAACCATCAAATAATGCTAATTATTTTTTGAATAATACGTATTCGGATGATATGTGACATACCATATCGTATATCGTATCGGGATGCGTCAGTTTGGCATCGGATATCCATGTCTGTCAGGTTTCTTCAAACCAGTTATAGGTTCTTTAAAAATGGATTTGAAACTGGATTCGGCGCGGAATTATCCTATGTGATTACTTCCCTAGTCTTCGACCACGCCGGTAGCGGCGGAAAGTTGCGATCGGTGGGCAGGTCATCGTGAGGACGGCGAGGTGTTTTCTATGGTCTACTCTAATCCTCCACCGTGTTTGCATGCATATTATTGCCGGAACGTGTTTATGTCAAGCATCCTATGTAAGCATAAAACTTATATAAAACAGAGAATTGGAAACACAGGACACAGTTGCGCGCCTTTGTAAAAAGAACAAAGGTATGCAAAAGTAGATGTGAAATAAAGGTTTGCAAAACAAAAGACATGGAAAAGTGTTGTCTTTCCTAGAGAAACATGGACAGAACAATACATGCATAGCATAGCAGCCAACTATTCCCACCAAGCAAAGATACTGTTACCAAATACAGGATGACGTTCAAAAGGGTGGTCGTAGCAGTTTCCCATGTCAATCCGGTGATTTGCCAAGTGCGGCCGATCGACCGATCGATTTGAAATTGCGCGTGGGATCGAGGGACGTGTGTGGCGGCCAAGTGATGGAGTGATTCTGTGATGGCGCTGTTTCTTTCTTGTAGCCAAGAAACTTATTAAGCTTGGAGAGCAGGAAAAAAACGCGTCTGTGTCAACAACATAAACGACACAAAAACGCGTTGGAGGCCATCAGCATATTGTCGACTGATCCTGCGATGTTCAAGAAAATGGCCGTTAAACATGGTGCTCTCCTTCTCCAGTCCATATCATGGATACTCACTCAAGTGCTAACTGGCTAGTTCAAAAGAGAGAGAAAAATGATTCACTACAGTGCTCCCTGGAATGTGCTCACCTTTTTTTCTCCACTAGTTGCGCCGGCAACACGTTATCGGATGCCACACTTACAAGTTCTAAAAAAATAAAATAAATCATGAACAGTTTTATACTGTATCTTGTGCATCTATTACATATCTGTTCGAATATGTATGATCTATGTGACTTGTGCAAAAAAGAAAAAGATCTAAATGAAGTGCTATTCAGATGATTTTTTTACTCTATCTATCTTAGCAAAATAGTGGGCTACCCGGGTGGGTAGCTATGCACCATCGTTCTGCCGTTGGATCCCTCCTATAGGATAAAGAGAGCACCGGAATGTAACAGCTCGCACCTAACGCCGTTCACTCACGCAGCGACCCATATAAAAGCAGCTTATCCGGTCAAAATCACCTAATTCTAGTCACTTTCCCCTCCCCGCATCTTCTCCCACCTCCACCCGAGGTCTCTCCTACCCCACGACCCTGCCCCGGCGAGCTCCCCCATCCGGCGCGCAGCTGCGGCGAGCTCGATTCCCTCCTGCAGATCCACCTCGAGCGCGCACCCCTCCTCCATCGTCGTCCAAGACGGGCATGGACGGCCAGATCCGATCTGGCCATGTAGAGGTCGATTCCGGCCGTGGACGGCCAAATCGGCGCTGCCTGCAAACTTGTTTTTGTAATCCCCGAATTTTTTCCCGTGATCTTCTTCTTCTCTTTTTTCCCGTGGACGGCCAGATTCTATATCGTGGTCAGAGGTTGATTCCGCCGTGGACGATCAGATCAGTGTACTCTTTTTTCCCGTGATCTTCTTCTTCTCATTTTGTTTTGGGCCAGATCCGATTTTTTTTCTTTGGTCTGAATGAACATGTGACATGGATTCGTGCATCTTGATAAGACGTAGATGTTGACTTTGGCTCAGATATCTTTATAAGACCGCTGCTACAAGGTTTCTAGTTCGCCATCACCTGCGCCGGCGGGGGCGACGCAGCACCAGCACGGCCCGGACCTGCAGCGGTAACATCCGCGCAGAGGCCCTCGCTACCTCTGCTGGCTCTCCTCTGTCCACAAACCATCGAGCTGCGCCGCGCTTGCTGCCATGCCCAGCGGTCAGATCAAGGGCAGCTCTAATTGATTAGTTTTTTCTACCTTGTTTGCCTGTTACGTGTTTGTGCTGGATCTGTTCCCTGCTCCACTAATTTTGCTTACCGGAGAGGTGTTTTTTTTTACTTTGTTCGATTCGTGAAGCTCCAGGATCGATGGATGCATATTTTTATTTGTTCATATCCATAGCATGCTCTGGATGCATTTTTTTCTGTTCATCCAGATCTGAAAGTAAAAAAAATTGTTTCATGGTTCCATGGATATTTTCTGATTTTTGTGGAAATTTTGTGAAAATTTTCTTGATGTTCATTCCGTGTAAATTCATGTACATGCTCCCTGTAAGTTCATACCGTAGAAGGCATGAATTTCAAGTCGAAAATTTTCTTAGATGTTCATACCATATAAATTTATGTACATGCTCTGTGTAAATTCATGCATGTATCGAAAATTTTCATGTTAATGGATGGATACGAAAATAATGATACATTTTTGTTAATCCATGGAAAAATCCGAAAAATCTTGTTATGCATAAATCCTTCTTGGAAGATGAATTTGGATATGTATATTGTTGCTTTGATTTGGATTTGGATCTGTTATAAAACGGATTCATGCAAGATGAATTTCTATTTTTTTTTACAAATCATGATTAATGAATGAGTTTGAGAAAGAAAAATAACATTAGCATCAAAAAAAGGACTTCGTAACAGAGAATATTCTTGGTCTAGAAAAAAATCACACGTATATTCCATTGTATATATGGGATTTGCCTCGGTTTCAATCATGTTTTGCCTACCAGAATGGAAAAAGACACGATACGTTTTCTTCGGTTTACCGTGAGGAAGAAACAGCCACACACAAATGACGAACACTCGGTCTTGGCTACTAGGCAAAAAAAAAGCTTTTCGTTTGTTGATTTAGCGCCATGAGTAAAACGGCTAGCTGCCCGTTCCACTAACAAAAACACTTCGTGTTATCGCCGTCGCTTCAAATTTCTGCACAGCAGGACCCCACGCTCGCATCTAACGGGATGGCAGCAACGTCGTGAATGTAAGCAAACACTATCAAAGGCAGCCCAAAACCAAGGGATCGGATACTCTCTATATCCAACGGCTAGCAGGGTGTGCGTAGCTACCCACCCGGGTAGAAAATCCGCGTCGATCTATCTTAATAAAAAGACAAGCGATGCTCGCGCGTGTTCTTGAAAAAGATGATTTTTTTTGCAGGTCACACAATGTCATATCTTTGGATGGAATTTGTACAGGCACAAAATTTATTTCACACTTTAAAAAAACTCAAAAGTGGGACATCCGATGGTGGGATGCGGACGCAACTAGTTGCAAACTGCAGATTCCACACAAAGGTCTCCCCTTCTACCTCCCTACTAGCCAATGGCCGACCAATAGTAATTGGGAGGGATGTCATTTGAAGCAAAAGTAGTTAATGATGCAAGTGTTGTCTCCATGAGCACGACAGTTGAAAGTGCTGTCCAACGAACCAAGGTCCGAGGGGCACCCTAGCCAAGTTCGTGGTGCATGGCTCCACTGAGGCCGAGTTCCATTCAATTGGGTGCCAGATGACGAGTCGGTGCAAAAAAAAAGTAGTACTACTAGTTAGCCTGAATGAGAAAAAACTTGTTTTAAAAGGATTTATTTATGAGCCAGAATTTTGCAAGCACATTGTTGTTGGTAAGATTCAGAAGTGGGTACACCAATGCGTAGGTTATTCACGAATATCCGAAAAGAATGACATTTTCGCAACTCCATATTGCCACTCACCAAGAAGGGTTCTCATTTTCTTACTCGCTGGTCGGTCCTGAATATGTCTACGTGTCGATCTCTCCACTTGTCTAATGTTTAGAAACTCATTACAAAACAATTCAGTGTTGTGATTCCTTTTTTTTCTCAAGCTAGCAGCGATGTGTTTTGGACAGCATTAGTACAGACAAAACAGAGGATAATCACCCAGTGATTCCTTGCGTCTGATCTCCAGCACATAAACCAAATCCAGCCGTCGAATCACGGTGAGGGAAGATGAAAAGACGAGACACCTTTTGCACCCGTGTGCAAGGACGAAGATCACGCTGGATCTTTCCCCCGCCGTCGCTTTGCGGAAGGCGTAAAGCACCCGACGCAGTTTCAAAGAAGGCGTCAAGGTGATAATAAAAGAAGAAAAGGATTATTCTGTCAATTAATTCGACGAAATTACCATCTGCGTGTCATCATCCTAGCTCACACACGAAATCAACAATTATTAACCGTCTCGTGTTTGACAGTCTCAAATTGTTTTGGCCGTATTTGGTTGGTGTTGCCAACGGAATGGTTGGTAGGTGCCCGTGCAAGAGAGATCGATCGAGACGTTCAATGTAAATTGCTCTCTGCGGCCGATCGAATGGACCAATCTAGCATTGACATGGCATGAACAAAGGAAAATTAATAAGCACGCAGCAGCTGAATGAACAAAGGAAATTGATAAGCAACTCTATATATAAAGCGTGCTATCAACGTATCGGTCCTCTAGAGTGCACCTTGGCGCTTTCCCCTACCCGCTACAGTAGAGGACGATTTTTCTCCCCCCGCAGATCCACCTCGACGCCGGAGTTTCGCCGTTCCCCCTCCCTCCCCGGCCGCTCCGGCCGCGGAGGGTGGGGGAACCCCGTTTCCCAGTTGTATATAGTGTAGGAGCTGTAGGGAACCTTGCCGTGGCGTCTTGAAGGTGGAGGCGTGCCGGCGTTTGGTTTTGCAGGTGGTGTTCGTCCTCTCCGGCGATGGAGCTTGGTGCAGCGCCATGGTGGAGCACCCCCCTTCCTCGCGCTCGTGACCCCCGGTGGTCGCCGTGCGCGATTATCCCCACACTGGAGTTCGATGCGGCGACTCCAGATCGAAGCTTTGAGGGGCTGGTGTTGAAGCAAGGGAGCAAGGCGACCGGCAGCGCAGGATGGAGGCTCTCTGGAGTTCGAGGACCTCTGACTTCCCGTCCGCTAGGGGACATCTTCGTATCCAAGGCGACTGTGAAGGTGCGGCGGTGGCGCGCCGCCGAACGTGCTGCTCTGTGTCGGTGGCTCTGCTCTACAGAGGGACTTGTGTGTAATTTTGATCTTTGTGGAGGTCCTTCTGTAAAACCCTTGTTTTAATACAAGTCTTTCCCGAAAAAAAATAAAAATAAAGCGTGCTATACATGTTGCAAAATTCGATTTATTCAGAAGCTAGCTGCAAAACAAGTTACAATGATATGTGTTGCATTTAGCCTAGCTTTTGTTCCAAAAGGAAACAAGTGTTCTTTTTAAGTAAAAAATGTTTATGTAAACCTATCTCTTTTTTCACTTAAAGTTGCACAATAGGTTTGTTCATTCTGCTGATCAGACAAAGAAACAAAGTAGTACTACTAGACACTGAAAACTCCAATATCCCAATGCTCTCAAAAGAATATTAATTGAGAGGTTTCTCCGATTAAAAGGGACATATCTACCATTAAGACGAATTGGGCGTTAAGCATTGCCTTAGCACGGAGTGCTCTGGGTCCCTCCTTCCTCCACTGAAAACGCCACGATGTTGTGCTTCCATGGCTGGAGCTAGCGTCTGACAGTTATGAGAAGAAGTGGATCCAAGTTATGCTTGTTAAGTTGTAAGTGGTAGTTTTAGTTCTTTTGTCTGACTCCTCTCAAAGAAAAATAGTGGCACGAAACGCGGGAGGGCGGCCCTCCAATGCGCCGGTGGTGACGTCTAGGCCGGTCCAAGGATTTGAAATGCAATGGATTTTTGACAGGTTTTGAAATATGCATATCTTCTAAAATTTTGGAATAGAACATAACATATTAATGTCCGGTTAAATTATGTTTTACTGAAATGCGTATCAAATAATCTTAAAATAGTTTCCGAGTTTTTGAAGATTTCGGTACGTATGAAAACCTACTCAATCCAACATTCATAGTCATGTCGGTGTGCATTTTGTAGTTGTTAAATGGACGGATGTAACACGAGGACTTCTCAGTATGTCTCCCAACTTTCCCACCGAGCTGTATATATGCATGCTGGTGTCCACAGTATGGTGGTCGTAGCAAACTCCGCTTGTCAATCCGGTGATGCATGTGATTTGTCACTGAGAGGAAACCTGATCTCGATGATGGATGCTACGCATGGATCCAGTTGAGTTGCGCGTCGTGTGTGGCGGCCAAGTGATCGACTTCGAGTGATGCTGTTGTGAAAGTGATGGTGCCGCCGTTTCTTCGCATCCAAGGAAGTTTTTCCAAGCTTGGAGAGCAGGGGAAAACGTGTGTGTTCAACAGGAAAAAAAGAACACAAAAACGCATTCTTCCATCAGGTCGCGCATATTGTCGACTGATTTTGCTGTGTTTATGCTCTCATTTTGTTTTACCATTTTTCAAAAGAAAGAAAATATGACTGACTAGAGTGCTCCCTGGGATGTGGCCTGCCCCGGTGCTCACCTTTTTGTCTGGCTTTGGGGCATCAATAATGCCTGGGATCACTGTGGTAGTACTGCCTCAGATGTGACCCGATCGGCATCCATCCATTCCATCAGGTATCTTCTTGGTTTTCAACAAGATATCATGAACTTGAGTGGACGCGTTTCAAAAAAAAAAAAAAACTTGTGTGGAACACAAAAGTCTCTCCTTCTGTTCCGTTTCCCCAGTAAATAATGGCCGACCAACAATAATGGAGTAATGTAATTGCTCAAGAGTTCAGCGAAAATGCTGCAACGCTGGTGGCGTAGTGGTCTCTTCACTTGTCTAATGCTGCGAAAATAGAGTCTTCTATCCCAAACAAAATTTCAGCCTTGTCTCAGGTCTCCTGCTGGCGTACGTGATTCGTTGTGGAGGAAATTACCGTGATTCGATTTGAATTCGGACGAAGCAGGTGGGCATGACGAGTGAGACGATTCATCTGGACGCCGGGACAAGGTAGAGCCGCCCGTGTGCAAGGACGAGATCGTTCTTGGCTTTGCACCGAAAAGCTTGCAGGTCGTAAAGCAGCCGTCGCAGTTCCATGGAACGCGCCAAAGGAGAAATAGAATATATGGATTGTTTTTCCAGTTTCTTGGAGGGATTAGCATCTATACGTGTCAAGATTGTAGCAGGGCAAGGCGGTCGACGCTGAAATTGACAAAACTTTACCGATGTTTGACAGACTCAAATAGTTTTTGGGTTGGTGTTTGCCAACGGCCGGAACATGTGTTGCCTTTGTGGTGCCCGCCGGTATATATATATTTTTTTGCCCAAACGGTTGAAACGATAAGATAGCATGGGGAAAACAGAAAAGATAGGGTAAAGACCTCTCCCCTCTCTCGTCTCCCTCGAGGCGACGGGGGGGAACCCTAACCTCCGCCGCCGCCGCCCCCCTCCACCCCTCTCCCCTCTCTCCCCCCCGCCGCCCTTGGGCCTCGGTGGTCGAAGCCCGCCGTTGCCGGCGGTGGGGAGGAGATCTCGTCTCCTCGCGTGGGTTCCGGCGGCGCGGGACGCTTCCCCATGGAGGACGGGGTGCGCGCGGGGCACCCGGCGGCGGGGCTCTTCCGGCGGTGTCCGGAGTGGCCGCGGCGCGGCGGCTGGTGGTCGGGCTGGGGGCGGCGGAGATCCTTGGCGGCGCGCGTGTCCGGCGGCGGGGGCTGCTGGGGTCGGATGGTGGCGCGGGCCGCCTCTCCTTCCCCTCCTCGTCGTCCGTAGTCGGCTCGGCCACGCGGGTGGCTGGTCGGCGGCTGGTGTGGCGCGCGGCTGTGGTGGTGCCTGCGGAGGTCCGTGGCGCGGCGGGTGGCGGCGGCGGCTGCGATGGCGGCCGGTCGTCCGTTCTGTAGGCGCTCGTCTGCTGGAGGCGCTTGGGGGTGTGCTGGTCGGCGCGGTCGCTGCGCGGGTGCGATGGTGCCGTCTCGCCGCTCTGGGCGGGCTGGTGGTGGTGGCGGAGGCTGCGTTTGGTGGTGGTCGACGGTGGCGGTGCTGCTTGGTGACGGTGTCTCGATGCGCGAGGGGGGCTTGGTAGTATGGGCTGCCGGGCCGGCCGGACCGTGGGTCCGGCCAACCTCCGGCGGATTCGGGTGCTTCGAGTGTGAACTCTGATCTGACCTCGGTCGGAACCGATAGCGGCGGCACCCGCGGGTGTCGTCTTCCTCCTTGGAGGCGCTGCCGTGAAGCTCCGTTTCTCTCCCGCCTGGAGGTCTTGAGCGCGCCGGGTGAAAGCCCAAGCTTCGTCTTTCGAAGCGGGCAACGGCGGCGTTCCTCGTCGCTTCCTCCTTGGAGGCGTTGCCTTGGTCGCTCGCCCTTTGTCGTGTGTGAGGTCTGTTCCCCTGTGGTTTGTCTCATCGACCCGGTTTGGGGTTGGTGTGGTGTGGGGGCTGGCGACCGGAAGTAGTTCTGGTAGCCAGTTAGCTGTTTTCTTTTGTTTGCTCTCCCTGTAAAACTGGTAACCCCAGATTGTTCCGTTTATGCTTTATAAAAGCAGGGCCTCTGGCCTTTTATCTCAAAACAGAAAAGATAGGCGCGCTCTAGGGTTTAACCCTAGCCGCCGCGCCGCCGCATGCCGTCTCCGTTTTATTCATACAGCAGGGTCCCGTCTCCTTTGTTTACCGCTATGGCGTCCGGAGGGGTGCGATCTTGGATCTACACGCTTGGCGCTTGTGCAAGGTTTTAAAGTTGGGATTTGGTTTTGGTCTCCCTAGCCCATCGGCGAGGCGGTGGCGACGATGGCGCATTGGGATAGGGTCCTCCCCTACCTCTTTAACGATTCTGGCGTTGGCGAAGTGCCAGTGAGGGTAGTGATGTCAGATCTGTTGGTCTCCATGAATTTTGACAGTTGGTGTGTCATTCAAGAGAGGTTGTTCGCTGGTTTATGGTGGGACATATTCGATATGTTTGTTTGTTCAGGTCTACCGTAAGGTCCGGTTTCTCCAACCCTCTGAATTGGTGGTGGAGAATTGCAAGCCTGTGCTAGGTGTGTCCACAGCCGATGCTCCATCTGAGTTTACTCGATCTGGTTGCAGCAAGTGGCTATCGTGGTCTTCACAGACTTGGTTGGCGAGGACGTTTGTAGGTGACCCAGTCCTTTGTTGCTTGCTCAGTGCATGTTTCAACATCCGGCATCCGTCGAACAATTGGGGGACGAAGACGATCAATATGAGTTTCATTGTATTTTTATTTTGTTTTGGCTGTGTTGCATAGAGTTGTATATCATTTGTATCAGTTGTTTTGTTCGATAAATATAAGATATGAAATGCCTCGTGTCTTTTCTCAAAAATTAAAATAGCGTGGGCCCAAGCGTAGGTTGCAGATGTCTAACGGGCCAATTTTGGGCCGCCCTGGCCACACACTAGTTTTTTAGGCCTCACCCACACCGCGCGGTGTTCCGGCCTTCCTGTGGGGGAAGCTCCGCTTGACGACGATAGCTATGAGATTGAGACTCTGACACTGTTTACCTGGGATACGCTCCTAAATCAAGCCGGCCACCACACCAACTCTATCAATTGTCGGAAATATCATGGATAGATGGAGCATCATCTACATGATCAAACGAAGGAAATAATGGGAATGAAGCTAGGCGATGCATGCACGTACGAAGCAGCTGAATGAACGACCGATTCGTGTGCTGCAAAATATCGAACGGTCGGGAGCTAGCTGCAGAACAGCAAAACGGGAATGAGAAAGAAGATGATATGCATGCATGCATGCCGCAGGAAGCTTACGCAATGGCGCCGTGGTGGTCGCTCGATCAGGCGTTGATGATGGCGGCTCGCTCGCTCCACCGGCGCCGGTCGGGTGGCGGAACGCTGCCTCCGACTTCTCCACTCAACTGGTCGATGTCGATCGTGTGGTCGGCCGGCCTGCAGTGCGCGCGCGCGTGGGGGAGCTCAGCTGATCGAGCTTGTATATGTATGGTCGATCGAGGACGAGACGGCGCCGACCGGAGGTATAAATAAGCGGGCCTGATGGGCGACGTGTGAGGCCGGCCTCCATCGATCGATATTTGGGACTAACCGTGAAGCTAAGCTAGTACGGACACCGGCCTGTAATGGCGACGGCGACGCCGCCGCAGCAAAAGGTGCCTGCATCCGCATCCGCCCGTATGAACCCGATCCCTTTCGCCCCGGAAGATTGTTGCCCCGTCGCTATCTCCCGTTCACCTCCCCTCTCCGGCCCCTGTGTGTGCAAATGTCCATGGTAAAAAAAAAAGTCCATGCGGTTCATTAAGCCTCAACACGAACTGCTCACCTAAGTGCATGATTAGTTGTTGTAATTAACGGTAGGCACGCACGCTGGCAACTCTGTTGTTTTCTTGATCCTGAGCCAACGACATGTACGATATGGATTAGATATTTGACACATCGAGCGCGCGCCACATCACCAGGATCAATGTCTTGACAAATGCTGGTACTAATCAACTGGTGGTCACGGGCGAATTAAGAGTAGTACTAGCTTAGAAAAGCGGCATCCAAAGAGCTAGGATCGATGCATCTCGATCAGTTCCGAGACGTATGGCCGGCGCGCGGAGACGAAGAGAGAGCCGCTGCGACGGTGATCGATCACATCAGCCCCCCACCCCCGTCTCATCATCTGTCCAAATCCTGATTAATTAGCACATGGAATGGAACGCGAGCAACAATTTTAGAGGATACCCCAGGCTACTAGCTAGGCCAAGGTAGATAGCTATGTTTTTCCTTTTTGCTATCTTTGGTCACTATATTTTGGCCTGTTTCAGGACCGCCTGGCAGAGAATATTGCCAAAAATGACCTGACTAATATACTGTCAAATGAGATCGATCGATCCAGCGCCATGCTTCTCCTTCTGATTACTACTGGAATAAGCAATCGATATCTCATGCTTAATGTAGCTACGAAACATGTTTCCTGGTTAATTATAGTGCTACCTAACTAGATGTGCATTCTTCTACTTTATGTTTGCTGCTAACCTACTTATCATTATAATGCCGGAGGCAAAATCTTTACTTTAATTAATTAATAAATAAACATAGTGCTTTCAAGCAAGAAAGAACAACAAAGTCAGCCCTACTCTCCCGGCATGGAGAACATGATGCTTAGCACTAGGGTTGGGCACAAAACCTGAAAGTGAAATACCCGAGGCAAATCTCGAAACCGATCACATCACCCCCCCCCCCCCCCCCCCCCCCACCCCCGTCTCATCATCTGTCCAAATCCTGATTAATCAGTACATGTAATGGAACGAGAGCAACAATTTTAGGGGATGCCCCAGTCTAGGCCAAGGTAGATAGCTAGTTTTTTTATTTTTTGCTATCTTTGGTCATTATATTTGGCCCCTTTCAGGACCACCCGGCAGAGAATATTGCCAAAATTGACCCGAGTAATGTAGAATGTGAAATGAAACCGATCGAACGCCATGATTCTTCTTCTGATTCCCACTGAAATAATTATTCGGTCTCTCGTGCTTAATGTAGCTAGGAAAATAATTATTCTAGTGCTACCTAACTCAATGTGCATTCTTGTACTTTATATTTGCTAGCCTGTCTCATGCTAGAGACTTTTTTTCTTCCCCGAAGCCGAGGCAAAATCTTTACTTCTACGTATTAATAAATAGAGCCTTTTCAAGCAAGAAAGAACAAGAATGTCCGTGGACATAAAAAGGCCCTACTCTCCCGGCATGGGGGACAAGATGATTGACAGTAAGGCCGGGCATAAAATTCGATACTTGAACCGGAAAAAACCGAGCACCTCCTTGGGTGGCAACTCCACAAACCCGAATGTTATTCGGAAATTCGGGTTTGTACTCCATGGGTTTGTACTCCACAAACACTGAGTTTTATTCCAAATTCTATGCAATGAATGATGATGCAATGCCTTCAGAAAGGCAACGATGTCAAAACATCGCCATTGACAGGTATAGATGATGATGGTCGGACCAAGGGTTTTCACCTTGGAGCTCCATGCAGTCCCGATACTGAAGTAGCACCACCAAAACTAAACCACGATGTGTTGTCACAACCGCTTGACAACCACCTACATGCCATCTAGCCTTAACAATGCCGAACACAGATTGACGCTCATTCTCATGTACACGTGTGTCCCAGACCATTCGGCAACGGATATGCATAATCCTCGTGCGCGAGAATCATGGCACATTTTTTACAGGATCAGCGCAACGTGACCAAAAACTGTATCCGTATGGACTTGTTGACGGGCGACAAAGAGGCTATGAGACACCGCAGAACCCATGTAAAGGGTCTCTCTGACATACCCATGCCTCCCTCGTCATCGGCAGATGACAGATTTGGCAAAAAGGGATCCCCTTAAAAGAATTCTCTTCTGTTGTCCAGCCTCAACCGCAACCGTGCACCAATGCCAATCTATAGGCTGGAAAGGCACAATGTTTTGACTTAGCACGAGTTACTTCCGCAGCTAAGAGCATCTCCACCGGCGGTTCCTAAAATTTGTCCGACACCACCCAAACCGGACACGATTTGGGTGGTGCCGGTCCCTGTCCGGTCATTCCCAGGTCGCCTCCCCCATCGGCACTCCCAAAACGTAAAAAAAACACTTCCGCAGCTAAGGATGACTTCTCCATCTTCGATCCTTTTTTCACCGCCGCACATGTGGCCGTAGTCGCTTCTTGTATGACGTCACCGTGGCGTCACCGCGTGTCCTTCCTCGCCTATTTTTAGGCCCTCTATTAGTGTCATATACAACTAGGTTCACCTATCACGCGAGTTCATCTCACGCCACTCGATGCTCGACACGACAATGATGTGAGAAATCATTTAAGCGAGAGCGTCCACACGAGTTTTAATTCCTGATTTGTACACGAGTAACGTCGTCGTCGTCGTCGATGGCTACCTTGTGTCGTCCTCTACTGCTTTTTCTACATGTTCGGGTCTCCGTCTGGTTGACTTTGTTTGCTCGTATTAGCTTGGTAGGTTAAGCAGTCGTGGCTCTCCACGCACGTACTCCTCGTGTTTGCTTTGGACTAACCACGGATTTACAGTCACCCGTTTCTATGGCAGCACGCTAGTTGAACGCTTGCTTCCTACGCGTCCATTTGTGTGTCTTCGGCCGCGATCCGTGTTTATCCGCACGGCGAACTACTCTAGCTTTTTATGTGATTTTTCTCTCGCAAAAACTTGTTGTGTCACTTTTACGGCTGCTAATAACTGAATAATGTGGTGCTGGAATTCAGATATGTGCATCCTCAGATCAGAGACCGGATGAGCTCACTTCATTACCAGGCCTGTTCATTACCACAAAATATTTTTGTCAGGGAAATCACATGAAATAGGTAGGTCTAAACTCATAAATCATACACAGGTACACGAGCGTAGCAGTACAACCATGCAACTACGCAAGAGTGACATGCAACAGTGTCCATGCATGTCGATACTGGGCGCGTTCACTGTGTTGGATCACAAGTCGCGCCTCGCGCGAGCAAACGACTGTGGATGGACAAGTTGAGATCGAGGCCGGTCCCTCCTGATTTGGTCGCCCATTCACACCAACATAATTTTGATTGCGACAAGATCGAATCCATTCATCACCGGTTAATCCTGCACCTCTAGAGCTAGCTAGATTAATGCATGTAGGCTTTGCACCGATCATATTTTTTCCAAAATTTGTGATGAATTAAGTGGTTTGCTTGCTGGTGCCACGAGCTTGTAGCAAGAATCGGCGATTCGACAGCGCATTCCTGACGCATGGACTAATGGTCTCACTACCTAGCTGTAGCTTGTTTATCATGCGCTGATATATCAATCAACCAGCCTGACAAAACTGGTGTTCCTCAACTCATGCTCTCCTGAATTTGTTGCGACAGGTTCAGATACCGCACAAATTAAACCATTTTCACTTGCCTGCAGGTTAAACAAACCAAGCCAGTGCTCCAACTAACTGACCGTCATTTTCAGGTACGCTTCTGTTTTCCGGAGCTGAGACAGACTCTGATGGCTATCTTGCGGGAAAATCTTGACTTGTTTAGAACGGAACAAAAACAGACATGTGAATCACAACAAACACATCCAAGAAGCAGTACGCCTCGATTCAACTGAAAGATTGTGCGTGGAAATAAAGGATCACAACAAAGACATGATGTCAGAGTGGATAGGATTACAGCGCATTCCTGACGCATGGACTAATGGTCTCACTACCTAGCTGTAGCTTGTTTATCATGCGCTGATATATCAATCAACCAGCCTGACAAAACTGGTGTTCCACGGTTACGGAGGCGTGTGCACGATTGAAAAAGGTGGCGAGGGACATTTTTTCACAACATGGATGGCCGTTGAATCGTCGGATTGGT